>OY856186.1:119644422-120066922 GCA_963693315.1 Diogma glabrata | reverse complement strand
ATCGCTTAATTCCAAATATAAGCTCGAATCAGCTTTCAAACTCCATCAGGGCGTATGCGCATTCATTCATGAGAGTGTTGCGTACACGCGCTTTCCAAATTTTGAACTACACGGTGACGGCTTCAATACAATGGTTTTAAAGATTTGTCCAGAAATGACTTTTTTTACAATAGCTTTATACCGGTCCCCCAACAAACGTAACCCAAACTTTTTTAATATACTGACAAAAATTGTGGACGAGATTAGAGCAAAATCCCCTAATTGTGAAGTTATCGTTACCGGTGACTTCAACGTCCACAACAAATCATGGTTGGAATTCTCCAAATCGACTGACGATGTTGACAATAGTGGAAAACTGGCAGAAATTTTTGCCGCGTCTCAGGGCCTATTCCAAATTGTTAAAAGCCCAACTTTCACTCCCCGTAATGGCGGTGATAATAGTTTTCTTTTAGATCTCTATCTTACCACAATGCCAGATATTACGAGTGTCGATGTCGATAAGGGTAGTATTGGAAATTCTGACCATTATTTAATCTCATCAGTTATCAAAACTGATTTACTTAAAACTACAGCTCTCAAACCCCGTAAAATATTTCACTACTCAAAAATGGATAAGAGTGGTCTCCAAAATTTTTTCCATGGTTTCCCTTTCGACTGTCATTGTTTTTCCACACCTTTTCCAAAGAACTTGCACCAACTTTAACTAAAATATTCTACCAATCCTACAAATCTGGTATATTTCCCTCGTGCTGGAAGTTGGCAAATGTCCACCCCGTCCCCAAAAAGAGACCAAAATCCGATATCTCAAATTATAGGCCAATAACTTTACTATCGGTCCTATCCAAAGTCTACGAGCATTATATTAATACACATATTTCAAAATTTCTGGAAGAAAATCATTTAATATCCGACAGCCAATACGGTTTTCGAAACAAAAGATCAACTACCGATCTATTAAACTATGGAGCGCATTGTTGGAACAGCATACTTGATAAAGGTATGATAACTTGATAAAGGCGATAACATACGTTATCGCTTTAGACATCTCCAAGGCATTCGATCGAGTCTGGCATGCCAACTTAATCAACAAGCTCGTTGCGTACGGTTTTCATCCCAATGTTGTGAAGCTGATTCAAAATTTTCTATCCAACCGATACATTTCGGTAACCTTAGACGGATTTTCTTCTGAGTGTAAGCTAACTAACGCTGGTGTACCCCAAGGCTCAGTATTGTCCCCAACCCTATTTTTGATTTATATCAACGAATTGTTAAAAATCACCAGCAACCCAATAAATAGTTTTGCAGATGATAGTACTCTGCACAAGTCGTTCGAGCCCCTTCCTTCAAAAGGTAAAATGCACGAACGAATTAATCCTGCTCGGAGAGACGCTGCCATAAACGTGAACAAAGACCTGAATAAAGTCGCCGACTGTGGTGACCAAAACCTTGTCAAGTTCAACTCTACCAAAACACAGCTGTTGATTGTTTCCAGATTAAAGACCGAGTTCCCCAAAGATATTTTATTTAGTATGTGTGATGAACCAATAGGTGAATGTAAAAACATTCGTTTATTGGGTGTCACAGTTTCAAATGACCTACTCTGGAACGATCATGTAATGGCGATGGCAAAAAGCGCGTCTAAAAAGCTCGGCCTCCTAAATAGATGCAAAAATTTTTTCACTCCATACCAATTGCTCCATGTTTATAAGTCCTATATTCGTCCCTGTATGGAGTACTGCTGTCAAGTTTGGGGTGCTGCCTCTGTTTCCATCTTGGCCCTCTTGGACTCTGTTCAAAAGCGAGCTATACGAATTGTGGGTGATCGAACTTTGACATCAAAACTTGATTCCCTACAACATCGTCGCACTGTTGCTGATCTCGTTGTTTTTTACAAATATCGTCATCAGCAGTGCTCAGATGAAATCAGCGGCATCATGCCTCAAACTTTTTCTTACCCCCGTTCCACTCGGCAATCGGCTGCCGCAACCGGTGAAACGGTAAAGATCCCGCGCTGTCATACTGGCAGATCGCAGAGAGACTTCTTTGTCCGAACTGCGTACAAATGGAATAGTTTGCCGGAACACTTAGTCTCAGGTGGCTTCAACCCTCAGATGTTTAAAAAAAGCGTTAATCTACACCTTAGAACGCCATTTGTTGTGGGATCCAGGTCTAGACCTAGGTCTTAAAAGGTATTTATGTGTTGTTGTGACCCATATTCTAAACCCTATTACACAACACATTTTATTAAAAAAAAAAAAAAATAATTAATCTGATAATGTTGTTTTAGTTCAATTAATCACTTCCAAATTCACTTTTATTTACACTATTGCTAGACATCTTCTGTTTCAACAGCTCGTTCAACAGAAATTCATAAACAGTGTGGAAGATACAAATTATATATTAATAAAATTATAGAACGATTTTTCATTTAAAATAATATAATAATTATCCTTTATTGACTTCAAATTTGATAATACAGTTGTGTACATTTAATAATTTACTGAGATCAGCTTTTAACAGTAAGCTTTACAGCAGATGAAATTAATTATTATGAGTATTGCGAAAAAAAAAAATGAAAAAAGAATGTTTATATATACAAATGCAGTTCAGTCTGCTTAGTAACTAATAAAAAAACTTATATTTACCTAACCTACTTAAATCTAAACTTAAAGCTACGTTGCAAAAATTAAGCGGTAGTAAAGCTAATTGCGTTTATCAATTCATTTTCAATATAATTTAATTTATTTATATATCTATCATTAGCTTCTCTAGCAACTACGTTGACAAGCTTTATATTTAATTCGTTGTGCAGTCTTAAAGTGCTATAACGTCTAGGGCGTTTATATATAGTTTTTAGAAATTTGTTTTGAATGATTTGAAATTTCTTTTTATGACACAAAGCAATATCCCACCAAATTGGCGCACCATAAAGTATGATATTAAGAATCACACACTTGTAAATTAGTGTCTTATTATGACTATTCAGTTTACTATTTCTGTTGAGTAGAGGATATAGACTTTTGAACAGTGCATTACATTTTTGTTGTATTTGAGTGACGTGTGTCTTAAATGTTAATGATTTATCCAAATAAATTCCTAAATATTTAGTTGAAGGTTTCCATTCCAAAGAAGAGTTTTGAATCAGAAAGGGTTGTTGTGGAAGTTTACGGGATGCTCTGCACCTAGTAAAATAAATAGCTTCACATTTTGATATGTTAATACTAAGTTTCCAGTTTTTAAAAAATTCGAGAATTTTAGTGAGGTACAATTGAAGCTTATTGATAATAGATACCGCCAGCTCATCTGACACAAATATTGCAGTGTCATCAGCAAATAATGATAATTTACATTCACTATCTCTTGGAATATCATTGATGAATAAACAAAAAAGCAAAGGACTCAATACAGCACCTTGAGGAACCCCAGCTGGAATGCTAAGTATAGAGGACATGGAATCAAAAATCTGGACAAAAAATGTTCTATCAGTTAAGAACGATTTTATGATTTTAATTAAAAATATTGGAAATCCATATATAAATAATTTATAGCAGACTGCGTCTTGCCAAACTTTATCAAAGGCTCGTTCAAGGTCTAATAATATCATTCCAGTAGATTTTAGCGAAGATCTATTAGATTTAATATGATTGACTACACGATGGATTTGATGAACTGTAGAGTGCCCGGATCTAAAACCAAATTGCTCGTTTATAATTATTTGATTATCAGCTATGAACTCTTCCATTCTTCTTTTGATAATCTGCTCAAAGAGTTTTCCCAATGTACAAAGAAGACTAATAGGTCTGTAGCTTGTAGCAAGAGTGGGGTCTTTGCCAGGCTTTAAAACAGGAGTAATTTTTGCTTTTTTCCATTGAATGGGGAAATAGCCTAGGTTCAAGCAGCACTCGAATATTATCTTAAGAAAATGGATTCCACTTTCAGGAAGATTTTTAAGTAAAATAAATGGAATATTATCTACACCTGGAGCTTTGAGCCTTGGAAGGAATTTCAAAATATCAGAAATTTCAGAAGGGTGAATTTCAGGAATTGTAGCATTGTTATCCAAATTATTGAAATTAGTGCAAAAGTCATTCACTTGTTCTTCAATTACAATATTGGAGTTTGGAATTTGATGAGCGTCAAGGAAGACATCAGCCAATACTTGTGCTTTTTCTGTATTTAAGAAAATTCGATTTCCAGTGTTGGGAGTAACTAATGGTGGAATGGACTTGCGATGGTTTTTAAAATGTTTAGTTGTTTTCCAGAAGTTTTTTGAACCATTATCCAAGCATTCAAGCTTCGTTTGCCATTTTTGATTATAAAGAATATTTATATGATATTTAATAATTCTATTTAGCAAGTTTATTGAGGTTTTAATGTGAGCAAGGCGACTTCTGAGGTAAGATCTTCTAAGCGAATTTCGGTGTCTGATAAAACTTAACACTTGATCAGATAATAACAATTTATCAGTTGGAAGAACAGGCACAAGCGGTACGGATAGCTCACGAGCTGAAGAAATAGATGCTGTCAAAAAATCGACTGCAGCGTTGACATCTGAAATAGTATGAATTGAACTTAAATTGAAATTTTCAATTTCAGATGATATATGATTCTGATAAATGCTCCAATTAGCATTTTTATAGTTAAAGTATTTACGATGGCAATGATCTACTTGATTATTAAATACTATTGAACAGAGGACTGGCAGATGATCGGAGCAGAGAGCTTGAATGGTGTTAACTTCGGATATCAACTGTGGGTTGTTTGTTAAAAATATATCAATAATACTAGGGACTCCAGCAGGACTATAGTGGGTAGGATCTTGGGGAGCGATAACAACACAATCAGAGTTAATAGAATAATCATATAAAGTTCGACCACCGCGGTTAGTTCTAGGACAAAACCAATTAGGATGCTTACAATTTAAATCACCACCAATTAGGTAAGGAATATTACCACTACAAATTTTTATAAAATCATTTCTGAGATGCTCAGAATTCGAATATGAACAATATACAGAAAATATTTTAAGTTGATTATTATCACTACTTATTATATTAATACCCAGGGATTCTATACAATTTAATTTAAGGTCAGGAAGAAGCGAATGTTTAATGCAATCTTTTATAAGAATACCAACACCACCCCTGCGAAGATTTTCTCTATCATTACGATAAAAGCGAAAATTAGGAATCGAAAATGAAATAGAAGGCTTTAAATGCGTTTCACTAATAAGTAATATATCAATATCAAAATTATCTAAAAACTGAATTACCTCAAATTTTTTATTTTTTATACCGTACGCGTTCCACACACAAATTTTTAAAGAATTATGGATAACAGACATATTTAATAGCAATATTAGCCATAACATCAAATTGTTCTTCTTTGGAATGGCACCCCCGAAGTCCTGAAACAAGTTCTTTGAGAATTTGTAATAACTCATGTGGTGCAAACATATCATTTATGCTATCTGAATTAACATTAATTGAATTTTCATGATTGATTGCATTTGTTTGAACCACCGTACTGAACTGCATTTTTTTGTTAACAAAATTATTATTAAAATTGTTATTGTTGTTTTGATGAGGTATTGAAGGAATAATAGGAAAATCCTGTTGTTGAAATGAAAACGTTGGTTGATTTGAAGGTCGACTCAACTTATTTTTTAGATTCAGATGATTTTTTATTTGAATGTATTTTTCTCTTTCTGGACAAATTATAGAGTTAGATGTATGATTTCCACTACAATTACAGCAAACATGTTTAGTAATATCGTTTTGTAAAGGACACTCCATATCATCAATATGTTCATCTCCACCACAGAAATTACATTTTGGCTTCATGTAGCATGCGTTCGCTCCATGACCATACATTTTACATTTATAACATTGGAGAGGACCTTTGCTGGTGGATCGACAAATTTCCCATCTGCACACTGTGTTATTAACAAATCTAATATTTTTTAATTGGTTAAGAGACATTGATCCCTTTTTGAAAGCAACAAAATAAAGGGCATCTTCACTGTTTCGACGATATTTTTTAGGAATAGTTTTCCAAACATTAACAGGACTCAGGCCACTATTCTCGAGGCTTTTCTTAACTTCACTTGTATCCATATCATGGAGCCCACATAGTACAAATTTAACAAAGCGGTTTTCCTCAAGTGTATATGAGAACATACCATTGTTATGTTCTTTTAATTTAGTAAAAATTTTGTTATAGTCTGATAGGCTATATGTTAGTATTTTTATACCAATTGACATGATTTGTATATTATATTTTGAAATATTTAGTTCCTTCATATTTTTATGAATCTCCGTTGAGGAAGATTTTGTAATTATTGGAGGAATCTTTTCTACAGGTTTTCTAGAACTTTCACCAGACGGAGAACAAGTTTGCGATGTTTTTGCATATTTTGATAAATTAACGTTAGGCGGTAAACCTGCATACCTGTTTACTGTTGGGATGTCACTCATTTTAATGCCTTGACTCATCTGTTTAATGCTGCTGAGCGAGCTCCTAGGGAGGCTACGCATCTGGCGACTTATAGTTCTTTTATTTGTGAGCATCCACACACAATAATCACAAAACAATCAATTTATATTTCAATGTTTAACTTTAATTTGATTTGAATTTATAACTAACAACAAATCCAAACAAAAAATAAAACACAGTTAGAAATTTTTAATATTGAAAAATTTGATTAAAACTTGATACTTTGATGTTTACTTCGCAAACACCGAATATCGAATCTTAAAATAATATAACCTATTAAATATATATATTAATAATTCTAAGATTTTTAATTTAAAATTAAAATTGCACCTTTTTTACTATATTTTCATTTACACTAAAATTTAATGCTAAATTAATTATTATTTAAAACAATTTTCAAAAATGAGATTATGTATTTTCATTTACTTATATCCTACCAAATTGTTCAAGCAAATCATTTAAAATATTTGGATCTATTCAGTAAAATCTTCTCTATTCTTCTATTTTTGGTATCAAATTTTATAACAGTAAAATAAAATTTCATATACAAAAAATAGAAAAAATCTTCGATAGAAGATTTTACTGAATGACCCTAATGTCAAATAAAATACAAATTATTCAATTTAAATTTCAGAATACTTTGAGTGGATACCGTCGGTCTGACACTTTTTAAATTCGTTGTAATCACTTAAAAATATGAACAAAATTAAGATGCTATACTAGCTTGTAAGATCTTCTGTGATTCCTTAAATAAAACACAAATTGCCTTTTGAAAAATTAAAACACATTCTATATTAACAACAAATCATGTCAATGTCTTTGGATTATTTGTTTATAAAAATTAAAAACATTTTTTGTTTAAATAGATTTAGTGTACCCAGAAAATTGCAATTTTTTGTAGAATGCAAATTATGCGAATCAGCTTTAAACTAAACAATTCTAAATGTTAAAATAACTATACTAATAACAATAAATTGAATTTTTGGTTATTAAAAGTTTGCACTAATTTTTTTTGCAAATTTCTAGGTACACTTGATTTTTAAAATTTAATTAAATAGACCACTTTTTTTTCTAATTTATTAAGTTCTAACACTATTTATTAACTTTTAGTTTTAAGTAAGTTTAACATTTACTTTATAAAATTCAATTTAAGTACTAATTACAGCGTCGATTATGTCCGCCATTAAATATTACATACAATGATTTAAATTATGTCAAAAAGTCCGTATACCTTCGTCCCTTATATGTATGTGTACTTCATGGCTTGTAAAGTAGTGTTAGTTGTGGTTCTATCCTTACTTTAAAATATATCAAATTTACAAAAAAGCGTTAATTCGTGTTCTTGAGATATTTAGTTTTAAAGATTTTTAGTCCAACTAAAATTCTAATTGTTCATTATTTTTTCGAAAAATTTTTATCAACAAAAAATTTTAACCACTGAAGTTCGAAAAAATGATGGATTCAAATTTTAGTCGGACCAAAAATCGGTCTAAAAATTAAATATCTCAAGAACACGAATTAACGCCTCTTTGTAAATTTGATATATTTTAAAGTAAGGTTAGAGCTATATTTAAGTAAATGTAGTTCTACATTTAAAAAAAAGTTAAAATTTAATTGAATTTAAAATTTTTTGTTAATGGAAGTTGTTTGAAAAAATTATCTTTCAAACATTATCTATATATTATCTATCAAACAAAAAAAAGTTTGATGAAATCGGGATGGATTGGCAGAATTTTCATTTTTCATGCATGTTGGGGCGCTATGCTAAAACTATGCACTTTAAAAGCAAATGTGCTATAAGTAGTATTTTTGATTTTGTCCATACTACTTGTACGCCAAGCTTCAGGAAAATCAAAAATGGTCAAGTTCAAATTTCGACTTTTTCACCTGTGTAGATCACGTTTTTCATCTATAACTGTGTTGTGTTCATATTTTATTTTATTTCATTATCTCTCTGTCGCTCTATCTATCTACCTATATCTCTCTTCCTTTCTCTCACCTCTTCTCTCCCTTCATGTATGATTTTTGTTTTTAATGATTATGGCTTTCTTGTTAGCGCACATTTCGTGTTAATAATTTGCAAAGTTATAGTTAATCCAATATAAATAAACAAAAGATGGACAAGTGTAAGCATAATTCCCCAATCGAGGATTATATTAACAGTTTATCCTTCATCTATAGGTTAGGTTAGGTTATAATGGCCGTCTTAAGGACGATGTATAGACACAAGCGGCTCGTAGCCATACCATGAGAAGTTGCGAGCTTCGTTTACTATCCAAATGAACCCCAAGCCTCAGTGATACTTAGGGAGGCTCCATTGATATTTGGGGGTCAAATACAGGTGGTTTACACTTCCTAGAGAAGATAACCAATTCCGATTTCTGTAGGTTTACCCCAAGTCTACAGCTATCAGTCCATTTGCAGAGCATGCAAAGAGCACTTTGCATTAGATCCCTAAGAGTATCAGGATATTTGCCGAAGACGCCAATAGCAACATCAGCCGCATAAGCGGTCACCCTGAAGCTACGTCCTTGCATGCTTAGCAACAGGTCATTAATAACCAAGTTTCAAAGAAGAGACCACATTACTTAACCTTGCGGTGTGCCTTTTACGAACTTGCCAGTACATTACTCAATCCGGCTGACAAGTGATTATTCCACCCCCAAATCCTCAAGCGAATTGGTGTTCGCCACAGTACTAACGTTGTTGAAGGCTTCCTCAATATCGCAGAAAGTAACTAAGGCATATTGATCACAGTCCATAGATTTTTGAATTGGACGTATGAGAGAGAGTGCAAGGCGGTTTCAACAGACTTGCCTTTGCATTATGCATGTTGAGATACTGACAACCTTCTCGGTTCTATTGCACCTCTTAAAAAGTCTTCTATCAATATTCCCAGTGTTTTCAACAAACTTGTCTTTGCATTATGCATGTTGAGATACTGACAACCTTGGCGGTTCGATTGCACTTCTCAAAAAGTCTTCTATCAATCTGTCCAGTGTTTTCAAGAGAAAAGATGAGATACTAATGGGACTTAGGTCTTTGGGATTCGAATGACATCGCTTCCCCGCCCTAGCTATAAAGATTACATATGCCTCGGTGTACTTTCTAAGAATACTCCTAAAAATCATTGACAGCCGGGGCATATTTAAGTTAATTGTTTTTCGAATGTCTGCAGGGATAATACTACCTGGTCCAGCACACTTAATGTGCTTAAAGTTTATGAAAGCTCGCAGAAATTTTACCTTTGGTAATGATTTGTTCGGCGAAGTCCTGACTGGTGGTAACAGCCACGCGTCATGACACCGTGCAGGAAGTGTTTCACTGATAAGCCGATCGTTGAAGTTAACTCGTTAAAGGTCTTGAAGCTTTAGTGGATCCCTGTATTTCATTACAGTAGCGGCTTCAGAAATCATTCTTCGCATGTCTCAGTTCGTATTTATAAGTTTTAGGATTTCCATTCCTTTGCATTTTTGAAAAGCTTTTTGCATTTAGGGCTCGTAAAATACTCGAACATTAAGTACCCGGGTATCGAGTAGTTATTTTACTCAAATACCCGGGTTACCCGGGTAACCCGGGTATTTGGATAATTAAAACAAAACAAATTTTTAATAGTTCATTTGTACATATTTAATTCAATTAATATTGATATTTATTTAATTCAATTAATTTAATTCTTAAAAATATGTTAAACGTTAAATGAAAGCAAATTTTATAATAATATAATATTTACTATAACTTTTTGTTTATAAAATAGTATTTTAAAAATATTAAGCCGTTGAGTGTGGAAGGAGCTAACGAACTGCGAATTTTGGTTATTATATTGCCGGCTAATGAAAACAACCGTTCGCATGCCGTTGATGTAGGATTTATATTAAGCAGTGAAGCGTACAGATTATCTAACATGTGGTTTCGCTTACCTCCATTTGTCTGCATAAATGGAAGGGATTGCTCAACATTTAAATTTTCGCTTTTTTCTTTGGTTTTAGTTATATATAATGCAAGACAATGCTGTAACTCATTATATACTGATGTTGGTTCCCGCTCTCAATCAGAAGAGCTTGAGCTTTGATCTGCAACTCTGATGTTGTTTTCGTTTGAGTATAGACGTAATAATAATTGATGAGCAAGCTGCTTTGTAGAAATTTTTGTTGCGTAGCTTAAAAACTCATTGCCTTTTGAAAAAATACAATGATGCAAATATAACAATAATGTTATTATATCCTTTTGTCGACGTTCATTAACTTCGTTTTTCAAATAGTTCAAGAGAAAGAGGTGTACTAATCTCGTTTATTTTTTTTAGTACGTAGAAGTAACTTCAGCTGTTATTAGGGTGGCGTTTTTTGTATTCAGTTCTTGTACTGCTAGCATAAGTGGTTCGAGAATAAAAGAGATTTCTTTTAATATTTCTAAATCGCATTCGTTCATTTTGTCAGCGCCTAGCTCATCAAGTGTAGTATTAATGCAATTTTTTAATTTAGAAAATCGATTTATTGCTGCACTAAGTATGTTCCACCGTGTTTTACAATCTAAAATTAGTTTCAACTTTTGACCTTCCTAAACTTCTACGTGCTCTAATTATAAAAATAAAAGAAACTAAACCATCGGAAAATGACTGTAGTCGTTTGTGTGGGAGTACACAGGAATCTCTCAAGGATCTACATTTAAAGGTGATAGAAGTATTTCTAAAAAATCTAGATTCATTCATGTTATAAATCTTCTTTGGTAAAACGCTCCATACTTTGTGACTTACAAGCTTCGTAACTATTCGACGGCCTTAGCTGATTTACGAACTTATCTAAAATACAACAGTGCAACATATATTTTCTGAAATTATTTTTTGAATAAATCAGCAAAAGTGTGCTTCATAAGAATTTTGTTTTTGTGATACCCGGGTACTCGAAGCTATTACCCGGATATTCGAGTAGTAAAATTTTTGGTAAAATACCCGGGTACCCGGTTATCCGATATCCGAGTATACGAGCCCTATTTGCATTCCTGGCGAGAAACCTGGAGTTTCTTTGTCCACCATGGTGGATATGATTTGCCCTTCTTCTGCTGAGGGCGCAAGATCCAAAAGCGGCTTCGCTGAAAGAATCAGTCAACGTGTCTACTAATTTTTCCAAGCGATTCAGGAGTGTTAGCGACTGGAACTGGGGTCGAGTTACGCAGAATAAAGCTTAAACTTCCCCTGTTAGACATGAAGTCAGAGACAAAAGTAACATTCAGTACTTTTTGTCAATTAGAGGTTACAAAGGTGGGTTTGTTTATTGTTACCTATATTGCAAACAGCCAAATTGTTCTAAAAATAAAATCTAGAAGTACATTGGTGGCTACCGCATATCGTGTGGTGTGCATTAGCATCATATCCAAGAATGACTCCTACTATACGCCTTTGAGCATCCGAGACCAGGTTACTTACTCTATCACGGTTCCCTGCGTGGAGAAAGCATCCTTAAACGATTCAATCGCTCCCGTATAATCCTCAGCCTCATCCTTTTGAAATATCCATGCTTTCCCTCTGGCATTGTATGACAGTTGGAACTTGGAAGGCTCAAATACTTGGAAGAACCCGCCACATCAGCGTATTTGTCCCGACTTGGAGTATCCTGAATGTTGACACTTCTACTGTTCTTAGGGATCGACTTATACGTCAGATTTTCCGTCACCGACTTATCCAAATTCTTGGAAGAACCGGATCCTCTCCTGCTTACTACATTTCCAGCATAATTTAGTTTATTTTTAGTAAAAACTATTTCGATAACCATAAATGATAACTGATAACTCCATTGACTGTTAAATGTTTTTTTTTGAGTAATAATTTAAAAACATAGAAACTTAAACAAAAGTTTAAAATTACGATCTAGTTAAAAAACAAAATTTCAATATGGTTTGCTTGACCGAGACAAAAACAGGCTAAACTTATCTTCAGCTGCCCAGAAAAAGAATTACGAAAATGTCAACAGATCAACGTGTATGTCAAATAACATCAAGCTCAAGGTGTACAAAGGTTTGATTAGAAAGCTGGTGATGTATGGGTCACAAATGTAACCTACCAAAACAATTATCGTGCGTGAATTCTAACGTTTTAAGTTTGATCCTTAAGCTTTCAGTATGGCCTTATATAATACGTTGTTTTCATTACAACAGAGAAAATTTGTTTGAGCTTGTTAAACGTGCCAAAAGTTAGATGGAGTGATACTAAAGATAAACGTAAATAAACCTACAATCGGTTCCTCTACAATACATTGCGCCTGATATGGAATGCGTAGATATCTACATTACAAAGGTTTCCTAAATATCTGTACGGTTTGCGCGTTTCATTTTAAAAAAATAAATCTTGAGCAGGCACTAAAAGTTTAGACTATATCGACAATTCAACTGTAAAAGAAATACGTATGACATACAACAATCGGTTATTTCCGAAAAAAACGATTAAACCGCGTACAAAGTGATTACGCTCAAAATTAACAGAAATTGTAAGGAAATAAAATCTCAATCGTGAACAGGTTTTTAGTAATGATGAAACTAAGCTGTAGTGTTGATATTTACAGTCTACCTTACGAAGAGCAGGGGAACCTTCTGATCCTGGGTTTACAAGCTAAAATTACCAAGTATTTACTATGAAAATACAGCTAGAACGCATCGATTCAAGTTATTGTACTTGATCAAAAAATATCAGCGGTTATCTATAAATCGCAGTCGACTGTTTTTATGAACCGAGCAAAATATTTAACGACTGGTTTTCATATTTTTCTGCTCAAAATAAAAGACAATAGAGCTTTCGTTACAACAAGTATGCTTGCCTTTGTGAAAATTTCATTATTTTACGTTTATCGTGCAATGTGACATCGTTAATTCAATCAATTAATTAGAACATAATTCAGCATTTCAAATGTCACTTTAAAAAGTCGAATTCAAAGGTTGAATATTCATTGGAGAATTTGTTTAACCTGATTCACATTCGTTATTTTTGTTGTTGTCATTTATTGTCCATTCCATACCTATTTTGCTACACAAATGTCAGCGTTTGTCAATTCAAAGAACTTTTTGGTTTTGTTTCACTTGAATACTTAATTGATTATTTTTTATATAGACGAGGAAATAAAGCACTAAACCTAAGCAAATTGGCAGAGTAAGATGGATCGAGATTCGGTTTTTTGCATTCGATTCAAGAAGCCGGCAGGAAAGTTTGTGAAAAAAAATCATAACTTGGTCAATACTCAATGATCACAGAAATAGACCCATTTTTGGTATTCGGCGGTTTTTGAGGTCGCTGAACATGAATGAGGAGATGAGGTGTATATGCCCTGTCCCCTATTTACTCCGAAGGTCATCGCAGACATCATATTCGTATTCTGCAGCCCCAGAAACCCCCGAGTAACGAGCTTCGATCAATTTCGAGCTGAATTTATAGAAAGTTCCAGGAGATGAGACATACCCGCCCTGAGCCCTAGGTACTCCGAGGGTTATCACCTACATCATATTCGTGTTCAGCGACCCCAAAAACCCCCGAGCAACGAGCTTCGATCAATTTCGAGCTGAATTTATGAAAAATTCCAGAGGATGAGGTGCATATAACCCGCCCTGGCCCCTAGGTGCTCCGGAGATCATTGCCGACATCATATTTGTGTTCAGCAGCCAAAACCGCCGAATAACAAAAATGGTTCTATTTCTGTGATCATTGACCAAGTTATAAAGTTTTTTAATCAGATCACTGAATGCACTTTCGAAAAATGCACTTTTCTTATGCACGGGTGCAATATGCATTTGCCGAAAAGTGGCCTAATATGAAATGCTCATCAAGTATTTTTTTTTACTACTAACCTGACAAATCGCCATTATTTGCTTAATTGCTCTAATGAGAAGTAATTTTTCTCACCCTGGGTCAATGATAATAATAAAAAAATGAAATGAAATGCACAGAAAAAAAAACAAAAAATAATAATTGCATCCCCTTGTTTCAGTTTATTAGTATGAACTAAACTTCCAGGTTACTTTATATTTTAAGATATTAAAAAATTAAATGGGAATTTACTAATATCAAAATCTAATAAAATCAAGTATGATAATTAGTGTTAGTAGTAATAAAAATTCTATATATACCCCGGTTAAGAAGGCAAATATAGACCGCGAACCAGATATAGACCGCGAATATACTAGCTCACTTAGACCAACCTTGGTATATAATGTACTAGTTCTAATTTATTAACCATATTGAATAACTATAACGGTTATATTTGGAAAACTCGGTTGGTTTGTCAAAGTTTCGATGAAAACACTCTAACCTGAATAGAACTACGAGCCAATTCCTTTGAGTTGAAGTCCAGATTGCAATCACGACATACTGGTCGTTATGAATTGTTGAAAAAATCTAGTGTGAAGTTCGATCGAAGATATAGGAAAACCAATAGAACCCCATTTTTACTTGTTCAAATTACAGAACCTTACTAATGTGATATAAAAATTATATTAGATATTTCTGTATGAGAGGGAAAATATTACAAGGCTACCATATTTGGAAAAGCATTTCGAATGTGGAGTACCTAACTTATCAGTTAACCCTGATATGTATATTCATAGATTGAGTGCTAAATCAGTTTTTACTCGATATTTGTTTTATTTTTTTTTTATTATTTTTTTATTACAATTTAATAAAGATAATTTAAAGATATAAATCAATTTTTTTTTGTTAGTAATATTAAAACCGGATCTTGAAATTGTGGTTCAATTTTTAAATCTTATACTCGTATTTCGACTTATGTTTATAGAATAAGAAAACTATTATATAAATTTGAATTTTAGTTGTATTTTAATCAGTTGTCAGATATCTTTTTAGTTTTATAAATCCCAACAAAAATAAAAACAAATCATATTTGAATTTATGCAAAAACTAAATTGATTGAATGATAATACAGAGATTATAAGAAAAAACTTTGGAATGATATTTGGTTTTATAAAGTTTGATTGTTTTATGTTGGCACAGGAATTAAATTATCGAAACAAACAAAAATAAATTTCGTTTTCATAAATCTAGATTCTAGAGGTATGTTCGTGGGATTAAACCCTGTCTATACGTAGTCAAAGGTCAAATCAAGGATACATAATACTAATAAGTATTAAAATAACACATCACCCAAAACTGATGTAATTTGGAATTCATACTAGCACCAAGAATATGACAGTCTGGAAAATCACTCGATTTCACTAAAAATATTTCTCAAATGACGCGGTGAGAATCGAACTAATATACATATTTAGAAAATTGTTTTTGATATCTTCGATTTTGAAAAGTAACTGGAAAATATGGAGGGGCTGAAATCTCACAGCTCTGAGATATCAAGACTTCGGTCTGTGTTAAGGATTTGTATATAGTTTTCGGCAAAATACTTTTATGAGGACATGGTTTTTAGTTTTGGGCAGCGATGTATATCAAACATAACTCTTTGTTAAAGTACATGTATTTTTTATCTCTGTTTAAAAGTTTATTACAAAACTAACACGAAACATCAATGTCGGAAAATTATAATCAAAATTCCAAAAATATTGTTAAATTAAATAAAATCAAACTTTTTCAAAATTCCAAAAATATTCCAAAAATTAGAATAAAATCAAATATTTAAATTTTTTCTAAATTCCAATAATATTTCAAAAATTCTTAAAGATCCAAACTTTTTCCAAAATTCTAAAAATATTGCAAAAATTATTACAAAATCAAATATTGAAATTTTTTTCAAAATTCCAAAAATTATAATAATATCAAAAAGTAAAAATTTTTCAAAATTCTAAAAATATTCAAAAAATTCTTACAAAATCAAAAATTAAAACTTTTGCCGAAATCCTAAAAATATTGCAAAAATTATTACAAAATCAATTTCCATGTCCAATTTGATTTTAAATTACATTTACGTCATAAAAACAGCTACATTTTTTTTTCCAAAAAATTGGCTAAAAAAATAAATGAAATCATTTTTTGACACACTTGACATTATTTTTTTGACAAGCTTATAATGTCATAATTCTCAATAATAATAATAAAATTTCATTTCAAAGAAACAATTTTATTTTTTTCCAAAAAATTGGGTAAAAATCTAAATAAAAATATCATGTACTGTCTATTATTGTTTTTATTTTGCTTACCGTCGTAAGTTAAATGAAAACAATTATAAGCCTTAGATCAATGAAACTAGTGTTCCTTTTATTGCTTTTTACATATATTTCTGGGATTACTTGTCGCCTTCATCAGTGTTCTATAAATCGTGATATATTTGAATTAATTTTAAGAAAATTTACAATATTTAAAAAAACGCAATTACCTTACTACTATTATATCACAATTTTTAAAAAACAATTGGTCCTAATACGCTAAACATGTAGTGTTGACATAAATTGATAACATTGAACAAAAACATAAATCTATGATAAAAAATAAATTAACACAAACAATTTTAAAATAATTCATCTATAACATCTAAACCATCAATTTGCACTAAGACGATCAACATGGCGCTATAATTGTATATTAATTTTATATTGTCATTTATTTTTACAAAAAAATTATATTAATTTATGACTACTCATCTACCAACTATGCTACATCATAAAAAACAGAAAACATTCAGAAAAAACATTTTGAAAAAGATTCGTTTAGCATCATCTAAATCTGTTTGAATTTATACTTCGTTCATGGTATCCTGTTAATTTTTTTTTGGTAATTTTTTGATGTGGTTACAGACCTGGGTGTATGCTGGACTCAGAGAGTCCATGTCAGAATTGTGGTTGACTGCTGTGTCTCTGTTGATGTGAATGGCTAAAGATTCAAGTATGAGCCGTTTTTTCCAGTTCTCTTCCTTTGTTACTATACTAGCATGATCATAGTCAAATGTGTGTCCTAACTCCTTGGCATGTTTAAAAGCAGCTGTGCTATTTGTTTTAACCACTGAGGACTTAATATCGTTTTTATGTTGCTTCATCCTATTCCCTAGTTTTTGTCCAGTCTGTCCAATATATCTCCCTTCACAATCCTTACAACTAAATGTATATATTAGACCATGTTGGTCTGCTGTGTCGATTACCTCGTATGATGTTGGAATGATCTTATTTACTGTTTTTTCCGGTTTATAAGCGACTTTTATGTTATTATGGTTGTATGTTAGTAATCTAGCTAGACTTTCTGACAGATGCTTCGAGTAAGTCAAACTCTTGTACTTTACTTCCTGATTCAACTTACGACGGTAAGCAAAATAAAAACAATAATAGACAGTACATGCTATTAAACTAGATCAGTTTTATGATATTTATAAATATCATAAACGCCCATCATTAAAATAACTAAATAAAAATCTTTTGACACACTTGACAACATTTTTTTGACAAACTGATAATGCCATAATTCTCAATAAAAATAATAAAATTTCATTTCAAAGAAACAATTTTATTTTTTTCCAAAAAATTGGGTAAAAATCTAAATAAAAATCTTTTGACACACTTGACAACATTTTTTTGACAAACTGATGATGCCATAATTCTCAATAATAATAATAAAATTTCATTTCAAAGAAACAATTTTATTTTTTTCCAAAAAATTGGGTAAAAAACTAAATAAAAATCTTTTGACACACTTGACAACATTTTTTTGACAAACTTATAATGCCATAATTCTCAATAATAATAATAAAACTTTATTTCTAACAAACAATTAATTTTATTTTTTTTTTCCAAAAAATTAGGTAAAAAAATAAATAAAAATCTTTCTTTTGACACACTTGACAACATATTTTTGACAAACTTATAATGCAATAATCTAGTTTTTGATCTCACATACTAATCCCGACCATCAAGATTTCTCCAAATTTAATGTTCCTACTCGTAATCACTTAAAATAAACGTTTTTTCCGTTTTCACCAAAAATATGAACATTTGCTATTTTTGACACACATAATGATTTTTTTGACACACTTCCGGTACAGTTATCGAACACAGCGTCCTTCCGGACCTGTCCCTTGTGAATACCTATTTTTAGAAAAAAAAATTTTTGAAATCCCCCCAGCCGTTTTCCCTGCAGTGTAGGGAATGACGGTGGACGGCCGGCCTGCCGGCCGGCAGACAGACATACATTTTTTTTTGTTGCTTTTTTAGAATCAGGAGGTCCTAAAACGTCGATAAATGTCAAAAAAAGTAGGGATAAGAATTTCACTTTGAGCTCATGAATGTAATACTTAGGTCTTTCAGACCGAAGTAATTTATAAAATGCGAGTATCTCAACAAGCATATTTTTAATTTAGGATATACATGTTTAGTGGGTTGTTTCCAGACATTTTTTTGTCTTTTGCTTAGAATAGAAATCGGCACTCAAAGCTCCTATCAAAATCTTTGTCAAAAACTGATGTTAAATCTGCAACTATCTGCTATTTTCCCTTTGTTTCTATTTTTGTAAAAACTCGACTTTTAACCGCCACAGCTAAGATAGAAATGTTCAGAATTCTTTCTTTTTCATAAGGACAAATCTGGTAATCGTTAGAATAATAGTATAATAAAAAAAATGAATACATAGTTTTATTTTTTCACTTGTTTTGACACAGGCTTGCTCGAAATTCGTTAAGAAATTTAGAGAAAAGGAAAATTTAAAGTAAAATGTTGCTCGAACGGGTTAACTGATTTTAATTTTTTTTTTGTTTGGAAGTTACTGAGTTAAGCTTTATAAAAATTTTACGTTGTGAAAAAATAAAAACCAGATATATCGAATGAGAAGACGTTTTGACATGCTATTAACTAACTTTAAAGTGACCTCCAAGGTGATCTCCTCCCCGGGTAGGAACTACCAATGTTAAACAATGGGCCAACCTCGGACCAGTATTGGCGAGCCAAGCCTTGGCTAATTAACTTCGGTTTTAGTCTGGGCCAGTTGTAAATGCCTAGACTGAACCAAGATTCAGTTTATTATTGCACGTTATTCACCAGCTGGTTATGCATTGTTATAGTGATTGTAAGTTTCATGAAATTTATGTTTTTGAAATATTTCATGAAATATTTAATTAATGTAATATTTAATATGTAATATTTAATGTAATATTTAATTTGCCAGACTTGGCCCAAGTTTGATTTGCCAGACTTGGCCCAAGTCTGGTTTGCCAGTCTTGGCCCCAGGACATCATTCCAAGCTTGGGCCAAGCTTGGGCCGTTTGAAAATGTTAAGTCTGACCCAAACCCCAAAAGCTGTGACGCGGGCTTGGTCCAAGCTTGGCCCATTAGCTAATTCTTACCCGGGTCCCAAGCCGTTTTAAGTGCCGAAAAAGATTCTATTTCTTTTTTCTATGTTTGATTGGTGCTTTTTGGTCCAAAATCATCCATAGTTGTTCTATAGAGTTCAAGTCTGAGTTTTGCGGGACTCACTCCAACACTTTAATTTAGTTTTTTAAAGAAATTTCTGGCCCTTTTACTCGTATGCTTTGGATCGCTGTCCTGCTGGAACAAATAACGTCGACCCAAATAAAGTTTGTGGACATATTTGTTAAAATTATCCATTAGTATGTTGTCATAATTCACTTCCTTCATTATACCTTCCCTTAGGATAAGATCCCCAACCCCATTTGCTGAGAAACATCCCCAACCATAATGGATCCGCCACCATTCTTAACTGTTTTTTTTAAATTGTTCTTTAAGTTCTTCATTAAGATCGAGTCTGGCGTCGCCGCCTGATCGATTCCGGTTATTGGATCTGATATTTTACAAAACAAATAAATTCAATATATTAATAAAACAAGTGCTGAAAAAAACGAATAATTTACGTTTTTTCCAAAATTATCTATATCAACGCCATAAATTTTGAATAAACAATAATTGTAAAAATTTTTAATTGGTTGGAACCTCTAGTAAATTCAATCCCATTTCTTTTTTGTTAAAAAACATGAATGTTGGTCCAGGTTGACCAAGTTATTCAAGTTTTGCTAATAAAAAGTCAAAACTCAAAATTTGGAATAAAAAATTTTTGTCTTAGAAGAATTTAAATTCTGCAACAGAATTGATTTGTATATGAATTTTTATACAGATTTTCGAATTAAAACTGCTAACTATTTTGAGTTTTCCTTATTTCAACCAACTTTTCTATTATGATAAAGGTAATTGTCGTTATGGTCCTGAAATCGAAATTTGGAAAAACAGAAAGCATTGCTTAGCTCTATTTTATAACTAAAAAACCAAACTAAATGTTAAAATTTATTAAAATTTATATTTGACAAAAAAATTTTAAAAAAATTTTTAATCTTAACAAACGGCAATTAAAACTTTCTCTCAGTGCTCTCTCACTGACAAAATCTGGTCGTAGCACAACGTTAAAATGTTAAATAAACATTTTCTCCGTTGTGCCATCTTGCAAGTATTAAGTTGAAATAACTATTTTTCGGCATCCACGGTTTATCTTCACTCAAAATTATGCCGAAGTGATGAAGGTATGCAGTTTCTATAAATGGAGTGATTTTTTTTTAGCAGTAAGATGTAACGTATTATGTATTATGTAACTTCCACAAATAAAACAAAATGAATTTACTTTACTTTTACACTTCAATCTTCTTCCAAATTTTGAGTTTTGACTTTTTTTCGTTTTTTTTTCATCTTTTTTTTAGTGTAACTTCAAGAATCCTTGATGGATTTTTACAAAAAAATAGCTCAAAAGTTTGTTAGCATATTTACTATGCACATTAGGGTTAGCGGTGGCCCTTAGATTCCCGACTGGAAATTAGTTCAGGGAACCCGGATTATGATCAGATCCGGATCAGATTATCCGTAATACGGCCATCTGATCAGTTCCTGATCAGCGTACAGTACCGTTTCCCTTGATCCGGTTATCTGATCAGTTCCTGATCAGCGTACAGTACCGTTTCCCTTGATCCGGCTATCTGATCAGTTACTGATCAGCGTGCAGTACTTTATCCGTTGATCCGGCTATCTGATCAGTTACTGATCAGCGTGCAGTACTTTATCCGTTGATCCAGTCATACGATCAGTTACTGATCGAAAAAAACTCATCTTATCCGATGTCCTGAACTGGATAATAATACAAAATTTAGTTTTTTACCTGATCCATTCTGTATATAATATATTGCTCATTAAACAATTAATTCGTTATTAATGGTATAACTGAATTATTATTTTGATTATATTATCGACGTCATAATAGTACATTTATACCAGGGGCGTCAATTGGGTAGGGCTGGGGGGGGCATTGGCCCCCCCCAAGGATCTGATACTATCAATAATTCAATACATCGATTCAATAAAACCATCCAATCGTGGTAGAATTATACACTACAAAAAATTTCAATGCACGGTTATTTTGTAAATTCGTCTAATTTTTAGAAGATTTACTTAACTAATTTACCAATTTTATTCGCATACTATTAATTGAAATATATCTGATAATATAATTATTACGTTAAATATTATTTTGGCCCGACTATAGTACAGTTCATCGCAATATTCAAACCGTTATCGTTCTTTGTATCAAGGACTAGAGCGCCGCCGATACGAAAGGCGGTCGTATTGCTTCTGATCTTCGAAGAACGATTGTGTTTTGTTTAAAAGATATTCGTGTCTGAGCCAGAGGAAACAAAATATTTCATTAGTATAGGGCTCCTCGAGAGTTCATAGTGCAGTATTTAACATTCAAATTTCAATTGTTATTGGCCATTGGTAGTTTATATAAACTTAAAAGTAAGTACATGCAGGAGAACACAACCTAATTTTTTTTTTTAATAAAATGTGTTGTGTAGTAGGAATTACAATATGTGTCACAATAACACTTAAAAACCTTTTAAGACCAAGGTCCCACAACAACATACGTTCGAAGGTGTTGATGGACGTAAATCTTCCTTTATTTTTGTTTTTTTATATTTTTTGTTAAAGAATGGATAACTAAACAAAAAATCCTATCACTGACAAATATTGGCCTATGTCATCCTATGACATAGGCCAATATTTTATGATAGAATAAAGAAAATAAAAGTGAAATTTTGACAAAAATTTGCTGAAACAAAACAAAAATGTAGTTGCCAATAATCCAACCGGTTGCCTATTCCTTGATCCTGTGACGCACCATCTTTCTTAATGATTAAAGCCCACACATAGTTGTTTGAAGGCTCGTTTCTTCAAGGAAGCAATAGCGTCTCATCATCAAGGATTATTTCACAGCTAAGATTGAGGGTGCTACCGTTGACTGGATACAGTTCATCCGCCACCACCCCTAAGATGTCACCTTGGCTAGTGATATCTCACTGCTATTGCCAGTGGTATGTGATATCTCACGTTAACTCGTATGTCAATAGCAGGGACTGGAGTACGCGGATTTGTCACACCCGTAGATCAAAAATAAAAAAAAATTTTAAAACAATAAAAACTGATCCCTCCATGCCCCACTTATTTTGAGAACCCTGACTGTTTGGCCCTGTTTTTTATCTATATCATATTGTACAAACTTTACAACTTTTTTAAAAACAATAAATTAAAAACAATTCTAAATGTAAAATCCTATAACATATCTAAAGTTTTCTTGATAGTTGCGCTAATTTTTATAAAATGAATGAAAATAATTACGGGAGTAATTTAAATATTTTGTGTTATTTCCAGTGATTTTAAATAATGAATGTTTTATAATGGACAAGCAATATTTTCTAACGACACGAACAAATTAAGTTATGTAAATATTTTCAAAATATGTTATGAAAACTTGCTGACAAATTCTTTTCGCTTTATGGACTATAATTTTTAATTCATAAAATAGCAAAAATTATATGTTTGGTTGGTTATAATAAAATCCAAAACGTATCCTAAACGTCAATCTTTGTTCATTTTTTTATACAGGGAGGGAGAAACTATTATTTTTTTGTGGTAGGTTTTTCTTATAGATTTAAAAGAAGCTCGCAATAATTGTACAATTTTGAATCAAATGAAAAATTTACGCACGTGTTTATGGGTAGTAAACTGCCCAGACGTCGCACGCTGCTTGGAAATGTCCCACATTTCGTTGCGTTGTCCCACGGAGAAGTTTGTCCCACGAAGCGTCCCACGAAACAAATATTTCCACCACAAATGCCCGCATTATCGGGCACAATCGGGCATAATCAAAAAACCTTATATCTACCTACGTACAGTTTGCGCAATATCTTAGTCAAAGCAATGTCTTCACAGTTTTTTCTTGCCGTTTGTATGATGTTATGTATATGTTGATTTAACTATATTGAGAGAACAAACCAGTGCAATATTTTTTTTACTAAATAGTGTTTTAACTATAATTTTCATAGAAATACTAAACTCAGTTTTTTTCACTACAATAATTTACATTTTATTTTGCAAATATCTTTTGATGTCTAAAACATCTACCTCAGCGAAAAGGTTTCTTTGTTTATAGAAACATCTCCCCGGTGTATATACGAGAGATCGAAAGTATATTATTCAAAATAAAATACAAAATATTTTACTTAAAAAGACGCAGTTTTCCGAATAAATTCATAAACATTTAAATTTTCAAACCAGAGTTTACAATTTTACTTTATTCGAGGACTCATTTCAATTCTTTGAAATAATATTCAAAAATTAAAATGTTCATAATTTGAATATCGTTCTTACTCGTAAGAGTAAAATTTTTGTTTTTTCGATTTTATTCCTTTGGAGCAGATTACATTTTCCTGTTCTCTGTTTAAACACGCTTTAACTAGGTATCTCAAAAGTAAAATCATTACTTACTAATTTCTAATTTTTTTTCTCAATAAAGAACAAACAAAGTAAACAGCATAAAAACTTGATAAATGGTATAGATTTGCAAAAGATAGAACGAGAGGTATACTATATGCCTCTTATACTTACAGAATACAGAAAAGATATTAATTATTTAGTAAAATTAAAATAAATTGTTTCAATTGTTTTGCAGTCTTTACTTGTGTAACAAAAGTTTTAAGCTACTATAAATGTTAAATTTATACTAATTTTTAATATTATATTTAAAAATTCTCCTGCAAATCAAGACGGATAGAAAACGTTTACGTAAATTCTCATACGATATTAAATTGGACTATCCTTTTATAAAAAAATCAAAATATAACAACGCAAAAGTTTATTGTATTACCAGTCGGAGTGAATTTGCAAATTAACAGTGGACATTATGATATCAAAAGACATATAGATACAGATAAACATAAAAAAGCGTTGTTATAAGCCGCCAGCTCCAGTAGCCTAAACAAGTTTTGTTGTTATTTTGTTTTCTTGTTGTTATTTAACATTGACAAAAAGCTAGTTGCAATTTGCGCTGGTAACACGAACACCAATTTTAGTGGTGTCACGTCAAGGGGTGAAAATTTAAAAGCAAGCTAAACGCAAATTTGAACCAGAATGTATTGGGTATTGGATTCGCAGCCTGTATTCTAAATAATGCAATAAGAAGTGCTGCTGATGTAAGTGGCAGGGTTAAAAAAATTTGGATATTTTACTGTCTTTACTGGTTTAAGTTGAAGGAGTTCTGCGGCAAAAGTAATGTCAAACATAACCAACTTATTAGATATAGTGAAACTCGCTGCCTAGCGGTAATGCCAGCACTAGAAAGAATTTTGAAAATGTACGAACCACTGTAAGCACATTTCCTAACGGTTGAAAAATGTCCAACTAAAATAAAAGATTTTTTTGAAGAATTAAATAGTAAACAAATAGTAAAGGAAAGCATTAAATAGTAAATTTATGCACAATCTAGTTAGCACGTTTTCACCATCCCACTTTCTCGCAATAGAAATTCTAATTAGCTAGTATTTGGAAGAATGTTTGCATTTTGCCCCACATTTTAATGATTTGGCTCTGGTCAGTTTAGGGTAGACATAACTCTTTCTCTCTGAGACAAATAAAGGAAAACAAACAAACAAACAAAAAAACGATTCGACATAAGAGGAGTCACGTAGGGATTGCAATCCCGTGGTGTTTTATGGGACTACGTGACTCATAAATTTTAAATCCCGGGATGCCCGGGATCGTATAGAAAAACCATCCTTTTTTTATGCTGCACGATCTGCTGTCGTTTACAAATTCACTCTCTGAACAGTTACAAAGCACAAGCGCTTTAATTAAAACTACTTTCTTGATGCTTAAACAATGCAGAGATGATACTAAATTTAAAATTATTTTTAACAAATGAAGGGATTTTGCAGAACTTTGCGGAATTCGCTTCAATGAAACAACACCAGAAGACAAAGATCTAGCAGAGTAACCAAGGTAGCTCAAAAGCATTTTATTTTTATTTCTTAGTCCATGCATTTAAATGCTTTTAAATATATGTGTGTATAAAAATGTGTATGTTATGGTTTACGAAAAAAATTTTTTTTTGTCATTTAAATTCTCGCCCCCCCCCCCCCCCCCAAGATTTTGGTGAAATGACGCCACTGATTTATACTTAACTTGTGCGAAAAATTTGTGTTCTTTGTGCAAAAAATTTTCTCATTCTTCACGAATTTTTAATAACTTTTTAAAAAGTTAATTATAATACACTTAACTGTAATAATTAACTGTAGACTGAATCTATTTAATTGTTTAATATTTTGTACTTATAAGTACAAATTTATTGTAGAATCGAAAACAGCATTGTCAAACTTACAGTTGTGAGGGATCTTGCTTATTAACCTTAAAGCATATAATTTAAATTTTTATCTTGCATCTCCTCTTTACTCAAGAATTTCCAGATGTTTTTTGTTAGCAGTAATTGGTGAAATACTTATTATGTTGCTCAAAAATTATTCTATTTGAAATATGACAAGTGATCTAAAGCAGGTATGGGTGAAGTTAGTTTTCGAATCCAAACTTGGATCCATACCTTCATAAGAGCCTATGTGACAAAGAGTTTTATGATACCATTGGAAAAATCATCAATAATGCCAAAACTTGGAGTAAATAAAATAAAAATAAGAAATAATTAACAAACTTACTGCACTCAGAAAAAAAAACGATGCGTTTGTTACTTATGCGCTATAGTAACTCCAAAATTGTAAACATAACGTACGTTTTTCTAATATTTACTAGTGCAAAGTATTGATAATTTAAGTAATATTATCCTGTGCCACGTTAATAAAGCAAAATTGGAATTGTAAAATTTTTGAAAATAAATTTACTACTGAAACAACAAATTTTGAAAGATGAAAACAAAGTTACCTAATGGTTGTTATATTTACTTAACAATTTTGTAAAACATAACCGTCGAAAAATGCTAAATTTACATGGTAAATAGTGCTAAACATACTTATACACACGCGTATATATAATCCACTATTTACCCAAAGAGATTAACTTAAGTATGCTGGAAATTGCTTATATGATACGTACTTTTTACTAAGGCATCTTTAAATTTACGTTTTCATAGTTTGAAAATTACGTATGACTTCGAGTATTAAAGTCATATAAAACGTAAATTTTACTTAAAATAATAGTAAAATTTACATATGTATAGCTGTCAATTTATGCAGCACATGTTTTTACGTTTTGGCGTGGCGTTTTGTTTGTTTACTAATTTTGAGAGATATATGTACTTCTTTTTTTTTATTGTATTTTATGTTTTGCTCTATAGCTAAAAATCTAGATTCAAAAAAACCTTTTTAGGGTGAAAACTCACTTTTTTCGACCAAATAAAACACGTAATGTCAAATAATAAATTGATCTGAGAGCAAAAAATGTCAGAACAATGTTTTGGCAAAAAGAATTTGACATATATATAATTGTTATTTCTGTGTTACCTTAGTTACATTATTATTATTGTCGGAATAAATTTGAAATGTTTAGGTCTATATAATTTTAAAACAACTACAGTATCGATAAATTGAAATGCTGTGAAATTGAATTTTATGAATAAAAAGGAATCATTTTTAAGTTATTTTTAAAAAATAATAAAAATGTAATAAAAATAAATAGTGGTCAGTCTGTGAATCGAACCTTCGAAGTTTACTTATGCCTCCGCTGGCTCAATTCGTACGTCATTTTCAGTTAAATTTACATATACTTTACGTTAAATAAGCTATCTTTTTTTTCTGAGTGTTTAAATTTATAAGCATTTGAAGTGTACTTGAAATTATGAACAAAATTAAGGAAAAATGGTAATATTTTTTTCATTTATTTAATGTCAAATTAATATTTAAGAACAAAATTAATTCTAAACCTTTGAACGGATCTGGTATGGATCCCTTGACCAGACCGGACATGAAACTGTTGAATGGATCCGGCATGGATCTTTAAGATAGATCCGGAATAGATCTATGAAATGGATCCGGAATGGATCTTTGAAATGGATACGAAATGGATCTTTGAAATGTATCCGGCATGGATCATTTAAACGGATCCTGTACGGATCATATATGGCGTGACGATTTTTCATCATGTCCGGATCAGGAGGCCTGATTCATCCCTGATCAGTCTTCAGGCAATCCTGATCCGTATCGGACCCTATACTGATCTAATTTCTAGTCGGGTTACTCTAGAATTTTTTTTTCATTGTACAGTTTGCGGCACCCCCATTTCGTGTCAATACCCATAAAAATATTATTTGTTAAATTTGAAATCAATCGTTCAATTCTAACGCGTGCCCCGGCCACCTAAAGTTGAGAGGTTTTGTTCTGGACCCAAAGAAAAAAATTTTAATTTTTTGTACGACACCCTCCCATTTCGTGTCTATACTCATAAAAATATAATTTGCAAAATTTGAAATCAATTGTTCAATTCTTAGGGGTGCCCCCGGTCACTTAAAGTTGAGAGGTTTTGTTCTGAGCCTAATTAAAAATTTTTGTACGACACCCTCCCATTTCGTGTCAATAGCAATACCCATAAAAATATTATTTGCAAAATTTGAAATCAATCGTTCAATTTTATGCCGTGCACCTGGGCACTTGAAGTTTTAGTGGCAATTTAAATGGCCGGGGGCACGCCTTAGAATTGAAGGATTGATTTCAAATTTTGCAACTAATATTTTTATGGGTATTGACACGAAAGGGGAGGGTGTCGTACAAAAAATTTATATTACTATTTATTATTATTTATACTATTGATTTTAAATTTTGCAAATAATTATTTTATGGGTATTGACACGAAATGGGAGAGTGTCGAACAAAAAAATAAATTTTGTTTTTAAGGTTCAGAACAAAGCTTCTCAACTTTAAGTGGCCGGGGGCACGCCTTAGAATTGATAGATTGATTTCAAATTTTGCAAATAATATTTTTATGGGTATTGACACGAAATGGGAGGGTGCCATACAAAATACGAATGTTTCATTAATTTGTTTGGTTTGTAAAATATGAGATCCAAAAACTGAAATTACCTTTTTTATTCACCGAAAAATTGTTTTTTCGCTAATATCTGAAAAACAAAAGAGCTCTCCTAAACACATTAATTAATAATATGATATTCGTGCTCAGTAGGTCAAAATCCATAAGAAAAGTTGGGTTTTATTCCGGCAGACAAAAAAGTGCAAAACTTGTAAACTATATGTAGTATTATTGGAACTTTTCTTGTAGCTGAGTTACTGTGATTTTCGGATTTTTTTTACACGCGGATCGACGTATTATCGTCCTGAGTGATTATGTTTTTATTACGACCAGCACCAGGCATATTCTTGCAATATCATATTTTTGAAACTTCACACATATTTTTCGGGCTCTTTAATCAGATATATCATATTTATCTACCAGATGCTGGTACGATAAACCCGCCTTTGTATCAGTTATAACCTTTATACGTTAATCAATATTCAGTAATCTTGGCATATTTGACATAAACTAAAATAAAATATTCTTATGTATTTTTGGACTTTTTCTTTATGTTTAATACAGAGTATTAAACATAAATAAGTATACAGAGTAATATACAGAATCGTCTGAATCTGATCTTATTAAAAATGTTCAAAAACACAGCCAAATAAAATACATAAACCTAACGTACATTTTATTTTTTGCACTTGATTTTTGACATTTTAACAATTTTATTTTTGTTTTGTACTTTGGTGTTTCCTCTAAAAATGTCTATCGGATATTTTGTTTTGAAAATTAGATATTTTGTGTCGACTGACAAAAATATAAAATTATTTTATAAAAGTAGGTATACTTTTATGTTGGTGATTTAAGTGATTGTGTCACCTTATTTATCGTAATTTCTAACTATTTTTTGCCAAATTCAATTCTTTTAATAAGGAATTAATTTCATTATCTAGTTTATCGGATGCCGTTTTAATATTGAAAAAATACTTTTGTATGAATAACCATACTTTATATGATTCTACGGAATAATTCAAATTAAAGGCAAAATGAATTTTAAATGTTGTGGTTAGACAATCTAAAATATTTGTAAATGTGTAAAATATATCGTCGTAGCACGACACATATTCATTGCTGCCTAAAATAATAATTAAGGGTTGTTGAGTCAATCCATATAAAGCATAAGTGTCTCTTTTTTCTTGCAGTATATTTCGAACATTGTTAAGTGGTCCTTTCGTTTCAAGAAAAAATGAATCGATCGAATTTTGGGTTGATATCTTCCAAATTTTTTTATCAATTTTTCGCACTGCACGGCACGATGGTTTTAAAATAAAATGTAGTGCCTTAAAAATATATATAATTTTATCATCTGGAAGAAAACAGAAAATGATAATATATAATAAACATTTATATAACAAAATTTTTATTAGTTTTGGTTTTGTTTATATATTTTAAAGTACTATTTTATCGTTTGCAATATGGTATAATACATTTTTTGTCTACAACTAACTAATAACATACACTAACGATACTTGTGTTTGTTCAAGGATTACATTTTATTTACTACCGAAATCATTTGCTACCATCAAAAAAATAAAAAAGGTTCATATAAACAAATGTATTCTTATTCTTATTCAAATTTCTTTTACTATCTACTGTAGATCCCGACTAACATTATGTAAGGGCTCAGATCTGGGCCAGATACCGCTTTTCCTACCACTGATAGGGTCCGCATCAGGAACCCTAAACAAGCCCTGATCAGGAATGTAACGCCTCACTCTATCCAAACTGGATCAGGCAGCCAGATTAGAACCGAACCAGGACCGGATCAGTTCAAATAAAGCATTTATTAGTAAGTTAATGACAAAATGTACAATTTTTGTAAATACGTTAATTTAAGAATGTCCAATAAATTCGTTTATAAAGTATTCTAACTCTAAACTTACCTATATGTCATCATAACCAAACGCAAAGAAGCGATAACTAAAGTATAAATGAAAGTTTGCAAACTATATATATGTAAAATGGATAATACTCTAGTGAAGTTTAAAGAAACTAAATTTATTCAAATGAAATAGGGCTCAGATCAGGACAAATAGGGCATAACTTAATTGAAAAATCAAATATTATTTTGATCCGGCTCAGATCCGGCATTTACTACTAGGGATGAGATAGGTTTTCGTGGTCCGGGCCGGATCAGGACAAATAGGGCGTGCCCTATCAGTGAAATCATGTATGATCATAATAAGGCATGCCTGAACAAGATGCTAGTCGGGATACTACGGAAGTGAATAGCTACTGAAGTTGAACTCAGATATTATCCACGTTTTCGAACACTCTGTAAACATGAATATTACTTACCGTTAGATCCTGCTTCTTGTAATTTAAATTTTCCTTTTAATTTGTTTTTCAAAATAGGTACAATCTTTTTTTCAAATTCATCCCACTTTGTTTTTAAAATGTGCGATGCATCAGGATATAACATTTCAAATTCCATGTCAACCTAATATAAGAATATATTGAAAATACAAAATTAAAATACTGATTATAGTGTTTTAGTTTAATTTTTACCAGTCTATAACCATCCGGATGAAGATAAATAAGCCACTCTTTGTAAAAATCTATGTTGTTTTTTTGTTGTTTTTTAAGTTCTTCTTGTCGCCCTTTAAATGTGTCCTTGAACTTAATTTCAACCGTACTCCACGGGACCTCCATATAAGAAAGCCATTCTTTATTTTTTTGGAAAGTTTCATCATTAGAATCCTTATTTTCTATCGCTTGAGACGGAGTATCTGTAAAATACATAATTATTAATATTTTGTTTGTAAAATAATTTGTAATATTCATTATATATTCATTGTAATATTCATTAACTGAGTTTACTCTAATAAACATTTTCATGCAACAAACATTTAAAAAAATTTTTCTGGTGTAAAATAGCTCAGGATATAACAAAACCAAACTTATTTGCTAGATTTTATTTTTAGTAAGAAAGTTGCGATTGATAACTTTAAAAAATTTTATATATCCTACCAGTTTCGTTTTCCGTTAAATTTTTTATCCGCTTAGGTTTTCCATAGTATCCTATTTTGTTCAAACGCGGTGCCTGATTTCTATACTTGTTGTATAACCGTCCTGTGGGTCGACATTTTCCCACTCGATGATAATACAAATTCTGTAAAAAAATACAATGTATATTTTGGGAAACACTGATTAAATGCATTACAATTACTTTATCTTCACCCAGAAATGTTTGTTCGATATCATTGCTTATTCTTTCGAAATCATCATAACTCATAGGTATATTGGCAGTATAATGATATTCCAAAATAAAATTTACTAGCATTTTCTTCCCAATATCGTCCAAATTGGGTGGACTCATGCTATTATAGCACTGCAAAATTTTTTTTCCACGATCAGTATTTAAAAACTGATTTAAGCTCTGTAACAAAAAAGGTAGACTTTTTGAACTGACATTTTCAATTTTCATCGTAGCATTGTTTATTATATTTACAATTTTTTTTTAAATATGTAAGATTTTTTATTAAAATTTAAAGCTATACTTACGAATCGTGCAGAATTTGGAACAGGGGAAGTCAAAGCTGGTGTATTATTATTTTGTTCAGGGTGATTTTCAAACCACTCATTAACAGAACTGGTCACTGACTCTGTTGTAGTTGTTGAAGACAATAGTTCAAGTTGAATTTTATAACCCTAAAATATTAAAAACGAAATCAGGTATAGTATACCACTTTAAATTATAAAATAAACTAGTTACTTTAGATTGCCGCCATTCTGTTATCTTGGCACGAAGTCGAGCTTTTTTAGATGCTTCATTGTATGTTGGAAACATGGCATCTAAATCTCGCTCCGTCAGTAATTTGAGATCACTAGCTCGATCATATCCACCAGCTGCAACAAAAATGAAATATTTCATCTTCCGTGAACATATTTAAAATTAATCTGATGTTATACCTGCAAACTTATCCTTTAAATTTAGAAGGTCCCAGTCTTTTAGAACTTCTTCCAACTCATTAAGAGATTCCTGGATTGCAGGTTCTTCTTGGTTCTCGTTTAAAATTTGTATGTGTTGAAATTCATCGGGAGTTTGATTTTCCGTTGAATCGACTTTCATTTGAGGACCCAGATTTGTATCAGTTCCGTCATTATTTGGAACTAACAGAATATTGTGCATGGTGCAAAATTCGTTGAGTTGATTTATAAATGTAAATTCCTCTAGAGACGTTTCTACAAATTATTGAGATTTAAACTAATATAATATACGCACAATGAATATAATCTAAACAAACAAAACATTTCAATTCAAAGAAATAAGCATTAACTAACCTTTGTTTTCAGCCATGTTACTTAGAATTTATTAATTATTATAATATGTTTAAGTGAAAATAATATCAAAATATATATGGTTAATAGGTGTAATATGTGTATTAGTTTAAATGCAATTTCAAAGATTTCTAATAGCAAACGATAAGTAAAAAAACAAAACCATAAAATAAGCTTTATAATAAAATTATAGAAATTTGATTACCTAATTTTAAATTTTTTTTAATTATGTATTATAACACTTCACATTTATTAAATCACAAATCACACTTTACACTATTTTAATTTTATTTAGTTTTAATTTTGAGCCTATACGTTTTAAAACTCGTCTTAAACGTTAAACACTTTTAAGCGAAATAATTCGTTTGAACAAAAAACAGGTTTTCACATAACATTGGTTAACCGTTATGATTTGACAATATTTTAGGCTGAAAAACATTGAATACAATATTTAAACAAATTAGATTAAAATTTATGCAGAAAAAACATTGAATTAAGTCAAGTTTGAGATTCAATTTTATGTAAAATATACATAAAACTTATGAAACTACATATGCCATAATTTGAGGCTTATTTTATTTGATTTTATGTTTTTTTACAATAAAGAATGACTTTTTTATTAAATCGTTCCTTATTTTAATGGAAAATAGATACATTAAAAAAATGATTTGTTTCATGAAATGTAAACTGAACGTATGGATTGTTTTGAGGAAACTTTTCTTTATATATATGTATATTCATTTATTTTGTCTTAGAATAAGGAAAATTGCGATTCCTTCAAACAAAAACAGTCAATCATAAAATTTATGCTCAAAAATTTTTTCAGTGTACAAACACAAAAAACAAGAATTATCAAAACAAAGTTGGCAGAGTTCTCATAAATCTAAAAACAATCTGTTGACAGTGATCGGTTACTTTGTTTTTCCCCCAATGTATGTATATGAGTTCGAAAATGTTTGTACTTTGTGCCATTTACTAAAAACAAGTTTACCGATTCTATTGAACATTTTTGTTTAAAAGAATTAAATAGAGCTTTACAATAAAATTACACTGAACAATTTTTTACTTATTTTACACGGTGGAAAATTTCGATTTGAATATTTACTAACAAAAATTAATATTATAAAAATTGGGAAAATGCAGGCCTGGCATATTTGTTGTTATCATATATTTCAAAGGGTTTTTCTTGTTATCGAAACAAAACACCTGTCGGTTATTTGAAGTTAATTTGGGTAAAAGACTAAATCTTTAGAAATCCAAAACAATAAAAGAAAAATTACCCACATATGACGACATCAATTTTTAACGAATATGAACGTTAGTGAATCTTAGAAGAGTTCTCAGAACTGATTATAAACGAATAGGACCAAAAATTTTGTGGTGACAATTAATATTTTTTTCTGACTTGAGTATGAAAACTACTTCAGCAGCCAAATTCTGTAACTGTGAAGCGGTGAAGTGATAAGTTTTTTATATATGTATATGTGTTATTATGGTTTTCCATATTATTCACTGTTTGTGTGCTTTTGTCACTTTTGAATTAAAATGTAATATTTAAAAATATACTTTTTACTGTTTATTTTTAATTTTATTTTATTAATAATAATATAAACTTCCTTATAGTAACAATTTGGATTTTATTTTTTATTTTATAGAATATCGATTTCGACTTACGTCATCAGTTCTTAAATTATTATTACAATTTTTGCTTAAACTATTACTTATATACTATTTCAACTGCTATTTTTTATTATTATGTCATATATTTTGTTAGTTTTAGTGTTGATTTTATCATTTAAAATGTTGTTATTGTTTTTATGTTTATAAATTTCTATTTCTTCCAATCTATCTAGCTGTTGTCCTTTTCTTTTTTATGTAATATGGTTGAATTTGTGTTGATTGTGTATTTGTGTTCAAATTGTCAATTGTAGTTCAAATTGCTATGGTTAAATTTGTGTTGATATTGGTGTATTTGTGTTTAAGAGTCAAAACACACATTCAAAATATTCCGAAAACCAACCCAAACGGATCAAACAATAAATATTAAATCACATCATCCATACCAACATAAATTAGCTGCCTACAACCACATGATAAATAGAATGAACAATATACCAATGAATGCTGAAAACTATCAAGACGAACTAAACAACATAAAATACATAGCCAGTAAAAACGGATATAAAAATGAAATAATTGACACATTAAATAGAAAATATAAAAACAAGAAAAATTTGCGAACCCTAACAACGTTGAAGAATGAAGAAAACTTAGCAGGTAAAAAATACGTAGGCGTAACATACAATAAAACAACATTCAAAATAATGCAAAAAACTTTGAAAAAAAAAAAATATGGATATATTGCAGCTTACAAAAACAAAAATAAAATAGAAAACTACCTAAAAACTAAAAAAACCCAAACCTTAGACACAGGTGTTTATAAGCTTACCTGTGACGACTGCAGTAAATTTTATATAGGCCAGACGGGGCGGTCCTTCAAAAAAAGATTTATTGAGCACACGAATGAAATTAACAGAAGCGATCCAAAATCCAGATATGCCCAACACTTAAAAATAGAAAAACACAAATACACCAATATCAACACAAATTTAACCATATTACATAAAAAAAGAAAAGGACAACATCTAGATAGATTGGAAGAAATAGAAATATATAAACATAAAAACAATAACAACATTTTAAATGATAAAATCAACACTAAAACTAACAAAATATATGACATAATAATAAAAAATAGCACTTGAAATAGTATATAAGTAATAGTTTAAGCAAAAATTGTAATAATAATTTAAGAACTGAGGATGACGTAAGTCGAAATCGATATTCTATAAAATAAAAAATAAAATCCAAATTGTTACTTTTGTTACTTTTACCCAATTGTTACTTTTTAGGAAGTTTATATTATTATTAATAAAATTAAATTAAAAATAAACAGTAAAAAGTATATTTTTAAATATTGCATTTTAAGTTTTTTATCACTTCACCACAAAAATATCTAAGTGAGTGAAGTTTTAAAACTATAAAGTTAATACTGACTTTTTATTTGGCAATAAAATGAAATCGTTCCTTTTGTTGTTAGTGACATTATGTCAAAAAACACCATAAAGTCAATGCGATTTGATTTTTTAAAATTGCATTTCTAAATTAAATACAGATTAATTTTTCAAATTTGATTTCTAAAATATTTATATATATTTAATTTTGTAAAAATTTACGTTTTAATTGTGTTAAAACTTAAAAGTTAAAATAAGCATTTAATTTTATGTATTTTTGACGTTTGACAGTTCTTGTTATAAGATTTTTTAACACTCAAATCGCATATAGAATCGCAAAAATGGTAAAATGATAAAAAATTAATGATAAAATCGAAAAGAAGAAATTTTTAACACTTCACCACTTCACAGTTACAGAATTTGGCTGCTGTTCTTGATTCAGGTATAAGATACAGTTCAACGTAGGTCGCAATGGTTGTTTTATCCAATTACCTGTTAATTCTGAAGCAAACTGTAGTTCATTCAGCTGTCATTATCCTATCAGGACCAACTTACTTTAATTGATTCAATTGATTATTTAGATACGATATTTTTTTTGACTGCTCGAAACTCTACTACACTTCTTAAGTTTATTTGTTATTGATTCCAGTCCTGCTGCTGTTTTTAACACTTGACAGTATTGAAGAGCTAACTTGTTTCACTAGGTAATAAAGCCAGCTATGAAGTTCCATATTATGGTTACTTCCTTCTAGTTTTGTTAAGTTTACCTATAAACACTTGTAAAATTAATAATCAATGTCTTCAGAAATCTTTCGTGTTGTTTGAATATATTTGGGCGCTTCAATATTAATTGAGAAAGAGCTATATCAAACATTTATCTCTGACATTGCAAATCCCGTCCTCGTAAAGTTCCTTAAGCCTGATTCGCTGACGGATTGTCTTTCCAAACCTAATTAGCAGATTCTTAATTTTAAAGGGGGTCTTTCGAACAACTGCCCGAGCAGAAATTAGTTAGGGAAAACCTGAATACAGTTAGGGCGTGATCAGGGCCTGGTCAGTCCTACAAGGGCAATCCCTATTAGGGCAATCTGATGTGGGCCTGTTCCGGGCCTGATTTAGAATACCCTTTTAGGGTTAACCTTATTTGAATATATCCGGCCCTGATCAGGTTTTTCGTATTTGACCCCTATCTGAAATTTCAATTGTTTAAAATTCACTAGAGTATTATCCATTTTAGAAATATATAGTTAAAATCGTTTCATGTATGTTTTAGTTATCGCTTCTCGGCTGAAAGACTATAATAGTAGTGATTAAGGTGGTATGTATGTTTTAATTTTTTCTATTGTAATTTTTTTATTTTAATTTGATTAATTTATGTATATAACATATAAATATATATCAGGGTCTGGTCCGGATATCCCAATCAGGGCCTGATTCCATTATACCAATCAGGGTTTGATCCGGTAATCCCAATCAGGACCTGATTGGGCAAAAGCGTTACACTCATGATCAGGGCCCAATCAGGCTGCCCTACCAATGGCTGATCCGGACTAGGGCAAACCTGATCAGGACCTTACTTGAGCCCTGACAAATTTCTGCTCGGGTGTTTATTTGAATCTTCACAAGTTTAATTCAAGTCATTAACTTTGTTGAAACTTGACTTTCTACGGTAAGGTGTGGTTTAGTTTTCAGGCAGGATAATACAAAGATGGCTGTGCTCTTCTGATCATATTTTAATTTGAAACTTCAAACTTTGTTCATAGAACGAATTTGATAAAACGTTGATAAAGTCACCGTTACTAAATTTAGTTTTTAATTTTTGGTGGCATGTTAAGATTACTAGGGAGCGAGGGTGTTCGTTCGCATTGAGTATGATAAAATTTTAGAAATGTATGATATTTGTGGTTATTGTTGTCCGAATTAAAAAATTGGTTCTATTTAACACTAAAAGCATATCTCTGAAGCTTTTCTGAAGATTTAAAAGATCCTTTAAAATCAATCAATTTTCTGGTCGCGTTTCACTAAAGACTAAATTCAGTCGTTATTATTATTATTTGCATATGTATGATGAGTCCATATAATCTACCTGTATTGACTGATTATTGTTTAATGGGAAAAGTAATGTCCTGGTGGTTCATAAGATTTACTTACAAACACTTGAACCCGACTGAGAATCAAAACGATTTTTTCAACCCGCGTTCAAGGGCAGCTGCTACACCATTAGACTACATAACAACATACAAAGCTTGATTAGCATTAAACAATAGTTAACTGTGTTTGGTTTTGGGATCACAATCTACGCCCGAATGGAAACTTGTCAAACATTGCTCCCCAATTAAACACGATCAAATACAATCACGTTGCAAAATTCGCGTTATAAATTTAAAATTTTCACATCAACACGATTAATAGTTTTATGTTAGCAAAAACTACAAACCTTCAATCAGTTACCAAAAAAATGTATTTCGAAAAAAAACTAATCTATTAGTTTCACGTTTACGATCTATTTGCCAACCAATATCTATATAAGTTCTCTCAATTACATATTCTCCTCCAATGAATTTATAATTGAGTAATCAGCATTCTTATTTTTGTGATTTAAAGAAAAAAAATAAAAATAAAGAAAAAACCTTCAATTAAGAAATTTTCTACAGAAATCGTGAATGAAATACTTTGTCGTTGATCTTTTTTTTGCATTCTCCTCCATATAATAAAAAACGACAAAACCAATTTTCAATAACCGATTTGAAATCAGAAAAAGTTCAACCACAAAAAATGATCTATTAAAAAAACATGTCTATTTAAGACAATTACATTTGTTAACAAAAATTCTATTTCGATCGATAAATTTCGCAACATTAATGAAAAAAAAACAATTAGTGTAAATTTACGATTGAGTTTATGTTTCTTATTGTACTTTTAATTGGTCATACATCAATAATAATGTTAATAATATTGGGGAGATTGATTGATAAATGTGTGTATAATGTAAGGTTACAAAATTTTGTCATAATAAAATTAAAAGTTAAATTTGCTTAATCCTCTGTTATGTCGAATTTAAAATCTTTAGGGGAAAAGGGTAATTAATGAATTTTTTTTACCCCTATAATATCTTTACTTCTTTTACTAAGAGGTACTTAAAACTAAAACAAATACTATTTTGAGTTTAACTATATATGGTATCATACTCAGTTTTGATTCGGTGGTTCAGTTCGCGTATGGCTTTCGAGAATTTAAATAAATCAATCCAAACCTTTTATATTTTTTGTGCAACTCTATTTTGATCTTATATATTGAAATAGTTTCTTTAGAGAACCACATTAATCTAAGATATAGAAAATAAGCTTGATTTTTTAAATGGAATCATCGAGGTTTATATTGTTTAAAACCAATATATCAATAGAACAACTATTAGTACATACTACAAATTTTAGATACAACGTCACAAACGGTAATGAAAATTGAATTAAAATCATAAGAATCTAAAAAATCGTTTATTCTCTTTCATTAATTTCCGTTTTATTTGTTTGTATGTTTTTTCCGTAATAATAGTAGTAATAACATATAGCCTACTGCCTAATGAACTTAACCTATTGTCTAATGAAAATTTTCCTATAAAAAAATTATCATTATTCAATTGGTATGATTCCAATTGGTCAAATTATTTTGATTTTATTAAAATTATTTTCAAATTATAATCACAATGGCTTTCTTCATACCTTTTGTTCAAAAATCAAATTTTAAGTGAAATTCTCTTATTTCGTTTATTTGAATTTGGTTGATTGTATGGGATGGGGGTTTTTTATCATCGAGTTACTTTTAATCAGAAATTTGATTTATCAATTAAAATAATAAAGATTTATTATTTTAATTGAAGAAAATGTTTTTATTTTATATAATACACAATTCTTTGTCAGAGAATAAAGTAGTGTAATCAATTCGTGTGTAATGAATTTTATTCTCGCAAATTTTTGCTTGAGAATAAACTATTTCATTACATACTGATCGATTAAAATATTATTACTAAACTAAAATCAAAATTATTAAAATCATATATTTTGAATGTATCAATAACACTAAACGGTTAAACATTAAACGGTGGATGGTGTAGATCTTCTTCAACAAGTTTTTGCACTTTTCGAAACATCCAGATCAAAGTTGCTGCATATAAAGTTCAATATACGGTGGTTTTTGTTTAAAACAGTTCAAAATTGATGACATCTACAAAAATTTAAAGTTTCCAGACAAAGCAAATTTTTTTTATTGATACGAAGATATAATACTATTGGCATCAAATAAATTGGGGATTTTATAATATCCTAGCACAATAATTCTATCATCAGGAAACTGAATATTAACTGCTTCTATTTGCTTAAGATAACACACATATATATGTGAATTGTTGATACGTTTGTATTCAGAGTTATTCAAATATCTTCAGTGATGGAATTCCATTCAAAGGCCTAATACTTTTAAACATAGAATTTTTAATGGCAATAAGTACACCACCTCCTTTTTGATTACATGATTCGTAAGCTCGATTTCGACGGAAAACTTCACATCGGTCATCAAATAATTCAGAGCTTGAGATCGAATCATTAAACCATGTTTCAGATGAACAAATCATATATCGCTGTTCTGTGAAAGTAAACTTAGATAAAATTTCTTGCATTTGCTTCCAAGTCCTCGGCAATTTTGATAAAAGAGTGTAATCAACCTTTTCATTGTAAGTGATTCTTGTATTAAATGGAGAACTCAGAATACAAGTGAACCAAGGCTGTATTCTAAACGACGACTTATTTGAAACTTATTTATGTAGACTTACTTATTTACCGCCATTTTAAATAAGTATTTAAAAGCTATTCTAAATGATTTAGCTTTCTTATTTTGACAGCAACAAAAAGCAAATTCCAAAATAAATTTAATTAGAACGATTTATTTAATTTGATCAATTAAAGAGTTTACAAAACTTTTTTTTTTTCATTTTAAATTACTACATTATTTTATTAGGGATCGAAAAAGAAATTTTATTGCTTCAAACCATTTTGTAAACAAACATAAAAATATTTGACACTGTCAAATCGAATTAGATTTTTCTATGAAAAAAAAATTTCAAATAAGTCACCTATTTAGATTACTTATTCAAATAAGTAAGTCTCCACAAATAAGTTTGAAATAAGTTTTGGTTTAGAATACAGCCCAAGTCCATTTTTTGTTCAGGCATAAGTTCAGGCATTTTGCTCAGGCATATGTTCAGGCATTTTGTCATTTGTAAGCATATGCTGGACCACTTTTTTTTAAAAAAATTTAATTTATAATTAAAAAAATGTTAATAGGTAATTTTGTTATAAAGCTTTAACTTTAAACCTCTGTAGCACAAAATGGACTTGGTTCACTTGTATTCTGATTTCTGAGCCCTCCAAATGTGACTTATGGTATAATAATGAATATATCAGAAATAATCAGTGATTGCAAATATGTATTTATTCCCCTGTGAAAATGGTTTTTTTTCCTCTAGTGTAAAATCAATTTCGACAAATAACAAATTGTAGTTACTGTGGTATTGGTATTGGAGGGGAGGGGGTTACAGGAAAACAAACTGACGTTTTAGGTAATAACTCAAACACCAAGCAGTCGGTAATTTATTTGAATTTTTTTTTAAATATTTTTTCTAAATCAAACTCGATGCTCCGAAAAAAAAATTTTTTTACTGTCTCCTTATACATATCTATTTCTATAAAATCCAGATAAAAACCAATATGTACGCAGTTTTTTGTTTTCAATAGGAGTGGACAAATAAAGCTTAAAAGTGTACAAAATTGCATAGCACTTATATTTTGTGAGAAAATCGATTATGTAGATTGTAGAAATTCGAACGAACACCGAAGTCTCACCAATTTTTGCTTTTTCAATTACGGAACTCTAAAAATTGTAGTTTTATGAAAAATTTTTGTGTGTTGCATATTTATAAAAATTTTGTAGAATTTTCTTTAGTTTTTTGAGTGTATAGATATAGTATCACAGTTCATCAACAGAAAAAAATTAAAACCCAAAAATTCCGACAGTTAAAAACAAAATTGGAATAAAATACAGTAAATAATTTTATATTTATGCATATATGGAGACATCATTTTTTGTTGCTTTGTAATTTTTTATCTACGGATGTGACAACTCTACGTCCCTGCTATTGGCATGCGAGTTAACTTTATATATCACATACCACTACCCAAGGTGATATCTTAGAGGTGCTTGAGGATCAAATAAATTTAGTCAACGGTGAAACTCTCAGTCTTAGTTATGGAGTTTTTGTCAATGATGCTGCGCTATTACTTGCTGGAAGAAATAAGCTTTTTTATAACTTTTAAACCAAATATGTGTTACAAGCACATTGATACCATTTAAGACATGCCCCACCACTTGCGTTCTGAAATGATTGTCGCTTTTTTAAACCTTTGGATTGAAGGCATAAATTTTATTTCTTAAGTTAAGTCTTTAAGTTAATATCTTACTTTGAGAATAAAAAAAATAAATAAAAATGCATTCAAATCTATTGATTAATACAAATAATTCCATTTATACGATGTACGAACAAAAAGTCCCTTTGCATTTTGTCACTATAACAGTGAGTAATATAGTTTGGCTTTGGTTTGACAAATATATTGACGAGTAAAACGAAGAAATTCATATGTTTGTGGTATGTTGTATCTGATTTCATCCGAGCAATTCTGGGTACGATTTTTAGTAAAAAATCAACGAGATCTAACTAAAATTCCAATTTTCTACTCTACATATTAGCTTTGATTTTGCCAGCAAAGATACTTTACACTATCGATCACAAAGTACAACATCACGACTAGGAATTTTTTCAGGTATGCTCTATTATGATCCGGGCCGTATCAGGGTGTAATAAGGTAAATCCTAATAGGGCATTTGCATCCGGCCCCTATCAGAAATCATACTTGATTTCACTACTAGGGCGTGCCATATTTTTCTTGATCCGGCCCGGATTTCGAAAACCTATCTCATCCCTAGTAGTAAATGCCGGACCAGGGCCGGATCAGAATCATATCTAATTTTCCAATTAAGGTATGCTCTGTTTGTCCTGACCCCTATTTCATTTTAATAAATTTCATTTGTTTAAAATTCACTTGACTATTATCCATTTTATATATATACATAATATAGTTTGTGAAATTTCACATATACTTTAGTTATCGCTTCTCTACGTTATGAATACATATAGGTAAGTATAAAGATAGAATATTTTTATAAACATTTTGTTGTAAGGTATGTAGTAGCAAATTTTCTAATTTTTCTAATATATGTTAAAGAAAATTCCCTATTTTAAATGATCCGCTTCTGTTTTATTTTTAGTAGGGCTGCCTGATCCGGTTTGGATAGTTTGAGGCGTTACATTACTGATCATGACCTTTACAATGTGCCTGATACGGTTCTTATCATCAGTAGGGAAAGCCTTAAATAATGCTAGTCGAGATGTAGCAACCGACATTGACAACATCAGTTGCTTCTGGCCACTGTATTCCTTGAACCGACCGCTTGAAGACCGTTCTTTAAAGAAAAATGCAAATTGCAAGAAGCTAAATCAGAAATCAGATAGTCGCGAAATTTCATTGATCAGTGATAATTGTTGATTATGATATAATTAAAATACAAACCAGCAAAGAAATCATCATACATATAAATACAAAATGACGTTTTTTCTGTAATGGAAATCCCCTCTTATATGATTTATACAATAATCTAAATTTAGTCGACGCAACGTGATCTGACACTAAAGAAACGAATTTGTTCCATACCAATAAAATACCGATCACGTATTTTTTCTTATATACAATGATAACTCAAAATGAACCGCATTAGTTTTTTGCTTGTTATATTTATTAGGAACTGAAATCTGCAAGATCAGAAAACCTGAAATTGAAAGAAAGAAATTAAAGTTGACTGATATCGAGCAGACCTCGAATTTCTAAATAGTTATTCGTCTAACATTTTAGTTCGATAAAATAATCAAGTAAGTATACAAATAATTACATAATAGTTGTATACTTGAAGATAATTAAAACCTTATAAAAGTTTTCAAGACGAAAACATTTATTAGTTAAAGTGTAAAACTTAAACACACAGAGATAAATTCACAAGACAAAAAAATCCCACATTTAAAATTATTGTTATTAAAATATGCCTTATGATAAAAATAAGCGATATTTTAATGTCATTTTTTTTCTTATTTTCATGAATGATTAGTTTATTTAAATCTTATTTCGTCATACTCTTTTAGAACAATGATTCATTTGCACGTTTTAATACAAATATTTTTCTTCATGATGTACGAATACTATTGCTATTGCTTAATATTGAATATTAGTTTCATAATAAATAGCATTTAATTATTTAGCACACATACATACAATACAAAAATAAGAAAAATTGTATCTTTAAAGTAAAAAAAATTTCTTTTTTGTTAAATTGATCTTGTAACGTATTAACGTATTTTATAAATTGTAATGGAATAATATATATGAAATAATATATCCAAAGTTACAATCAATACTATTTCAATTCAATTCGAATTTAAAAGTAAAAGTAATTTGATCATTTTGAAATTTATCAAATAAACACTTCTTGCGGTTGACTTACTTGCTGCCTGCTGGTGGGAAGGGTATGATCAAATTTTACCAGATATATGTATGCTCCTTCGTTTTAAACAATTATATCGTTTTCAAAATTTTGAACGTAAAACTAAATGAAGTTTTTTTCTATGAATAATAGTGGGTTATCAACTCGAACGCGGTGGCACGATATTTGTTAAACTTTCCCGACTAGCAACTTGTTCGGGTATGCCCTATTATGATCCGGGCCGGATCAGGGTGTAATAAGGTAAATCCTATGTAATGAAGTGTTCTTCTTTGGCGAACCAATGAAGAGGCTTAGCAGGCCGCGCACCTAGAGAGGTTTAAATGACCCTTTCGACTAGCTTTCAGCATTCGTAGATTTGAGAAGATATTCCTGCTCCTCCAACACAAATACGGAAATGTACGCGGATTCCATGATTACATGGAAATGAGAAAGATAACAAGTGAAATAATGAGACTCTGGCGACCCCTATGGCGAAAGAACCGCGAAACGCACATCAAACCCCACTTCACTATATCAATCACACGCTCGCACACCTCATCCTCTCACTCACATACTCACAAACAACCACCCACTTACACCCGTCTCCATACTCGCGCACAATCACCCAAACATACCCATACTCATACATCCATACGTCCAGATTCATACATTTATATACCTATACATACATGTATATATATACGTTTACTCACCCCATACTGGTACAAATCCCACTCCTCCGTTCTTGGAAGCTCAGCGGCATTTGATAGAGCATTTGCATCCGGCCCCTATCAGAAATCATACCTGATCTCACTACTAGGACGTGCCGTCTTTGTCCTGATCCGTTCCGGATTTCGAATACCTATCTCATTCCTAGTTAAAAAATGCCGGACCAGAACCGGATCGGAATCATATCTAATTTTCCAATTAACGTATGCCCTATTTGTCCTGATCTGAGCACTATTTCATTTTAATAAATTTCATTTGGTTAGAATTCACTAGAGTATTTTCCATTTTAGATATACATAGTTTGCGAAATTTCACATATTCCTTAGTTATTGCTTCTCTTCGTTATGAAATAAATAGTTAAGTATAAAGTTATAGATTGTTTTTGTAAACATTTTTTTATAAAAAAATTTTTATTTTATATTTTTCTTTCAATAATTTTTTGATAAGAATTCAAAAAAAATGCATTGCAAAGTTTTAAACAAAATTTCAATGTTTCTAGAATCAGGTGCTGTTGCAAATGACACCCCACTTGATCGGTTTCAATATTGTTTTTATTGCTTCTCATTCCCATCCTCTTGATAAATATAATTGTGAGTATTTGACGCTTTCCTATATTTTTTATTACAAACTTACTAATTTTTCTATCATTCCAAATACTCTTTAAAATTTTCGATCAATTATGTTCGGAATTAGCCGAGGAAAAAAACAAAGAAAATTTCATTATTCAAAATCATACAAAAAACAGTGGGGTGTAAAATTCCCAAATATAGTCCATCAGCGTTGTATTACTTCGGTTTTGAAAAAAAAACTAAGTATTGAATTCTCGAGCCAAAAGTGAAATTCTTACCCCCACTTTTTTGGCATTTCTCGACGTCTTACGACCTAGTGAATCTTAAAAAAAAATGTATGTCTGTCTGTCGTCCGACCGGCCGTCACAACCGGCGCAATCGAGAAAACGGCTGGAGGGATTTCAAAAATTTTTGTTTCTAAAAATAGGTATACTCAATGGTAAGAGCAAAAAGGACCATGCGTTCGATAGCTGTCCCGGAAGTTTGTCAAAAAAATCGTCAAGTGTGTCAAAACTTGGAAATTTGCATATATTTTGCTTAAAACGTTCATTTTAAGTGATTACGAGTAGGAACTTTGAATTTGGAAAAATCTTGATGGTCGGAATTGGTATGTGAGGCCAAAAACTAGATTATTGCATTATAAGTTTGTCAAAGAAATATTGTCAGGTGTGTCAAAAGATTGATTTTTTTAACCATTTTTTGGTAAAAAAATTAAATTATTTGTATGAAATGAAATTTAATCGAACATGAAATGGGACACGAAAATTTTCGATTTGTTATAATTTTTGGAATTTTGAAAATTTTTTGATTTGGTAAGAATTTTCTAAATATTTTTAGAGTTTTGAAAAAGTAGACCAGTATAAATACCTTAAAAACAGGCAAAAAATGGAAAAAATTAGTAACAGGATGAAAACTATTAGATATATAAGAAAATATTGGGCAAATGATGGGAAACAAAAATTAAAGGTGCTCCGAGTTGCGGTGGTAAAATGAGGTGAGCATTTAGGGGTAGAAAATGGTTGTTCATGATTTTCAGCGAAACCATACCTTCTATCGAAAAAAGTTTAAAGTAAAGGTTATAGGTAATGAAAAGTTCTATAACTTTTATTTAGACCATTTTTCACATAACCTAAAATTTGCCGTGAAAATAGAAAAAACCGAGGAAAAAGGGCTTTTCGTTTTTAATTTTTATCTCCCACAAAAATTTTTTTTTTCCACACAATTTTGTGAAAACGTACCTTATTATGTCCGTAATACGCTGTAATTTTTTGGAATCAAAATATTTATTTTTACGTTTGATTTTGATTTTAAACCAAAAAAGTGACCTCATTTTCACACAAAAAATCTCCCGTATAGGAAACAGTTTTGTCAAAAAAAAAAACATTAATCATTATGTGTGTTGAAACGTCTACTTTTAGATGGTGTAAAAAAAAATAAGCATCACCAAGGAAAACTTTTCCAGGAAATGCGAAAACCGAATAAACTTGATTTTAAAAAGTTATTTTTCAATCATTGTTTAAAATTTTTCATCATTTGTTAAAATTTACAGTTGAAATACTTAAAAAATATAACATCATTTTTTTTTAAATTTTCTGGACTCAAAAGGAAGTGTACTCAAGTAAGGAAGAAAATAATTTGAATTTTTCAATTCGAAGGTATGGTTGAAAATGTCTTCGAAAAAAACTCCATTACTAATTTTCGTGTTTCGGATGAATTCGAACCTCCTCATCAGGCCATGTTCGAATCCAGTTGTAGACATGCTATCAATTACGCCACTAAGGCGACCACTATTTTGCAATTGAAAATTCATCATCGTTTATTTATTTATTTATTTATTATTTATTATGAAAATGTTTTTTATTTTTATATTAAAGTTATAGTAATCTACATTACTTTTGTATAAATCCGTAGGATGGGGAATATTTCTATTTTAATTAACATCCTAAGTCACGATTAGTCATTACTAATCGTTTCCAATCAACGTGATATCAATGACTGAAACTTGGCCAATTTAAAAAATAATGTGACATTAATGAATTAAGTAATTAGAAATCGACGTAGCTTTACAATATATGAAAATATTTAATTTGCTAAGTATTAAAAATTATGTTTGAAATGGTTTCAGCCAGAACAAAGTGCTTCTACAAGATTTTTAGATATACAAAAATTATAAATTAGATTCAAGTGACATTTATAGAAAAGAAAATCTCATAATAAAAAAAATGTATTTATAATTAATTTCAGTAATATTCAGTAATATTTAATTTTACAAAAAACTAATACTAATTAAATATAAATCAAAATTATTGCTATCAGTAGCATTATATATATATATATATATATATATATATATATATATATATATATATATATATATATATATATATATATATATAAATAGTTCATAACATTATTCATAACATAATATTTGGTAACGTCTTAAATCATTGTCACAAGGTAGAAAATTATTAATTGTTAATTATTTTTGTTAATTGCAAAATAATGTCAAACCTGTCAAAGCAAACACGAAACTCTCGCGTAAAGTTCTTCGTAGATACATCTGCTTTGTCATCTTATAAGATATTTTATCATCTTATACGATGAATAGGTTGAAACAACAAATAACACGAATAACCCCTTATTTTAAAATAAGATGATAAGATCATATTCGTATGTAGCTCGGGACATTTTTTACCGAAATAAAATGTGTTATGTTTTGTCTTATTCATGTAAATGCAATTTCATAAACTTTTTTGTTTCAAACTGTTCATCTTATAAGATGATGATTAGATATCTTACAAGATGACAAAGCAGAGCATCTACGAAGTACTTAAGTTAACACCAAAAACTTTGCTCGTGTTCCTTTTTTTATTATCGTTTTCATATTTTTACGGCGGCAGTCGCCGTTCAACTGTCGCCATTTTCTTTCCATTATTTACGGCGGCAGTAAATATTTTGAAAAAAACTCATCACATGATTATAAAAAATTTGATGTATTAATTTGGTATTTATAAAAAATTTAAACGTTTTCCGAAAACTAGTGTATTTAATTCGGAGCTAAAATGACCTTTTGTGTTTCGTCTATAACTGTCAGGACCGCTATGGTCAGGCCGCTAAGCTACGGGCGCATTCCCTAGGCGAGATGACGTTATACGTTCGTGAAACTGCCTCACTCGAGGCTTAAACGCGTCTCATTTAACAAATTTTCACTCTCGAAAAGACATTATTTTTATCCCTTGTTTTAGCAAAAGTTGCTTAATTCTATAACAATTGAAAAAAAAACATTTTTACAGGAGATTATTCTGGCATGAAAATAGACTTTTTATATGCTATCGTAGACAAAATTAGTAATTACTTCGTTGGTTGTTAATTATTTATATTTATTAATTTTAATTTTTAATAATGTTCGTCAATCAATATATAAAAATAGACTTTGTTTAACCAAAGTGAAATTTATTTGCATTGGGTCAATTGTGAGTCAATTTGTTTCTAGGAAATAATTAAAGAAAATTAATTAAATCTATCTTATATTTTTTAAGTATTTCAACTGTTAATTTTAACAAATAATGAAAAATTTTAAACAATGATTGAAAAATAACTTTTTAAAATACTAATAAACAGTTTTCGCATTTCCTGGAAAAGTTTTCCTTGGTGATGCTTATTTTTTTTTACACCATCTAAAAGTAGACGTTTCAACACACATAATGATTAATGTTTTTTTTGAAAAAACTATATAGGAAACAGTTTGGGAGAATTTTTGTGTGAAAATGAGGTCACTTTTTTAGTTTAAAATCAAAATCAAACGTAAAAATAAATATTTTGATTCCAAAAAATTACAGCGTATTTCGGACATAATGAGGTACGTTTTCACCAAATTGTGTGGAAAAATTTTTTTTTGTGGGAGATAAAAATTAAAAACGAAAAGCCCTTTTTCCTCGGTTTTTTCTATTTTCACGGCAAATTTTTGGTTATATGAAAAAATGGTCTATAATATTTTTGGAATTCGGGAAAAAGTTGGTATTTTTGATTTTGTTATAATTTTTTCGATATATTTAGAATTTTGAAAAAAGTTTGTTTTTTTGATTTTGTTATAGTTTCTGTAACAGTCTAGAATTTTGAAAAAAGTGACTTCTGTCTGAATTTGAATTTTGGAATATTTTTAGAATTTTGAATAAGTTTAAATTAATGATTTTATTATAATTTTTGGAATTTTGAAAAAAAATTGTTATTTTGATTTTGTTATAATCTTTGCAATATTTTGAGAATTTTGGAAAAAATTTGAATTTTTGAAATATATTTGAAATTTTGAAAAAAGTTTCAATTTTTGATTCTGTTATAATTTTTTAAATAATTTTTGAATTTTGAAAAAAGTTTGTATTTTTGATTTTTTATAAGATTTGCAATAATTTAAATTTTTTTTAATAAATTTGAATTTTTGATTTTGTAATATTTCTCGAAACGCTAAATAGAGAGGTTTTTGAGTAGTTTGCTGAGTGTATCATCTTTTCACTAAATTATGTTAATATATGATCTGTTATAATTTTCCGGCAACGAATTTTGTTATAATTTTTTAAATATTTTTTGAATTTTTGAAAAAGTTTGTATTTTTGATTTTTCATAAGTTTTGCAATAATTTAAAATTTTTTGAATAAATTTAAATTTTTGATTTTGTTAATAATTTCTGTAATATTTTTAGAATTTTGAAAAAATTTTAATTTTTTCTTTTGCTATAATTTTTGGAATATTTTTGGATTTCTAAAAGAAATCTGAATTTTTGATTTTGTAATATTTCTCGAAACGCTAAATGGAGAGGTTTTTGAGTAGTTTAAAGAGTGTATCATTAGGGTGGCCCTTAGATTACACTAGAATTTTTTTTTTCATTGTACAGTTTGCGCCACCCTCCCATTTCGTATGAATACTCATAAAAATATTATTTGCAAAATCTGATATCAATCGGTCAACTCTAAGACGTGCCTCCGACCACTTAAAGTTGAGAAATTTTGTTCTGGACCCTAAAAAAAAATTTTTTTTTTTTTTGTGCGACACCCTCTCATTTCGTGTCAATACCCATAAAAAAATTATGTGTAAAAATTGAAATCAATCGTTCAACTCTAAGGGGTGCCCCCGGCCACTTAAAGTTGAGAGGTTTGGTTGTGGCCATTACAAAGAAAAATTTAAATTTTTGTACGACACCCTCCCATTTGGTGTCAATACCCATAAAAATATTATGCGTAAAATTTGAAATCAATCGGTCAACTCTAAGGGGTGCCCCCGGCCACTTGGAGTTAAGAGGTTTTGTTGTGGCCATTATAAAGAAAAATTTAAATTTTTTGTACCACACCCTCCGATTTGGTGTCGATACCCATAAAACTTCTATGTGTAAAATTTGAAATCCATCGGTCAACTCTAAGAGGTTCCCCCGGCCACTTAAAGTTGAAAGGATTGGTTGTGGCTATTACATAGAAAAATTTGAATTTTTTGTACGACACCCTTCCATTTGGTGTCGATACCCATAAAAATATTATTTGTAAAATTTGAAATCAATCGGTCAACTCTAAGGGGTGCCTCCGGCACCTTAAAGTTGATAGGTTTTGTTGTGGCCATTATAAAGAAAAATTTAAATTTTTTGTACGACACCCTCCAATATGATGTCGATACCCATAAAAATATTATGTTTAAAATTAGAAATCCATCGGTCAACTCTAAGGGGTGCCCCTGGCCACTTAAAGTTGAGAGGTTTGGTTGTGGCCATCACAAAGAAAAATTTTAATTTTTTGTACGACACCCTTCCATTTGGTGTCGATACCCATAAAAATATTATTCGTAAAATTTGAAATCAATCGGTCAACTCTAAGGGGTGCCTCCGGCCACTTAAAGTTGAGGGGTTTTGTTGTGGCCATTATAAAGAAAAAATTAAAATTTTTGTGCGACACCCTCCCATTTCATGTTAATACCCGTAAAAATATTATGTGCAAAATTTGAAATCAATCGGTCAATTCTAAGACGTGCCTCCGGCCACTTAAAGTTGAGAAATTTTGTTCTGGACCTTAAAAAAAAAAATTTATTTTTTGTGCGACACCATCCCATTTCATGTCAATATGGGTATTGAATAAATTATGTGTAAAATTTGAAATCAATCGTTCAACTCTAAGGCGTGCCCCCGGCCACTTAAACTTGAAAAGTTTTGTTCTGGCTATTACAAAGAAAAATTCAAATTTTTTGTACGGCACCCTCCCATTACGTGTGAATACCCGTAAAAATGTTATGTGCAAAATTTGAAATCAATCGTTCAACTCTAAGGCGTGCCCCCAGCCACTGAGAGAGATTTCGTTCTGGCCATTACAAAGAAAAATATAAATTTTTTGTACGACACCCTCCCATTTCATGTCAATACCCGTAAAAATATTATTCGCAAAATTTTAAATCAGTAGGTCAATTCTAAGACGTGCCTCCGGCCACTTAAAGTTGAATAATTTTGTTCTGGACCTTAATAGTCAATACCTATAAAAACATTATTTGTAAAATTTGAAATCAATCGTTCAACTCTAAGGGGTGCCCCCGGCCACTTGGAGTTGAGAGGTTTTGTTCTGGCCATTACAAAGAAAAATTTAATTTTTTTTGTACGACACCCCCCCATTTCATGTCAATACCCGTAAAAATATTATTTGCCAAATTTGAAATCAATCGGTCAATTCTAGGACGTGCCTCCGGCCACTTAAAGTTGAGAAATTTTGTTCTGGACCTTAAAAAAAAATTTTTAATTTTTTGCGCGACACCCTCCCATTTCGTGTCAATACCCATAAAAAAATTATGTGTAAAATTTGAATTCAATCGTTCAACTCTAAGGCGTGCCCCCGGCCACTTAAGCTTGAAAGGTTTTGTTCTGGCCATTACAAAGAAAAATTTAATTTTTTGTACGACACCCCCATATTGCGTGTGAATACCCTTGAAAATGTTATTTGCAAAATTTGAAATCAATCGTTCAACTCTAAGGCGTGCCACTTAAACTTGAAAGATTTTGTTCTGGCCATTAAGTGGCCGGAGGCACGTCTTAGAATTGACCGATTGATTTCAAATTTTGCTCATAATATTTTTACGGGTATTGACATGAAATGGGAGGGTGTCGTACAACAAAATTAAATTTTTCTTTATAATGGCTACAACAAAACCCCTCAACTTTAAGTGGCCGGAGGCACCCCTTAGAGTTGACCGATTGATTTCAAATTTTACAAATAATATTTTTATGGGTATCGACACCCAATGGAAGGGTGTCGTACAAAAAATTCAAATTTTTCTTTGTAATGGCCACAACCAAACCTCTCAAATTTAAGTGGCCAGAGGCACCCCTTAGAGTTGACCGATGGATTTCTAATTTTAAACATAATATTTTTATGGGTATCGACATCAAATTGGAGGGTGTCGTACAAAAAATTTAAATTTTTCTTTATAATGGCCACAACAAAACCCCTCAACTTTAAGGTGCCGGAGGAACCCCTTAGAGTTGACCGATTGATTTCAAATTTTACAAATAATATTTTTATGGGTATTGACACCAAATGGAAGGGTGTCGTACAAAAAATTCAAATTTTTCTTTGTAATAGCCACAACCAAACCTTTCAACTTTAAGTGGCCGGGGGAACCCCTTAGAGTTGACCGATTGATTTCAAATTTTACACATAGAAGTTTTATGGGTATCGACACCAAATCGGAGGGTGTCGGACAAAAAATTTAAATTTTTCTTTATAATGGTCACAACAAAACCTCTCAACTCCAAGTGGCCGGGGGCACCCCTTAGAGTTGACCGATTGAATTCAAAGCTTACGCATAATATTTTTATGGGTATCGACACCAAATGGGAGGGTGCCGTACAAAAAATTTAAATTTTTCTTTGTAATGGCCACAACCAAACCTCTTAACTTTAAGTGGCCGGGGGCGCCCCTTAGAGTTGAACGATTGATTTCAATTTTTACACATAATTTTTTTATGGGTATTGACACGAAATGAGAGGTTGTCGCACAAAAAAAAAAATTATTTTTTAGGGTCCAGAACAAAATTTCTCAACTTTAAGTGGTCGGAGGCACGTCTTAGAGTTGACCGATTGATATCAGATTTTGCAAATAATATTTTTATGGGTATTCACACGAAATGGGAGGGTGCCGTACAAAAAATAAAAATTTTTGTTTTTAAGGGCCACCCTAGTGTATCATCTGTTCACTAAGTTATGTTAATATATGATCTGTTATAATTTTTCGGCAACGAATTGATGTTTCGTGTTAGTTTTGTAATAAATTTTTTAACAGAGATAAAATACTTATACAAAGAGTTTTATGTTAATATGCATCGCTGCCGATAACTAAAAACAATGTCCTCATAAAAATTTTATGATGAAAACTATATCAAAATCCTTAACCAAAACCGAAGTCTTGATATCTCAGAGCGGTGAGATTTCAGCCCCTTCATATTTTTCATATAAAATGTGTTGAGGAAAAATTGTTCGCAAAAAAAAATTGGTTTCATCCAATTCTTAGATGCATGTTTTTTTTGTGCGTCTATGTTCCAAGTGGGAGCGTTGCTTAGCTTACCAGATTTCTGTCGATTTCTGATTTCGGCTCGTAGAACCTGCCCAATCAATCCTATTGGAACAGATACAACCTATTATATGAGGAGCCTCAAGAAGGTCTCTAATTTCAAAGTTATTTCGGTTTTTATGTTCTCCATCATGGCCATCATTACGAATACAGATAAATGAGATTTGTTATTTTGTGTAAGGGTCCACGTTTATGACCCTTACGTTTAGTTGACCCATACGGTGATCCAAGAAGAAGTTTACTTGAAAAGCTAAGAAAAAAATTAATTGTTAAGTTGAAAGTTCGATTGCCTGCACCGATTTGAACTTTTTGGTCAGTAAGTATATATATGCTTTTGTTTGAGTCAACCATTGGATACCAAATATCAAAAATATTCAACTCACTTAATTCGTTCATCGCTGCACATCAAATATTTATTGAAGTCTCTCTTGAAAAATTCGTATGTTTGGTTTTTTCGAAATTTATTTGTAAACCAATTTGTCTAGCACCACTCTCTAGCGACTTGAAAACCTCACTCGCATTACAGCTTCATTTTGGCCGAGGATGTCATAATACCAGGATACCCGATCATCTGTACTGATATTATTGACAAAATATTGTTGTTGTTCGGTAGTTTCTTTTGACGGCACACCTATTCCAAGGCTAGATTAAAGAGTATAGAGAAGATACCATCACAGCATTGAGAGTTCTACACTGTAATTTTACATAGTGAAACCAGTTTACCAGGTGTTCCTTATTGAACCTTTTGATCTCCTCACACGTTCTCTCTTCGTTTGTCTACAAAACTTTGTAATGGCTTGTCTTACCAGTTTATAGTTCTTTGTGGACCTGTTGTTGCGTCCTTGTAAATATTTCAGATAGAAATCTCTTTTGTGCTGAATAGCGTCAAGATATGCTTAACCCATCCAGTGTTACTGGTAGTGGTTTTCTGGTCGTTGTAATGAGCACTGCATTCCTGACTGTGGAATCACCATAAGAGGAATTGCGTGGCTTGTGAGGCTTAATTCCGACTAGCTTCAATCTGTGGACTCGAGAAGGTCTTTCGCCAGCCCAGTAAAAATGCTGAATTTCAAGCAAAAAATTAACAAGAGGATTTAAATGAGTAAAATAAGGCACAGGGACTCTGACGACCCCAAAACGGAAAAATCAAGACCGTCACATACTTTCACTCTATTTATTACATTTAAATAAAAATAAAAATGTTTCACTCAACCGTATTATTGTACAGGATCCAACTCCTCACGCCTTTTCAACTTTAGCCAATCATCATAATCAAGCTATCACTTAATAATACGCTGCAATCAAGGTTGAGCCAATAGTCCCGGCGATTGTTGACTAATGATAATAAAATAAACGTCGTATCAAAGTCTGAGATAAATATTGGTTGATCACAAAATAGTTTTTTTTGTTGATAAAAAGTGTTGTAAAATAGGGATTACAATATTTGTCACAACAACACATAGATGCCTTTTAAGACATAGGTCCCACAACAACATGCGTTCTGAGGTTCTGGTCGACGTGTTTTTTAAATCTTTGGGGATTGAAGGCACTCGAGACTATTGATTCGGGCAAAGCATTCCATTTGTACGATGTACGAACAAAGAAGTTCTATGTATTTTGTCACTAATGACAGTGAGTGATTTTAACAGTTTGACTGTTTGCACAAACCGATTGATGAGTAAAACGGGGAAAAGAATACGTTTGAGGCATGATGGATCTGATTTCGCCCGAGCACTGCTGGTGACGATATTTATAAAAACAACAAGATCAGCAACAGTGTGACGATGTTGTAGGGAATCAAGATTTGATATTAAATTTCGATCACCAACAATTCGTATAGTACGCTTTTGAACAGAATTCAAAAAAGCCACGATAAATACAGCTGCAGCGCCCCAAGCCTAACAACTGTATTCCATAAAAGGACAAATAAAGGACTTTTAAAAGTATAAAATGTAATCGTCGTATCCAACTTATTAGACGATTGAAGATCAATCACGAACAAAACTGCTGCAAAATATAATCCTCGTATCTAAATATGTGAATGCTGATCACTAAAAATGACTCGCATTTATATTATATTATCAATTTTTGCCAACCGAATGCTTGACATGTACACTCGACCAAGTATATATCCATAAATAAGGATATAAAAACCGAGACCGATAACCGAAAAACCGAGATAGCAAAGGAAAAAAACAGGGAACTCAGTGTTCAAAATGGATATGAAAAGAATATAAATTACCAGATGGACACGGTTGAATCGGCAAAATACCTTTTCAATGCTTAGAGCATTATTCCAGGGATAGGGATGACCACAGTAAAGAAGTCCCTTTTCACATATCTTCTCCGTCTTTCTCCTTACAAGTTCGGTATTTTACGGCGGCTGTGCATGTTCCCTCTTGCATTCATACATGACCAACAACACCATACTGGCTCATTTTACACGACGAAGATTCTATCTTCTTCAATGTCGTTCATCAGCGGTCTTTCTCCCGTTTATCCACCGAATTGTCAACACCTTCAAAAACAACGTATTTGGCCCATCTAACAGAACCCCAAGCCGTAAACTTCTATTTCAATACCTCACAGCGGCTTCTCAACATCACCATTTCAGATACCATTCGCAATATCAATCATCTATCAATCATCTAGACGCAGATTACACGAACTTATTCCCAGTGGTCTCCTTGTCAATTTTTCTTTCCACAACACCAAAAATGAATCTCACGTCGTCAATCTTACCAACATCATATTCCAACGGAAACTCAAATTCTAGTCAGTTTCAGCTCCAAATTTGTACCTCCTACACCCCTCAACCTTAGTATCAAACATTCTGTTTTTTATTAACAGCTTTGCTTCAAAACTCACCATCCCGGAAGAAAAACTAGCGTCATTGAAAATATTCTCAGCTCCTTCCAGTCCATACTTCGGTGTTCTAAAGCCCGTAGGTCAACCCACACCGACTCTATCCTTATCCAAGCCCTACACTCTTCACGTCGTTTCCTTTCCTCTCATCCTGAACAAACCATTCTCCCAGCTGACAAAGGCAACATCAGTGTTAATTTGTTGTCTTGTCTTCCTTCTAAAACGAATAAATGAACTTACTTCTTTCAGACACTTCCACATAACCCATATTCAATACTAATCCCTCTCCTCGGCCATCAGAACCAAAAACTCATTTGTGGACTCTTTGCCCCTTTCCAACCACATCGACTCCCAAATATCATTCCGCCTACGATCCACAGCCTCTGCTGTCCCTAAAATCTATGATTTTCCAAAAATACGTAAAGAAGACATTCTTCTTCGTCCTCCTTCATTCCTACTTCGTTGGTAACTACTCCTGCTCGTCTTTCAATTTATCAAAATTGCTTAACTCCATTCTCCTAAAAGTCATTGATGTCTCTCATTTCAACGTCAAAAACTACCTTGAATTCAAACTTTTACCAAACAAAATCGTCCCACCTGACACGCCCTTGTTTCATTTGATGTCATTTCCTACCAATTTCGTTACCAAAGTTCCAAAAGACATGGTGTTGAATGCTATATGAAACCAATGGAACCGCATTCAAACGTTCACTACCACTCCACATTTGCTGTTGGAATAGATAATCCTTTTCTGCACTGTCAACACATTTTATTTCTTTCCTTCCACGATCACATCTATGTACAAACCAGATGACTTGCCATTTGCAACCTCCAGAGATCTTTTAAACAGATCCCTAGAACAAGCCGGTTACAAGCAAATTCCGAAATTTTAAAAAACATTATCATATGTCAACTCAAAAAATATTTCGTGTGCTTGTTTGATTGGTTGTGTGGCATATTTTTTTCGCGTGCACAAAATATTTTCGTGTGCAAAAATACTTTTTCGAAGAATTAAAAATATTTTGTAGACATATATGCGACATATATATTTTTCGTTTATTTTATTTTAGAACAAAATTTGATATTTTTTTTGCATGTGTCATAACAAAATATTATTTTAAAATTTCATACTGTTTGCTTAATAAAAAGTATAACTTCGAAGATTGAAAGTAGAACTTTTATTACTATCTTTAAGCAATCAACTTTTTCAATCAACTATTTTTAAGCTTACCTCAATACGAAACATTAAACCTTCTAAAGTCACAACAATATTGAATCAAACATTAATCATAAATCAAACAATTGACATAAATCTGTATATAATTACATCAAAAACGGCAATAAATAAATTTAAAATTCATAATAATATTTTCAATAAAAGTTTCTTTATTCATAAAAGTTCAGAAAAATTGAATATTCATAAAGCTTCTCACACCTTCGTTTTTCGTTTGTTAACACTTTAAAAAAATTAAATGTAAGTATGTGTATTTTTCTTTTATTAAGTGTTTTGATTGATGAGATGAGACGCTAAACTAAATATATGAATGAATTTTTGTGGATGAAAAAAGAAAACGATATAAAATATTATGATAAAATCTATTTAAATTAATTGATTTATTTTTTTAAAGATTTAATAATTAATTAAGATACGTTTTTGTATTATTTTTCTTCTGCTTTTCTTTGTTTAAAGAAAGCCAACAATAAGAAAAAGCGTATAATGATTTTTAATTAACGCAACAGTTTCCGGTGTTGTCTTTTTGTTTTAAATTTTACAATTTCCATATATAAAATGATGGTACATTAGTTTAATTCTTTTGTTATCATTATATTTGAATAAAAATTTAATAATAAACAAATAACAGAACAGAAAGGAAAAAAGTTTTTAAAATAATTTTTTTTGCTCTGGTTCGTTGCCTTCTGTCTTTTTACGCCTTTACTGTACATAAATATATATGAATTTCATTTTGTTACAATACATCTTTCATCACATCTATACCATTCGTATGTACATATTATTTCACAATATATTTTGTTTTCTTAACACACAACATAGAAATTTACTTTGCAATTTATAATATTAACTAACAAAAACCTTTGAATAGTTTTATCTGATAAACGTAAAAATAGTGATATCTGATTGAAATTTAAAATTGTATTAGTGTGTAGCTAACTATGAATTTTAGCGGGGATCGGTAACTTTAAATGAATATACTATACATGTTTTGTAATAATGTATTCTTTTCGACTGTATCGAACAAGTTCCGACACCGAGTGAACGAAATTTGTATTCTTTTGATTGCAGTACAATACAAAAAATGCAAAATTAGATAATTCGGTGTCGGAATTTTTTCGATACAGGCTAGAGAGTGCATTACCGATAAAAGTTACAACAATTTATCGGTTGTACCGTCATTTTTCCTTCACCGCAAACGCATGAGATCTTGATGAAACTTTGGTATATGATCCTGGTTCACTTGAAAATGGCAGATCTGGATTCATTTCAGAAATTTTATGACCCAATTTTTATGAAACTTTAGTTCAAGATCAAGATCAATATGAGAAAGATTGAATTAGCTTTTCAGGCACATTGGACAAAGGGTTGGGGGTCCACCATACAACAGGCAAGTTTTTTCATTATGTTTTTTATGTTTGTTGGGAACAAACAACATTCGTTCGTGAATTAATTTTGATAACACTGTAAAGAAATATGCAAATATATATGGCAAGGTGCTGATTAGTTTTTGATCGAAAGTGAACAAAGTGCTAATATTTTTTTATTTGGGTATATTATAAAAACACATTATTATTAAAGCTTTTGGCTGATTTTCAAAAACAGAATGTTCTAGCTTTATTTTTTATAATAAATCAAATTAACCTGGTTATTATTTGAGTTGATGTTTTTGAAAAATGGCAATTATCGATTTATACAGATAGGAATTAAATTAAAAATAATGATCCTAATCGTAAGTAAATTGTTCAAACTTAACTCCAACATTATTGAGATTTCCAGTAAACGGATATTATGTTAGGTTTTATAACTTTGTAACTTTGTAATAAGTTATTCAGATAAAAAAATTTGCAATAGCTGAAATAAAATAATTAAGTTAACCACAACATTAAAATAATACAAATTACAAAAATATAAGAATAATTTAAAAAATATTACATAAAGATGATAAAAATTTGATTATGATGTCGATGACAGTCAAACAAAAATTACTCTTAATCGTTTTACATTTTCGTAACAAACATCCAAATTTCGATATAAATAAATAACAATATAAGACGTCAATGACCTGGATAGCATTATTCATTCTCTAAATATTTTAAAAACAACTTATTTAGTTTTTTTTTTAATTATTGAAAAAAAATTAAACGATTTCAGTAAGCAAGTATGTACTCTTATGTGCTACATTAGATGTTTTAAACCAACTTGTCCGCTCGTTAGAAACCGTTAAACAAATTTTTAGCCTCGCCTAAAAAATCAACCTCAAAAAATCGACCCTCAATAAAATTTCTAATTCAATTGATTGGAGAGATGATATATAATACCAAATTTCGATATGAGTGATAGCCGATCAGCATATCAGTTTTGCCAATTTATGAGCCATTTTGGGTGAATTTCTGTTAGTCAATAAAACCCTTTGACCTGACATGGGACTCGATCTCGAATTATCCATATCAAATTCAGTTGTTCATCCATTATTAGGTTTTCAATCTCTAATGCTCTCTAGTAACAAATTCTTTGTTACAAATTAATTTCTCGAAATCTATGTTTGTCGAGTGGTGTCATCGTGTCGTACCAGTGGTTGTTACTTATGTCTTTAAGATTCAATAATCTTAACATATTCTATACCACACATAAAAAAAATTGAATGTTCGATTAGCTATTATATTCGTGTTATCCACCCCGAAAAAAATGTACAGGAGGTATCTATCGAACGAGGTTTTATTCGTGCTAGTTGCTCCACTCCATATAACCGGATCTATTATTTGGAAGTGTTTAGGTCATTTTGACGTCCGAGACCCCAAGACTAAGCTGTCGCTGTTGGTTTATGACAACAAGTCCAGAGTGCACCAGTGGTAAATTCGGTGGAAACAGCATATTTTTAAGATTTTTCAAAGGAAACGTATAATGCTGGCTTATTTGATTAATTTCGATAATATTAGGCGCTCTGGCTTTGCTGCCAACGGCTTTATTAATATTTTGCAAAGAAAATTATTTATCTAAATATCTTTTACTTGTCATCTTATTAAGTATATCATAATAAGATGAGAAGTAAAAGATATTTAGATAGATAATTTTCTTTTCAAATTATTAATAAAGTCGTTGGCAGCAAAGCCCACAAGCGCCTCGACAAAATTTGTTTTGGGTTGTACGCTATAACTCGTACGCGTTATGCATTTCACAGTTGATATATTTCTCGAGTAATGCTGCTGAGTTTTTTTCATTTTTGATTGGATTTGGAAGCAAAAAACGCGGTTTTCGCTAAAAACATACTCACACGTATACAACCTGTCCATAAACCAAAAGTTTCTTATGTCGTCCCTGACCTATACAAAAACTCTCTAAAAGTATTTTTTTTATAACGCACACCTCACTTATCGTAGAAGTGTAAAAAACCTTATTTTGAGGTGTTTTGACTGTTGACTAATCTCATTTTGAATTCAACGATCACCCAAGTTTTCGTGAAATTTATAATTTTTTTCATGTGATTAACTCAAAAAATAAGGTCATTTTCGTGTTCAGCACACAAAAAACATCACAAAATGGTTTCTATCAAATGATTTGATGAGTTTTACAAGTGCCGTATCGAAAATATATTTTTTCACATTGAGTGGACTTGCAGCCGCCATAGGGGTCCGTCATTTTGAATTTTCCAAAAAGGCCACGAGTCAAAAAAAACTACAGTTGTATATCTTTAAAATGATAACAATCGGAATTTTTGGTAGGTTGCTTCAATTTTTGGACAGAGGGGAAAGGCCGAGTTGACAGAGAATGCCACAAATGGTTTTTTAATTATGATTTAAAAAATATCAAATTCTTTGTATTAATTTATCGCAATACATAAAATTATTTTTCACTTTTACCGTTTTTTGCGATTCTTTAATTTTTAGGGTTCCGTTTTTTATACGCAACACTATTAGTGAGAGTAAAACGAGTTTTTCACATTATATCGAATATCGATTATCTCGTAAACAATAAATGCTATGAACTTGAAAGTTGAGGTGCGTATGAAACTAACCTGTTCACATGAAATGACGGATACAAATAAAACTAAAGTGGTTTTCGTTGTGTTTGCAGGGGTACGATGTGAGACCTTTGAGAAAATGCATTTTTTATAGATTCAAGTAGGGTATCATATGAAAGGACTTTATTTCAGCATTGCTTAAAAGTTTGTTTTGTAATTTTACATCTCACCATTTTTTGTATAATTTTGAATAATGACGTTTTTTTCGTGTTTTCTTACCCCGATTAGCTCCGAACCTAACTAAACGAAATTTTTCAAATGTATTTGGAATGATAGAATAATTAGTAAGTTTTTAATAAAAAATATATAAAAGTGTCATATACTCATAATTAGATTTATTAAGGGGGTGGAAATGAGAAGGGGTAAAAACACTATTTAAAATGCGGTCAAGTGGGGCGTCATTTGAAAGAGCACCTAATTTAGAAAACAAATCATTTTTTTTAGAATTTTGCGATGAACAGTTTTTGAGTTATTGTTAAGAAAGTGCGACTTTCAGACCGTTCACAAACCACCCCCCCCCCCACCCCTCACCTACGTTTCGACACTGATTGACAGAAAAATTTGTAAAAATTCACAGAGTTTGGAAACTTGGTAAATTTTGTATGAAAACTATAGCGAAGTCTCAAATAATTATATTTCTGTGTGCTTAGGGGACAGGGGTAAAGAGGGTAAAAAAAAACTTTTTTTGACCCAAGAGAGGGGGGTGTCATTTGAAAGAGCACCTAATTTAGAATTCATTGCAATTTTTTTTTAGAAATTTTGGGTGTACAGTTTTGGACAAGAAAGTGCAAAATTCAGATCGTTCCGCCCCTACGTTTCGACGATGATTGACAGAAAAATTTGAAAAAATTCACAGGAAGATTCACAGGAAGATTCACAGGAAGATTGGTAAAGTTTGAATGAAAATCATAGCGAAGACTCAAATAATTATATTTCTGTGTGTTTAGGAGATGGGTGTGGAGATAGTAAAAAAAACATTTTTGACCCAAATGAGTGGGGTGTCATATGAAGGGGTACATAATTTAAGAAACATTAAAATTTTTTTTAGAATTTTGCAATGCATAGTTTTTGTGTTATTGCAAAAAATATTTTTAATATGTAGCCTCTCCACCCCCCTAATTTCAATACTTGATTGACCGAAAAAATAATCAAATTTAATCCATTTACAAGCTGGTGTAATTGGATCTTTCTTAAGTTACCAAAAACATCTATGGATGAGATTTAACCTGAATTAACATTTTTTTTGCCATTTTTGATCCATTGTGATTTGATTGTAATTTACTATTGACATTTAAAATTAAACATTTATTTTGATATGGGTCTATGGTCTGGAAATATAAGGACATTACAACACAACTTTTTGTCAATAATTTTTGTTGGGGCAGATTATTTAGGAAGCTCTAACTGCAGATTCCAGGCTTTTTCGAAATGACAGAAATATGCTCAAACATTCAGTGTTTTTTAAATTTATTTAAATATTTTTATCTAAACGGCCGTTATGACGCTAGAATTCATTTGTTTTTTTGGACTCCAACCTCTTAACCTACATCCGCATATCACCCATTCCCAAAATCATTCAAGATATAACTTGTTCACCTATTTCCAAACAATATTTTTGATGTAAATCAAAAAATACGAAAATGAAAGTGCTGCTAAATATAAAATACTTCACATTGTTGATTGAAAATAAGCGGGTAACGAGTCTTTTGTGTAGATGTCTGGCTTTCAAAAAATGATTTGTTCAAATATTCAATATTTATAAATTTTGTTAAAATATTTTGAACGGCTGTTATAACGCTTTGATTTATTCGACTTTTAATGCTCTGGGCCAGTTCACGAACTTGTCTAAGATATTAAGTATTAACCGACCCAATAGTATCTGAATATTTTTGGTATAGGTAAAAAAGCGATCGTGAGAGTAATTTCCGTTATACAGCCACAAATTTCATATATCTAGCCCTTTAACACCAACATTTTTTTTTCTGATTTGCAATAAGTAGATTTTTAGGATCACCATTTAATTAGCGGTTTTGCGGCATTGTATTTTGCCATGCCGGCATATCGGTATCAACATCGATATTCAAAACCAATCACTCAAAACTGAGTTAGATCATTTAAATGATGGAAACGTATAAAAATAGAGAAAACTGGAAAGGAGAGCTCTAAATGTTTTTGTTTGTTTTTCTTTATAGTTACAGTACAGCGCATATATTCTGGCAATGTTGTAAACTTGTTAATATAAACTTTATTAAGTATAATATTATCGTCACGTTTTTCTACCTTACTTATATTGGTCATACTCTTAATTCGATGAACGTAATTTTAAATCTCCTTCTGTATTCGATTACTGATTAGTAAGCAAAACCACCAGGTTTTATTAAGTATTCAATACAATATTCGTATATTACTATCATAGAATATTCAACAGCTTCAAAAACTCCAACGGATGAATATAACAATTTCCAGTAAAAACACAGCATCCAAAAAAATACACAACATATTTCACAATATTTCACGAACATTGTTTACAATTGAATTTCACTTAGCTAATCGCATTCCAATTAAATTGTTTAAACTATCGCAGTCTAGTTTAAATTATAACTTTACATTATCGCAGTCTAATTTAAAACTAACGTTTCGTATTCTGCATAAGGAATTCCTTATATACAATTTTTCCGGATTGCTCAAATATTCTTGGTAACTCCATTCTTTACAAAGAATGCTCCAGAAAATCTGATGCAATTCTATGTCATTATTTTATATCATATTTTGATCCTTTTCTTGGAAACAATGTGACGTTGATTTTAGTTTTGAAATATTGTTTAAGAGAATCTGAGATTGAATACAATTTTGTTTTGTATTTCATTGTGTATGATTATAAGTAGAATCGTAACATTATGTAGGAGTTAGAGATTAATATATTTTGTTCAGCATGTATGATCCTCAAACCTAGTCGATTAACTTCAGTTTTCAAACTTCGGTTTTATCTCTGAAAATCTGTTTTTTTCTTGAAGTGCACCAAGTCAGAATCAATGTACTAAACTCGTTAATCATAAACCGTCACGTCAATAAATTTTTTAGTTCAATTAAGGGCCCCATACGTGAGGGCATTCATTTTAATAGGAGAGACTTCGTGATCAGAAGACTGTTAAGATTGATGAAATTGTGTTTATTCTATAATAAATTTAAAGAAAATGGTGACGAAAATCGAAGAAAAATAAAAAATGTAATGGTTTTTAAGATCTTTAAATTCATAATCTGAAAACAAAATAATTATCAGTTGTAATTTTCCAAGGGCGGTGATAATTCGAAATAATTTTTTGCCAAACATTTCGAAAGAAAGTATATTGATAAAAGCACGAGGCCGTAGGCCGAGGGTTTTATCAATACCACTTGCTTGAGGAATTTTTCAAAAAATTATGAGAATTTATCAACAAACGAGGGGAATTCGTTTAGAAAATTTTTTGCCATTTTTCATTTCTTTATATATTTTTTATGAATTATACATTGGCTACTGGGATATCAGTTAATTATTTCAAAATTAGGCTGATAATTTTTAATATCCCAGTAGGCCAGACGTATAACTATTTGTTATTAGTATAATTCAAATGTTATTGGTGAAAATGAATTATGTCATTACATTTTAGAGAATTTCATTGGGTTAAATTAAAATACAACTAAGGCAAAAAATTTTCATTAAAATCTTTCTTCTTACCATGACCTAAAATAAAAACTAACTACGTCAAAATGCCGAAGTACATGATATCAATTCTAAAAAAGTTGGTATGGTACGTATGTTGTATGTTATATTATGTTATGTGGTGTTCTGCTAGGTTATGTTATGCTGTGCTACGTTATTTTTTTTGCTATGTTATGTGTTGTTATTTTATGTTATGTACATTTAAGAGGGCATTCCTGTCTAGAGTCGTAATGTTTATTTGTTTTTTATAGGAAGATATGAAAATAGAAAAACATTTTTACCATCCATTTTTTACAGAATGTTTATTGACATTTCAAGAATACAAAAAAATCACCAACAAAAAAAAATAAGAAATACGAAAAGTTAGGCAAAACAAAATTTTTTTAAAAATTATTCATTAAAAAAGATGTCGCTATGGTTCGGGCCTTGGACAAATTTTTTTTTTTAAATGGCGACGATTTGAAAAAAAAAAAAATTTAGTTGTTTTTTGACTTTTCAAATTTTTTAAAACTAGTTAAAAAAATATTTTTTATAATCCAAGGGTTAAACTAAAAAAGGATGTACAAAGAAGATTTCCACCAAATATCAAGTAAATCGTTCGAGTAGAACTTGAGATATATTATGTCGGTCATCTTGAAAAAAGTAGTTTAGTCCATTAGTGATCATAATACGTAGAGTGCCAGAGTGGCACTTTAGGCAACTTTAAATATCGAAGGTCAAAGTTCACGGGGTTCTTTTTTTTAAACACCTTAAATTTTTGCTTCAGGGACTTCAGGATTGGAACTATGCTCGTTATGCTACATATTATTTGCGAAGGATGGAACAACTGAGCCCCATTCTTTGTAAAAAGCTCCTGAGAGTTAAGCGTGTGGTTCGGGATTTCAAATGGCATATGGACCGATTTGCTAATTGAAACAACATTTGTGGGCTTTTTTTGTATGGAAGAAAGGGGATAAGGTTGCAACCAAACACACTTAAGAAGTAGTTGCTATCATTGCATGCTTGTGGTCAGCTATCTAAAGATCTATAATATATGATAGATGTCGAAGAATCAAAGAAGGTGTATACGTTTCACAAAGAGGAAAGGGAAGCAAGATTTAAATTTGATGAAGAGGTTAGGCAGAAAATAAATAAAAACTTAATACATTTATAAACCTTTTGGTCATTGACGAACACTCTGATGGTTTTATTATTATACATAGGAGCCGTATTGAAAACACGAAAGTAAATGTGGGTGATGTCGTATGGGTTGGAGAACAGCAACGACAATTATTTGAGGATTAACTTCCGGAAGCATGTTGCAGAATAGGACTTATGCCTTATATTTGATAGGTACTTCCATGCAACTAAGAGAAGACACACGTTTCCCAAGTCGCAACAGCATATTGACCCATACCTGCAATAAAATACAACTAACAATCATGATCTGGAAGCAAATATTACACCGTGAGCTTCTTCCACAGAAGTTGATCATTACTGGCACTGATACAAATTACAATCTCAACTGAATTACACACTCCTGGCGTTGTAATTCCTCGCCCAGATTTGGAAGCTCACCATGAAGAAGCAGACGTTATAATGGTACAGCAGGCTATATGTCTATGAAGTTGTGCAACGGGCACTACCGAGATTTTATCTGATGACACCGACTTTTTTGTTCTGCTTGTACACTTTTACAGAAAGCTAAATCTTAAATGCGCTATGTGGATGGAGTCTGTTGACAAGGTCAAGTTCACAGATATAGCAGCTATACAGTTTATAATCTAGAAACCCAAGCAACCTCATTATTAGTACTTAGTAGTACATTGTCCCACTGGCTATTATACCACTTAACAATGTTTTAGTACTGGAAAGTTTACAGTTGTGTAGGTTCTTAGATCTGGTATTAAAGTTAAGCAGTTAGTTTGTGTAGAATTTTCATTACAACAAGGAATAGTAGATTTCACATTGCAACGGCTACAAGACGGAACTTCACATTATTTCGGATGTTCGATACAAAGTGTGGTTATCTAAGAAAATTCATCCCAAAATTCCTCCTAAAAGAACCTCCTTTCGACAACAGAACAGAGACATTTGAACTTCATATAACACAATGCCATTTGAAAGCTTGCGCTTGGAACGCAGCAGGATCTTCGTGCCCTCCACCTTTGAATCCAACAGATTATCGATAGGCGAAGAATGAAGCGACACACTCTTTGCTACCCATTTAATTGCGAAGTAACAAAGAGTTGGCACCGCCAGAAGCAACCGCATTTAGGCTTTGTATTAGTTTGGTATACGTATGCTTTATAAATTAGACATGCACCTTATAAGATGATAATGATAAATATTGACAATTGTCTATAGTAAATGCTTTTCCATGAAGCATTCAACTGCACCAAAACAAATCAATAATTTTGTATCTCAACTTTCGGTTTGTCACTTGTTTTAAAATATTTCTGTTAAGCTTTTCATACCAAATTATAATCAAGAAATAGCTATGGCAACAGTTAGTCAAGCATTGACGTTTTCAACGGATAAAAGCAAGCAAAACTTTCAGAACTAGCGAGCAATAAAAATTAGCGAGCAATAAGCCTTTTTACATATTTTTGGAAATAAATCATATTTGAAGAAAATCTGTACCAAAATTTTTATGGTTTGGCATGACAATATTTGTTTTTGCAATCTTTGACCTTGACGTAGATAATTATTTATTTCACCTTCCGCAGGAACCTTATCCTCAGTTTTTAATTTTTATCGCAAAAAAAATGAAATAAAATCTTTATCTTTTATATCATTTAGCGGTATTAAAGTTTGTTTACGATTTTTCTTAATTCTTTCCGAAATTAAAATAAATTTGCCGCAGACCACTATAAACTTAAATAATCATAATAAAAATCACATTTCAATTTCTTATGAGTATGTTTATTGTTTATAGATGTTAATTAATTTATCAAAAGAAAAAAAAACGTTAAATACACGACATTAGTCATTCGCACATTCTCTTTAAATTTAAAATTAAATTATTTCTTTTTCATTTTTTAAACATATTTTATAATAATTTTGATTAACACGTAATACAACACTATGACCAACCAACACTGTCAATGACATCAAATATTTAAATGAATTGATTTAGATTCTTTACCATTGATTTAAATTTATGTATTTAAAATGGTTTGTTGTTGTTTTGTTTTATTAATTTAATTGTTGTATTGTTTCAGGTTACACCGACAGACAAACTCCCTACAATTGTATGTAAAACGTGTAGAACGCAACTGGATGCATGTCTGAGGTTTCGAAGGGTGGCACGTGGAACACAAAAAACGTTACAAAGTTTTTTAGATTATTCAACAAAGCTAAATGGAGACCCTCAGGTAAGCGTTTTTTTCTCAATCGAAACATTGTTTAAATAGCAAAAAATAAATTAACAACTACTTTAGCATCTTGTGTTAGCCGAATCCGGATTTGGGTTTTTCATGTTTTTATTCCTATACACGTCAACGTTAACTCGCTTGTTGTTGATTTAATTTGTAGTTGCGAGATCAGTATTATCACGAATTTATTTTAGATGGTTAATGTAGTGTAACGGGAAACGTTTTTTTACACACTTTTATTTAACTTGAGTTTTGACAGTTGTGTTGGTACTATTTTGTGATCAGTTTTTCAGTAACTTACCATTGTAGGATTAGTGCCAAATTTAACAGACAAGTTTGTTCAAGCAGTCTGTCCGTGTTGTTTTAGACTAAAATACTTAATAAAACTGAAAAAGAAATATATATATAAAAGCTTCAATTATATGAAAATCCATACGTTTTGAATGACCCATTTCCCACGTTGGAATTTCGCCCATACTGAGTGTATCATTATAATCCAGGACATTTTTTTAATAAAACTGTTGTGTAATTGAGATTACAATATGTGTCACAACAACACAAAGATACATTTTAAGACCTAGGTCCCACAACAACATGCGTTCTAAAGGGGTAGTGGACGCTTTTTTTTAAATCTTTGTGGATTGAAGGCCCTAATTGATTCGCGCTAAGCATTCTATTTGTACGATATACGAACAAAGAAGTCCGCAGAATGCAAAGTCTGTCACTATGACAGTGAGTGATCTTAACAGTTTGCACAGTCCGATTAACGAGTAAAACGGGGAAAAGAATACGTTTGAGGCATGATAAAGCCGATTTCATGCGAGCTGTGCTGATATTTATAAAAACAACAAGATCAGCAACAGTGTGACGATGTTGTAGGGAATCAAGATTTGATGTTAAATTTCGATTACTCACAATTCGCAAAGCACGCGCATGAAAAGAGTCCAAAAGAGCTAGGATGGAAACAGATGCAGCGCCCCAAACTTGACAACAATACTCCATACAGGACGAATATAGGACTTATAAATGTGGAATAATTGAGACGGAGTGAAATATTTTTTACATCTATTGAGGAGGCCAAGATCTTGACGCGCTCTTTGCTATTGCCATTATATGGTCGTTCCAGGGTAGTTCATTGGAAATTGTGACTACCAATACACGAATGATTTCACAATCGTCTATTTGTTGGTCATACCTACTAATTGAAATATCGTTGGGGAACTCGGTCTTTGATTTGGAAACAATCAAAAGCTGTGTTTTGGTGGAATTAAAATTGGCCAAATATTTGTCACCCCAATTGGCAACTTATTTTTAGGTGGTTCCTATTAACATTTATGGCCTCTGTACAGGCGGGATTTATTCGTTCATGCCTTTTACTCTTTGAAATTAGGGTAACGAATGACTTGTGCAGTGTACTATCATCTGCAAAACTATTTATCGGAATACTAACGGAGTTCATTGACAACAGTTCGCTGATATAAATTAAAAATAGAGTGGGGGATAAAACTGAGCCTGGTACATCAACGTTAATTAATCTATACTCATATTGTACGTTTTTGTTATTTTTATACGGAAAAATGTCCTTAAATTGTAAATAATAAATATAAAAATTAAAGTATTTCATACATTATAAAGTATTTGTTGAACTTGTATATTTCACCAATAATTATTCTTCACTTTAATAAAAAACTAAAACTTAGAATTAAATTTTAAAACTTTTTATTTTTTATTTTTCTTACTACCGGTTTCAATCTTATAAAGAATAGAATGCGATGGTAGCTAATCAAAAGAAATTTTGTATTGTAAGCAAATAAAAATTAAAAATATGGAGGGGCTGAAATCTCACAGCTCTGAGATATCAAGACTTCGGTCTGGGTTAAGGATTTTTATATAGTTTTCGGCAAAGAACTTTTATGAGGACATGGTTTTTAGTTTTGGGCAGTGTTTGATATAACATAACTCTTTGTTAAAGTACAAGTATTTTATTTAATCTCTGTTTAGAAATTTATTACAAAACTAAAACGAAACATCAATACGATGCCGGAAAATTATAACAGAACACAAATTACAATATTTAGTGAAAAGATGATACACTCAGCAAACTACTCAAAAACCTCTCCATTTAGCGTTGCGAGAAAATATTACAAAATCACAAATTCATATTTCTTTCAAAATTCTAAAAATATTGTAAATATTAAATAAAATCAAACTTTTTTTAAAATTCCAAAAATATTCCAAAAATTATTACAAAATCAAAGATTAAACTTTTCAAAAATTCTGAAAATATTGAAAAAATTATACAAACTCAAAAATTGAAACATTTTTCAAAATTCCAAAAATATTCTAAAAATTATAATAAAATCAAATATTTAAACTTTTTCTAAATTCTAATAATATTCCAAAAATTCTTAAAAATTCAAAAATTGAAACTTTTTCCAAAATTCTAAAAATATATATAAAATTAAAAATTTGTTTTTTTCAAAATTCTAAAAATATTCCAAAAATTGGAATAAAATCAAAAATTTAAACTTTTTCTATATTCTAATAATATTCCAAAAATTCTTAAAAATTCAAAAATTCAAACTATTTCCAAAACTCTAAAAATATTACAAAAACTATAACAATATCAAAAAATGAAACTTTTTCCAAAATTATAAAAATTATAATAAAATCAAAAATTTAAAATTTTTCAAAATTCTAAAAATATTCCAAAAATTCTTACAAAATCAAAAATTGAAACTTTTTCAACATTCCAAAAATATTCAAAAACAATAACAACTTCAAAAATGTCCATGTCCAAATGTCCAAATCACAAATTCATATATCTTTCAAAATTCCAAAAATATTGTAAAAATTATAATAAAATCAAACTGTTTTCAACATTCTAAAAATTTTCTAAAAATTATTACAAAATCAAAAATTGAAACTTTTTTCAAAATTCCAAAAATATTTCAAAAAATATAATAAAATCAAAAATTTAAAATTTTTCAAAATTCCAAAAATATTCTAAAAATTCTTACAAAATCAAAAGTTAAAACTTTTTCCAAAATTCTTAAAATATTGCAAAAATTATTACAAAATCAAAAATACAAATTTTTTTCAATATCTCAAAAACTATAACAAATTAAAAAATTTCCATGTCCAATTTCATGTTCAATTACATTTACGTCATAAAAACAGCTACATTTTTTTCCCAAAAAATTGGCTAAAAAAATCAATGAAACCATTTTTTGACACGCTTGACATTATTTTTTTGACAAACTCATAATGCCATAATTCTCTATAATAATAATATATTTTCATATCATACAAATTATTAATTTTATCTTTTTTCAAAAAAATTGGGTAAAAAAATAAATAAAAATCTTTCTTTTGACACACTTGACAACATTTTTTTGACAAACTTATAATGTCATAGTTCTCAATTATAATAATAAAAATATGGAGGGGCCGAAATCTCACAGCTCTGAGATATCAAGAATTCGGTCTGGGTTACGGATTTCGATATAGTTTTCGGCAAAAAACTTTTATAAGGACATGGTTTTTAGTTTTGGGCAGCGATGTATATCAAACATAACTCTTTGTTAAAGTACAAGTATTTTTTATCTCTGTTTAAAAATTTATTACAAAACTAACACGAAACATCAATACGTTGCCCGAAAATTATAATCAAAATTCCAAAAATATTGTAAAAATTAAATACAATCAAACTTTTTCAAAATTCCAAAAATATTCCAAAATTTAGAATAAAATCAAATATTTAAATTTTTTCTAAATTCCAATAATATTTCAAAAATTCTTAAAGGTTCAAACTTTTTCCAAAATTCTAAAAATATTGCAAAAATTATTACAAAATCAAAAATACAAACTTTTTCAAAATTCCAAAAATATTTCAAAAACTATAACAAACTCAAAAATTTCCATGTCCAATTTCATTTTAAATTACATTTCCGTCATAAAAACAGCTACATTTTTTTTTTCAAAAAAATTGGCTGAAAATAAATGAAATCATTTTTTGACACACTTGACATTATTTTTTGACAAACTTATAATGCCATAATTCTCTATAATAATAATAAAACTTCATTTCAAACAAACAATAAATTATATTTTTTTTCTTTCAAAAAATTAGGTAAAAAAATAAATAAAAATCTTTCTTTTGACACACTTGACAACATTTTTTTGACAAACTTATATTGCCATAATTCTCAATAATAATAATAATTTAATAAAACTTCATTTCAAAGAAACAATTTTATTTTTTTCCAAAAAATTGGGTAAAAAACTAAATAAAAATCTTTTGACACACTTGACAACATTTTTTTGACAAATTTAATGCCATAATTCTCAATAATAATAATAAAACTTCATTTCAAACAAACAATAAATTATATGTTTTTTTCAAAAAATTAGGTAAAAAAATAAATAAAAATCTTTCTTTTGAAACACTTGACAACAATTTTTGACAAACTTATAATGCCATACTTCTCAATAATAATAATAAAACTTCATTTCAAACAAACAATCGATTTTATTTTTTTTTTTCCAAAAAATTGTGTAAAAAAATAAATAAAAATCTTTCTTTTGACACACTTGACAACATTTTTTTGACAAACTTATAATGCAATAATCTAGATTTTGGTCTCACATACCAATCCCGACCATCAAAATTTCTCCAAATTCAATGTTCCTATACCCGTAATCACTTAAAATGAACGTTTTTTAAGCAAAAAATATGCAAATTTCCTTGTTTTGACATACTTGACGATTTTTTGACACACTTCCGGTACAGTTTTCGAACACATCGTCCTTTCGGCTCTTCCCATTGAGTATACCTATTTATAGAAAAAAAAAAATTTGAAATTCGTCTAGCGGTTTTCTAGATTTCGTCGGTTGTGACGGCCGGCCGGACGGCCGACAGACAGACACACATTTTTTTTTTTTGCTTTTTTAGAATCAATAGGTCCTAAAACGTCGAGAAATGCCAAAAAAAGTGGGGGTAAGAATTTCACTTTGAGCTCATGAATGTAATACTTAGGTCTTTCAGACCGAAGTAAAATTGTTGTCATTTCCAAAATTGTTGAATTTGTATGGAAATTTTAAAGAATCTTCAATTCGCTTTTGTGATCTATAATATTTAATAATTTACATAATCGAAGTTACTTCGGTCTGAAAGACCTAAGTATTACATTCTCGAGCCAAAAGTGAAATTCTTACCCCCACATTTTTGGCATTTCTCGACGTTTGAGGACCTACTGATTCTAGAAAAGCAAAAAAAAAAATGTATGTCTGTCTGCCGGCCGACCGGCCGTCACAACCGACGAAATCTAGAAAACGGCTTGAGGGATTTCAAAAATTTTTGTTTCTCAAAATTGGTATGCTCAATGGTAAGAGCCGAAAGGACGATGAGTTCGATAGCTGTCGCGGAAGTGTGTCAAAAAAATCGTCAAGTGTGTTAAAACAAGGAAATCTGCATATTTTTGGCTTAAAAACGTTCATTTTAAGTGATTACGAGTAGGAACATTGAATTTGGAAAAATCTTGATGGTCGGGATTGGTATGTGAGACCAAAATCTAGATTATTGCATTATAAGTTTGTCCAAAAATTGTTGTCAAGTGTGTCGAAAGAATGATTTTCATTTTTATTAACCAATTTTTATGCAAAAAATGAAATTAATTTTTTGTATGACATGAAATTTAATCGAACATGAAAATGGATATGGAAATTTTTGATTTATTATCATTTTTGGAATTTTGAAAAAAGTTTGTATTTATGATTTTGATATAATTTTTGCAATATTTTTAGAATTCTGAAAAAAGTTTCAATCTTTGATTTTGTAATAATTTTTGGAATATTTTTAGAATTTTGAAAGAAATATGATTTTTTGGTCTTGTAATAATTTCTCGAAAATCTAAATGGAGAGGTTTGAGTAGTTTGCTGATTGTTTCGTATCGTTTTTTCTCTAAATTATGTTAATTTATGATTTGTTATAATTTTCCGGCAACGTATTGATATTTCGTGTTAGTTTTGTAATAAATTTCTAAACAGAGTTAAAAAAATACATGAACTTTAACAAAGAGTTTTATGTTTGATATACATCGCTGCCCAAAACTAAAAACAATGTCCTCATAAAAGTTTTTTGCCGAAAACTATATCAAAATCCTTTACCCAGACCGAAGTCTTGATATCTCAGAGCTGTGAGATTTCAGCCCCTACATATATTAGAATTTAAAATATTGATTAACAAAAAATTGATGAAACGTAATATACAAAGTATATGGAAATAGGCGCGCCATCTCATATGTAATAATAGATTTTAAAATTAAAACAATGAGTACGTATGTAGAATTTTTTTACCAATGAATTTTTAACAGATAGCACGCAGCAACCGATAAAAGATGAGACAAAAAGTAAAACAGAGATGTATTATTTATTTTAGGATAAATTTGTTTTGAAAACAATTAAATTAGTTAAACTGCTACTCTTAGTTCGTACCATTTGTTAGTTGTGACATTTGTTTACATAGACGTCGTTATTTTTATTATAATTATTTTTAATTATTAAAATTTTGTTATACTGCCTACAAAATCATTAATATTTTTACTAGTTGTTGGTTTTCTATTATAATTGGTTGAATTTCAATAGTAATTTATTAATTTTATGCGTTTTTTTGTCCATTTCAATGGGACCCCATTTGTTTTGTTTAATATTTTAATCTGAGACACTGAATATGCGCACATGCGGATATGAATTTGCGCACAACGATCAATTTTCGTATTCGCTGGTAAAAAAATACTACTATACCAAAATTTTACACTGGATCAAAACCCCTTATATGCATATAGCCCGTATGCAAAAACAATGAACATCGCCATATGTAAAAAATGGATTACTGTTTCTGTTTAAATTTTTTAAAATTTGTTTTTATTTAGCTGTATATTTCAAGATGGCGTCAAATCTTTTTTAAATTTTATATACTGAGCTTTAATTTCAAAATGGTGCTATAATAAGTTCAACTTTTTTCGGTGCTTAAAAAAAAATTAGGGTTTTAAAGACGAAAAAAAGCATATTTTTAAGATTTTTTGCGGTGACATGAGTAATATACTTTTATTAAATTTAATTACATATTATTGTACCACTTTTGAAGTATGTTTCTACTTAAATTTTTTATTTAAACTAATCTGACACATCTAATTCTGTTTATATACAAAACTGTCTCACCCTGGAATCTACCTATTTCTAGCGGATATACGACATAGTTATTTTTTCTTTAAAACAATCGGTAAAAATTTGAGGCGCTTAGTTTTAAGTTCCATTGGGGGGATCGTTTTCCCTATATCAAGAGGCAAGTTCATACCTTAAAAATATACATCTTGTATAAATATACATCCTGATCAGGTTGTACCCTAAACTATCCAAGACGGATCAGCAATAACTGTCGTATTATTATCATATCACATAGGGCATTTGGTATAAAAGGGAAAATCTATAAAAAAATAAAATATTTTTGAAATTTATATTTGTCCAACAAATAAGATTAACAAATGTACTCCATATATACAAACCTACTATTATTAAAGGATTTAAGCCGAGAAGCAATAACTAAACCATGATAACTAAACTAAACGTGAAATTTGTCTAACTATATACATATCAAACGGTTAGCTATTAATTGCAACCAAATAAAATTTGTTCAAATGAAATAGCGTTTGAGATCAGGGCAAATACTAATAGGGAATTATATATGGTTTTTGATGTGAATACCCTATTATAATGTGAATACTCTGTTAGCTGTCGCCCCGGTCGTAAGGCGGCAATTACTACTAAGGTTGGGATAGGTTTTAGATGTGACTTAAATAGGGCAGTTTTATTTGTACCGAAATGAAATAGGGATCAGATTAAGACAAATAGAGATACCCTAATAGGCAAATTAGACATAATTTCTGATATGGCTTGGACTAAAAATCCCCAATTAGTTTTAGCTTTATTATACTCTGATCTGGTCTGGATCATTATAGAGCTTGACTGAAAAAAATCCTAATCGGGCTTCTGCGCTCCTACTTAGTGAACCACTAAAAGTTTTAAGGACTACTAAGTTAAGTTTTCCTTAAGGACATTAATTTTTGATTGTAATCAAAGGCAAAGAAATGCGGTTGTAGCTTATCATCTTTTAAACTTCGATCATTATATATAGGGAAAAAATTGTTTAAAAAATGATTAAAATTTGATTCAAAATCAAAAAGAATATTATCAGTTACTTTCTTTAAACAATCAAAACCAAATAACCAAATGAATTAATATTATATAAACAATGTTCCTGACAGCGTCCTACTCATATTTTGCCAGGCGAATAAACTGCAAAAGTGGTTCAATTAATTCATATATCAAACATTAAAATAATACTACTACTATAAATTATTTCTAAACGGAATGAAAAGAATAATTTATGGCTTAATTCTTTACAATTTCTTTATTTTATTCACATATTAAATTTCATATGATTTTTTAATTAGAGATTTGAATATTAAATAGTTAAGCATCTATGTGATGTTTGGTGGTTTATTGAGTATTATTGATTATGCAGTCAAATAAATAAATTTTTATTTAATATTGCCGATGTCGTTAGATTATATTGATAGATTTAGACTATGGATTAGGTATTCAACGGAAATCAGGTTAAATCTTTTATGGTGCGACTTTTTTATGTTAATGTATAAAAGATACAAAACTAATCATTTAACTATGCGAATATAAAATTAAAAAAAAAAACAAAACAAAATACAAAAATCTCATCATTTTATGGTTGTCATTCATTTACATTCATTAATCTTACACAACTTACCTTAAAACTTGGCTAATGACTTTAAATTATTAATTTCTTCATCATATTTGAATTTCAAGAATCTATTCAAAACACAAACTTCAGCAAAACAATACTATTGGTCATTTCACTAGCTAACAAGTTGAATCATCCATTACTTTTATTTATATTTATAAAAGTAGATTTAAATATTCACAATACTTAACGAAATATCTCTATTCTAAAAGTTTATATATGTACATAAATGTGGAGTGAAACTACACATAAAATAATATTCTAAATAATAGTTATGGTAGAATAGACTATTTAATTGTGTAATTTGTAGTAATTCACTATACATTATACATATCTAGAGTCTATGAATAGTATTATTAAAATTAAAAATTATAATATTATTTATTTTTCAAATAAATACTTAATGCTTACTTATTTATACCAACAGATTTATTATATAGTTACAGGATGAGCCAAAGAATCATTTTTGAGTGCCATTCAGAGTTGAATGTTTAAAGGAAAAGTCAATAACGAAGTTGTGTTTAGTGCATTTTAAATAAAACTTTGAACTACTTATCAAAATAAAGATGATAGAAAAAGCCCCAACATAATAATTGTCTTTTACATTTTAATTCGTTTGCAATCTTCTTAATTTGATAAATAAGTCTCTTCTTCCTCCTTCTGATGAGATCGTTAGATTATCAGAAAAAAGATTAGCTCTCGTAGAATCTTTCAGGCAGTTAAATCATTTCAGGGGAATTTGACTCGATCTTCTATTCCCACGTTAGTTTTGAATGGCATTCCCGTGAGCGAATCCAAAGAGAGACGGCGCTTTTGGGTAGTATTTTCACATACATTTCGAACATAATTGAATCTCCTCATTCCCCTACACTCATTCCTGCAGTTAAATAGACAATTAAGGCTATTAATATCAACAAATCCGCTGGCCCCACGGCATTTCACCTCTCATTCTTAAAAACTTTGCTAGGCAACTAGCTCCAATTCTGACCAAATTTTTCTATTTATCTTACAAAACCGGCATATTTACCGATTCTTAAATAGGAAACTGGCTAGTGTTCAACCCATATCGAAGAAAGGCAGTAAGATAGACGCTAACCTAATAATTATAGACCAATTGCAATTCTATATCAGTTTTGGCAAAAATATTCGAAAAATATGTTAACTGTAATCTAATAAAATATTTGAAGATGTCACGAATTATTGATGATCAGCAGTATGGTTTTCGTAGAAGTCATACAACAGGTGATCTGTTAACCTACGTAACCGATCTGTGGAACAAATTGTTGGAGAACCATGTTGAAATATTCAGTATTTCACTTGATATTTCTAAAGCATTTTATAAAGTGTGGCATAGAAATCTCATAGTGTCTCATATAGATTCAAAGTTTTCTTACAGGTCGCCGATTTCATATTAATGTAAATGGTATTACATCCAATATTTTAACAACCAACGATGGTGTTCCTCAAGGCTCTGCACTTCCACCAACCCGAACAGAAATTTGTTCCGGCTCAAATAGAGGTTTGATCAGGTTTTTCCTAGTTTGATTGGGCTCTGATCATGAGCTTTTGTGCAATCGGGTCCTAGTTGGGATAGTCGGATCAGACCCTGATCAACTTCGCTATATATAAAATTAAATAGGCAAACCCTAGTAAGGCATTTTGTATCAGGTCCAGATTACCCAACTATCCGACTAGCATTATATAAGGCATAGACCTGGGCCGGATACGGCTTTCCCTCCCTACGACTGATAGGGATCGGATGAGGCACACTGGGCAGGCCCTGATCAGTAATGTAACGCTTCAAACTATCTAAACCGGACCAGGCAGCCCTATACTAAAACCGGACAGGGATCGGATCAGTTCAAATAGTGTATTACTACCACATTTAAGTAAAATTTTTGTCAAAAATATCTAAGTTTATACTTACCAGTACGTAGTCATAACGCAGAGAAGCCATAACTAAAGCATATGTGAAATTTCGCAAACTGTGTATTTCTAAAATGGATAATACTCTAGTGAATATATAAATAGCCTCTATATAAATAGCCGACAAAAAAAATGTGTATGTCTGTTGGTGTTTGTCTTGGTATATGATCCAGGTTAACTTAATAATGGAAGATCTGGATCCATTTCTAAAGTGGACAAAATGTTTGGGGGTTTCCCAACCACCTGTTAGTTTGAATCTTCAATAACTTCTAATTTTAGCTGTCAATCAAGTCATTGGTATATACGAGACTTGGTATATAAGGTTTTAGTACCATCCAATATTTCTACCGACTTTCGATTTGCTTTTTTAAGTGTTTATCCCTACTGTAGCCCACAGCTACAAAGCGATTTTCCTAAAACGTTAGTAAAAGGTTTCAATCAATATGAAAAAGATTTGATAACCTTTTGAGGTATATTGGACTAAAGGTTGGTGGACCACCATAGAACAGGTGTTGTTTTGCTGTGTTTTTTATGTTTGTTGGGAGCATACAACATTTGTTCGTTGTTTAATTTTGATGGCACTTTAAATGAAATGAAATGAATGAAATAAGTATGACAAATAGTTGATACAGTTTTTTAGCGTTATTGAGCCTATTTTTGCTTCATGAATACCGGATCCCGGTATTCATGAAGCAAAAATACCGGAATTATAATCCCAATCAAAGCTCAATAATCGATACCTAATACTCGAATTGGATGAAACGTGATACCTACAGAAGTATTTCGTACAGTTTTCAACAGTTCTGCTTCCCAACTTTTGAATTCAAAATTTTGTTTTGCAATTTGCTGCATTTTTTCAGTGTCTTTATTCACAAATCACAATACTGCCTACAGCCTATACAATAATTAAGTGATTGTGATGAAAGTTATAGAGAAGGTTTCAATTAGTTTGAGAAGATAATGATTAACTTTTGGACGACATCGATCAAAGTTGCGGGCGGTACACCATGCAACTGCTGACTTTCCTCACTTTGATTTTAAATTTGTTAGGAATATACAGACTTCTTTAATCAATCAATTTTGATGACCCTTTGAAAAATATGGAGATTGGAATGACAAAGAATTGATTAGTTTTTGCACGATATTAGGATAAGTGGTGAGGGGTCCCTAGAGCACCCGTTTATTGCAAATTTCAATAACATCAATTCCTGAAAATTGATTTTTAATTAAATTGAAAAAAAAATGCTGGTTTCTGTTTAAGCCAAGTACCAAAATAGCCAAGTACCCTTAGTTGTAATGAACATCGATTATGATAATGCAATCAATATCAGAAAAATTAGGGTTACTGCGTGCCTTGCTAGGTTTAATTCCGACTAGCTTCAATCTTGCGGATTTGAGAAAGTATTTCCCCAGCCCAGTACAAATGTAGAATTGCACGCAAGCAACATTAACCTGGGAATGGATTTAAATAAGTAAGGACCATGGACTTTGACAACTTGCTAAAAACAGAGGAACCAAGACCGTTACACACACACACACACACACACACACACACACACACACACACACACACACACACACACACACACACACAAACACACACACACTACTTTAGTATATATTCTTTACATGTTAAGCCATAATTTGAAATATTTCTCTTACCCCATTAGTTCACGTTTGATATCTTCACCCTCTCCCTCCCTAGCCAATAGTACTGAGTAACCGATAGTGCTTAAAATATTAATAGTTGCACCAAGGTACATACGATTGATGCACCAAAATATTACTTCAATATTATGCAGCAGTTGCCCCAATGTACAAGTAGTACCAAAAATCAATATAATTAAATAGTTGCACCAATGTACAGGCAATAGTTGATCATAAGTAATTGTTCAATATAAGACAATAATTGCGTTAGTGTACAGGTGATAGTTGAACATAAAATATCAATAAAATGCAACAGTGGCGCCAATGTACAGTCAATAGTTTTTCATAAGTAATTATTCAATATAAAACAATAGTTGCGCCAGTGTACAGGCGATAGTTGAAAATTCTTATGGCCAAAGAATATCACAATTGTGGTCAATAGAAAGATAAAAACGGATAATTTATTACTGCCACCGAATGGTAGATTTTGTACAAAATTTGCTAACTGGTTTTAAATTCATCCAGTGTTGTGGAAATAGCTTATATTGCCGTTATTGATGTTACTGTTGTACAAGACCATTTCCCGAAGTTATATGCGAATAATAAAGAAAAATTTCACTCACTGTTGATGGTGAACATATTGATATATGTTACTCTAAAGCCGCAATATATTGGATTCCCATTCGATATTGACATTGGTAATGGAAGTACATAAAATGCTTGCATATTATATCCAAGTATTTTAGGGTGAAAATGATTGACCAAAACCCATCTTTAAACGATAACGACTATGAAAAATTCACCAATCTTTTGAGTTAAATTACTTACTTTTCCACAAACGTTAATATCAATTAAAAATTGAAATTTTTACAATCAAACCTTGCAATCAAACCAAAAAAAAAATTTTAAATATGCTTCTTTTTAATAGCAACTTTTTTTCTCTTTTCTCTAGCGCATGTTCTGGTGCGGCCTAGGTCTTAAAAGGTATCTATGTGTTGTTGTGACACATATTGTAATTCCTATATAACAAAACTGTTTTTATTAAAAAAAAAACTAAGAAATTTAGAGTTATTTTGGGACCTGAAAATCGTTCGGATAAACTTAAACTTTTCGAGATGAGTGTTTTTTGAAAAACTAATTGTTTGGCTTCCATACTATGAAAAAATAAAAACGAAATCCTTTTTGTAGGATTTTAACCTTCGTTCGACATTCATAGTTGATTTTTACTTTTTACGGAAACTAATAGTTTTACCAACAGGAAATCTTAGATCAATAAAAGTGATTTGTACTGGGTTTTTAAGAAAATTGATTTTTCCATTCATGGATGATATAATAAAATCGTAAAATCCAGGCAAACTCTTTTATTTGATCACTTGACCTACGAGTCTTGGTCTGTTTAATTAGCCACACCTTGGTGCATCGTCGATTGATGTTTGAATGCCCAGCAATTATTTGTTTGTTTATTTCTCTCTTTGCAAATGACCAATTTGTCATTTGACAAAATTTATCTATCTCTTAACACTGCAATTGTGTTCTCGTATGATAATACTAGCCCGATATACAACTGTCCACACTCCACATCTATTCCCATTTTTTTTGTAACTTGTTGAAGCCAGACTATTAATTAATTTTGCTTCTCCGTTCTTTGTAGTCGCAATGTTCCATTTTCATTGCTGCTCCCTTTAATCACTTAATTTAACCATTCAAACACTAAACCAACAATTTGACCACTATCACCAAATTGCTATGCATTTATTCTGGTCTAATTCGGTTATAAACAAATGGTGATTCACTTATTTGTTTTAATTTATTTTTCGTTCGATGAAGACGTGTTGGTAATTTTTCACTTTATCGCTTTGCTAGACTTTAGATACAATACAACTTAGGGAATATAATATTTTTCCGAAATGACGTATATTGCAATAGGTACATTTTTCTATGAAATCTACCCAAAAGCCTATTTCCCCTCTGTAAAAACAGAATTAGGTGTATATGTATGCAAAATGTTTTTCTTCGATTTTCCGATTTTGCTTATCATATTAGAGAAAGAGATAAATGCCAAAGTGGATAAAAACAGATATGATTCGGGAGAAAGATGAATAAAATAACAGTTAATGTTGTTCATCAGTAAAACCATTCACTTTCAACTTCACCCTCATTTTATATTGTTTACATTGACAGTAAGTATAAAAAACATTATTGTAATAAAACGAAACACTGATGATGAGTAATCAATTGAAATAGACAGAAAATAAAGAAAAATTATATATTTATTTCAAGTTATTATACCATTAAATGAAATAAAACCAACTCCACCTATATACAAATTTATGTTTTTCTTTGTGAGAGTTTCTGAATGCAAATAATAAATCCAAAAATAATTCATTTATAAATATAAATAAATATTATACAACGTCCAGGAGATATTTTAAAACTGAGCTAGTTGGCTAGTAAATATTTACATTCAATAAAAAATTTGAAGATTACGATTTTAAAAAACGAGACTTGTTTAAAATACTAAGTTCATCTATTTTCTTGTTTTATTTAGGAACAAATTAAGGACTTCTCAACTTTGCCTCGTAGTTGTGTGTCTTTTCACAAATGATAAAAAAAAACTAAGTCGTTTTTTTATGTATTGTGAATTTTCAATGAGTCAGATTCAAATAAATTTTTTCACATAATCAAAATAAATAAAAGAACAAAATGTTAAAACAACAAAGAAATTATGGAGGAGGACGAAAATAATTGTACTCGATAAAATTTAATATTCATTAACGTTAACTATTATCATGACAATAAACTTCAATCAATAATTTTTATTTCTATGATAGTGAATTAATTATTGATATAATGAACTCAATTGTGTGGTAAGTTAAACACCTGGTAGTGATTATAAACATTTCCGTCGGTACTGTGGATTATGTTATCAATTCTAATGCATATTACAAATATTGTGGCTTAGACTTTAGATAAATTAAACTTGATTGTTGATTTCGGCGTTGCATTACACCCATCGTCAATAAATAAAATATGAGTTTTAGTTGAATACTGTCGTCATAAGCAAAAACACCGTAACTCAAAAAATGTAAAAAATGAGTTTATTCTGCCTTATCAGTCACAAAGCATTATCTATGACCCTGCTAAATAGAAACATGGTTAAGTAACTCTAAACATGAAAATTTCAATTCATAAATCTCCATAAAATTGAAAAATATATGTTAAATATCAAAGACTATTTTAGTTTTTGAAGTTTTTCTCAATCCCAATTTCCAACATTTTGGTAGTTACGGTGTTTTTGCTTATGACGGCAGAATAAATACAGTTGTATAAATTACACAATTTGCCGTTGGCACTTGGCGTAAGTATTTAAATCACATTATTTTAATCATTTGCGCAGGATAACATTTTGCAATTCAAATCCAATTTTTACATTTCAAATTCAACTTTTTGCAAATCAAATTCAACTTTTTGCAAATCAAATTTAATTTTCTGCAAATCAAATTGAAGAGCAAAAATTGAATTCGATTTGCAAAAAGTTGAATTTGATTTGCAAAATATTGAATTTGATTTACAAAAAGTTGAATTTGATTTAAAAAAAGTTGAATTTTATTTGCAAGAGTTGAGTTTGATTTGCAAAATGTTGAATTTGGACTGCAAAACCTGTAGTCAATAATCACTAAATAAATGGACATTGAGGTCCAAGACAAGTCTCGAAAACAGTGCAAAATGTGATCCAATTAAATTGACTTTTATTACCCACTTATGTGTCGCTTCCTCTTTTTCAACTCACAATGCCACCGGAAAAATATAGAATGTAATTGTAAAAATATAGTATACGGATACAGGTTAGTTTAAAACAGAAAATTCTTCTTGAGAACACTTTGCCTAAGAAATGATTAGGTTAGAATATCGCTATATTGGACAAATTGGTGGGAGTTCACCTAAGAATTTGTTTATTTGGACATTAATAACTTTCAGTCCTGATATTTGTGATCAAACTTGGTGCGTACGCTGTTATTACGGTTTAAATTTGCGGCAACATAAATGGACAGTTGACCACAATTTTACAAATGGCTTACATGAAAGGAGTTCAATCTTTAACGGAGAACGTGAAATATATGACATACCCTATGTTATGGTTGTATGTAACACAATAGCAATTGTTTGTCACTCAAAGTTCTTTGAAGTCGTAAATGATAATATTTTGGCGTTCTTTGCCCAAAAAACAAGAAACATTTGCAATTTATAGCTCCATCTCCGAAATGGGGTGTTGAACTCCTTTTGCTGTTACGAACTGAGAAAAGACGAAGCATCCATCACCACTGCATACAAAGCCATTGTTCTCAATATAAATTATACGACAACGGTCGTGAGACATGAGACACATTACAAGCTGCCTAAACAGGTCGTATAGCCAAGACATAGAGACATTTATGCCACTTGAAGTCCTAAACAACCAAATATACAAAATAAACATAAAGGTCTAATTTGACAATGTTGATTGACACGCTACAACAACAATTATTACAACAATGAAACATATATGTTTCACAAAGGTTCAGGTTTATGCACCACAAAAATAATAATTATGACGTAAAATACACTCACTACTGGTAATCTACAAGTAGATTTAAATACAAAATAATTTAATTAAATTAATTTAAACGATATCTTGGATTAAAAGTTAGATATCGTAATGATGAATAAAAATACTTTCTCTTAAACGAATTCTCCTGGTACTTATTTCTAATCTTAAAAAAATATTGAAACTATTAAATAAAACTATTTTGCAAAAATAATTAAAAAATGTTTCAATTGAAGTACATTTTTTTTATAAAAAAATCGTGAATCAGGATTTAAATTAGGTTACAATATTAACTGATAAATCATTTTTTGTGTATTGAAAACAACAAACTCATTGGACTTAAAATCCGATATATTTTTTATTGAAAAGCACACAAATTTTTTTCTTAGGGAATTTTTGGTGGTATAGAGTTGTTTCTGTTGAAATGGATTTAGTTTTTTGTGTTATTTCCAATTTTCAAAACAGCATAGGTAAAGTACCTAAACCACACAAGGTTATCTCCTTGTAGAACGAGAAACTCTTTGGTTGAAACTTTAGTGTTCGTTTGACCACAATCGATTTTATCGGAAACTATAAGCACTATCAACCTCAAGTTTTGGATTGGTTAAAATAGTGGTTTTTAAGAAAATCAAAAATGTATTTACAGTTGTTAAGAAGCTCGAAATCATAAATAGTATATTTTACAACGATGTCTAAAATACGGTTTTGAACAAACAAAGAGATTAAATGTGAATTCGGTAATAACTGTTGCTAGGTTCGAAAAATGATCTTTGGCTAGTAGAAAACTTTGCCTTTTCCAATTATATCAATAATATGTAATTAAAAATAATTATGAATTATTGAATGCTAGCTAGGATAGAATACAATTTACACTAATCTTACATTTTTAAATCGATAAGCTCGAACTAAATATTATAAGAACTGAATCTAAAAAATTATGGTGCAAATTATGAAACTTTTTGCAATCCATACAATTTTAGAGCGATCTAGTTTCGAACCAATGAGAAAATTTTAAACTTTAAAAAAGTTTATCATTCTCATCAGGGCTAGCCGACTAGATAAACTCTACCAAAAAATGTCAACGCTAATAATATAAACAAAAAATTAGGTTACAACTCTAGCGAAGTGTAAAAACAAAAAATTTACATAAACATACATTTAATAAATTCAGGTTTAGTCAATTAATTTCTCTGGTGATCACTGTTTTGTTATACTCTAGACCAGTGGTTCTCAAAGCGTGTTCCGCGGAACACTGGTGTTCCGCGATACACTTTCCACTGTTCCGCGAAAAAATCAAATGTACAATCAATTCAATTAAAAATTGTTTGAAAATAAAATTCAATGTAAAATTTACACGTACGTAAAATTTACACGTTTCTCGGCTTTGTATGAATAAAAATATCTTTCGGGTTAAAATTACTTCTTGAAAACATAAAATATTATTGCAGTTATTAAAATTCTCCTTTTACACATAAATAAATAAAAAATGTATGAAGTTTTTGTTGCACACGATATGAACAAATGATTGAATAAGAAACCCGTTTACTTCTTCCAAATTTTCTAGTTTTACTTTAAATGAAGAAGAAGAATTGACGTCGCTTTCTACAGATCGTGGATTAAAATTATAGTTCCATGAAAACACTCCTGAAAATTTTTGGATCTCTGTTAAAGATGAATACCCGAGTATAAGCAAAAAATCCTTGAACATATTATTGTTATTTTCCACGACATAACTTTGCGAAGCAGGATTTTTGACTATGATCAATATAAAGACAAACAAACTAGAGACTAGGGAATTTAGAAGAAGAAATGCGTGTGGCGTTATTATTTATTCGCCCCGATATCGCTGAGATCTGTTGAGATCGTCAAGCTCATGGATCGCATTAAGTTTGAGATTTTTTCAAAAGTATTGTAATTTTAATTGTGCTTTCAATAAATATATTTGCATCAATCGATATCGGTACATATTTAATTTATATACATATATTATTTTCTAAAAGTAGCACTTGGAAGCAGGGTGTTGCCAATCACACGCTGCGACACGATTCCGTTTCCTTTTTGCTTTATAATTACTACGTTTTCATGCGGATCGAAAAAGAATTGAATCCGCATCCCGTTTTCAAACTGTAAAGTGTTTTCATGATTGGATTGAAAACGGGTTGAAAACGTCCTTAAAACTGTTTTGAAAAACTGTCAAAATGTCAAAAAGCGTTTAATTGTGTTCAATATTATTTTTGCAATTATTTTTGTATGCTTGATATTGTATTTTTCTTTTAAATAAAGTTAATGAACATTTTATAAATCAATGTGAAATTAGTTGTTTTGTAATTAAAAACAAACATAAACATTTTACTGCGCATGACACATTCCAGTTTTACGTTTTCATGTATTTTCGAATATTTGGATACCGATACGATCCCAAAAAAAAATCGAGATCGTATTTAAAAATAAATAGTATTCAAAACTGTAATTGTTGATGTTTTCATGGTGAATTCAATTCGAATTTGGTTTTCAAATCGTTTTGAACTAGGCGTGAAAACGTAGTAAATAATGGAGTGTTTTGGCAAACATTATTCTGTTTTTTATGCACTTTGGTTTCAAAAATGTTAACCACCCTCGCCCCCTGTTATAAGGTGTATGCTGTGTTGTAGATGTTCCGCCTAAAAATATATCAGAGTTTAGTGTTCCCCGACCTCAAAAAGTTTGAGAACCAAGGCTCTAAACATTCTAGTATTGAATAACAAACTTGTATCGGTGAGAGGAAGATGACTAGTCTTCACTTGTGTCTATTGACACATGATCAACAATTAATTCAGTAAATTATTTGTGATATAACATCACCCCGATGGAAAATCTCCCATCAAGAATAATATAAGAACTGAATCTAAAAAATTATGGTGCAAATTATGAAACTTTTTGCAATCCATACAATTTTAGAGCGATCTAGTTTCGAACCAATGAGAAAATTTTAAACTTTAAAAAAGTTTATCATTCTCATCAGGGCTAGCCGACTAGATAAACTCTACCAAAAAATGTCAACGCTAATAATATAAACCAAAAATTAGGTTACAACTCTAGCGAAGTGTAAAAATAAAAAATTTACATAAACATACATTTAATAAATTCAGGTTTAGTCAATTAATTTCTCTGGTGATCACTGTTTTGTTATACTCTAGACATTCTAGTATTGAATAACAAACTTGTATCGGTGAGAGGAAGATGACTAGTCTTAACTTGTGTCTATTGTCTCATTGGTTCGAAACTAGATCGCTCTAAAATTGTATGGATTGCAAAAAGTTTCATAATTTGCACCATAATTTTTTAGATTCAGTTCTTATATTATTCTTGATGGGAGATTTTCCATCGGGGTGATGTTATATCACAAATAATTTACTGAATTAATTGTTGATCATGTGTCAATAGACACAAGTGAAGACTAGTCATCTTCCTCTCACCGATACAAGTTTGTTATTCAATACTAGAATGTCTAGAGTATAACAAAACAGTGATCACCAGAGAAATTAATTGACTAAACCTGAATTTATTAAATGTATGTTTATGTAAATTTTTTATTTTTACACTTCGCTAGATTTGTAACCGTTGACATTTTTTGGTAGAGTTTATCTAGTCGGCTAGCCCTGATGAGGATGATAAACTTTTTTAAAGTTTAAAATTTTCTCATTGGTTCGAAACTAGATCGCTCTAAAATTGTATGGATTGCAAAAAGTTTCATAATTTGCACCATAATTTTTTAGATTCAGTTCTTATATTATTTTTGATGGGAGATTTTCCATCGGGGTGATGTTATATCACAAATAATTTACTGAATTAATTGTTGATCATGTGTCAATAGACACAAGTGAAGACTAGTCATCTTCCTCTCACCGATACAAGTTTGTTATTCAATACTAGAATGTCTAGAGTATAACAAAACAGTGATCACCAGAGAAATTAATTGACTAAACCTGAATTTATTAAATGTATGTTTATGTAAATTTTTTGTTTTTACACTTCGCTAGAGTTGTAACCTAATTTTTGGTTTATATTATTAGCGTTGACATTTTTTGGTAGAGTTTATCTAGTCGGCTAGTCCTGATGAGAATGATAAACTTTTTTAAAGTTTAAAATTTTCTCATTGGTTCGAAACTAGATCGCTCTAAAATTGTATGGATTGCAAAAAGTTTCATAATTTGCACCATAATTTTTTAGATTCAGTTCTTATATTATTCTTGATGGGAGATTTTCCATCGGGGTGATGTTATATCACAAATAATTTACTGAATTAATTGTCGAACTAAATATACTCCAAATTTAATGCAAAATAATCCCATATAATCTAAAAACATTTGTATAATATGGAGTCTAATGACCGTGGAAAAATTTAACTTAAGTAAATAAATAAGTGATGATGAAGTTTCAACTTCAAAATAGTCGTCGCTTCAGTGACTTGGTTGATAGCGTGTCTGTCTAAAGATTCGATCAAGGTACTGAAGAGGAGGGTTCGAATTCTTCCAAAACACATAAAATTAAAAGGGAAGTTTTTTTTCTGAGAAACTTCCAACCATACCTTTGAATTGAAAAGAATTCCAATTACTTCGTTACTTACTTAGGTTTAATTGTTCTCAAAAAATCCCCAATACTCTAAAATGTTTTTTTTACTTAATCTTGAATTTAGGAGCATAGAGCATCTACTATACTGGGCAATATAAATCTGGTGGGGATAATCGCCTTTAGTTCGCCCCATGCCTTGCCAATATGTTTTGCTTCAGCTAGCGTCGTTTTCTTCCACGTCATTGGTGACTTTCCAACTTTCCTTTTACCTTGTGGATTCCAATCTTGGAACTTACTTCTTATATCTTCTGCTGATTTTCTCAGTGTTTGTCCTATCCATCTCCATTTTCTTTGTTTTATTTCGGTGCCAATGTCTAACTGCTCTATTGGCCGTAGAAGTTCCTGAATGCTGATGATGTTTGGCCAGAAGCATTCAATCAGACGTCTCAAGCATGTGTAAAGCATATGAAATGTATTCCTCGCTTGCTTAATGTGCTTACTGACATCTTCTTCTGTCCCGCCCGTTTTTGCTACAGTACAACCAAAGTACATAAATTTATCAACTTCATCTATTTGTTTATTATTGATGGTAATTGTTGATAAATGATAGCTTTTGTATTTTTGCTGCATGTCAGTATGTGTGTGTGTAAGCAGGCAGATGTCGTCTGCGTAGTCTAAATCATTGAGTCGTCTTGTTGGGCCCAATTGATGACTTGCATCATCAACCATGCACATGATACTATCTAGTACTATTAGGAATAGTATGAGGTGATACTGCCCAGCCTAGTCTCAATCCTTGGTGGTTGTACTATTTATCACTTTGTTGTCCTTTGTACTGTATTGACATTTCCATGGTTGGAGACATTTCCATGGTTAGATTAACTATTTTCTTCTTCCATATCGCGCTTCTGTCGAAGTCGCGTTCGAAGTTCACGAAGAGGATATACAGTGGTGAATTCCATTCGTTTGATTACTCTTTTATGATATGGATTGTGTTGATATGATTGGTAGACGGTACAGTTTATACCTGGTCTAAAGCCGGCTTGTTTATTTCTTAATTTTTTGTTAATTAATGGAGGTTTTCTTTCGATAATGATCATTGCTAACACTTTCATTGTGTCAACTCTCTTTCAGTCTGATTGATATTTTACCGTTGTTCCATACACCAGTTAATAGTGGTGTTAGAGCCGCTGCTGTGATAGCTGCATCTGCTTTGAGTAATTCTTTTGATATTGTTACGATTACAGAAAAATCGAGATGATTACAGTCACTTCCAGAAAAATAAAATCAACAAAACACAACAACAATTGAATGAAATGAATAATGTTGTTGTTGTTGTCCTGTTCTTAGAATTTGGGTCATTGTCAATATAAAATAAATGATTTTATGAATCAAATCAATATAACGTAAAATAATCGAATATTCTAATATTTTCTCAAGGTTTCTAAAGAGTGACCTCGAATGGTCGAGAACTATGCAGAATTGTATATTAGCAAATTACCTGTTGTAGTTAGGAATTAGTTTTATTTTAACCTTGTGATAGTGAAGTTAAAATTATAGGAGTGATATTTGAAATTAGTTTTTGTGAATAAAGTTTAAAGTGTTATTAAGTGGAAATAGTTTGTGTATTGTTTTGAACGTTGTATTGCTGGAGGTTTCTACAATCGGTCGTTGGAGTTTCTGAGGCTGTTGAAGGGGTGTTCTGGTTGGGAGTGTTGTTTGCTGTATTGTTTTCCTGCTGTTGTGGAGCAATTAAGGTGTTGAATACTTAATGAAACCTGGTGTTTGTGCTTACTAATCAGTGATCGAACTCAGGAAGAGATTGGGAGTTGCGTTTGTCGAGTTGAGAGTGGGGCCAATTCCAAGTAAGGTTGGAAAAACGTAACATTGGTGACAGCGGCGGGATTAGTTAGCTGTTAATAATGGTTTTCTTAAGTGAATTAAAAGTTCTTGAGTTAAAGAAGGAACTAGAACAACGTGGGTTGTCAACAAGCGGAAACAAAACTGAGTTAATACTACGGCTTCGAGAAGGTATGGAAGCCCATGGAATAGACGTGGAAAGTTACCAGTTTGGGGTAGTTACAACAAATACTGATTTAACTGCAGCTGATGAAGAGAAAAGTTTTGTTGCGGAAACAACAACTTCATTGCTATCGATTTTACGCAGTTAATGGCAATGATGCAACAAATGAATTTAAATATAAGCCAGACAAAATAAGAAGTTAATTCCAATATGAATCAACAACTGGCTGCAAGTAAGGAAGAAATTAGCTGTAACATCAATCAACAAATGGCTTCTACCAAAGAAGAAATCAGCTGCAATTAGTTGATCACCAATCAACAGCTGGAAATAGTCAACAATAACATGGCTACAACCAAGGAAGAAATCAGTTTGAATGTCAAGCAAATAATGGACGAGAAACTTCTCGAAATATCTACTGCGTTACGGGAGGAAGTAGGCAGAGTTCATCAAGAGGTGAAAGAGCTAGAGCAGAAAGTACTTGATGAAAACAAAAAGGTACTTGCAAAAGTAGATGATTTCGAGAAACGGTTGCAAGATGTTGAAACGAATAAAGTTACTACACATGTGGTACAACAAATAGCAAATATTAAACTAAAGCCACCATCATAGGACGGTACCACATCTTTCGGCATCTCTAAGTTCCAGTTTGAGACAGCAGCAGACCAGAATTTTTGGAACGCCGAAAATCGTCTTGCTGCATTAATAGTTGCGCTTAAAAGTGAAGCAGCTAAAGCACTACAGGCAGTACCAGAAAACGACCGCAAAAGTTATGCTAAAGTGATGAATGCATTAGAACGAAAATATGGCAGCGACCATAAACAGGAGTTATACCGGATCGAACTAAAGGGTCGCTTGCAACGGAGTGGAGAAATCTTACAGGACTATTCCTCAGCAGTGGAACGCTTTGTTCATTTGGCACACTCGAACACTCCACCATATTTTATGGAGAAAATGAAGATCGAGGCCTTCATTGACGGTATCCAAGATCCAGAAACCAGGATAAAAGTAATGACTAAACCTATGGCGACTTTCCAAGAAACAGTCGCATACGCAATGCAATATGAGATGGTACAGAGGATGAGTATGCCATCTGGTGGATGCAGAAAAAGAAATGTAGAGGGGAACATCAAAGGAAAAGTATTGGCACATAGAAGTGGAAGCGAAATCAAATGCTGGGTATGTGATGAAGAGGGTCACATGGCACGGGAGTGCAAGAAAAATGGGGAAGCAGAGAGATTCGCGTCGTCTGTGAAGAACAAAGGAGCCGAAGAAACGAAGCACGTAGGGTTCTGGAACAGCAGTAGAAAACTTCTGTCCTGGATATGTAGGAAATTGGGCCATATCTCACAGGACTGCTGGAACAGGAAGTGTGAAAGATCTTCGTCTCCTATTCAACGGAAGTCCGTTGAAGGCGCAACTGTAAAGCCAAGAAGTGAGGAGAATGCAGCCTTCATTCCAATATCAAGAATAGCAGTAAATGGTGAAAGTTTGGGTATCAAAGGACAAATTGAAGGTAAAAGATGCTTCATGACACTGGATACAGGTTCAGCTCGAACATTCGTTCGCAAAGGTTTGATTGACGGCGTTTTGGATCCATCAGATGGATTGAAACTCCAAACAGTAACTGGAGAATGCGCTGAAATAGAAGGTAAAAGAATCGCTGAAATAAAATTGGGAAATAACTGCTATCAACAAGAGGTGCTAGTGGCAGACATTATGGATGAAGTCATTTTGGGGATGGACTTCATGAAGGCGAAGGGATTAGTCTTCAATTTTGGATGAGGGATCTTAAAGGTTAATAATGTTCAGATGCCACTACTTGTGAATAAGGCAGAGTCAACAGATATTGGCAGCGATGAGAAACTATGCAGTGCAGATGAAAATCTAGAACCAGCATCCAAACAGATGAGGGAAAGAAAAGTCAACCGACGCAGACGTGTAAACAAAAGCCGAAAGTTTAAATGGAAACAAGTTCAGGTCCATAACGAAATGAGGAACGTAAATGAAGTAATAGTTTCAAACGGGGTCGAATTGCAGCTGAAAACAAGGCAAATACGAGTAGTTCGGGGATACGCAGGAATGGAGAACTCAAGGAGCAAAGAAAATGAGATCGCTCAAAGTAGTGAGAATCAAAACCCAACAAGGTGGATCGATACAGCAAAAAGCTATGGTCAAGACCTTACAAAAGGAACAAAAGGACTGGAAGTAATTCTGAACAGCCTAGGAAATAGAAAAAGAAAAAAAATGTTTGAATTCAACAATTGGAGGAGAGATCTAGATCCTGTTCGGGACGAACAGGCTTAAGTGGAGGGTATTGTTACGATTACAGAAAAATCGAGATGATTACAGTAACTTCCAGAAAAAATAAAATCAACAAAACACAACAACAAATGAATGAAATGAATAATGTTGTTGTTGTTGTCCTGTTCTTAGAATTAGGGTCATTGTCAATATAAAATAAATGATTTTATGAATCAAATCAACATAACGTAAAATAATCGAATATTCTAATATTTTCTCAAGGTTTCTAAAGAGAGACCTCGAATGGTCGAGAACTATGCAGAATTGTATATAAGCAAATTACCTGTTGTAGCTAGGAATTAATTTTATTTTAAGCCTGCGATAGTGAAGTTAAAATTATAGGAGTGATATTTGATAAATGTTTGTGAATAAAGTTTAAAGTGTTATTAAGTGGAAATAGTTTGTGTATTGTTTTGAACGTTGTATTGCTGGAGGTATCTACAATCGGCCGTTGGAGTTTCTGAGGCTGTTGAAGGAGTGTTCTGGTTTGGAGTGTTGTTTGCTGTATTGTTTTCCTGCTGTTGTGGAGCGATTAAGGTGTTGAATACTTAATGAAACCTGGAGTTTGTGCTTACTAATCAGTGATCGAATTCAGGAAGAGATTAGGAGTTGCGTTTGTCGAGTTGAGAGTGGGGCCAATTCGAAGTAAGGGTGGAAAAACGTAACAATATGTTATCGGTATACCAGCAGCTTTGTAATTTTAGAGTTTCTGTGTGGCATCTCTAACTACCCGTTCCGTTGGTGTGTGGGTGTTGATAGTTTCGTTATAGTTGCCATCCGTAGACTGCAAATTACCTTCATTTTGTTGGCAGTTGTTTTGAAAGTATTATTTCCATCTATTTAGTAGTTGTTCATGTGTTGTGAAGGTTTGACCATAGATTTATCTTTGTTGGTGGAATGGTTGTATATTTGTCGGTGACTTTTCTCACACATTTGTGTAATGTGGTGCATGTTTCTTTTACCCATACAAGGTTATACAACTGGTCCAGTAATGATCCATTAATGGCGACCAGTAACGCAGCAATGGCCGAGTACTGACAACCATGACTGGGCCATTAACATAATTTTGCTGGATGATAACTTCGGACAATAAATGGCTGCCATTCATGGACCAGAGGAAAAAACAGCAATAATCAAACTACAATCATACCGACAGTTGAGCGTTGTAGTTTGTTGATGTTATAACAACGTGAAAAAATTGTAATTTGAGCATTTTTTATTGAATATTCACACAACTAAATAAATGATTTATAGTCCCTTTTAACCTCATTTAATGTAATTTAAAAATAAATATACACCAAGCCAAGCTATGCACACGAATTCCAAATCTCAACAAAGTATTACATGACAAGAAAATAAACAAATAAATGTTTTGTGGGTGGAACTTATGAAGTTACATGTTCGTATCATATCTATTACAACGCGTTTTAATTTTAAAATTATCCACAGAACTGAACAATTAAATTTAATTGCGAATATGTATCAACTCATACATATTTGTTACAATCCCAATTGTATTTCGCAAATAAAGAAAAAACTATTTAACACCAACAACAAACAATTTTACGATTTCAATAGATAAATTTTTTTCGTTTTTTTTTCATTCAATATAACCAAAAAATTTCTAATTGTTCATTAATTTCATCATAAATTTAAAAAAAAAAAATTTAAGTAGGATAAATTTCATTTGTGAAAAATTTGCTACGGTGGCTTGTAGTAATGTTTAAAGATTTTTGCTTTTGGTTTTATTTTTTAAAAAAACAAATTTTTTTTTCGTAAGAAATCAATCAAAACCACCAAAAAATAACTATGTAATTTTGTATTACTTTGAAGTAATTTTTGTTGTACATATTATTGTTTCTTTAATTTTTTACTCGATTAAAAAAAACACTTACACATATAAAATTGTAATTTAATGATGAACTTTTGAATATTTTTAGGTTATGAATTATAGAAATTATTGTACTGGAAATTATTTTGTAGAGTGTATAAGATGGATCCGGTAATTAGGTAGCTGTTTTTTTATCTTGAGTGTTAAATTACCTTAAATTTCGCATTTAAATTTAAGGTATGAAATTTGCTTTGTGAAAACTATTAAGTATTAACAATATTTTCGTTTGAATTTTTTTTGCCTATTTTGATTTGTGTGTCTTTGGTAAAAGGAATAGCTCTGGACACTAAAAATGTTTCTGTTTGCATCAATGACAAGGAAACGAATGCATTTCGCTTTGGAAGCAGAGGGTGAAACGCTGTCGATGTATTGCCAAATATTGTTAAAAGAGTATTAGAAGAGCTAATGAGATCCACCATTATCAAACACGTAGAAATGCAGATATTTTTATCGATTTCAGAAAACTAAATGTAGTAAGAAGTTCAGTTTTGTTTTCAGGCTTGGCTGATTTTAATGCACTTTCTACTCTGTTAAAGATGGAAACATCTTTAACAAAATTCAAAATTAATGTACGACTTCTTTAATTTTTTTTCTAAATGTTGAGATTATACTTTTGTTTTCATAAATACTTTTTCTTAACAGTAATTTTCTATTATATTTTAATCATATTTCGTTTAATTTAATTATACTATTTTTATTATTTTAATCTAATTTACTAATTGTACTTCTGTTTTGTTGATTTTAAATTGAATTAATTGTTACTATTTCAAGGCTTTGCCTTTTTGTAACATGAAATGTTTAAATAAAGCAAAAAAAAAAAAACGTGAAAAGAAGGCGATAACACAAAGGTGGAACCATCGTCATACCGAGTTCTGTGCATTCTACAAATAACGACTCAACGATACCAATTTAGAGTTATTGCTTTTATTTACCTTACCGTCTTGCAATTTGTTAGGCTCATGATATATGCACTTAAATTAGTTTTCTGTAAAGTTTTAGTTTTCCAGTTTTAGTTTTCCATAAAATGCATTTAATGTTTTGCCTTTACTATTTCTTCTGCCGTCAACGGCCGTTGCTCCCGTTAGCTTGATCTTTGATTCTTTAATTCATGCTGTACCGTAGAACATACCCAGCAATTCTACAGTAGAATGTATTATTATAGTGCTAACGCGTTTTCCAAATACGAGTGTAGCTTGCAGCACGACTGTAGCAAGCAAACAAAAAGCTTTTATGAGGACATTGTTTTTAGTTTTGGGCACCGATGCATATTAAACAAATAATTCTTTGTACAAAAAACTCAAAGTACAAGAAAAAAAATTGTTACAAAACCAAAAATTGAAACTTTCAAAATTCTAAAAATATTGCAAAAATTATAACAAAATCGAAAATACAAAATTTTTTGAATATTCTAAAAATTATAATAAAATTAAAAACAAACTGGTTTTCCAACTGTTCCTGTTATGCAAAAGTCGTGAAATCTGGAATAACACAAAAATTATTCTCTTTGTTAAAAAAACGACATTTAATCTGCAACAGCTTATTATTTTTTACTGTCCATATAAGTTGGGAGGAGTTGAAACAGAATAGAACCATATTCCATGTCAAATTTCATGTTCAATTACATTTCACGTCATACAAATAATTAATTTTATTTGAAAAATGTTTTTAATCGAAAATGTTTCCCTTTTTATGTTTCTCAGAAAAATTGGTTAAAAAAATAAATGAATATCATTCTTTTGACACCCTTAACGGTATTTTTGACACACTTATAATAAAATAATTAAGGTCTAAATCTCACATAGCAATGTCGACCATCAAGATTTCTCCACATTCAATGTTACTACTAGTAATCAATGATACTACAGTAAAATGAACGTTTTTAAGCAAAAAATATGACAGTTTTCTTGTTTTGACACAATTGACGAATTTTTGGCACACTTCCGGTACAGTTATCGAATATATTGTCCTTTCAGTTCATCCCATTAAGTTAAACTATTATCAGAATCCACAATTTTTGAAATCGCTCCAGCGGTTTTCTCTGTAACGACGGTTGTGATGGCCGGCCGGCTGGCAGACAGACATTCATTTTTTTGCTTTTTTAGAATCAATTGGTCCTAAAACGTCGAGAAATGCCAAAAAATGGGGTAAAATCTCACTTTTGGATCAAGAATGTAATACTTAGGTTTTTCATACTAAAGTAATTCGTGTTTTGCTCTTGCTAAGGTCTTTCTCAACTAGTGTTTTGTCGATTGGTCGAGGGACTGTAAAGTTAACAATGTTAGTGGCGATAATCCTCTACAGCCATGATCGGATGTTCAACGGAGGGAGGACACATGTGATCAATGTTTTCTTGGAAATTTATCTATCCCTTGCCTGATCCGCTTTGCACCTTACGTTTTTGATCTAGCGGGAAACATTGATAACCATGGCAAAATAATTGTTGAATCTGTCCATGCATGAAACGTTGCCAAAGGTGCTATTGTTTCTGTGCCCATATTGTTTCTCTGCCCATATGCTAATAAGCAGCACATAGCTCTAATCTAGGCAAACTCTTTGGATAAAGGTGTGACTTGATTTGGATGTCAATAATTTTATAACTCTTCCCGCGTAATAAAAAGCTAAGAGACCGAACCTGGGCCAAGTCCGCACCACAGCTTTTAGGGTTTGGGCCAGGCTTAAGATTTTCAAACGGCCCAAGCTTGAACCAAGTATGAACTGATTTCCTGTGGGCACTGCTAAATCAAACTTGGGCCAATTCTAGCAAATAATTCTCGAGCCAGGCTTACCAAATTTTTTTTCCAGACCTCTTTTATGTATGTGGAAAGAGTTTGTGGAAAGAGTAACATATATAAAACTAAAGATAAACATAATATGGCTTGCACACGATTGTTTGCACAATGCATTAGACTGGTGAATAACACGTAATATATCATTAACTGAATCTTGGTTTAATCAAGGCATTTACAACTGGCCCAGAATGAAACTGAAGCTAACTACTCAAGGCTTGGCTCGCCAAACAGGCCAGAGTTTGGTTCATTGTTTAATATTAGCAGCTCCTACCTGGGTTCCTCCTTTTTTATCAATGACTCTGCTATAAACTAATGCACAGTATGCAACGTCACTCTAACCTGCAAAGCCAAGAATTTGAATTTTTTTGTTATGAATGAATATCTTATTTATATATCTTTAAAATAGTTGAATCCGTTTCTAACATTTTGGTATTATTTTTTGTACTCCTCAGGTAATTCATCATCCCAATTAAGTTTTAAAAGCCAAAGTTTTGAAATATTATTTTCAGCAATATTATAGAGGTAGGCAGGAAACCTAACAGATTAAACATTCTAAATGCTTTAGGAATTATTTTCCGTTTCGTAATTCGACCTTTTCGTTCGGGGTTAACCTTAAAAGTTAGTGTGGCATCCGCTGGATTTCAATGTAATCCCAGCACTGGTATTGTGGAAGTGTTCTCACTTCTTAATTTTGTTAAAGCCCTTTCGTTTTCCTCATCACACAAAGTTGGAATGTTGGAACGCTATTTTTTTAATACCAAACCTCCTCCCTGCAATAGGTTGATCATACCAAACCTCCTCCCTGCAATAGTTGTTAGTTCAACCGCTCCCTGCATGTCATTGGAGCCATGATACAAAATCATCGACGTAGAATTCGTTTGATATATGACGCAAAACTGTTCCATCTACATTAACATGTGCTAGTTGCTTAAATGTACGAATCGCTAAAAATGCAGAACCTGCTAGACCAAATGTTACTCTTGGAGTCCTCCCGCCAAAGTAATTGCTGATAGTCTGTGTCCTCTAGTCTCTAGAGACACGACAACCTGACGATACATTTTCTCTATGTCGAGTTTTTTATCGACATTAAATTGTTTGCGTTCAGCAACTGATAATGCGAGAAACTTTTCACATCTTCCCAAATAGTGTTTATCTGAACAAAACGGACAACCATAGTTACTAAATTCCATTTTAAATGCGTTTGCCTTTTTGGAAAAACTAGGTTTTGATATTTTCATTGAGTTAAGGCTTTCAAGCACATCGCTTCGCGTATTTAAAAATGTGTTTTTGTCGAGCCCATGCTTGCTTGGATTCACTATCCAATTTATTCGCTATAACATATTTCGCTTTATTTATTTATAACATATTCGCTATAACATAGTCGCGATTCATGGACTTTCCGCTTCTGCATCTAGTACCTTTAAGCCCCGCATGACTTTGTCTGAGACATCGGCTGTAACGAATGGATTTAGTACAACCTTCACTAAGTTAGGCTGGTCCATAAATTGTTTTAATAAACATTGACCTACATATTTACGTTCGTCATATCTGGCTTTAACCTTATCCCATGCTTTGTCGTAATAGGCATCAGTAACAGTTAAATGGTTGATAAGTGAATAAGCTTCTCCTTTGAGCAAGCCTTTTAAATATTGAAGTTTATGTACTTTTGAAAGGTATACTGATTATGGTGTATCGAAGCTTCAAAGAGGTCACGGAAAGATGGAAACTCTTTATAACTTCCGCCAAATACTGGTATGTTTGGTTTAGAATGAGATCACCCATAGAATAATTGCGTTCGTTAGCGTCATTCTGTTCTTCAAGCCTTATGTACCATTTGAGTAATTTTTGTTTAAGGTCGTAGTATTTCAATTTTCTCAACTAATTCCACATTTGACAAATCGAATTTGCCTTTTACGTTTTTTTGCCAATGTTTGAAATTTTTCCCACTCATCAAGTAACAGTGCTAAAGTGTCCTTTGCTACGCTAACATGAGTGACGGTAGTGAAACCGGTTACTTGAACTTGAAACTTGTTACTTGAACAAAATACTAACAACTACTAAGTACAATATGAGCAATGATGTAATAAAATGATACGCAGATTAGAAGTATTTGCACCAAGTCCAATACCAAGAGAGTTCATAATGCGGAACCAAAACCGAAAATATCAAAAATCTTGTCGTTTGGGAAAAGAGACCCCACCTAATCTTTACAAGGATGTGAATCAGTGACTCATAAGGTAAAGATAATTATGTTAAGAACCTAAACATTACAGAATTTTATGAAAAATAAAAGCAGACAAACAGTGGAAAGCTTAAGAACAGACTGGATTTTTTATAAACACATGTTTCTAAATATTAGAATACGTTTTATACCTATAATAAATAATTCCAAGTAAGAAAGTTTAAAACAAAGTGCAAACTAATAATCAATGGTACGAATAATCAACTAGCCTCTTTGAAAAGTAATTTTCAAAATCAAAGCAAATAGAAAGTTAAAAGTTTTATACATTTAAAATATTTTGATAAATTGTAAATATACAATTGAAATTGTTTGTAACGCCATTTCGTCTGAGTTGCTCGACGACTCTTTAGTATTTTTTTGGTCAACCTTATGTTTTGTTTGACAGAATGTTTGACTGAGAGAGTTTTTTATGCTCGATTAGTACAGCTCTCTAATTTTTATTTCAACATAAAACAAAAACGTTTTTATTTTTTTTGGCACCTACCGTCTGTTTCTGCTCTCGGCATTAGCAGTCTCACATGCCTTTAAGTTCCACCTGCCCTTTAATAATAAAATTCAAAACTGAACTCTACACATACTAGTAATGAGAGTAACAATGCAAATTCGAAACACTCCACATAAAACGAAAAACAAAACACAGAAAACCAAATATTTTCACACACTCCACTTCAAAGCGATAACCAACCAACCCACAACAATACAATAAGCGAATTTTAAAACATTTATTTTAATGATTTCTCACTCTACGTTACTTAACATTTGTAGATAAATTTAAAATAATTGTTAACTGTGACTTATCACTAGCGAACATCAAAATTTGTACTTTTGTAAAATCATCATAAATACCTATTGCGTATTAATTAATAATATTCATAAAAACTATTCCATTAACTTACATTAATTTGAAAGATTGCGCAAAAATAAAAGTACATTTATTATAGAAATTAAAGATTTTAATTAAAAGATTTCAATAAATCAAATTTTTATTTTTAATTATTTTAATGATGAAAGTTAAACAATTTAGAAATTTTATTGATTTTAAAATTAAATTTATAATTATGTGTAGGTAAAATATTTATTTACAAGTACGAGCATATGTGTATAAATGAATTGATTCCATATAGATAACGACAGTATTGTTCAATTCATAGGAATGTGTAATCTTCATTCAAGCAAAAGTCATCTTTAATTAACTAATAACAACGATCGTTTTACAAAATAAAAACATTATTCTCAGAAATTTTTATGGAATTTGGGTTCGAATATATTAAATATATTATGGGTAAAGGTGACGTTTTATGAAATCTGCATCTTCGTTTTTTATGAATATGCGCATATGTTTTTTAGTTCTGCAGAATTTTTTTGAATCTAAGGTTTTTACCTGAAAATGATTTATTTGACGACATTTAAATAAGACTAGAGCTAAAGAAGGATAAGGCAAATGTTAGAATTTTAAATTATGTTATCATATCACTAACACACCTACACCTCGGCGTGCGGTGGTCTTGTTTGTTTTGTAGGTATTTTCGCTTACCAATAATAAATAATTAAGTTGAACAATTAAAAGGTGGGGAGGGGCGAAGGGTATGTCGCCCGAACGACAACTCATTTGAAACTTAAATTGCTTCTAGTTCTAACATTCAACGTATTCGACCATAATTACGAGTATTACATTTAAAAAAGATTGAACAAAGCTTTTTCTCACTCCATTATCTATCTAGGGGAGGGTCTAACTCCTCATGTCCACGTTGATGCAGCCGATTATACTAACTAAAGATTAAATCTAATTCCCACAGTAACAATTGCACAAGATCAATAAAAAAAATGTATGTCTGTCTGACGGTCGGCCGGCTGGCCAGTCCAACCGACGAAATCTAGAAAACCGCTGGAGGGATTTTAAAAATATTTGTTTCTGAGAATAGGTATACTCAATGGCAAGAGCCGAAAGGACGATGTGTTCGATACCTGTAGTTCGATACGGAAAGTGTGTCAAAAAATCGTCAAGTGTGTCAAAACAAGGAAATATGAATAGTTTTTGCTTAAAAAACGTTCATTTTAAGAAACAATGAATGTGGAGAAATCTTGATGGTCGGGATTGGTATGTAAGACAAAAAACTAGATTATTGGTTTGTCAAAAAATGTTGTCAAGTGTGTCAAAAGAATGATTTTCATTAATTTTTATCCTTTTTTTTTTTTTAAAATAAAATTAATTATGTATTTGGATGAGATGAAATGTAATTGAACATGAAGTTGGACATAGAAATTTTTGAATTTGTTAAATTTTTGGAATATTTGTAATTTTGAAAAAAGTTTGTATATTTTATTTTGTTATAATTTTTGCAATATTGTTAGAACTTTGGAAAAAATGGAATTTTTGTATTATTGCAATATTTTGGAATTTTGGAAAAAGTTTCAATTTTTAGTTTTGTAAGAATTTTCGGAATATTTTTAGAACTTTGAAGAAGTTTGAATTTTTGAATTTTTGGAATATTTTAGAATTTTGAAAAAGTTTCAGTTTTTGATTTTGTAAGAATTTTTTAATATATTTAGAATTTTGAAAAAGTTTAAATTTATTAATTTTTGGAATTCTTAAAAATTTTGTATTTTTGATTTTGTTATAATTTTTGCAATAATTTTATACTTTTGAAAGTTTAAAACTTTGATTTTGTAATGATTTTTGGAATATTTTAGAATTTTGAAAAAAGTTTAAATTTTTGATTTTACTATTTTTTTACAATATTTTGGAAATTTTGAAAGAATTTTGATTTTGTAATATTTTTCTTGAAACGCTAAATGTAGAGGTTTTTGAGTAGTTTGCTAATTGTATCATCTTTTCACTAAATTATGTTAATATACGATCTGTTATAATTTTCCGTCAACGTATTGATATTTCGTGTTAGTTTTGTAATAAATTTCTAAACAGAGATAAAATACTTTGTACTTTTACATAGAGTTTTATGTTTGATATACATCGCTGCCCAAAACTAAAAACAATGTCCTCATAAAATGTCCTCATTTGCCGAAAACTATATGAAAATCCTTAACCCAGACTGAAGTCTTGATATCTCAGAGCTTGAGATTTCAGCCCCTCCATATTTTGCAATTATGTTATGATTTTGATCACACAAATGATTAGAATTTATAATTGTTTCTGATATGAATTAAAAAAACAAAATTTATGAAAGCAATTTTTCTTATCAAATAATACAACGTACATTAGGTATTCATATTTAGAAACTGAAAAAAAATAGATTCACTTATGTTTCAAATTTTTATATCTCATTCGTGTCGAATTTGCCTTTGGCCTTATCAAACGGAACACAAAAAAAACTGTCTATCCGAATCGAATTTTACTACTCTTTAAAATCTACTGATTCTACTTTTTTGAATTTAGAGTTTTAAATATAACTTATTTTCAATACAAAAATAACTTCTACATAAGACTTACAAAAGCGAGTTAACGGAAAAAATCCCATTTGAGTTGTTAAATTGGGGTTACGAATTTAAAATGAAAATCCTGTTTTGGTCCTAAATAAACTAAAAAAAAATTAGGTCCTGCCAATTCTACTTTATATATAGAATATTAAGGTTTTAATAAGTATTTTGATACATACTTATTATTAGTTATAAAATGTTGTAATATTAGATGTTCCCTCAATCATACCTGCTCTTAATGATGTCTGATTTAAAGCTGAAATTATTTTGTTTTTCATTTTAACTAAGTATAATGATGGGAATCGATCGGAATCGTAAATAGTTTTTGAAGATTAAAATGTTCGGGGGTTTCTCGACCACCTCTAAGTTTAAATCTTCAATAACTTCTAATCCCGCGGCATATGATCTTATGGAAACTTGGTATATAAGGTTTTAGTACTGTTTCCAATATTTTTGCATACTAACTTCCGGTTTGTCACTTCCGGTTAAAAAGTTTTTTTTTAAGTGTTTATCCCTACTGTAGCCTACAATTGTCGATCGATTTTCATGAAACGTTGGTAAAAGCTTTCAAGTAATATGAGAAAGATTTTATCAGCTTTTGGAGTACATTGGATAAAGGGTTGGGGGTCCACCATACAACAGTTGGTTTTCTACCCAATGTTTTATATGTTTGTTGGGAGCATAAAACATTCGTTCGTGAATGAATTTTGATGACACTTTGGAAAAAGATGCAAATATGTATGACAAGGCACTGATCAGTTTTTGAGCGATAGTGAACAAAGTGGTTTGGGGTACCCGGACCACCTTATTTTTTGAAAGCTCAATAACATCTGTACCCGATAATCGAGTTGGATGAAACTTGGTACATAAGCATTTAGTACGATTCACAACAGTTCTGCATCCCAACTTCCGGTTTTTCACTTCTGGAAAATTTTTTTTTTTGTAATTTTTTCAAGTTTTTTCAGTGTCTTTATGCACACTACAGCCTACAATAATGAAGTGATTATGATGAAACTTATGAAAAAGGTTTCAATCAGTGTGAGAAGAAAATTATTAGCTTTTCGGACACATTGATCAAAGTGGCGAGTGGTCTACCATACAACTGCTGACTTTTTACACTTGGTTTTAAAGTTTGTTGGGAGCATACAGACTTCATTCATTAATCAACTTTAATGACACGTTGAGAAAAGATGGAGACTTTGATGGCAAAGAACTGATTAGCTTTTGGACAATATTGGGATAAGTGGTGGGGGGCCTATCGAACACCTGTTTATTATGTCACCATTTTTTCAATGTTTGCTGGGAGCATTAAACATTCGTTCGTGAATGAATTTTGATGACACTTTGAAAAAAGATGCTAATATGTATGGCAAAGAACTGATTAGTTTTTGAACGACAGTTAACAAAGTGGTGCGAGGTCCGCGGAGAACCTGATTTTAAAGCTTAATAACATCTGAACCTGACAATCGAATTGAATGAAACTTGGTACATAATCATTCAGTACGGTTTACAACAGTTCTGAATCCCAACTTCCGGTTTTTAACTTCCGGTAAACATTTTTTTTTGTAAATTTTTTGAATTTTTTTCAGTGTCTTTATTGACACTACAGCCTAAAATAATGAAGTGATTATGATGAAACTTATGGAAAAGGTTTTAATCAGTATGAGAAAATAACGATCAATTTTTGGGACACATTGATAAAAGTGGCGGGGGTCTACCATACAACTACTACTGACTTTTCCCACTTTGTTTTAAAAGTTGGTTGGGAGCATCAGACTTCATTCATTAATCAATTTTGATGACGCTTTAAAAAAAGATGGAGATTTGAATAACAAAGAACTGATTAGTTTTTGGACGAAATTGGGATAAGTGGTGGGGGGGGGGGGGGGGGGGGCGCCCGAGCACCTGTTTATTTGAAACTTCAATAACATCAGTTTATAATAATTGATTTTGATTAAACTTGATAGATATGCTTTAAGTATGATTTGTAACAGTTCTGCATTTTAACTTATTTTTTGTCACTTCCGAGTAAAAAGTTTTTTTTCAGGTTGTTATTTCTACTGTAGCCTACAATTACAGATCGATTATCATGAAACGCTGGTAAAAGTTTTCAAATAACATGAGAAAGGTTTCATTAGCTTTTGGGGTACATTGGACAAAGGGCTGGGGGTCCACCATACAACAGGTGTTTTTTTCATATGTTTTTAATGATTGTTGGGAGCATACAACATTCGTTCATGAATGAATTTTGATAACACTTTGGAAAACGATGCAAATAAGTAAGGCAAGGAGCTGATTAGTTTTTGAGCGATTTTGAAGTGGTGGGGGGTCCTCGAGCACCTGCGTTTTTGAAAGCTTTATAACATCTGTACCTGATAATCGAATTGGATGAAACTTGGTCCATAATCATTTAGTACGGTTCAAATCAGTTCTGCATCCCAACTTCCGGTTTGTCACTTCCGGTTAACATTTTTTTTGCTTTTTCTCGTACAACAGAATTTATGTTTGTTGGGATACTACTGCTTTGTTTAATATTTTCATAATTAGAACTACGCGAAATCTTAAACATTGGTTAGCCATTAATTAAAGTATTTTATGGATATTAGCTCACTATATATCGAGAACACTATGTTTCCAGAGCTGTGGTGAAGTCAGCCTATGCATCAGCGTCACAATATTTTTTTATGATTTGCGAGAACATGGTTTTCGACTTATTTTCAAAAATGTGAAAATTTGTTTCTGTTCCCTTTATCTTCGAACATCACAGAAGCGAAAAATTGATAAAAATCACGGTTGTAGGTAATAATTTTGTAAAGATTTAACGAAAATTTTAGCGGTGAATTTATCATTTCAAATGTTCTTTTGACGGGGTTGAGAGAAGAGATTTCGAAAAAAAATTAATTTTTGACCTTGACAAGTGGGGTGTCATATGAAAGGTTATTTTGTTTCTAGTCTAAACAGTTTTATTTTCATAATTTTCAAATTCATCATTTTCGATTTAAAATCGTATTTTAGTGTAGAACTATTCACGTAGAACAATCTTTGATGAGGTTACAGGGTCTATTTGGTTACGTTCCAGGAAAATTTTTATTTTAGTAACTAATTAAATCTAACGAAATATAGAAACTATTTTATAATATTAAGGTTCTGAAATAGTCTTAAATAGATTATGGCTAGTCAGATGAACTTGGCTTAAAAAAACATTATTCGGGATGACCATTGCCATTAAGTTATTTTCATGGTCTAAGTTGTAACCGTTTATTATACGCCTTCCATTAAATCTCAATGATTTCTAGAAATTGTTATTTCTTTATAGGTTAAACTTTTAACAGTTTACATTAGCTTTTTAGTAATTACCATAAATTTATCTTCTACATTACAAAAAGTTACCAATAAATTGAATATATAAATAATCAATAATGCTTATTCCATAAAAAAGAATTTATAGCAATTATAAACGCTCATTCAGTTTTAGTATAGATGCTCTGCTAGCAGTCATTGTGAACATTTTTTTTTTTTTTTTTTTATTCAAAGTTAGGCATGTTTAGGTGTTCAACTAGCTGGAGTTCAAATACTGTCGGTATACCGATTTATCCAATGTTCAGTAGACAAATCACTTGACTGTCTTAATCACGCACTTGTTGGAAACAATTTGACGACACATTTGCCTCCAACTTTTGTGATAGGTGACTTTAATGTTGATTTTAATAAAAATCCTCAAAACTGGCTATCAAACTATTTTCTAAAAAAAATTTAGCTAGAAAAATTCATGAACCAACAACAATTTTTAACAGTTTACACTAGCTACAACAATTGATAATATCTTTTTTGGAACACATGCATAAAAAATATTCAATTTTTTACTAGAATAACATAAACGAAAAATCTACTTTTCCGCACATATGAGCACAAAATATTTTCAATGCCTCGCAAGCAGTCGCCTGCATGTGAAATTTGTAGTTAAATCTATCCTAAATAGATTATTTTTGTAGTACTAAAATATCAAAATAATAATTTAAGTAACTTACCATGTAGTAAAAACAACTTATGTGGAGTTCTTTCAGGTTTTTTATTTACATCAATTTTGAACATGGCTGAAAGAACAGACAAACCGCACGACTTTTACTATCGTTGTATTTTTAACAAAAAAACATTTTCCATTTAAATTTACATTAAAATAATTGTGTAAACACAAAATATTTATACACTTTACACAGAATTTATGTTTAATTTTATCGAATTCACCTAATAATCAAAACTATACACAAATAATATATTCAAAAATGGCGACAATCTTGATTGTTTTTATACGTGTGTGTTTGTGAATTTGACGGAAGAAAAATTTATCAAAAAATCTCAATTTCATAAAATTGATTTACATAAAAAAAAATCATCAAATTTACATCAATTTTCTTTTATGTACAACACCTTCTTTTGGCTGAAAGAACTTCACATTAAACAAAACCCAAAATCATCTGAATTGCAAGAAAAAACAATTATTTTGGGTTTAAAAAAAACAGCTGTCAAAATGTTTACGATCAATCCACGATCAACGTGGATTATTATGTTTTTAAAAATTTCCGAATTGTGTGTAGCCGGATTGCTATGTTTATAGTTTATATGTTTAAAATTTATTTATAATATAATATTATTTTTAAATAATTGAACGCTTCACATTCCATCATAATCAGCTTCACATGTTTTAAGTTCTTTCCAACAAAAAATATGGATACAAAAAAATGTTTTTTTTTATAAACGTTATACCCGAATACATCTATAAGAACAATAATAATCATAAATTGTTAATCTTGTATAGGTAAGAATAAATAGAAACCAAAAAAATAAAAACGTTAAATTTTACTAATCAACAGTGCTTTTTAATATTACGAATCATTTATTTGAGCACAGGTGTCACTAGATAGTTAATATCCAGAAACAAAATATAAAAAGTGAGAGAAAAATTTGTTCTACTTCAATTGTCTGATATTATTATTTGTATATGCTTTAACTTTAACACGTTAGTACAATTTAACAGCGAACTACTATATCGACCTATAATTTACAACTATTACAAAGAAGATGGCGCACTTGAATTATTTAAATATCTTAAATTTGTTTACAACTTTGTTAAATAAATTATTGAATTAACATTTAAATAAATATTTATAAATGTTGTGCATTTGCTACAAAAACTAGTGTGTATTACTAGTGCAAATGCGTTTTCCACATAAATATTCACGTCAATATCATTTTTGCTAAAGGTGACGTATACATCTGCATTCAAGTAAAAATTTGTGATTAATTATTAAAAGTATAATAAAATTCTAGTGCATCTTAATGCTACACATTTTTATCTTTGAATATTGCCAGCATCGTTCAATCTAAAACTTCAGCAAAATGTTGGTTATCACTACCTTATCACATCGCCTTCACCATCGAACCGAAAAAATAATTTCTTTGAAATTTTACTTTTTTTAACTGTCCAATATGATAAATTATGGAAGATCGAAAATTCGATAATCTCAAACATTTTGCTGCTGTGTATAGTATTTACAAGTTGAAAAAAAAATTCAATCTAGCTTCTAGAAAATAGCTACCTACATTCAATAAATATATAATTTAGTAAACATACAGAACGTTAAAATTGTTTATAGTGTTCAAAAATAAAATTTAAATGTTCACGAATAAAACTAAAATGCCACAACAAATTTAAAAATGACAATATTAACTAATTTCTGGCAGCTATAAATGTAGTAACCATCTATTATTCCACCAACAGTAAACTGTGCTCTAAACATTTCTTCAATCAATTTTTACCCTAAATAGAATTACTTAAAGTTTCATACAAATCAGAAATTACTGATGAAATAACTGATTAATTTTTTTTTAAATTATCAACAAATTAATTTAATGATAATGATAATTTATAAGATTTGAATTTCTTACTTTCAAAAGGTTTATTATTTTTCTCGAAATTAAATTTCCGCTTAATTAACTGCAAACCCAATCATCTAGATATATCAACATCACGTTTTTATAAAATCAAACTCGAAACTTTATTAATTGTTAAGCTATACCAGCTATCAATAACGAACTGTAAAAGAAACTCAAGGCATTTTAAATTTAATTGATTGCAATAGGTTTCTCAAACTTTTGTTATATGTGATTCGACCAAAACTTTTAGATATTTTCGTTAAGTATAAAATTTAAATAGTTTGAAAACCGTCAGAACGGTTTGCGATTTATTTTAGACTAGATTTGAGTGTGTTGAGTGGCCGGATGGTAAAGAAGATGGATTTTAACTCGCAGAATTGAGGTTCGATTCCCATCCAGGTCAATGTGTTTTTCAACACCCCGATTTTTCCAATTAACCGATAGTTTGACAATGCTGACAAACTATCTATATAAATACCAGTGTTGCAAAACGTTACTCGTAACGTAACGCAAAAACGAAATAACGAAATCAAATAGCGTTATTAGTAATAATTACGTTCATAACGTTTTAAAAATTAAACTACGTTACAATAACGTAAAACGTAACGATAACGTTAATATTTATTTCGTTTTTCGGGTGACTTTTTTTATAATTGTGTATATGAAAATCAAAACGCAAAAACCGGTTGAATAAAATCCAACTTATCTGTTCTTTATCAATTTTTGCGGACGCTTAAACTACAGATTTTGGTAGTTCTAAAATTTTGTACAATTTTAAGTTTATTTTAAATAATTTCAAGTCTGTAGTAGCCATTTCTGCATCACAGGTGTTTTGAATAATTTTAAGAAAGAATATTTTTTTGCTGGCCGAGAAATCAATCTGAAGATCTATTAAAAGCAACTTTAATAGTTATAAACAAACTATCAGATTTGTGAAAACTCCTGATAAGATTGCTTAGTTTTGGTAAAAATAATTATTTTTAATTTGAAATGATTTAAAAATATTCGTCGGAGTGACGTGAATAATCAATCCATTGTATATTTCTTTAATTTTAATTACGTCAGTTACATATCTAGGCCCATTGATGATCTCCACGAGATCGAATCTATGGTAGTGTGAATTATAAAAAATATATATACTTAAAAATTTTTAAATTATTGTTTTTAATTGTTTTTTATATATAACAATAGTGAATAATAAAAGGTGTCGTAGTTAAAATTAAAGAATTTGAAATGAGTCAAATTTTTTTAATGTATTTAATTATTTAGTTTTATTTTACTATGATTTTTTAAAATTAATAGTTTTATAATTGTTCATTAGAGATTTTCGATTTTTGTACATTTAAGTATAATGTTATAGTTACGTTATTTTAAAATTAAATGTAAAGTTTAAAACTAATCTTTTAAACATTACATTTAATTTTAAAATAACGTAATTATAACGTTATAACATAATAAAATATAATATTTTTCTGTTTCATAACGAAATAACGTACCGAAAAAATAAATATACTGTTATAAAAACGAAACGCATAACGTTACGAATTTTTTTTTCGTTTTGCAACACTGATAAATATTAATTTAATTATGTTTTGAAGTAAAATCTGAAAATGAATTGTATTGTAAAAGTTAGTACACACTGACAGAAAAACTCGGTATTTTTTCGGTTGGCTGAAAAAATTTTCACATAAATAAAAATTAGCCATGTTTAAGTAGCTCACTGTTCTACTGGAAATGTGACTGTTGTACTCGTTATTTTTTTAGAGACAGTAACTTTGAGAACGTTCTGAACTGTTGAAAATCTGTTTTTGTGATTCATGCTTGGCACTAACGTCTTCCCTTAAAAAATATCTTCTCAAATAAACGGACCCGTAGTCCTTTTAATTAAGAAGAAGAACTCGAGCCTAATTTATTTTGAATTACAAAATATTTGTATAAGTATCAATTTTATTTATACAAAATATAAAACTTAACTGTTTTTAGTAAAATACATATTTTTTTTTCCATTTTTAGGTAAGGAACCCAAAAACATTCAAATTTACTTTGTCTAAATTTAGGTAAGTTGTAATTTTTCTTAAATGTTTGGCTTGAAAATTTTTTTATTTTTTTTTTCTATGTTAAGTTCTAAAGTTATAGAAAAACATTTAAGGAACAAGAAAGTTTCATAGCACCAGTATCCTAAAGTGCACCATTTACGAGTTATATCGCTTACAAGAAAGCAAAAAAAATTTTTCTAGCTTGATTTGTTTAATAACTCCAGTCCCCAGGGTCCGGGTGAGTGGACGCGGCAGGTCCATTATGTGAGTACCCTCCAGAGATTAAAAAAACTTCTGACCTGTAACCGACAACAACACACAACAACTTTATTATGTTATAACTGATTCTTACTATGCGAAGTCGGATTGGGAAATATCTTATTTTACAAATTTTAATCAAAACCAACTCATGGTTGAATATAAAAAGAACATAATTTAACATAAAAATAAAATCAAACAAAATAGTTTAATAATAAAAGCACACAAAAATTCTACAAATTAATCAAAACTCAAAAATAAAGCTTCTTACATTATAAGTGTAGGTACATATAATGATCCACTTTAAATCCATTTAAATTGCTTGTATCTCCCTATAATTTTTGTTTGGGTATATTTTACAAAAAATATGTCATCTGTGTATTGCATCTAGTTGTCATGGTGCCACTCCCAAAAACTATCATTTTTTGTCCTATGACAAAAAATATTATTTGTATTTCTCCAGTCTATAAACTGTTGATATAGTTTTTCGTACAGTTTCTTAGATTTTTGGGGTAAAATATTTTGTACTGCATTTAATGCTTTCTCCGATATGTGTGGAGGAGTCGATGGTAATTCTTCTATATCGCTAATATCAGACATTTTGATAACATAATTATCAAAGTTTAGCTATATTCTACGAAAATTTAATACCTACTGATTTTGACAAATAAAACAATTAGAAAGGAATCTAGGCAAACGTCAAACGCACAGCATGCTTGATTGAAAAAATTATGGGTTTATTGATTAAAAATCTGTATCGTTATGAAAAATCTGTATCATAATGAATCTCACTATGGGCATATAAGTGTATTATTATAGTACGGCCAGACGGGTGTAAAAAAATATAATTTAAATGTTGAATATTTTCAAATTTTATTAAGTAATAGATTAAATAACGGTTGGAGAAAAATTTTAATGTTTTACTCGGACTAAAATGGATTTTGGTACGGGACGAGTAAAAAGGTTGCGGTGCGACGCGACATCATATTTCGTCCTAGTGCAAAAAATAACTATTTGATTTTTTTATAAAAAAAACTTTAATTATTATTATCAAATTTAAATGTTTTTTTTCTTTTAATATTAAAGAACATGGCACTTTTAATTTAAATTTACATAATGATCATTATTTGGTAAGTGTATTTACATAATAAACCGATCGAAGATTTGATCGAGTATAAATAGTAAGATTCTCCATTTCTTGTTTTTTTATTATCCCTTCGTACACAAAATAAAAGTTTCCCCACATCTTCTTAACAAACAATTCTACTTAAACGAGAAAACACACTCCTCTACAACTTCAGACAACTTTTCTACTTTTTATACATTGTACAACCGTGCAATATCTACGTATAATATTGTAATAAACTTCGTCCAGAATGGGTTAATTTAATTTACTCATACATAACCAATACATTCTGCATAAATGTTTTCCACATTCAACTATTGCAAAGAATGAGTTAACTAATACATTTTGCATAAATTAATGAAAATCAAATTTGTTATGCAAGTATGAATGAAAAGAGGTGTGGCCTATTTCGAATATTGTTTCTAGAAACTACAGTGGCAAACAACAACTGAATAGCAGAAGTTTCTACTCATTTATTTTTAGGTATAAATAAGCGAAGGAAATATCAGAGAGGCAGTTTTAATTTTGCAATTTAAAGTGTTTATAAATATTCGCAAGTAAAGGAATAATCGGGTGGTACTTGAGCCTGGGTACTAATAGTGAAAGAATTTGAACCTAGTGGAATAGTAAATACGGATTTTACGATTCCGAATATTATTGATTCAAATTGTGGCAAAGCGGTGGAATTTATCGTACATAAATTGGAGACCATAGACTTGATTGTAATTAAAATCGGCAGTTGCTGTAATTGTTTGATAAATAAAGTTTGAGATTTTGTTAACTAAAGATCCGTCTTTTTACTGTCGTATTTGCTCAATAATCGAAAAGAACCAACGCAGAGGCGTTACAGTGGTGTTTCCTGATATCTATTCAGCGTTTCCGGATGTTTAAATGCTTCGACATTCCACGGACATTTCCACGTCTTTTTTGCTTGTCTGTTAAATGTAGATGACAACTTGCACTTGTACTTAAAGATGACAAGCATATGATCGGTGTCCATATCAGCACCTCTGTATGATCGAACGTCAGTTATACTTGTAGAGTGTCTCTTAGAGATCATGACGTGATCGATTTGATTTTCCGTTCTTCCGTCATTTGATCTCTACGTTGCCTTGTGAATTCTCTTGTGAGGGAATAAAGTGCTGGCAATTACTAGATCATACATCATAGCCAGCTCGGCTGCGCGAAAACCGTTATTGTTGCTGGTATGATGCAAGCTGTTAGGGCCGATATGTGTTTTAAGTTCTGCAATCCTACCGATTTGAGCATTAAAGCCACCTACCACGATTTTTATATCGTGCCGCGGGATGTTATTGATGACTTCCTCGAGTTCTAGGAAGAACAGGTCTTTGATATCATCTGCTTTATCTTCAGTAGGTGCATGAACATTGACGATCGTTACATTGAATTTTTGCGTGCGGATTCACAGTGTGCATAACCGCATATTAATTGGGCAGAAGTCGATAACATGCTGATTCACGCGATTTATAAGAAAGCTAACTCCAAATTCTCCTCCGTTTTGATGACCGCAATAATACAGAGTGTATCCTTTCGCAGTTTCATGGATTCCACTGCCTGGCCATCTTAGTTCTTGTAGTGCCACTATATCCAGTGTGTAGCTCTCGACTTGTTGTGTGAGTTTTTGGAGATCTCCTGGTCTTCTAAGGCTTAGCACGTTCCAGGTTCCTATTTTTAAATCGTAGTCCGAGTACAGTTTCCGAGGTCGTTCCAATAATGATTCCGAGATATTCCGAGGCCTGTGTACAGAATTCATGACAATAATTTTTTTACGGAAATGGCGTGTTAGCCCTTCGCCCAACCCAAATTTTCGTGAATGGGTTCGTTCTGCATCTTAAGGTCACCAGAAACAACCTTTTTACACGTTTATATAGCGAGCCGCTTGATCCAAGACAGACGTCCGCTGAAAGCCGCCCCTAACATGGAGAACAGACGCTTTTTACACATTTATATAGCGAGCCGCTTGATCCAAGACAGACGCCCGCTCCAAGCCACCCCTAACATGGAGAACAGACACTTGAGTTGCATTGGTTTTATGGCGCCAATGACTCGCCATGGTGCAGAATCATTGAGTATAAGCAGTATTTACTCTGCCCCTCTCAACTACACCAACCTAATTCTGTTAGCGTTACCCAGGTAGCACGGCGTGGACGTAGAATTTCGGATTTTCGCTACCCAGTTTGTTGAAATGGATTATTTTAATTTAAAGGTCAGAACAGAAATAAATTAGCAAATCATTAGGGAATTTCCTTAAATAGGAACATTCTTGTTTTAGTTTTAGTTAAATTCGAAATAGGCCGTTGTTACAACAAGTGGTGCCGAAACAAAAATGGAATTTACGTGTTAGAAACCGATTCGGTTTCTATACCGATATAAAAAGAAAGATGCCACATAAAAATTCTGAACCGCGAAAATCTCTAGTTGTTATTTAATAACTAATATTTAAAAAAAATAACAACCATAAGTAACAATAAAATATATATATATATGAATATGAATAAGAAAAATGAAAAACTTAACTTTAAAATGTAGATGTTGCCAGTTTTTGGTTTTATTCCTTCTTCGAGACAATACACACGACAGCCAAGCCAACTTGTTTTAATCGTCGATACCACACGTTGATTATAGCTTCACTTGTACCCCTGTTATTCTCCGCATTTGTAACAATATTATTAAAATAAGCTGCCATCCAGTATCCTTGTATAAAACAAATACACTATCACCTCTATAGATGAAAAACGTGATAAATGCAGGTGAAAAAGTCGAAATTTGAACTTGACCATTTTTGATTTTCCTGAAACTTGACTACATGTCACTCAGAGGTGTTAACTTTTGTTCTTGAGATATTTAATTTTATAGATTTTTAGTACGACTGAAATTCGAATTTTTCTTCATTTTTCCAAACAACTTCCATTAACAAAAATTTTAAAATCAATTAAATTTTAACTTTTTTTTTAAATATAGCTCTAACCTTACTTTAAAATATATCAAATTTACAAAGAGGTGCTAATTCGTGTTTTTGAGATATTTAATTTTAAAGATTTTTAGTCCGATTAAAATTCTAATTTTCTCGAACTTCAGTGGTTAAAATTTTTTGATGATATAAATTGTTCGAAAAAATAATGAACTGTTAGAATTTTAATCGGACTAAAAATCTTTAAAATTAAATATCTCAAGAACACGAATTAACGCTTCTTTGTAAATTTGATATATTTTAAAGTAAGGTTAGAGCTATATTTAAAAAAAAAAAGGTAAAATTTAATTGATTTTAAAATTTTTTGTTAATGGAAGTTGTTTGAAAAAATAAAGAAAAATTCGAATTTCTGTCGTACAAAAAATCTTTAAAATTAAATATCTCAAGAACAAAAATTAATGCCTCTGAGTTAATTTGATATATTTTAGAGTAAGGATAGAACTATTTTCAGAAAAAGAATTAATTAAATTCCAATTGATCTTCGACCCTAGCGCCATCTTTAAAAAAGTTTTTTTAGTATTTTTATTTAAAAATCAATTACAAAAACAATAAATTAATTTTTTTTCAAAGGACTAACTAATCATCTATCAAACAAAAAAAAGTTTGATGAAATCGGTATAGCCGTTCTTGAGCAATTTAATTTCAAAGTTACATGGGATTGGCAGAATTTTCATTTTTCATTCATTTTGGGGTGCCCCTATGCTCAAACTATGCACTTTAAAAAAGTTTTAAAATAAGTCGTATTTTTTATTTTGTCTATACCACTTATATGCCTGCCAAATTTCAGGAAAATCAAAAATGGTCAAGTTTTCACAACTCTGTCTAGAACACGTTTTTCATCTATAATTGATTTTGTTATCTCAAAAATAATAATTTCTGTTGCCTGATGTAATCAAAACTTCCAGAAAACATTCTCTGCATGACACTACTTATGACGAGTATACATCCACCAGGCAATCAATTAGCAATAGCACGAGTTTAGATATCAAAACCTCCTGGTTTTTGAACCAATTGGTATATTATTACAGTCCTTCACAAACTAACAGGCACCAAATTTTGGCGCCTTTTTTCCACAATTAATGTTTTTGTACCTTTTCAATATTGACGAGTATCCACTTTTATTATATTTTTATAACACTTGCTGCTAATCACAAACAAATTCCAGAAAAACGCATTCAACCTTGTGAAAATATTTGTTTTTATTCAAAAAAAATAATAATTTAATACTAATAACAAATTTAATCTCGTAAAATATGCGCGTGAAATGTGTGTGCATTTATGTGCTAAGACGTTTTACAATATGTGCACGATATGGTGTACATCATGTGTATCATGCACAATTAATGCACATTTCATGCATTTTTTTAAAAATTGTTTTACGAGATTGGAATTACAATATTTGTCACAAAAACACAAAGAAACCTTTTAAGACCTGGATCCCACAACAACATTATTTAGGTGTTTATTATCACATTTATTGCATTATTTCTTAAATGTTGATATACCCAAAATGTTTTTTAAAGAATGAATAACTAAACATAAATCCTATAATATAATAAAGTATGACATAGGCTGTATTCTAAACGACGACTTATTTGAAACTTATTTATGTAGACTTACTTATTCACCGCCATTTTCAATAAGTATTTAAAAGCTATTCTAAACGATTTAGCATACTTATTTTGACAGCAACAAAAGCAAATTCGAAAATAAATTTAATTAAAAAGATTTATTTAATTTGATCAATTAAAAGAGTTTTCAAATCTATTTATTTCATTTTAAATTATTACATCAATTTTATTACGGATCGAAAAAGAAGTTTTATTCCTTAAAATCATTTCGTAAACAAACATGACACTGTCAAATCAAATTAGATTTTTCTATGAAAAAAAATATCAAATAAGTCACCTCTTTAGGTTACTTATTCAAATAAGTAAGTCTCCACAAATAAGTTTCAAATAAGTTTTGGTTTAGAATACAGCCATAGCTCAATATTTTTTCAAGCAAGCATCAACGCGCCATCATCAAAGAATTGATGATGGCGCTTGATATTCCATAACTAAGATTGTTCTCTTTGACTAAATTGACTTCATCCGCCAGTACCCCGCCAGTACCTCGCCAGTACCGTAAATATCACCTTGACCTGCGATATCTTACTGTTATTGCCAGTGGTATATGTTATTTTTATTATTTTTATTATTTATTATTATTATCATTATAAAACGATACAGTTAAGGCAAGCCTTCTCAAAGTCTGTACCGAGTGATATACATTTACAAGTAATTAACAAGTAATTAACATTAAGGAAAGGACAATACAATTATTGAAATGAGACATAATAATTACTTAATACTGACATAAAATACTGACACAACAATAATAATACTTATATATTTATAAATTGAACTATTCAGTAAAATCTACCAAACAACAATATATGTACTTAATAATAAAGATGGATAGTGAGTTGAAAATGATAAAAAATGAAAAAAAAAATGTACAAAAATGTATGATTGAAATAAAAAATTTAATAATTCAATAATTCAATGGCTTGATTTGACAAAATGGCTAAAGCAGTTTCTTTTAAATATGCCAAGAGTATTTGAGCATTTTGTATGTTCAGGAAGATTATTGTAGATGTTAATACCATGAACGAAAATAGAGTCTGAAAATTGTTTACACGAGTATCTGCTACTAAGAGACTGAAGTCTACGTGTGCGCATGGAAGAACCAAACTGTAACAAAGAAGATAAATAAGACGGATGATGGACATGCAAGATCTTAAATAAAAAGCAACACATACGGTACTGTAAATAAGAAAAGAACTTGCAACCGAGTATTTGCGTAGCATAATTCGAGACATGATCATACCGCTTAAGTTTATGGACATAACGTGTACAATTGTTAAATGCGACTTGCAGCGATCTTTTAGAATCAAAGTCGGAATTGTAAAACAGAACATCACAATATGTAAAGAGTGATACAATTAGAGCTTTGATAAACAGCAAGCGTATATTTAAAGGAACAAAGTGTTGAAATTGACGCAAGCAATGTAGAGAAAAATTTACTTTACGACAAACTTGATTTATGTGATATCTTACGTTAACTATAGTATGCCAAAAGTAGAGACTGAAATAGGCAGGGTTATCACACCTGTAGATCAACAATTTTAAAAGATTACAAAGCAACAAACACTTATCATGCGTTGAACCTCTCTGTCGGTGAACCAGATGCATAGCATTGCCAGGTACTCATTGATATCATTGCAGGTTTCTCAAGCATTTCTGTATTGGATTTCTGTATATTGTTACTATGACAGTGAGTAATCTCGACAGTGTGACCGTTTGCACAAACCGATTGACGAGTAAAACGGGGAAAAAAATATGTTTGAGACAAGATGGATCTGATTTCATCCGAGCACTGCTGGTGACGATATTTATAAAAACAACGAGATCAGCAACAGCGCGACGATGTTGTAGTGAATCAAGATTTAATGTTAAATTTCGATCACCAACAATTCTTATAGCAGAGTCCAAAAGAGCCAGGATGGTAACAGATGCAACGCCCCAAACTTTACAACAATTCTCCAAGCAGGGACGAATATAGGACTTTTAAATGTGGGGTAATTGATACGGAGTAAAATATTTTTGCATCTATTGAGGAGGCCGAGTTTTCTCTTTGCCATGGTTATTATATGATTGTTCCAGAGTAAGTCATTGGAAATTGTGACTCGCAATAAACGAATGCTTTCACATTTGACCATTTGGTCGTCAGACATATTAATTAAAATATCGTTGGGAGACTCTGGAAACAATCTTTGATCTGGAAACAATCAATAGGTGTGTTTTGGTGATATTAAAATTGACCAAATTTTTGTCACCCCAATCGATGACTTTTTCTAGATCCTCGTTTACATTTATGGCAGCGAATCTCCGGGCGGGATTTATTCGTTAATGCATTTTACATTTTACCCTTTGAAGATAGGGTCACGCTTACTATCATCTGCAGAACTATTTATTGAGTTACTGGTGATGTTCAACGGTTCGTTGATATAGATTAAAAATAAAGTGGGAGACAAAACTGAGCCTTGGGGTACACCAGCGTTAGTTAATTTAGACTCAGAAGAAAAGCCATCTATAGATACCGAGATGTATCGGTTAGACAGAAAGTTTTGAATCAAATTCACGACTGCGGGATGAAAACCATACGCAACGAGCTTGTTGATCAAGTTGGCATGCCCATTCGATCCAATGCTTTTGAAATGTCTAATGCGATAACGTTCGTTTCACCACCTTTCTCAAGTATGCTACTCCAAAGATGGGCTACATAGTTCAATAGATCGGTTGTTGATCTTTTGTTTCTAAACCCGTATTGGCTGTCAGATATCAAATGGTTGTCTTCCAAAAATTTGGATTTATGTGAATTACTATAGTGCTCGTATTTTTTAGACAAGACTGGGAGTAAGGATATTGGTCTATAATTTGAAATATCACATTTTGTTCCTTTTTTGTGGGACAGGCTGGACATTGGCCAACTTCCAGCAGAATGGAAAAATACCAGATTTATAGAATATTTTAGTGAGAGTTGGTGCAAGTTCTTTTGAAAAGGTTTTTAGACTAACAGGAGGAATGTTGTTCAGACCAGAGGCTTTGTTGTTGTTTAACCCCCTTAAAAGTTTTTCGACAATTTTGGGTTTGAAATGTAATTGTTTCATATTAACTCATGAAGACTGGGATTTGGGGTATCTTGTGGAATTTATTACTGAACTGAAATCATCTGCAATAAACTGGTATACTTCTGGGCAGTTTTAGTGCCGAAAACCTATTATGTTGGATACTCTTCCGTTCGAGTTCAATTTGAGGTAATCACTATTTTTGGTTCCTTAAATTCGGCTCTATGGAACCGTATTTGAACAATTATGTTGTTATTTGTTGTTATTAAAATTTTGACTGATTGTTGGGTTGATTGTATTGTCACTCGCTTTTCTTTTTTTTCCTGAATTCTAACTTACCTGCTAATTCTAAAAATGCAAAAAAATTGTATGTCTGTCTGCCGGCCGGCCGACCGTCACAACCATTGTTACTGCAGAGAAAACCGCTGGAATGATTTAAAAAATTTAAACAAACAAAAATTTGTTCTAAAAATAGGTTAGCTTAATGGTAAGAGTTGAAAGGACGATGTATCCGATAACTGTTCTGTTCCGGAAGTCAAAACAAGAAAATTTTGCTTAAAAACGTTCATTTTAAGCGATAACGAGTAGTAACATTAAATGTGGAGAAATATTTATGGTCGGCATTGGTATGTGAGACCAGTAGCTTGATTATTGTATTATAAGTGTTTTAGAAAAATACCGTTAAGTGTGTAACAAGAATGATGTTCATTTATCTTTTAATTTTTTAACCATTTTTTTGAAGAACATAAAATTAATTATAAAATCAATTAAGACATGAAATGTGATTGAACATAAAATTGGGCATGTAATATGGTTCTATCCAGTTGTAACTTACAACTCCTCCCAACTTATAGGAACAATTGGAAGATATCAGATATTGGCAGATTAGATGTCGTTTTTTTAACAAAAATTGTAATTATTAGGGAGATGATTCTTGGGTAATTTTTTGTGTTATTCCAGATTGCACGACTTCTGAATAACAGGAACAGTTGGAAATTAAGTTTAAATTTTTGATTTTGTTATAATTTTTGCTAGTGATGCACCGGGCTCTAAAATACAAAAAGTCGGGTATCGTGCACCTGGCCTATATTTCATAATACCCGGTCGGGTACTTGATTAAATGATTGAATTTTCATTTACAAACAAACCGAGAATTTTGTAAATTTTTAGCAATTTAAGTACTTTAAAGGTGAAAAGTAGATAACCAGAATTTGTTTTGTCTTACATTAAAATTTATAGAATATTTAATTTAAATTGAGTTAGAATGAATTTCAAACATTTCAGTATAACAAACAATTTTCATACTTAAATTTAAAAGCTTGAAACTGGGTTTTAACTGGGGTAACCACCTCGCCGAGTTTGACCCGCAGCTTCCGATTTATAGGCGAGTAATTTCCAACTCAGGGTTTGACAACAAACTCTCCTATAATGAGACAACATTTTACTTATTACCATGGGATAAATTTTTAAAATTAACAAATCTTCTACCTAAATTAAAATCTTATGGCATAGATAATCTTAGTGTCTTACAAATTTATAGTTTTCTTACAGCTCCGTAGCTTCATGTTAATTTGGATTCAACAGTTTCACACCGCAACAGAATCCACTATTTTAACCGATGATAGAACATTTCTCCTAAATTTCGACTCGTGTTACAGCCACTAATGATAGCATTCTATCAGTGAAGATCTACAACGTGTAATAAAATAGATGGAAGGTAATTTCGTGAAGCTACAATCCAACCAAAACCATATGTAATCGTTTATTACGGATGTAGCTCTATCCGATTAAGGATAAAGCAACATCCTAAAACCTCCCTATTAAGATAAATGATAAGGCGTCAAACAAGGACAACTGAGTTAAGTTAAACTTCTGGGCACTGTTAATGAAAACAACATGAAATGGAACAAATATGTGTTCAAACTTGCTAAATCTACAATGCAAAAATTAGAATTCATGTAAACAAATTATTAACTAGGGACAAATTCTGTTGATATAAAGATAATTTATTTGCCCATGTATTGAATATTGTTGTAATGTTTGGGGAGTGGTTTGTCAGTCAACAATGACTCCGCGCGATAATACTGAGTTGACTGGTCAGCCATATTTACTCCAGCACCGAAAAAATATGGTCGAATTGTCCATCTACTATTTAAATATTACTTATATGATGCGATGCGTAAAACGTCCTTGCATCATGTGCGCACAATCGATCAACAAGAACTTCAGAAATGTTCCATCCGTTTGCCTTCTAAATATCCCATTGTAGAACATGTTCGTTTCGAAACGATTATTTTAAGAGCATTGCAAAATTTTGAATTTCATTAGTCCTCTCGGAAAGTGGCCTTTAACGCAGAGTTTTCTAAATAGCAACGAGGTTGGAGTACAACTAATAAAAATTTCGGGAAAAATGTTCAACAAAGGTGGTTGTTTTAGTTTTAACTGGTAAACTTTGGACTTTGAATTTTATTATCAACCATCCACAAAAAATAATTTTATGTTCACGACAAAACTTTTATTTCTGATTGGTTAATAACACCATTCACAGTTCGCATTTAAAACCCAGATATAAAGGTATTACAGTGAATTACGTTGATTTTGATTTACGATTTCTTTTATTATTTTATTTCAAAAGAATTATTTGAATATATAAATTTTAGACTTTTTTATTTTATTTTTACACGGTTTCGGGTAATTTTTGCAATTTTAATTTTAAACTAATAAAAATTAAAAATTTAAACTTATAATAATTAAAAAACTAATTTTTGCAATACTTTTAGAACTTTAAAAAAGTTTAAAATTTTTGATTTTATTATAAATTTGTAATATTTTTGGAATTTTGAAAAAAGTTTGTGTGTTCGATTTTTTAATAATTTTTTGAAATCAATTCAATCTATTCAATTGATTCAATCACGACCCTATTTTTGGAAAAAAATTAAATTAATTATTTGTGTGACATGAAATGTAATCATGAAAATGGTGGAGAAATTTTGATGTTAATTATTTTGATGTTATGATCTTTTGTCATTTTCCGGCAACGAATTGATGTTTCGCGCTTCGCGAGTACAAGTAACTGTACTTCTAAAATCCTTGTACTTTTACAAAAAATTTTTGTTTTATATACATCGCTACGCAAAACTAAAAACAACGTCCTCAAAAAAGCCTTTTGTCGAAAACTGTATAAAAATCCTTAGCCCCAACCGAAGTCTTGATATCTCAGAGCCTTGATATTTCAACCCCTTGATATTTTACTTATGCGTATTTATATCAGAACTTACAATTTTTTTTTATACGAGCACTCATTTCACTCCTCAAAATAATATCCATAAATTAAAATTTCAATATCGTTCTTCCTCGAAGAGCAATATTTTTATTTTTTCGATTTCACTCCTTTGGAGTTTTTATTTTATTTATTTACTTTTCTTTCATTCCGTTTGCAAAAGAAGAAAATTATTACCTTTTCGTTATCCTTTATGTATATTTTTATAACAATACTTGCAAAATTGAACAAAACATTCACAAAAATTATTTATGTTTTACGTTGGAAAGCATCAATTTCGAAGCAAAAATTGGATCCGTGAGTATTTGAAAGAAAATATTTATTTATTTCAATTTAGGAGCAAGAACGATATTTCCACTTCTGTTTCACTCCTCTCCGTTTGGGAGTGTTATGTTCTTTTTATGTAAGAACCTCTGAAAGAACGAAGTATATGGAGTGATATAGTATTAATCTTTTTTAGTCGATTTAAAAGAATAATTATTTACCAGAATACGTATGATATGCATGTCTAATTGAAATAAAACAACAAATTATTAGGTAACAGTTTGTTTTATATTTATCATTGATTAGAAATAATTAGATTAAATAAAATAAAAAGGTAAAATCAATTGTTTCTAGAAACCGCTGATTAATCATAGTGATGATCTATAATTTTATTGAGATTAACATAATAATTATGTCATATATAACTAGTTATTTTCATGTTCTTTGCTCAACATTGACATACAGAAAAATAAAGAAGCTAAAATGTAAAAACAAAATCAACTATGTATATATGTATTTACTTGAAAACGACAACTACAAAATAACCGTTTCAATGAAAATAACATTTTCATGCTTGAAGTTGGTAATGGTCGATATGCGATGATACCAACAATTAATATTTTGTTGAAAAAATATTTAAAAGAAATAGAAAAAAGTCCAAGCGGCACGTATATTCGCTAGAAATAGGTAGATTTCGAGATCAGACAGTTTTGTGTGCCAGTAGAATCTGATGTATCAGATTAGTTTAAACAACACAAACTAATTTCAAACAGATATCGAACAAATTTTAAAAAGAAAATTAGCTACATATAGGCAAAACTATATCTATCCAATTTCGCAACAAACAAATATCAAATCTACCACAGAACATGTGTGTGACAATTTATGACACAAACCTACGCTATATCATATGTCGTTCAATTACTGCAAAATATCAAAATAGTTTATTTCTAAGAAAAAAAATTAATTTCTTCTATACAAACATTTTTATTTTTTTTCATTGACTGTTATAAGGATTTTGCAAATTGTAGTTATGAAGTGTTGCAAACTTTTTTGTTGAAGCCAACAAGTCAAAAACCTTTAACTGCAGAGGTTTATATTTATAAGAAACAGATTAAAATGTTTCCACAGATTCTAAATTTATGAAGTTTTTAAAAATATTAGTATCCAAACGGCCGTTATAACGGATTAAAAAAAACGAATTTTTTTTCTAGTATAAAGCCTCTGGTTATTTAACCATGTGTCAGATTTTTCTGATTTACGAACTGGTCCAAGATATTAATAAAACACACATGTTTACGGAAGGTTTTTTGATCTGGCTCCACAAATGCGACCGTAAGAGTGCCGGTTGATTCAAACGCATTTTGTTTTTTACAAGCTTTTTTGTTGGAGCCGCTCACTCAGAAACCTCCAACTGCAGAGGTCTTTTTTTTTAAAGAAACTGATTAAAAAGGTTTCAAAGATTCTAAATTTATGAAGTTTTTAAAAATATTAGAATCTAAACGGCCGTTATAACGGATCTAAAAAACAGAGTTTTTTTCAAGTATAAAGCCTCTAATTTCTAAACCATGTGTCGGATTTGGCTGATTTATGAACTTGTCCAAGATATTAATAAAACTCACATTTATAGAAAAGGTTGTTTGATCTGGCTTTACAAATGCGACCGTGAGAGTGCCGGTTGTTTCAAAACAAAAAATTTTTTTTGCAAACTTTTTTGTTGGAGCCGCTCACTCAGGAACCTCTAATTGCAGAGGTCTATATTTAGAATAAATTGATAAAAAAGATTTCAAAGATTCTAAATTTGTTAACTTTCCAAAAATATTAGTATCCAAACGGCCGTTATAACGGACTAAAAAAACGAATTTTTTTCTAGTATAAAGCCTCTAGTTATTTAACCATGTGTCAGATTTTTCTGATTTATGAACTGGTCCAAGATATTAATAAAACACACATGTTTACGGAAGGTTTTTTGATCTGGCTCCACAAATGCGACCGTGAGAGTGCCGGTTGATTCAAACGCATTTTGTGTTTTACAAGCTTTTTTGTTGGAGCCGCTCACTCAGAAACCTCCAACTGCAGAGGTCTTTTTTTTGAAAGAAACTGATTAAAAAGGCTTCAAAGATTCTAAATTTATGAAGTTTTTAAAAATATTAGAATCTAAACGGCCGTTATAACGGATCTAAAAAACAGAGTTTTTTTCTAGTATAAAGCCTCTAATTTCTAAACCATGTGTCGGATTTGGCTGATTTATGAACTTGTCCAAGATATTAATAAAACTCACATTTATAGAAAAGGTTGTTTGATCTGGCTTTACAAATGCGACCGTGAGAGTGCCGGTTGTTTCAAAAAAAAAATTTTTTTTGCAAATTTTTTTGTTGGAGCCGCTCACTCAGGAACCTCTAATTGCAGAGGTCTATATTTAGAATAAATTGATAAAAAAGATTTCAAAGATTCTAAATATGTTAACTTTCCAAAATTATTAGTATCCATCTATCCACGGTTTTAAAAAATCAATTTTTTTTTAGAAAAAAGGCTCTACTTCCTAAACCACGTGTCGGATTTTGCTGATTCACGAACTCGTCCGAGATATTAATAGAACACACATGTACAAAAAATTTTTTTGATCTACCTCAACCAATGCGACCGTGAGAGTGCCGGTCGTTTTCGTTATATCTCATATCGTTTATATATATATATATATATATATATATATATATATATATATATATATATATATATATATATATATATATATATATATATATATATATATCTAATATATATATATATATATATATATATATATATATATATATATATATATATATATATATATATATATATATATATATATATATATATATATATATATATATATATATATATATATAATTTTTTTTTTTTGTTTTTTCGTCTCCGCTTATCATATATAGTCGTTTGGCACAAAAACTTTTCCGAAATGCCGAGATGAAGCCCATTGCAATAGGTAGATTTTTATATGAAATCTCCCTAAAAATAGAACATATCAGTTTCTCTAACATTCATTAGATTATGCAACTTTTGTCGTTTCATTCAATTATTTTAGTTTCTAATATATATATTTTTTATTACTACTTACTTTCTGTTTTTATAATTTTTATTTAAGAAAAGTAATTTAAGTTTTCATACATAGATATTATAATTTTATGTAAAAAATAAATAATTGATCTTATACTGATTACAATATGATGGTTTTTGTAAATCATTAAATGAATAAAAAATGATTAATAAAATTGTATCCTGCGGCTTTCTCATACCGAATTTGGTTTGTATGTATGAATTACAATTTATTTATCTGGTATTTTTTATTGCGTAAGGTATATCGATATAAACAAATCTATTGTTTTAAATATATTATATGTATGTTTTATATAGAAATAAAAAGTATAACAAATATGAATGAGGTTAATTGTTTTGCTTAAGACTTTTCTGTAATGGTTAGAACGAATGGATTGTGTTCGCTCTACATATATAATAATATTCATCCATTCTTGGATTTGAGAAACAATCGTGTTCTGAGCATTTGTAATTTTAAATTGATTATTTCCGGAATCGACTAACTATAGTTTAAGGTTTGCCTGAGAAATGGATAAATTGTAGGATTGTATCAAATAATTTGAAAATTACTTAGAAATACATTTCATGAGACGTTCTACCTCGTGACTTTCAACAGACGAAGCAGCAGCAGCACCACATATTATACAACTACTTCTGTAGAAGGAATTACAATGTGTCACAATAACACTTAAACACAACAGGTCCCAGAGCAATATGCGTTTCGAGGTGTTGATCGATGCAAATCTTTTTTTTTTATTTATTTTTTTAAAAAATAGATAACTAATAAATCCTATCACACATAAAATATGACATTGGTCAAATTTTATGATAGGGGAGGGGAGAGAAATTAAATATAAAATAAAAGTTAAAAACCAAATTTGTTTTTAAAATTTGCAGGAAGAAAACTAAAATCATGGTTACTAATAATCCAGTATATTCCAGCATATTCCATGATCATGTGACGCACAAAATTCCTCAATGATTAAAGCCCACACACAGTATTATCTCAAGGCTCTTATTGTGCCATCATCAAGGAATACTCCATAGCTTAAATTGAGGGTGCTATCGTTGACTGAATAGCGTTCATCCGTCTTCATCCTAAGATATCACCTTTACTAGTGCCTGTTCTACCTGATAGGTCACGTTAAATCATATTTGTGAATAGCAGTGACAGAAGTACGCGGGCTTGGTACACCTGTAAATTACAACTTAAACCCATTCAGTTACGTTTATTACGTTCAACTGAAAGTAGTGTTTTACAAGGCCACGATATAAATGTTTTGATTGCAAGAATTTTCATTGTTCTCTAATAATTTTCTCTAATAAAATGTAATTGTAGAGTATGTTGTTTTTGATTTCGAATAATTTTCTTATAAACTAAACAATACTAAATGCAACAAACAAAAGGAAATGCAAACAAAAATGTTTAACATCCGAGTAAACAATTTAAATCTTAAGGCTTTGAGATATCAAGACTTCGGTCTTTGTTAAGAGTTTAATATAGTTTTCGGCAAAAGGCTCTTATTAGAAATAAATTAAAACAAAATCAAAAATTCAATATTTTTCCAAGATTCCAAAAATTATAATAAATTAAAAATTCCAACTATCTTCAAAATTCCAAAAACTTCAGAGAATTTGGGATTTTTGTGAGCAATTACACTCAAGTATCTAAGGCAGCGGTTTCCAAACTGTGGGTTGCGACCCACAGGGGGGTCGCGTAATAACCTCAAGGGGGTCGTGAAGATTTTAATTTATTAATAATAATAATTTAATTTAATAATAATAATAAATAATAAACATATTTCATATTGTTACAAAAGTTGTAAACTATATCAAAAACAGTCCTTTGAAAGCGAGATTATTTGGAAAGTTGTGTGAAGATGTGGGAGCTGAATATTCATCACTCTTGTACTATTGTGAAGTACGTTGGGTATTTCGTTCAAAATTTATTCAAAGAGTGTTCGAACTTAAAGACGAAATTGCGATCTTTCTTGCTGAAAATCACAAAGATGAGGCATCTTCCTTTCGCAACGATAACTTTATTCTTAAACTTGTTTATTTAGTTGAAATTTTTAAAAGATTAAGCGATTTAAATAAATCAATGCAAGGTCGACAAATGCATTCTCTGATTCAAAAAGACAAAGTCACGGCATTCATTAAAAAATTGGAGCTAGGGATATCCAATTTATATGACATGTTTCCAATTTTAAATTCCGGTACCACAAACAATATTAAAGCAAACAAAAATCTTTTTATAGAACATTTGCAAAGCTTACTAAACATTTTTCACATTACATACGTTCCTTTGGAACAAAATAGCTGCTCAAAGCAGCTATTGAGTAGATAACCAATGGAACGCCAAAAGTTTGAAAATCTTTCAAAAGAAACCACACAATTTTATTATTAGCAAAATTTTTTATTTTGGGCTGATATTTAGATCTGACTGGTCCATTTTATTATTAAAAATACCAAAACAAAATTATAACTGATTTAAATAAAATCGAATAATAAACTGCTTTTTAACTACACAACTTGTTCGAGGTAGAGTAGATCAAAGCAAATTTGAGTAAGTTTGATTTTCAATGATTATTTCAACGATATTGATTTTACAAAGATATTGATTTTACATATTGATTGAAATATCTTGCGATACTTCATTGCAACAGGAATTTGATAGTAAAACTTTAATTCAGTTTTGGGTGGAACGAAAAAAAGATTATATTACTTTGTCGGGACAGAGCTATAATAGTGCTGTTACCATTCGTAACATCATATTTATGCGAAACTGGCTTTTCTGCTTTAGTAGCCATGAAATCGAAATATCGAAACCGTTTAGTAGTGGAAAAAGAACTTCGGGTGGCTATTTCAACAATAACACCACCATTTGAGAAACTTTGTGCTAACAAACAAGCTCATCCATCACATTAAATTTTTTCAATAAATATACATATACTAAATTTTTACTAATTTTTGTTTCGTTTTATTCTATGAATACATTACTTTTTACAACTTGAAAATGTGCTTAAATTATTTAATTGTTTTATCTAATAAGGGGGCCGCCAATTTTTCTTTTTTTTATGTAAGTCGCAGTATCGGAAAGTTTGGAAACCGCTGATCTAAGGAAGTAATTTGAATTTTTTCAATTCAAAGGTATGGTTTGAAATATTTCAGAAAAAACTCTGTTTTTCTTTTTTACGTATTTCGGTTGGGATTCGAACTCGTAACCTCATCAGTTCCAGAGAATATTACAAAACCAAACACTCATCCTTTTTTTAAAATTCCAATATTTTTGGAAAATATTAAAAATTATAATAAAATCAAAAATTTAAACTTTTTTTCCCAAATTCTACAAATATTGCAAAAAATTTTACAAAATCAAAAATGCAGACTTTTTTCCAAATTCCAAAAATATTTTAAAAATTATAATAATATTAAAAAATTCAAACTTTTTTCAAAATTCTAAAAATCTTCCAAAAATTATAACATTTTCCAAAAATTATAACAATTTAAACTTTTTTCAAAATTTAAAAAATATTCCAAAAATTATAACATAATCAAAAATTCACACCTATTTTCCAAATGTATCTGTTATTCAGGAGTCGTGGAATCTGGAATAAAACAAAAAATTGCTTAAAAAATATCTGTCTAATAATTACAATTTTTGTTAAACATTACATTTAATCTGCAACAACTTGATATCTTTCAACTTTTTCTTTAAATTGGAAGGAGTTGAAACTGGGTAGAACCATATTCCATGTAGTGATTGCAAATTACCTGATTTCAAATTACCCGGTTACTCGATTAGTATTTTCCAAATTACCCGGATTACCCGGATAACCCGGGTAGTTGTAAAAAAATTAAAAGATGAAAAACAATAAAAAAAACCTCACAGTAGTAAACTAAAAATTGATCATTTTTTAATTGTAAAATAATATTTCAAAGATATTAAAGCATTTAGGGTAGCTGTACTCATCCGATTTCGTATTTTTTTTAAATTCCTGCAATATAAAAAACCCGCTCCGATAAAGTGGATGTTGGCTTCACGGTCAATAACAATTGATTTAAATTTTCTATCATTTTTTTCGGTTTCCTTTATTTACATACAACATTTTCAGCTCTTCATCAACTGTAGTACCACTGTTATCTATCCGTCTTGTGTAGACAGCAAAACATTTTTGTAGTTGTACCTTTTCAATATTCTAATAAGCCGCATCATTATCCGATTTGATTTTTCATTGCTGACGTATTTCCCCATTTATTTGAAATTATTCATGCGCATCCAACTACGTGGCACCGAGATTTATCTGATGACATTTTCTTGAACTGGTCCCAAACTTTCGATGACACTTATTTTAATTATTAGCTTAAATCTTAAATAAAAACTTATCATAATATATTTGCCGTTTCTATTTTAAACTAAATATAAACAAATAACCAATGAAGATCCTTAATTTTTTATGACTTAATTTTAATTTTAATAAGAACTAAAATTCCATAAATTTTGTTATGTGTTCTTCGTCGTTTTTCTATTGTTTTTCTGTTGTTTTCGTAATCCAAACAATAATAATTAACTAGAGGGCAGTTTAATGTTTACGGATGTGGTTGGTTTAATGTTTATGGTTTAATGTTTATGGACATATTGCAATTTGTATGGTTAGAATAGAATCATTTGTCAACAACTAGCATAAAGAATAATTCAAATTTGCAAAAAGAGAATGAGCTGAATTTTATTTTGTAAATTTTATTGAGAAAAAACTGGACCTTTTGTTGTTCGGGTATTCGACCAAAATTCCGGATATTAAATACCCGAAAAATCTTCCTAAATACCCGGGTATCCGGGTACCCGGATACCAAGATTGCAAACACTAATTCCATGTCCACTTTCATGTTCAATTACATTTCATGTCTTATACAAATAATTAACTTTATTAGTACTTTATCTTAATTCTAACTAAAAATTTATTAGTATAAATTTATTTAGTCAGTATTTTTTCATTACTTTCAGTACTTTTTCAGTAACTTTTCATCACTTATTTAGTACTGTTTCATTAATTTTTTCTTACTTTTTCAGTCCTTTTTCATTACTTTTTCTGTACTTTTTTTCATTCCTTTTGATTCAACAATTGCCAATGTTGAATTTATTTTAAAAAAATAACTTACAAATGTATATCACAGACTTTTATCTTTCATTCACATTTAATAATCAATTTCTAATAAAGTGTTTTTTTATTTTAAATACTCAATTCACTTAATTAATTGTCTCTTATATGCGAGTTAGACAATTCTTATTATATGTATTTTTCTTCTTTTTATCACTAAGGAAAAAGATATGACACAACAAAATTCAATTCAAAATTCAAAAAGTGTTGTACTATAGGAATTACAATATGTGTCACAACAACTGCACATAGATACCTTTTAAGACCTAGGTCCAACAACAACATGCGCCCTGAGATGTTGATGAACGCTTTTTTTAAGCCTTTGTGGATTGAAGGCACTCGAGAGTCGATTGATTCGGGCAAAGCATTCCATTTATACGATGTACGGACAAAGAAATTTCTTTGCATTTTGTCACTATAACAGTAAGTGATTTCAACAGTTTGACTCTTTGCATAAACCGATTGTAAAACGGAGAAAAGAATATGGTTGAGAGATGATGGAGCCGATTTCATCCGAGCACTGCTGGTGACGATATTTATAAAAACAACGAGATCAGCAACAGTTGGACGATGTTGTAGGGAATCAAGATTTGATGTTAAATTTGGATCACCTACAATTCGCATAGCACGCTTGAGCGAAGTTAAGTTCAAATTTCGACTTTTTCGCCTGTCACAGATCACGCTTTTCATCCTTTGGTAAAAATCATAAGTCGACAATGAATTGATTATAGTTTCAAGACGAAGTTGGATTAAATCGTGGTGTCGCTCAAAGCTTCTTATTTTAAACATCAATAAATGTTTAAACACGTTATGATATCAAAACTCGAACAAACTTGAAACATAAGGTATAATTGTATAATTCTCAATATTTCTGCATCCTAACTTCCGGTTGGTCAATGCCGGAATTTTTTTTTTTTTTCAAATTAATTTCTCTTGTACACAGTTGTAAATTTTGAGTGGCATTTAACACAAATCATATTTTTGTATTAGTTTGTCATGCTAGGATTTTGTCAAAAAGAATTTGTGGATTATTCATTTTATTCTGGGTAAGCTTATAACAGCTTATATCATTATATGCTTAACATATGTAGTGTTAAACTCAATTAAAACTATGTATTAAAACAACACAACTTTTATGTGATTTCAACACATCACGGCATGATGAAAATTAACACAAATATTATGTTGGAAAACTATTTGAGTTAAAGTCTAAAGAAATAGGAGAAGAATTCACTAGACTGGAATTGAATATATTTTAATAAATTAGGACTTTTGTTAGCAATTAAACTTAAGCATCTAATTCTAAAGCAATCATTTGATTTTTTTTTACAATTTAAATCCTTTCTGGTGAAAATTCTTTTGTCAAATAATAACAAAAATATGTTTAATATCCTGAGAAAGCCCAACACACTTTTCTTAATAATGTGTATAAAATAATTTTTGCACTCGATACCAGAAGACTTTATACTCAAGGAACCGAATCTTCATGTTGCTAACTGACGACTTAACATATTCATTTGTTTCCATTCGAGACAAGTCGCGTTTTGTAAAACTTCACCCAAAACTATACTATGAGTTATGACAAACTATAATTAGAATCAATGGTGTTTCAGACTTCAGAGTACATAATACAATATTTTGTGTAAGATTATTTTTCAACGTCTGTTTAAAATATTGAAATACAATTCCGTAATTATCCTCATATTTGAAGCTATTGCGACGATTATGGAGAACGATGTAAAAAAGAACATTGTTCTGGAAAACATTCTTTAAAGAAAATAGCATCTATTTTGTGCTAATTTTTAAATAACATAAAGAATGTGTTATATTTTAAACTTTTTAAACTTCAAACACCAAAAATCTGTTGAAATCAGATAACACAAAATGAACACAATAGTACATTATGATGCTAGGACGTAAAGCTAAAGATTTTGGACGGATGTGGAGTTTGCAAATCGAGGCGCTAGCCGAGATTTGCACCCACATTAAGTCCAAAATAGCTTACGTCCGTGCATCATATACTATTTTTTATTCGCCGCAAAATATTGTAAGAAAAGTTGTTTATTCTAAATTAAAATTACAAATTTTCATAAATTTTAAAATCAAACTATGTGGAACAAGTAACGTTTGAAAAAATATTTATTATTTTTTCCAAATTCTATGACAACAAATGATAACAACTATTTTAATTGGATAATGAAATTTTGAATTTGCGGGTTGCTTTGATAAAAAAATTTATTTTTCATAGAATTTAAACAAATACAAATGCTTTTTACTTTTTTGGACGTAGCTATGACGACAAAATAAATAGCTGAAAAGTGATACTTTAAAGCCGCAAATCACAGTAATAAAGTAACACTTTAATATATAGGCGAATAAAAAATATGTTTTATGTAACCAACTAATTTATACACAAAATCATCTATTTAGCTCATAGCGATTGATGAAAATTTGCCACATGATTTAGATTAAAAAGTGTTTAGATTTTGAATTCGGACGATCTGTGAAACAAAAGTTCATATTCTGTTATCTTATGTTAAAGTGGTTTTGTTAAAACTAAGCTAGCAGGTGATGAAGTGCGCCAATGCTATAACATAAAAGTTCAACAATTATATTTATTTTTGAATGAGATCTCGTCATTATAATTGTAAACATTCGGATTATCATAATACTGATGTTTAAGATTACATAATGTTTACTATTTTCAAAATCAAACTCGCCAAAATAAATAGAGGTTCAATGTCTGTCAAGTATAAGCCTTAAAAAGTTTCTTTTTATAATAAATATAACTTTTCATTTGGTTAACCTGTAACATCTACAATTTATTACCAGCTTTTGATATTTAGATTTTCTATTCAATTAATCAAATATTAACAATGATTGTTTCTACGTGGAGATAAAGAATAAGTTAAAGAAGAATCAAACATTTTTTTTTGGATTTTTCTTAGTTTATTAGAAAGAGTTATGATTAAGTGTTTATTCTGTATCAATTTATTTAGTTATAAAATAAGTGATTATCACTGTTAAATTTATCAATAGCACCCGAAGTATCATACTAAACAATGATCCAGTTTATGTATCATAACTTTTAAAAAAAACTATGATTAACAACAATCAGTCGACACCACTGTAAAGCCTCGTTGACAATAAGATAGTTTACAATCTACTATCCAGCGAGTTTACAATCTGATTGTAAACTCGCACAATGTCAACATGTTCACTATCCAACTAGCAGATTGAAAACAATCTCATGAAAAAGTTGAAAGCCGGGTTACTTTACTCGGCTTGTGCGATTGTTGGCTTGTAAACTAGCCGTATATAATCGTAGTTGCTAGTAGTATGATTTTAAAATTTTACTTTTAAGTGTGAATCAACAAACTTTGTAAGATAATTTTCCAAGTAAGCTAGTTGACTTTTGAGCAAGCAAACCATTTTGTGTGTCATCGACACTATCTAACAAGCGAACTCGCCCGATTTTAAAGTCGCCAACTAGCAGATTGTAAACTATCTTAGTGTCAACGAGCCTTTAAAATATATATTTAGTTATATTTACTTAACAATACATTTTGTGTGTGACCAAACTGAAATAAATACTGAAAAAATAATTTTTATCACGAATCACCGATTTTAACAATGATGGCTAAGTCGTCATCGTTGAACTCAGACTTAAAGATTATAAAAATATAAAATTTCTTTGAAGCGTGATGATGATGACTTTTAATTTTTTTTGTAGATTTTATATTTCTTCCTTCTTATTTTGTTATTATTTCAACTGTTTCACATTATTTTTTTCTTAACTTGGACAATACTTCTGAGAATTGTTTATCATTGAATTTATTTTAATTTTTTTTTAAATTTGTTATAAGTTATCTTGATAAAGTTTTTTTGCTTTCCGCTTCTTTGGCAGGAGAAAAGAAGGCATGATTAAAAAGTGATACATTTGGCTGTACCTTAATTTTTTTATACAATATAATTAATTATTAAGGATGATAAATATTAATATTGTCAGGTTTTTTTAATTTTTTTAGAATTGGCCAAACTCTCAATTCGGTAAACGTTATTCTCAAATCACCTTCTGCATTCGATTACTGATTAGCAAATTACACCATCCCGACTAGCCTTATGTAAGGGCTCAGAACTGGACCTGATACGGCTTTCCGTATTACTGATAGGGACCGTATCAGGCACACTGAACAGGTCCTGATCAGTAATGTAACGTCTCAAACTATCCAAAACGGATCAGGGAGTCCTACTAGAACCGGACCAGGACCGGATCAGTTAAAATAGGGAATTTACTCCAACATTAAAAAAATTACTACTACATACATTAGAAAAAAATGTTTATAAAAAAAAATAACTAACTTTATACTTACCTACAGGCTATATGTGTTCATAACGCAGAGAAGCGATAACTAAAGTATGTATATGTGAAATGTCGCAAACTATGTATATCTTAAATGGATAATACTCTAGTGAATTTTAACCAAAAGAAATTTATTTAAATGAAATAGGACTCAGATCAGGACAAATAGGGCATACCTTAATTGGAAAAACAGATATGATTCTGATCCGGTCCTGATCCGGCATTTACTACTAGGAATGAGATAGGTCTTTGAAAACCGGTCCGGATCAGGACGCCCTAGTAGTGAAATCAAATATGATTTCTGATAGGGGCCGGATGTAAATGCATTATTAGGATTTACCTTATTACACCCTGATCCCTCCCGGATCATAATAGGGCTTACCTGAACAAATTGCTAGTCGGGATGTTTAATTTATTATTTAACACCTTTATTGTTTTACAACAAAAAACAATACGCTATTCGCTATATTCTTTGACTAGAATATTATATTTCAATAGCTTGAAAATCTCCATCGGTTGATTGTATAAATATAAATGTTCAGTATATAAACACAGTGTCCAAGACTGATACAAAAACTAATTCTATTCAATATAGGAAGTTCTTGACTTTCGTGATTAATTCGTTCCAAAGGTTTTATGTAACTCGGAAAATTGGGTAAATCGAACAAACCTTAATTCGTGAAATTTTTGATAGCTTTAAAGGATAGGTGAAAATAGAATGAACCTACATACCCAAATATTTAATAAAACATTATTATTTATATTATTTCTAGAAATTATTATTAATTCAGATATGTACATAAATATTTCAGCGTATACGTATACATATGGATACATTTAAGGGACCAACTATTAAAGTCAAAAGTCATTTTTTTTTAAATTGCCTATAAGCACGAATTCATGTAACTCGAATTCGCGAAAGTCGAGGTCTTACTGTAAAACTTGAATTTTTAAAGAATACAACTTAAAAATGTTTTCGAATTCCTATTATATAACAAGTAAAATGCCAATTTTTATTTAAAAAAATTGCAGGAGCAAAACTAAAATGTAACTACCGATAATGCAGCATGTGGTGCGTATGATAACCGTTTGTTATGTATTTCGCTGTGATTCTGTAGAATCGTAGCTATATGTTATCTATCTTCGAAGCTAGCTATATGTTATCTATCTTAAATTAGTGCAAATAGTCACTGACTGCATTGGTTCTCTTCCCGATTTACGCACGTACGATGAACTTGTGTATAAAAAAACTTAATTTTTTTTCCAGAGTAATGTTACACCAGAAAACTGGAAATGGTGGATCCCCGAAGAGTTAACGAGTAAGTTGATTTCCCAGGCCCACGATCCTCCTATCTCTGCGCACGGTGGAGTTGCCAAACTCTATACCACTTACGTCGATTTTACTTTTGGCCTCGGATGGCCTCGCAAATCAAATCTTATATGTTTCTCAATGTAACATCTGTAAGATTGTCAAAGCCCCTAACACCGTACCACGAGCTCCTATGACAACGTCTCTGCAATCGCAAAATTCGGCCAACGTTTATACATTGCTATAATCGGTCCTTACCCTTGATCTAAGTCCGGTCATATAGCAGTTTTGATTGTCTTAGACCATCTCATAAAGTTCCCGTTTATTTTACGGAAACTTACCGCCGAGCCAATTTGAAAACTGCTAGCAACCAAGGTGTTGTACGTGTTTAATTGTTCCGAAACAATTGTCTCAGACAATGGGTCGAAGTTTAGTTATCCAAATTGTTTGAAACCTTCCTTTTAAGGTATGAGGTTCACCATACCTTTGCAGCTTTATGCTTTCCACAATCTAACGCGTCCTAGCGGGCGAACAGAAGTGTCATCAAAATATACCATTCTAAAGGCGGACTGGAACTCGGCTATGCTGATACTTATCCTCAAAAATGGCAATAGCCTACAATGTACGAACTACAGAGGAATCGCTCGCCTCTGCACAGCATATAAGCTCTTTTCATACATTATGCTAGTCAAAATCAATTCTTTTGCTGAACAACTATTTGGAGAATATCAGTGGGGCTTCCGGCAAGGCCGAGGTACCACCGACGCACTCTTCTCGATAAAGATGATTTTGGAAAAGTGTCGAGAGTTCAACATACCTGTGCACCAACTTTTCATTGATTTCAGGCAGACTCTCTAATGAGAGACTCTATGGTCTGCTCTGGTGTCAATAGGAATCCCTGGTGTCAATGGGAATCCCTGGTAAACTGGTGTCACTATGCGGAGTGACAATACAGAACTCTCAATGCTATGTACGAGTAGAGAACGAAATATCAATATTTCTAAAGTCGACTCCGGGTTAAGACAAGGTGATGCTATCTCTCCTGTACTCTTTAATCTAGCCTTGGAATATGTGTGCCGTCAAAAAAAAACTACCGACTAACAACAATATCTTGTCAATAAACTCAGTACAGATGATCGCATATGCTGATGACAACATCCTCGGCCGAAGTGAAGCTGTTATGAGCGAGACTTTCAAGTCGCTTGAGAGTGATGCTAGAAAAATTGGACTGCAAATTACCTACTATAAAACATATGAATGTTTCAAGAGATGCTGAGAAGAAAGATTTGATGTGCGGTGATGAACGAATTGAGGGAGTTGGATCTTTTAAATATTTGGTATCAAAACTTGACTCAAAAAACAGCATACTTATAGATATAAAAGCTCGAATCGCTGCCGGTAATCGAACTTTCTACTGAATTAAACCTCTCCTTGGATCACCGCATGAATCAACTAACACCAAACTTAAGTTATACAAGACGTTGATTAGAGCAGTTGTGATGTTTGGGTCACAAACGTAGACCCTTACACAAAATGACGATTTAAATTTATCTGTATTTGAACGTAAGATCCCACTTAACTTTGAGATCAGTAATCTTCTTGAGGGTCCAGATATAATAGGTTGTATCCGTTCCAACAAGATTGCTTGATTTGGGCATGTTCTACGAACCGATTCAGAGTCTGGATTTGATTAAAAAAATGTACCTTAGTACCCCAGAGAGTGGGCGACCGCAAGGTAAACCACGACTGCAATGGGAGACGGACGTAATAAGCGACCTTATAAAAATCAGCTGCCATGGTAATTATATTGCTGTTGCAAATGACCGTGGTGAATATTCGAAGTTGATTAGCTTGGCAACGCTCATGGAACATGGAACATGAACTCCACAAAAAAAAAAGACGTGCGTCAATGGCTATGTGCTTTCCCCTATTTCTCATTTTATTTCTTAGTTCAGTCGATAGGCTAGTTCAGTCGATAGCGCCTGAGAGTCTATCTCGAGGCTTAGGTTCGAACACGGCTACCTTTTCGCTTCTTAATTTTTTTATGATTCTCATGACGGATGTTGTCAGCCGTATTTCCTCCTTTCGTCCTTTCCTGAATGATCATCAAACATTATGAAAAAGGTAATTTAACTTTCTGTCTCGCAGAGAGTAATATACTATCGGCAGTGTTCGAAAATGGGTTTATCCATATTTTCAAAGATTTCTCATCCCATCCGTTTTCTTTATTAAATTCTTAAGAACATTTGTAATGTAAAACCTCTCTAGCTGTTAATAGATAATGAAATTTTTTATTGTTTCTTTTGCATTCCATTAATGCTACAAACAAAAATGCAACGAAATGATTTTTTCAAGGGTATGAAGTCTTTTTATGGTGCGGTTTTTCAATTTTTATATTTTGTTTAGTTAGTTTGGAATTGGAAGTTGAAGTCGTACAGTTGGAATTAAGATATTAAGTTAGTTTTTGGGATTTGAGATGAACAGTTGAACTTTGTAAACATTTAAAAAAATTTTAATTTAGTTTAATAAATTAAAATAATGATGGTTTGGTCTATTATTTATTTTATAAATTAGTACCAGGAGACCGAGGTTAGCTAGGTGAAAAGAAAGACAGTTTTTTTAATCTCTTTCGCAAAACAACTTTAATTTCATATTTTTTTTTGATTACTTGGCAAATTATTATTTATTTTTATTTCACAAATGTTATTATTTTTGGTTTATACAATAATTTCCACTGAAAAATTAAATGTCAAAATATGGAGGGGCTTAAATCTCAAGGCTCTGAGATATCAATACTTCGGTCTGGGTTAAGGAGTTTGATGTTTTTTTCTAAAAATTTTTATTAAGACATTGTTTTTAGTTTTGGACAGCGCTGTATAGCAAAGTACAAGCATTTTTTATCTCTGTTTAGAAATTTATTAGAAAACTAACACGAAACATCAATACGTTGACGAAAAATTATAACAGATCATAAATTAATATAACTTATTGAAAAGATGATACACTCAGCAAACAAAAACCTCTCCATTTAGCGTTTCGAAAAAGTATTACAAAATCAAAAATTCTAATTTCTTTCAATATGTATTCCAAAAATATTCTAAAAATTATAATAAAAATTATTACAAAATCAAAGATTGAAACTTTTTTCAAAGTTCCAAAAACATTGCAAAAAATGAAACCTTTTCCAATATTCTTAAAATATTGCAAAAATTATAACAATATCAAAAACACAAACTTTTTTCCAAATTCCAAAAAATATAATAAAATCAAAAATTTAAACTTTTTCAAAATTTTAAGAATATTCCGCAAATTTTTACAAAATCAAAAATTGAAACTTTTTTCAAAATTCTAAAATTATTGCAAAAATTCATAATTCAAAAATTGAATAATGAATGAATGAATTGAATAAAAATACCAACTTTTTTCAAAATTCCAAAAATATTCCAAAAAAAATTATAACAAAATCAAAAATACAAATTTTTTCAAAATTCCAAAAGTATTCAAAAAATTATATTAAAATCAAAAATTGAAACTTTTTCAAAATCTTAAAAATATTCCGAAAATTCTTACAAAATCAAAAAATGAAACATTTTTTTCAAAATTCTAAAAATATTGCAAAAATTCATAATTTACAAATTCAAAAATTGAAACTTTTTTCAAAATTCATAAAAATATGGCAAAAATTATAACAAAATTAAAATACAAACTTTTTTCAAAATTCCAAAAAATATTCCAAAAATTATAATTGATTGCATATTTATACCGACAAATTATTATATACTATCGACAATCAAATTAAATTGTAATGTGCTTTTTAAAATATTTAGCACATATACTCATCTTTAGAAAAATTTATTATAACTATTCCAGGTATTTGTGACTCATTCATATGAAAAGTGTTTTTTCTTAATTAACGCCCTAAACGACTTTTCCCAAAGTCGTCAACTATCTAGATCGTTTTTTCACACCGAAAAATAGTAGTATGCCAATTTTCAGAAAAAATTATAGTGCCGTTTTCGTGAAAAAATTTACAAATATACAATTATTGTAAACGAGCAATATAAGTAAACGAGTAAACGAGCAATATAAGTAAGATTATAAAATTGAACTTTGTAAGTTTCGTGTGGTTGAGCTTTTGGAAGAAAGTGGAGTGTAGTGATTATTTTTATTTTAAACTTATATTATTTGAAAATCCTGAAAAATGGGAAGAACTAAATTTTGTGACGAAAACGAAACAAAAGTTTAATGTTAAACCAATGAAAAAGATAATTCGATTGTTAAACTGCAGTGAATTTCGGTCTCGGTGTTGAATTCAATAAAATTAACTTTCGATTATTAAAAATCGTTGTTTTTTTATTATTTATTATTTACACATTCCAAATAAAATTTCACGTGAATTGTCGGCTATGTGGAAATTAACGTGAGTTATTGCTATGTCTAAAATGTCGCTAAATCGGGAATGGAAAGATTAAAGTTCGGTAACCACAGGAAACCAGTGAAGGACGATCAACAGGACATCCACCTACACCAAGTCAGTGTAGATTCTTTTTGTTGTTTTTATTATATGATTATTCTTAATTCGAGTTTGTGTTGTTATTAAAATGAATTGCTAGATTAAATATTTGGGTGAGAGTTGTAGCATAGAAGTTCTCCCTTCTGTATATCCTGGGTGGCAACTCATGCATGCATTTGTGGTATAAGTGTTTTAGTTTCGAAATTTTCTCGCTAGGGGAAGGGTGAACTAGCGTGCACGAACACCTGATCTACACGGTATGACAGACCGCCTATACAAATATTGTATTAAATATTGTACTGTGGTTAACCCTTATTATATCGCGGTTTGCTTATAGGTTACTAGTGCGCCTTAGTATACCATTGATTGTTTACATGTTTTCCTTGAATAATTTGTTGCATAATTTTACCGGCTGATTTGATGCAAACTTAGGAACATAATTTGATTTCGCTGTTTCGCTGACGGTAACATTTTTTATATTAAAATTATAATCAACGTCTCTTTTCCGCCGTAATAACCTACATAACGCCCTTGGTACATAAAAAGCTATTTCACTAGAAGCAAAACGTCTAAAACAAATACATTTGTTTTTATACTTCTTATGAATGACCCAACAAACACCGCGTGTGTCATGGAATTGCCGTGGCGTGCTAGCACTTTATGCCGATCTTTGCGCTCGTTGTGCGTACATTTTTTCGCCACTCCGTGTCGTCACAAAATGACGCCATTATGGTTACCACATGCGGATGCACTTTAAGAACATGACATGACGCACGTGACCACATTGGGCTAACATTGTGCCGCCACAGTGTTTGTGGAGATTTTCGGTAACGTCATCGCGACAAATGAAGATTGCGGACGTATTTCGAAGTTGTAAAATGAAAATGTATGTGTTGATTGCATTTGTTATTTAGGCGTCCATTTTTTCGCCATTTTTTAGGTCATCTAAAAATCTACCTATTGCAATGTGCTTCATCTCGGAATTTCGGAAAAAAATTTGGTGCCAAACGACTATGTATGATAAGCATATTGTAGGAAGTATAAAAATTGTTGTATATAGTACGGGTGTAAAGTTAATTTCAGCCCTAGTGAGCTGTTGCCTCTTTCACTCGGGCTGAAATTTATAACTTTTACACCCTTGGTACATAACAATGCTATAGGCTCAAGACAGTCAAAAGAGTTAAGTGAATCGTTCAATCAAACGAGAGCAGAAATATGCTGGTTGAATAGGAACAACCTGAGAATACTGACAGGTATTCGTACAGAACACCAGATGAAGGCCACCCCTCAAAACTATAGTAGTCGAGCAAAGAGACGAAACTAGATCCTGACTATTGAAACTAGACCACAGTCCGTCGCTTCTCAAAGATTGTGGAATTTTGATCTACATGAGAAGGTGTCATCTGTGGAAGTACTATAATGATGGGCCTAACCTGCATAAATGATGCCCCTCCATATCCTAAAGATCCTAAAGGAGGCTGGATTGACGGAGGTGCTCTAACTGAAAATTCACCAGGGAATAGATGAGGTGGGAGCAATGGATCGTTTTGGTCGCAGTTCAACATATCACCACCGAATTTAATCTAATCTATACTGTTAGTCATGACTTGAGATGTTTGAGATTGAAACTATTCAATTTTTCAAGATTTTGAAAATCAATTTCAATAAAATACGATGAGATTAAAACGATTTGAAAATATTTTTTTAGTACATACGAATTTTATAACATGCATTTGCATGTAAACATCGAATAATAAATTAAAAAATAAATTTCACTCATCAGATTAATATTTGAATGATAGCTATTTAGAATTTAGAGTATTTAAGTATCACTTATTTTCAATACAAAAATAAGATCTACATAACTCCTGCAAAAGAAGTAGCTTTCTTACCGGAAAAACTCTATTTAAGTTGTTAAATAGGCGTTAAAAATAAATTTTCTTTCCGTCTCTTCTGTAATAATAAAAAACGAAGAGAAACGAAATTTGTTTGATGATAATAAAAATAAACAAAAGAAAAGAAAGAACAAGAAATAAGAATAGAAAAATAGAAAGTATTTTTATATATTCTAACATGGCTGGTTTTATTTAACATTTTAGGAAATAATTTACATGCGTTTAAGTGAATTGAATAATTTTAATTTAATATTTAGTTTAAACATACTTGAGTGAACGGATTAAAACGCGGACTCTAACCCAACAAAAGATCTCCAAAGAACAAAGATAATTATGACGTTTCATAATCTCGTTTCATTATGACTTTTAGAACAAAAAAAAATAATTTATTAATCTAACATGCAAACTAGAACTAGAATTAAAGACAATATTGTTGATTGTAGTTTTCCTTGATGTCAACTTCCAATCAATATGTGTTATACGACAGGTTTCTTTTTTTTGTTTTCTTCAGCCAACAATTATATTTATGCCATAAACGCAGTTTAACATAACGATATTATAGTGGACGTGAAGATCTTCATCAAATACAAGGCAACAAAAATGTGCCACTTTCGCAATAAGCAAATATTCGTCTAGTGGTTTAATTATGATACTACGTACTGATCTCCACAGAATATAGACTTCAGCCAACGTGCTGACGCCCGCAACAATTTCCAACTCCATATATCAATCAAAAAAATGTAACATATTATGAAATGAACTCACCCCCAAATCATCGTCGTTTGACCATCCGGTACACGCCTCTGCTTTAAAACACTACAACGATAAAATTCCGGAACACCTTGTGCAAACAAATGATCCAATAGTCATATTCACATAGGTTGGGCTCTTTTTAAATTTTTGTCATCTTGCCTTTCTTGAACCACCGCCATATCGTTTAAAACATCTAATTTTTTTGTTTCAGTTATATTATTTTTATTTTAGCACAACAAAATATCGTAACAATAATTTAACACCATAAACATTTTAAATTTTGGAAAACGCTGTTTAAAATTTAAGTTAAACAATTTTTTTGTTACGATTAGAATATAATTTTTTTTTTACTTAATTTTTAATTTTAATATTATAATAAAAACCCGACCGCATCATGAACCTTTATTTTTAAGTTCTGAATCACAACTCAACTTAAATTTAAAAATCTTTTTCCTTGTATAATTTTTAATTACTCTAAACAAGCAAGAAGGAAGAGTTTATTGCATGAAACAGATGCTCGTTATTCATATTGTTTGTAATCAATACATTTACAATTTATAACGTAACCGAGTTAATAACAGATTGTCTCATTTTTTTCCAAAACGTTTTTCTTTTCTATCAATTTATAAAACATAAACAAAAGTAAGAACCACCCGTTTATCAATTAAGAATACAAGCAAAAAGAACTGGAAATGTTCATGTATTGCAACGATTCATTTCTCTCCCTGTTTTATTATTATTATAACAAAGCAAAGAGAGAAATTTAAACGTTAGCAATTCTTTTGTTTTATTTTTATATAAACAAGGAAAATAAACATAGTACGAAACATTGCAAATAGAGTGCAATTACATTCATATAACAAAAACCATTATAACCTTGATGTTTTACAGGGAGTCCGAAGAGGAGGTATACCGATTGATAAAAATGTTAATGAAAAATGCAATGAAGTCGTATCATAAATGAAAGATGGAAAAGTGTGGTGGTTGCTTAAGAAATTAGTCTTTACTGTTAGTGCAGCCGTGGCTGTTTGAACTACAAATATCTATTTCCTTTTCTAACACCTTTATTCAGAACTCAAGGGTTCTTATTAGATGGTAGGTTTTTGTTCATACGATACATGCTTAACATCACGTAATTTGGCGGGCATAACAATGTAATACAAACAATCTCGCTAAACAAACAGGCCCTTTCAATAACAAATTTTAGTGATTTAAAAAAATTATTATGCTCTTTTAATATTTTTTATTTGTCGATTTATCAATATAACGATTTATCAATATCAATATTTTAATTTAATTTTTCATAATATTGAGAAAATTATGGAAAAGTAGTATTATTTTCTACACATAATTCAAATATTTAAATTTTTTGATTTCTAAATTTTGGTCTTTTAAATTGTATCATTAAAAAAATGGCGAAAAAATGGACGCATCCTTTACAAACTAAATCACACTACTTAAATATACGAGCGCTATCTTCATGTATAACAATTTTTGCCGGGTTTGATGCGAAATAGATCGGAATCGTAAATAGTTTTTGAAGATTCAAATAAGATGTTAATTTTGTACGTACATAGAATGGATAGGACATTTAAGTTCTTAGGATATGATAAGTACTTAGTAAGGTGTTGAACATGCTTATTTAGGTGTAAAGTATTATTTTAAGAATAAGTAGTCTGTAAATAGTTTTTCTTGTTGCAAAACTAACATTCATCGAATATTTTTTTAAAATAAATTGCTTTTAAATCTGTTAATTGCAATATTTTTAAAAGAATATTATTTAAAGTTGAAACTAGTATAAGTTAACCTGCAAATTCATTTGGAAAAAATCGCTTTTATTCATACCCTGGAGTCTCCCTTACCGGTAAGTAATTACTTACCGCCTGCATGAACGGTAAGTAATTACTTACCGACCTGTGATTTGTAAACTAAACTTACTATGTTTATTTACGAATCAGTAAACATGAAAAATCGCCTGATCGTGCAAAATAGTATGTTTTTAGATTTTGTAGGAGTTAATAAGTTTATCGAGAATAAAAAGTTCTTATTTACATTGCCTGTAGGACGAAAGAAAGGACGAAAAGAACTAAAATAAATCGTAATTAAAGTTCGACTCGGGCTAACATTCGCATTTAATATTTATTTTGCTGATTAGTCCAAGAAACGAGCCTGTATATTATTTCATGTGTGGACTTTATCTGTTGAAGGGAAACAGTCCGTCACATGATCAAGGAGTATACGACCACCTAGTTGGATTATTGGTAATTACGTTTTAGTTTTGTTCCTACAAATTTTCAAAAACAAATAAACTTTTTATCTCTTATTAACTACCCGATATTGGAAGTTATTGTTTTTGGGTCGATTTTAGAAATCGATCCAAATGATATGATATCTTAAATAAATTGAAATAAATTAAATATAGAAATTAAATAAACAAATATGATATCTTTGCGTTTGAAGACCTCCTGAAGCTGTTTAGAGTTTAGACTATTTTTAGCTGATAGTCGGTATGTGTGTGTATCGTCGTATGTAAACTAAAGTTTTTCCAACGCTTTCTCTACAACAGATGCACCAAATGCAACAAGAATGGTCACAATCAATGCTCTTTGCGTCACTTAGAGCCCAGTCCTTTTCTACCGAAATCGGTTCATTTATTTTTCAGTGTCTACCAACAAACTGAAAATCATCTCTTGCAAATATCACGAGAATAAATAATGCTATAAGGTTATTGACTTACCCGTTTGTTTATTATCTCTTAATTATTGAATTTTTTTAAGGAATTGTGATAAACTTGATGCGCTACGCAAATGCCAAAGTGATCATCTTGATTAAGCTTTGGGATCAAAATCAGCTGCAAACGAATCCGGGTATACTTGAATACCGAAGATTTGAGTTATTTTCAAAATTTGATAAGGGGTCAGGGTAGTAAATGGATCGCCTGAACAGATGTTTATTTGAAACATCAATAACATTCAGTTCTAACATTTTAAAATTAATTTATGTTCTATTTTTGGACAATGCAATTAACCATATTGTTTAACTTTACAGCCCTAAAATAGGGGATAAAGTAAGTTTGGTGCTAGTGTACCTTATTTGGCTGCCTTGGTAACTGGTAGTTTTTAGCTTTACGGGAAGTTCTTGGCGTCACCCTTAAGGTCACACTAGTTTCCCACTAGTTTTATCTGTCATGAAATATTGGTATATGTTATATTTTAATAAGGTAAGTTAATAACGTATGTTATATTTTAATATATGTGTTATTATGGTTTTCCATATTATTCAATAATATTGCATTTTAATATTTTAATAATCTGCAGATCAACTGCTTCTTTGTTTCAATATTCTATATATTAACATTGAATCCTGTCATTCGATGTTGATGAACTTCGGTGCATAAGCCTTAAGTGTGTTTTTTTCATAGTTCTGCAAGTTCCGGTTTGTCGCCTGTACTGTAAACTTTTTTGCATTTAAAATGTCGTTATCTACAGTAAGGCCCTATAGTTGTGAAGTCATAAATATTTGGTTAATGCGTTCTAGTAGAAATGTTTCTTCTTCAATTCAAAGTTCTTGCTTCGAACATAAACAAAACATTTTAAATGTAAATACGTATCAAAAATTTTCGGTATCGAAATTAGATTCAATTATTCAAGTTTAAATTAACTCAATAATTTGTTTCTATCTATTGTCAAATTATTTGGATTATATGTTGCGATTTTCGACATTTATTTTTAAAACATTTTAAATTACGTTTTAACTCCATTAGGGCGTTGCATTACTAATTCGCTTTTATGATATTTAATTGCCAGCCTTGATGTTATAAATTAAAATATCAATTAAATATATTCAAATTATTGATGAAAAGTCGGCAAAAATTAATATTTTTGATGTGGAAATACTGAAATTAAGTCAAGGATAGTTAAACATTAATGACAACCTGTAAGTATTTTTTATGTTTATGACTTGCAGTTTATATCCCGAAAGATCTATAGTATGAATTTTTTCAGCAAAACATAATCTGTTATTGTTTCCAGGATATATCTCTGCTCTGATATCTCACTTTAACTCGTATATCAATAGAAGTGTTTGAAATAAGTGGGGCTTTCAAACCTTTATATCCAAAATTAACAAAACAAATGTACAAATAAAAAAACCAGAGTTTACAGGAGTGAAACTCAAAATAGATATTATTCATAAATTAAAATATTTATAATCGTTCTTCCTCGAAAAGTAAAATCTAAGTTACTCGGAGTAGGAGTGATATAAGGAGCGTTTTAAACTCTGAAAAAACTGATCCCTCCTTAAGTTCTTAAGTCTAGTGCATAGTGTTTCTCTTCATTTAGTTGGAGACTTGCAACAGTATTTTGTGTTTCGACATATAACGGAGCCGTCTTGACTCGAATTGTAAAAATAACTCGTGACTGTACAAGTTACTGTTTAATGTATGTGTTTTTTTTCTTGATATTGTTGAAATGAACCCAAAAGTTGGCAAATGAAATAATTCGTAGAAAATAATAACAATTTTTATTCAAAGTGAAAGTTGGTCTAATCTTAATCAAATAAAATTGCAAATAATATTAACTTTACTTACAATACAATATACATTTTTTTCTCTTTATTGTTATTATGATTAGTTTGACAGTCAAAATTGATGAGATTTCTTTAATTATTTATCACAACAATTTTTTAACAAAACATAATTTGCATTTGTTTATCGTGGGTAGGGCGACAGGAGGTACAAACTATCATCAATCAACACGATGAATTCTATCGCCCAATATAACTGACATTTTATTGAGAAGAATGTCTAAACTTTTTAATCTGTGTTCATCCCACACATACAACAAAAAAAATTGCGGATAATACAGTTTTTTTTAACGAAACCAAAAACAAGAAATTAAATGAAATCTTTAAATGTAAAAAATAAATAAAATAAATTAAAAAAATATTATTGTAAATAAGATTTGATTTTGAAATATATTCGTACGTTTAAATGAAACTAAATAACATAAGATTTATCTGTACTGGTTTTAGGTGAGTGATTACAATAGAAATTCATTTAAGTTTGATGGTTATAATCAAAAAGTTGAATGAGACTAATATTATTTTTTAATTGAACTGGAGGCAACATTTTTATAATCCAGGACAGCAAATCATGTTATTTAATTGGTGTGTTACGTACAATAGAAATAAATATTTATTTATTTTCTTAGAATAAATTAAATTTTTATACATCATGTAAGTAGGTAATCTAAGTTAATTTAAATTTCGCAGTTTATATCGACAATTTGAGAATTCTTCTTCAACAAAAGCACCACTGTGTTGCCAGCACATGCGTCAAAAATGCTGCGTTAAAATTTAGTTATGGCAATAGGCGTCTAAATTTGACATATGTGTGACAAAAGTGAATAATATGGATGAAAAACGTGATCTACGCAGGTGAAAAAGTCTAGATTTGAACTTGACCATTTTTGATTTTCCTGAACCTTGGCATATAAGTAGTATGGACAAAATAAAAAATACAACTTCTTTTAAAATTTTTTTAAAGTGCATAGTTTGAGCATAGGGGACGAGGACCCCAACATACATGAAAAATGAAAATTCTGCCAATCCGATGTAACTTTGAAATTAAATTGCTCAAGAACGGCTATAACGATTTCATAAAATATTTTTTTGTTTGATAGACGATTAGTTAGTCGTTTGAAAAAAATTAATTTATTGTTTTTGTAATTTTCTCGAACTTCAGTGGTTAAAATTTTTTGATGATATAAATTGTTCGAAAAAATAATGAACAATTAGAATCTTAGACGGACTAAAAGTCTTTAAAAGTAAATATCTCAAGAACACTAACGCCTCTTTGTAAATTTGATATATTTTAAAGTAAGGTTAGAACTATATTTAAAAAAAAAAAGTTAAAATTTAATTGATTTTAAAATTTTTTGTTAATGGAAGTTGTTTGAAAAACTGATGAAAGACGTACTAAAAATCTTTAAAATTAAATATCTCAATAACAAGAATTTACGCCTCTTTGTAAATTTGGTATATTTTAGAGTAAGGATAGAACTATTTTCAGAAAAAAAATTTATTAAATTCCAATTGATCTTCGACCCAAGCGCCATCTTTAAAAAAGTTTTTTTAATATTTTTTTATTTAAAAATTAATTATAAACACAATAAATTAATTTTTTTCAAACGACAAACTATCATCTATCAAACAAAAAAAAGTTTGATGAAATCATTATAGCCGTTCTTGAGCAATTTAATTTCAAAGTTACATCGGATTGGCAGAATTTTCATTTTTCATGCATGTTGGGACCCATGCTCAAACGCCTATGCCCTATGCTCAAACTATGCACTTTAAAAAATTTTTAAAATAAGTTGTATTTTTTATTTTGTCCATACTACTTATATGCCAAGTTTCAAGAAAATAAAAAATGGTCAAGTTTTCACAACTCTGTCTAGAACACGTTTTTCATCTATGAAGCATGCTAATATTGTTAGTATTCTGTGTTAGGTAGATATATGAACAAACTTGAGAATTATCCTCTTTCAAATAATTCTCCTCGACTGACTAAGAATAACGAATGTCCAAGTAGGTATATAACAAAAATTATGAATCAACAACGAACCAATTTATCAAAGTGAAACAGCAATCGATAAAAAAAATCATAGCAAACGGGGTTGAGAAAGATATGAATAAAAAGAAAATAAGTTGTGTTGATCACGCTGATTCATGAAAAAGAAAGTATTTCGGATAAATGAATTGTTAGAGGGACAACAGCTTCGTAACACAGTATGGCGGCTGCAAATCAACAACCTCAACGTGAAACAATAGTTTTTTTCGATTCTCCACTTGTAAAATTTAACAGATCATTTGATGAAAACCATTTTCTAATGTATCTTTGCATGCTGATCTCGAAAATAAGCTTTACTTTTTGAGTCAATCAGATGAAAAAACTACGAATTTCACGATAACTTGAGTGAACAATGAACTCGAAATACAGTTTTTAATAGTTTTTTGGGAGTCAAGTAGGGATGGGATTTCATTGAAAATAGAATCGATTCTTTAAAATCGATTATTCAAATTTAAAAAAATCGATTCTCTAAAAGATCGGAAAAAGCTTTGATTAATCGATCTTTTAAATAATAAACAAAATATTAAAAATAAAAGAAAAAAATATCGCAAAAATTGAACAATTGCACTAAAATATATGATAAAAATCATTGCATCGAAATATGAGCCCCGAGCGAATGCAAGAATAGGAGTTCATTTAAATTTTGAGGCTTAAGTCTTGTTTTTTTTATCAGTAATTTTTTGTTAACAAATTGATATTGACGTAATTTCCTGCCCTTCTTTCCCTTTCTCTAGTACATTATCACGGCTCTTGTATAATTTTTCTTGTTTAATACAAAAATGTTATCAAATTTTTAAATATTGGAACCCAAAATACCATTATTTCATTAAATTAGCTATATTTCAAGAATCGGTCTATGAAAGATCGATTATTTCAATATCTTCGATTCATAAAAATGGAATTGAATCGATTCATTTTTGAACGATAATCGTTTAGATCGAAGAATTTATTACGATGTCCCATATCTAGAGTCAAGTACAAAAGTTAAAGTTTTAATACAAGGTATGATTAGATTCATGATCAGCAATCCAAACTACATCGAAATAAGGTTTTTTAAAATTCACAATAAATGACGTGTCCTTTGTAAAAAAAAAGATATTTTTTAGAAGTTTTTGTTTAGGTTAGTGAAGACAATTGAAACTTTTATGGTTTATGGAAATTGTGCATCGCAGCAAAATTTTTCACATTTTGATTATAAGTTGTGTAATCGTTTTTCCAAAACAGTTTTTTGAAAGTTTTTTTTAGATTAGCGACAAAATGGAGGCTTCAAACTAAAAAAAAAGATTATATTCCTGTTCAGTAAGCAAAAATACATCAGAAAAAAATGATCCGATAGCTTTTACAAGTATGATATCGAAAAAACTATTCTTTTATGTTGAGGTGTCTGACATACTGGTCCGCCATTTTGAATTTTCTAAAAAAGCCACAGCTAAAAAAGCTACAAGGTTAGAGCTACTAAAAAAGACTAAGCGGAATTTCGTAAATTACTCCAATTTTTGGACAGAGGAGGTGGCCGCTTTGACATACAAAGACATACAAATTACTTTGTCAGAAATATCGTGATTATTTGTTTGCGGCGTATAACGCCTAAAATTGTTACCCACGGAAATGTTTTTCATATGTTGTCTGAAGATTCAATCCTGGGTAATGTAGCCCCTGTCTGAATCTATTTTAATTAATACCTTAATTTTTTTTATTTGTGGAGAATTAGATATTTATATGTTCGGTTTTTATTATAGTATCAAAAATGATATATTACATAAACAATTATTTTGGTGCTAGACAGGCGGAAATTGCCATTGCCTTTTTGCCTTTAGTTTTCATAAAAAAGAAAATAAACAAAAATGTACACCAATTTTAAACGAATGAAAATTATGTCACGTTATTATTCAACCGATCATTCGACAAGCTTCGCATCATCTTGCAAATCCAAACACCAATTTTTTAGAGGCCAACAAAAACAAACAACTGTTAAATTTTTTGTTTTATTCTCTGTCGGATTTTGGAAGGCAAAAACTTCACAAAAAATTTTAAATTTCACACAAAACAAAAGCGCAACAAAGGGACAATAAACAGAGAATCAAATGGGTTATTGATTTCGCAATCGCAATAGATGCAATCTTTTCTGCAGAGAGATGATGTCTTTTACTGTTCATACAGTTCTCACCTTAATATTAAAATATAAAGGGGCTGAAATCTCACAGCTCTGAGATATCAAGACTTCGGTCTGGGTTAAGGATTTGTATATAGCTTTCGGCAAAATACTTTTATGAGGACATGGTTTTTAGTTTTGGGCAGCGATGTATAGCAAACATAACTCTTTGTTAAAGTTCAAGTACTTTTTATCTCTGTTTAAAAAGTTATTACAAAACTAACACGAAACATCAATACGTTGCCGGAAAATTATAATCAAAATTCCAAAATTATTGTTAAATTAAGTAAAATCAAACTTGTTCAAAATTCCAAAAATATTCCAAAAATTAGAATAAAATCAAATATTTCAATCTAAATTCCAATAATATTTCAAAAATTCTTAAAAATTCAAACTTTTTCCAAAATTTAAAAATATTGCAAAAATTATTACAAAATCAAAAATTTAAAAATTTTTTCAAAATTCCAAAAATTATAATAAAATCAAAAATTTAAAATTTTTCAAAGTTCTAAAAATATTCCAAAATTCTTACAAAATCAAAAATTAAAACTTTTGCCGAAATTCTAAAAATATTGCAAAAATTATTACAAAATCAAAAATACAAACTTTTTCAAAATTCCAAAAATATTTCAAAAACTATAACAAATTCAAATATTTCCATGTCCAATTTCATTTTAAATTACATTTACGTCATAAAAACATCTACATTTTTTTTCCCAAAAAATTGGCTAAAAAATTAAATGAAATCATTTTTTGACACACTTGACATTATTTTTTGACAAACTTATAATGCCATAATTCTCTATAATAATAATAAAATATCATGTCATACGAACTATTAATTTTATTTTTTTCTAAGAAAACAGGGTAAAAAATAAATAAAAACCTTTCTTTTGACACACTTGACAACATTTTTTGACAAACTTATAATGCCATAATTCTCAATAATCATAATAAAATTTCATTTCAAACAAACAATGTTATTATTTTTCTAAAAATTAGGTAAAACACTAAATAAAAATCTTTTGACACACTTGACAACATTTTTTTGACAAACCTATAATGCCATAATTCTCAATAATAATAATAAAACTTCATTTCAAACAAACAATTAATTTTATTTTTTTTCCAAAAAATTGGGTAAAAAAATAAATAAAAATCTTTCTTTTGACACACTTGACAACTTTTTTTTGACAAACTTATAATGCAATAATCAAGATTTTGGTCTCACATACTAACCCCGACCATCAAGATTTCTCCAAATTCAATGTTCCTACTCGTAATCACTTAAAATGAACGTTTTTTAAGCAAAAAATATGCAAATTTCCTTGTTTTGACACACTTGACGATTTTTTTGACACACTTCCGGTACAGTTATCAAACACATCGTCCTTTTGGCTCTTTCCATTGAGTAAACCTATTTTTAGAAAAAAAAAAATTTTGAAATCCGTCCAGCGGTTTTCTAGATTTCGTCGGTTGTGACGGCCGGCCGGACGGCCGACAGACAGACACACATTTTTTTTGTTGCTTTTTTAGAATCAGTAGGTCCTAAAACGTCGAGAAATGCCAAAAAAGTGGGGGTAAGAATTTCACTTTGAGCTCATGAATGTAATACTTAGGTCTTTCAGACCGAAGTAATACATTTTTTTATTAAAAAGTGTTATGTATATAATAGACATTATAAAATATATATGTCACAACAACATAATAGTAGTTTAATCAATGAGTGAATAATGAAGTAGTTTATTCTCAAGCAAAAGTTTAAAATTTGAGCGAGGCACGAGCGAGAATTTTAATTTGCGAGAGAATAAAATTCATTATTCACGAATCGATTACAATACTTTATTCTCTGACAAAGATTTTATTATAAAAAAGAATTGTGTATTATAAAAAATAAAAACATTTTCTTCGATTAAAACAATAAATCTTTATTGTTTTAATTGATAAATCAAATTTCTTAATAAAAAAAACCCTGATGATAAAAAACGCCCTTCTCATACAATCAACCAAGTTCAACTAAACGAAATAAGAGAATTTATTAAAATTTGATTTTTGAACAAAACTTATCAAAGCAATTGTGATTATAATTTGAAAATAATTTTAATGAAATCAAAACAATTTGACCAATTGGAATCATACCAATTGAATAAAATTTTCATTAGGCAATAGGTTAAGTTCATTAGGTTATAGGTTAGAAAACAATACAATAATACATACTATTATTATCGAAAAATCATACAAATAAAGCTGATATAATTAAATGGAAGAGAATAAATACCTTTTAAGACCAAGGTGCCATAACAACATGCATGTTGTGGTGTTGATGGGCGTTGACCTTAAAGTTTTGTGGATTGATACCAATGCCGGTGCACTCAAAAAAAAAACTAATTAAATTTTACAAATTTTTTATAAATATAGAACTCACAAATTGTTTTGTAAGTTTACCAAAAATATTATACATTACAAAAAAAATTATTTGAAAAAATCAAAATTTTATTTGAGTTACAAATTATTTTTGAATTTAAAGGAAAAAATTGAAGTTTTATCAAAAAATTTTTTGTGTTGTATATTTATAAAAATTTTGTAAAACTGACTTATTTTTTGAGTGTGAATCATTCCATTTATATCCAATTCAAACAACGAAGTTCCTCTGCATTTTGTCACTTTGACATTGTTGAATCTCAACAGTTTACCTTTTTTGCGATAAAAGATTTTTTCGATCAATAACGATGGTACGTTTAATCAAGGAATTAAGGAATATTCCATAGCTAAGATTGAAAGCGCTACTGTTGACTTGATATTGTTCATCCGCCAGAACACTTAAATTATCACCGTTATCAGTTGTCCTAGCTTGTGAGATATTTGGTAGGTGGTAGGTGAGGTGGTACGTGATATCTCACATTAACTCATATGTCACACTCGTAGATCAAAAATTAAAAAAAAAAACAACTTACAAATCAACAAAAACGGATCCTTCCACAAAACAAGATAAGTTTCAAAGTCGACCAAGTTGTTAGACTGGTTAAATTGAGTTAATTTAACTGGAACTGATTTGATTTATTAGATTAGTGTCTTAAGTTCTTAGTTCCCGGGTAAGATAAAGCTAAGGGACCAAACCTGGAACGAGCATGTGCCACAGCTTTTGTGTTTTCACGAGTCGAAATTTAACTACTCTTTAAAACCTACAGATTCTACTATTTAGAATTTAGAGTATTTAAGAATCACTTATTTTCAAAACAAAAATAAGATCTACATAACTCATGCAAAAGCGAGTTACCGGAAAAAATCCCATTTAAGTTGTTAACTTGACGTTAAAAATAAATTTTCTTTCCGTCTTTTCTGTAATAATAAAAAACGAAGAAAAACGAAATGTGTTTAATGATAATAAAAATAAACAAAAGAAAAGAAAGAATAAGAATAGAAAAATAAAAAGTTTTGTTATTATATTCTAACATGGCTGGTTTGATTTAACAATTTAGGAAATAATTTACATGCGTTTGATTGAATTGAATAATTTTAATTTATTATTTGCCCATAAAATTATGTGCGAAAGAAATTTTTTAGTGAATGTAATAAAAGCAATCTCGTTAAACAAACAGGCCCTTTTAGTAATTAATTTTAGTGATTTAAAAAAATTATTATGCTATTTTAATATTTTTTATTTGTTTTATTTCATGTCGATTTATCGATATTTTAATTTAATTTTTCATAATATTGAGAAAATTATGGAAAATTAGTATTATTTTCTACAAATAATTCAAATATTTAAATTTTTTGATTTCTGAATTTTGGTCTTTTAAATTGTATCATTAAAAATCTTGGTTCATTTGCATCTACAACTGGCCCAGACTGAAACCAAACTTAACTAGCCAAGTTCAGGCTCGCCAATACGGGCCCGAGATTGGTTCGTTGTTTATTAAAATTGTCAGCTCCTAAACTCGGGTTGCAGGTGTAGGATATATTACATTCAAGTCCCATTGAGTGAGAATGATCGAGAAATGTCGATTTTTCATTAGACGAGTGGGTCAACATTTTCGGCAACAGATGGCTGTGTTAATTGGATCATGGTCCATAGAGAAGTACTGGCCGTGTGATTTATGGTTTTGAATGTGTGATAAATTTCAAAATTATCAATCAATTCTAGAAAAAAAAATGAAATTACTTTTCTCAGTGTTGAACAACGCACTCTTGCACATACTTTTTTGCTAGTTTATTTTACTCTATATTTTAATAATTTAAACATTGAATCTAAATCTCTGATTTTTGGTTTTATTTTTAGGTAAGGACATCATTTGCAAATTAGGATTATATTCGTATGACTTAACGTCTTACAGGTAATTATAGTAACAAATGGTGATGATTAGAACCTCCAATTCACAAGACATTACAACATTCAGGAATTGTCTGAACGAATAAAAAAGGTATATCTATTTTAAAACTTCCGCCAAATTTTACCACTTGGTTTAGGATTAGGAGCCTCTCATTCAAGTAAAAAACAAAGTTTCCAGAAAACTCATTCAGTTATCTACAAAAATAAATGTAATCAGAAAGTTGATACTGTGAATGAATTTAGTAACAAATAGTATATTCTGTAACGGTTGCTAAAACATGATTTTGACGAGAAGATTATCTTTTTCAAACACCTTTTTTAATTAAATTAATTACGATTCTTTTTATTCATTATTAAATGTTGTCAATTATACTTATACACATACGCAAGTTCTTAGTAACCTTAGAATGTCTGCAATACATATGTAATCTTAATATTAACTTAACTATAGATAGATGTGTGAACAAACTTTATTTTACCTAATTGTTTTATATAAAGTAAAATAATAAGATTTATTTTCAAAAGTATGTTTAAGATATATTGTGCCTGATCATCAACCGTTTGAATTTTTCGTGAATAAGCCGGAAATATTATAACGAAATATCAACATAAGACGACCGCTAATGTTCGAAATTAAAACTAATGTTCCAAACACATTGTATTGCATATCAAAATTCAATTCAAATCCAATTTTGAAAACGAAAGTGAATTGTAGATATTCGTGACAGTAACTTTTTAAATAAACCCAATTTGTTTAATTAGTAAAATAAATTACAATTATAAATAGGCTTTCTTGACAGATCCTAAATTGATCAAGTTTTTTATCACGTGGTTAGAACTTCGCTAATAGATGGCGTATATTAAACTTACGTACTCCGCCAGGGGCTTAAGTCATTTATATAGTGTTTTTATCACTAGAGACGAAAATAAAGTTTTATAAAATTTTTATTTTTTATATAAATAAATACAAAGTCACCAGGCCTCGCCCTTTTCGTTTGATGATTACCACATATTTTATACTAGGGAGTATCCCGCGGGCTCGGGGCTACAGTCAAGCGCGCTACCAATAAACCAATTTGAACTATATTAGATCTATACACTAAAGGATAGGTAAGATTGCCGTTACGCTCGTATAGAAGGATAGACTTACGGCTATTATATTTAAGATTTCGTGAGACGCCTGTTCTTGACTAGTCCGACAACTTTTTACCTGCCATTTTCCTCGATTCGGCCGCTTTTTTGCTCGGCAAACTCCGTAAAATAGCGAATGCCCAGGGTCTTGTAAATTTACTACTCCAATTTTGTTTTTTTATTAATGGAGGGTGGAAATTTGTTTTACAAAACGAGGATCTCTTTGTCGAACAAAAATTTGTCTGCTATTGTCGTGTCCGATAATCCAATCATGCTAAAATGTCACTTGTCGATACCCCCTCGCATTTCAAGCTGAATTGATAGAACAATTTGAGAAAATTCACAGAGACAAGAAGTTTGATAAACTTTGATTGAAAACTATGGCAAAGTATCACACAAATATATTTCTGTATTTTGAGGGGGTGAGATTGGGCAGGGTGGAAAAATCTTTTTTTGACTCAAACAAGTATGGGGAATGAAAGAAAACTCAATTTAAGAAACATTTTTTCATTATGTTTATGCGTAATTTAGCAATTTTGTTTAGAATTTTGAAGTGCACAGTTTGTGCATTATTGAATTGTTGTCTGAATTGATAATGTATATTTTCCCATTTAAACCATTCACAGGCTGCTGGAATTGAATCTCTCTTCAGTAACCATAAACAGTTGTTGATAATATTTAACGAAATGTAACAGTTTGTTTTTATGTGTCTATGATCTAGCAATATAAAAGCTCTACAACACAACTCTATATAAATTGTTTTTGACAGTTTGTTCTTAAACGTTTCCGGAACCCTCAGCAAGTGATAAGATTTAAATCGATGTAACATCATTACGCTCAATTTGCAATTGTCATAACTATTGACATTTACGAGGAAAAATTTAATTTTATGTTCCTATGGGTCTGGCAATATAAGGACTTTGCAACGCATCTTTTTGGTAATTATTTTTGATATTTTGTTCTTCTTCGTTCACGGAACCCTCAGCAATCAAGTTTTATGCGTACTAGACCGACTTTTTTGTAGCTTTATTGTAGCAACTATTTCTAAAATTATAACTACAAAACGTATGTCAATAGTTACCAATGAGATGTAGTTTTCGACTGACATAAGCTATGCACCATTTCTAAAAAACCTGATGGTGAAGCACGCCAATGCATCTCAGAGTTGTCTCTCTTTTTTATTTTAGATTGTACCATCCATTCAAATTAGCTTAGCTAAGCTACTCAATTGAGATTCTATAAAATACTGGAACTATTAAACTGTAATTATAAGACAACCTTCATTAATTCAAAATTAGAATATGTACATATATCTAAGTATTATTATCTGTTTATGAGAAAATTTTGACTTTGACGTAAATTGCAGGAGGTAAACTAATAAACGTTTTTATTATCATATTTTTTTATAAATTTTAATTTTTTTTAATTATGTGTGTATATTTGGGATGCTTATTCAAATAATGACTAATTTTAGGAACTTAAATCAAAACCTTTTTGCAATAAATGAATTATTCTTATATCAAAATAGATGTGTGGAAATGATAAATTTAATGAATTCACTTAAAAATAGTATATTAATTTTTAGGTGTTAAACGAATTTCTCTATTATCTTGAATTAATTTATTTTAGGATTCATAGATATAAAAAGTAAAAGAAATAAGCGAGTTTCATGTTGTTTTTTGTTTATATAATTATAGTAACAAAACTTCTGAAACTATAAACTAAAATTTTTAAATTGCTTAGGACTTCACAATGACAGATTGTAAAAGAGATTATAAACATCTAAAATTGGTTTAAATATTAGAATGTAATTAGAATATATTTAACATTAATAGTATATATTTATTCCCAATATATATGTTTTTTATTAAACTTAAAATGCATGTCATGTATTTGTCCATTTGAGGGAGAGGAGTGTTGTTGTGAAATATGGGGCGCATCTTTTTCTTATGGAGTTTGCTCAAAAGCGTACTATACAAATTGTCGGTTAACGAAATTTAAAACAAAAACTTGATTCTCTAATGCACGCACACTCGCATTGTTGCTGAATGCAGATTTTGTTTTTTGTTATAAATATCATCACCAACTTTGCTCCGACCAAATCGGGTGCATAAATACATTCCATATTTAAAAAAAAAAATTAGCATTCGTTTTTCGGATGCACTAAGAAGATTGAGTTCTCAAAAAATATGAATTAAGTTTTGGTAGTTTTAATACAACTTATTGATCACAAATATTACTGCTTTTATGTTTTCACTGTATTTAGGACAATTTTAAATACTTGAGATATATATTGAGTACAATTTGGCAAGGTTGACTGATTACTGCAATTGGTGAATATTTACGGTTAAATAAATACGAATGTTAATTTTTGAAAACAAATTTGAATTGTTTTCTGTTCTTTTTTCATCATATTTTACGATTAAGTTTAAATTGAATTAAACAATAAAATATATGAGACGGTTACAAATTAATATTTTGTCAACTAAAAACAATTTTAAATTAGCGATTTCTTGGTAATATTTGTAATATTATGCGTTGTGGCGTTTATGGTTCATGTAGTAGCCGAACTAATCTGTTTCGAATATTTTTCTGCATTGCTCGCAATAGTTGTATTATTCGCATATCAGTCAACTCTTAAGGTCGTTTATTACGTCGGTTTCTTGAAGCCTTGATTTTTGTGTGAGAATTCACGTTTGTTACCTATTATAAGACTCACAGGAACGCGCTAAATAATTTAATGTACATCGATTTTAATTGATGATGTTGGCATGAACGATATTGGAAACACTATTAGCGTATATGTACTTAGGGTATTGACAAAATATTGCTGTCGAACGATATGTTTTTTATGGCACAGGTATTCCAAGGCTATCACCTTGCCTTGATAATTCCTTCTTTACTCTACAGCTTTCAATATCTTGGGTTTTTATTTTCCATAGCGAAATCAATTTAACAGAGGTTTCGATTCAAATCCAAAGGTTCAATCCATATTGAACAGTAATATGTTTTGCAGTAAATTTGTATTGCTTTCAACATTCTCTGTAAAAATATTCATAATTGTAAAAATATTTATAATTGTAAAAATTAGAGCATTTTGAATTAGTAATTGATAAAATTTGATGAAGCAAAGCTGGCTTTCAAGCCAATATGGCGATGAACAAAATATTTGATGGGTTACAGGAACAGCAGAGAGTTACATGTTATTTTTCAAAATCATTTATACATAAATAACTGTACTAAAAATCTAACACAATAAGTACAGGTTGTATTTTATGTTAAATGTTAATTACATTAAGGCTTATTTATATTTTATTTTAACTTACGTAGGGCTTACATTTAATTTTAACACTCCCACTATGTAAATCCAATTCTAACAAAAAGTATAAAAATAAATCTTGATTAAAAGTTGAAAAAAATTGAAAAATGAAAGGATCTCCATTTTTTTTCGAATTCAGGGATGTGTTTTTCGAATTCAGCGATAAAAATTTTTATATGAAACGACATCTATCTCATTTTTCATGAAAAATGGAGATTGTACACTTTGAAACTAGAGCCCTCAAATGCATCATCAAAAATGTAATCTTATTTGGTTTGTAGGTTTGTTGTGTTTATCACTTGATATTTCTAATTTATCTGCAGTAATTTCTTCTGTTCCAATAAATTTTAGTTTGGTTATTTCATTTGATACATTTTCGCGTACAAAATGGTTTTGCACATCAATATGTTTGCTTCGAGTGGACCCAGATGTATAGCACTTTTGTTGTCACACACTGAAAAAAAAACATGTTCTATTTCCAACCGAAATGCAGTTGTCTCAACCTCACCGTGCGGATAGATATCGCGAATAGAACTACAAAATAGTTCCAACAACTGTACAATTATAGAACGATGTAGTTGAACAATCACAAGTAATATTTATGTGAAAATAAAATATAGTTCTATTAATCTCAAATACTTCAATTTCAAAATGAAAAATTTATGATATTAGGCCAAAGAAAAATTTTTGATGGAAATAGTAATTAACTTTATTCAACTACTGTTATATTGGATATACACTTTATATTTTAAATAAACGTCATGCCGTTGTCAGGAAAATATTTTCATGTAGTGTCCCAATCACGGTAAAATTGTTTGCAAATATTTTTTCTTTGTTTGAATATTAAACTGGCAACTTCAAGATGAGGTTGTCATTACTTCAAATTTTTTTCAGTGCAATATATTTCAACTGAATTCAATGTTGGCCAAAACTCTTCTTCAAATTGTTTCAGCCAAACAGCTTCACGAGTTGCTGATGCGAGAGCCATGTATTCATCGTCCGTACTAGATAATGCGATAGTCTGCTGGTGTCAACTGTTCCACGAAATTAGACCATCATTTCTAGTGAAAACGAATCCGGTACATGAAAGACACTCATCTTTATCACCTGCCCAATCTGCATCTGAATATATTGAATGAGGTGTGGTAAACCATGCAGGTCTACCAGTTGGTCTGGTTGTGCACGCGAAATACACTCTGACACTAGCTCGAGTTGCACAGAAGTTCTATTGACCAACCTCACTCACAAAAAAATTTAGACAAACACATACAAAATAAAACGCGTGCCCAGAATACCACCCAGGATCTTGGAACAAGCAATCTAATACAGGTCATGTGCAACTCATATTTCAAGTATGATGTCATCTCGTCGTTGCTAAAAAATATTGTAAGATCGTTTACGTAGACTGTAATAAAATCATATCATTAGTATGAATTTTAAAATCTTCTAAAACCAAAACATCTTTTTATGCAAACGCCCAAGTGGAGTAGTTTTATTTACCTTTCAATTTTGGAACTGAGAAAAACTTTGCTGGAGCAGCCATTGCACTAAAAAAATGACACGGTTTGATTTTACCTTTATGCAAATAAAAATAAGTTCACGGTTTTATATGAAATCACTTCTATTGTTTAATTTTGCTATATTTTTTATTTAACACAATAATGACACTACAGAATATAATTAATTCTCAATAGAAAAAACACTTCAACTTATATGAGCTGAACCCATAACCTGATAAAATTTGATGAAGCAAAGCTGTGATTTCAAGCCAATATAAACAAAATGCAAAATAAATAAACTCTTGTTCATTTGATGGTTTACAGGAACTGAAAGAGAGTTACACATTATATTTCAAAATAATTTATGCATAAATACCTGTACTAAATATCTAGTTCACTATAAGTACAGGTTGTATTTTACGTTAAATGTTAATTACATTAAGGCATATTTATATCTTACGTTAAGCTACGTAGGGTATATTCGTAGGCCTGCTAAAAATAACAAAAACGGTAGAACGTTTCTAAAATTACCTTTATCGAAAAAGGCGTATTGCTGTAGTACTTTGATAATATTTTGAAAGTCTGATTTTGATCAGAAAAATGTATAAAAATATCGTATAGGTTGTGCAAAGGAACGCGATTTCTCTGCGTATAAAATAGTAATCAATTAGGTTTTTGTATGGATTGGCACAACTATATCACAACTTCTCTTCCACCATCTGTTTTTCGTTTTACATTCTACAAACCTTTGAATCGCTTTGCCTTATTCGTTTATAGTTTTACTTTGTTAACCTGTGAACGTATGCTGATATTTGGCTATGAATTGGATATTGAAAAAATAGTGCAATAAATTAAATGATTTTTTTTATTTTCTTATAATAATTGGTTTTTTTTTACGATACAAAATACTGAACATGAAAAAACCGATTCCATATTTCTTTGCCTGTGCTTCTTGTTTTATAAAAGCCTCATAAGCCCTACACTGTTTCACGTTGTAACGCAATAGTTTGGTCTCAGCACTTTCAGTAAAAATTCTTTGGTTAATGTTGATTTTTTGTTTCGAGCGAGTTTATGTAGGTTTCACCCCTAACCATTTCGGGCTTTCACTTTCAATCAAGTGTGTATTGCTATTTTGGTGACAACTACCAGCTTCGGCACTGGACTGTTGAACCAACAAATAAATATTATAAGCTTTACCTTATCGTAACAATTTGGTTGTCACAAAATTTTCTTTTAATTGCACTTTGTTTATTTTTTTGGCAGTTGTTCAGTCTTATCTTTCTTCTGGTCATGAGCGGAGCCAAACATATTGACCTCAAAAAACTAATTTGAAAATAATTATGGTGTTAGTGGAAATATTTATAAACTGTTTTTACGAAAAAATTAGAAACTACCGAATGTTCATACCATGAGGTAAGATTTAAATCGTGTTGTTCATCTAACACTTTCGAAAAAACACTAATTTCTTTTACGACATTTCTGATAAGACAGTTAAAATTATTACATAAATGCTGAATGCGTTGATTTTCAGCATTTTATATTCAGCACACTGAATTTTCAGTGCCGGTGGTGAAGTCCTCGAATGCCGCCGCGTTGCCTAATTTTTTTATTCTTTGACCTCAATAATGTGACCTCAATGATGAAACGCTTATCGCAAGATAATGTACAATTAAAATTCAAAACCTTTTTATTGATTTAATCAACATCCTTCTTAAAATATTTGGTTACCGATGATTTTAACGTCTGTCAAACATATGTACATAATATCGTATTTTAATTAATGCAAGAATATGAACTTTTATATCGTCGCTTTAATAATGAAATAACGTATGCCATATATACGTTGTTATTATATAATGGGTGCGCTGCATTCCCCATAAGGATGTCTATAAAGTGGCATTTTAACATTTTCCAATTTTTTTATAACTGGGGGTGAAAATTAATATATTGTTAATTAACGTACATGCAAATTTGAATTTGGTTAAATATTGAAACAGCGTAAACGCATGTACGATATTTCAATTCCTACAGAATAAAAACTTGGGTAAAATCAGTGTCGTATACTTAACATACATTACGATCGCCACACGAAATGGTAAATCTAAAATATTGTATAAGCATCATTCATTACTACCTGATATGCCGGTTCATATAAATAAAAAATTGTACAAATTTTATGCGTTAGTTCAATAATAATTAGTTTTAGACTTAATCGTACTTCCATGCAAAATGAAATAACGTATATGAAATATGAAATAACGTATAAGGTACCTGATTGACTTTTCACCTCTTTTTAGGTAGAAAAGCCAGCAGGTACCAATGTGAAATTTTAATATGCTGTGGAGAAATTAGTCAAGATTAATTGGTAGAAATTTTTTTCCAACATCTTTATTCATTCAGTAGTGCTGCCGAGTTTACGAAAATCAGAAAATCGAAAAATCTTTAAACCCAATTATCTCGAAACTACACTTTTGCGAATACGTTGTTTCATTATTAAAGCGACGATATAAGATGTATACAATCCGTTGTATTGATATTCAAACCACCTTTTTAGCCATTAAGAAAAATAGACAAATAAAATTAATAGAATTAATTGTATTCAATTCAACCGAAGATTTTCTCACAATATTAAACCTAAAACATCTTTACATCATGATCTGTTTTATTATTATTATAATTTTTATAATTTTATTAAGTGAAAGGATTTTTTAATTTTGGATCATTGAGAATAATAATAATATAATAAAATATATACATTGAATGTATATGCTATAAGCTCTCATTGAAATTAGAAAATAGAGCAAGCAACGAATAAAATAAATATAGAAAGTCAAATAAGATAACATTATTATATAGTATTATTATTATAGTATTTTACCTTTCAATTTCGTTTGATCAGATTTAAGAATAAAGAGAAAAAAACAAATATATTTAGATAAAAATGATTGAAGATCGTTTGAAAAAACTTACTGATTTACCGTAAAATTTATTCGTATTTATCATAAACTGGGTATTTCAAAATCATGAAATTAATAAAAAAGTATTTATTGAAATAATTATAAAATTATAATAGTATATTAATAATGGTTTAATCTAGAACCAAAAGTTTACTATGAGAGCGGGGTACGATTGAGTATTTAATAATAGTATATTGTCAACACGCAATTAAATGTTATAACTTCGGAAAACTAGATTTTTATATGAAGCTTCTTTATGTGGTTCTAAACAATATCTTAAAAGTCTCCATCGATAAATGTGCCACCAAAAATGCTAGGCGTAGTCAAAGGTCGCAAAACATGGTTTTCGCGTTAACGGTAAAATCTCGTAAACGGTGACTCTTGCCGAAAAATTAAAAGTTATAAAATTTGAGTCTTAGAAAATTTACTACAGAAAACATTTTCTTTCCGTTTCATTTTAACATCATAACATTTTCTTTCCCCAGTCGGCTTCAAAATTAAATTTAATGAGTTGTCGAAAGTCGTAATTATTTTCGTAATTAAACATAGAATGCTGCTTAATAGTTATTTAAGTATTAAGAGCGGTAATACTCTTAATGCCCAAAATGCTTACTACATTTTTTGCACGATCAATAAAAATTCATTTAAATAATAAAATTCTTTCACAAAATTCAAGTTTTAAAGAAAATTTCTTAAAATGTCATTTTAAAACAGTAAACTTGCGAGGGAAAATATTGCGCACGAGACGCGTAGCAGCGAGTGCAGTACCTTCACGAGCATGGAAAAAGGTTTGCAGCTCGAGGTTTGTTATATACTTTTTCTACGACTTTGTTTTAATGCCCAAACGCGTATAAATATTTAATTTTTAAAAATCAAGTTTTTCTTTAATTAAAAATTTTTCTTTTTATTAAAAGTGTTAGGTAATATATATATGAAAATACATTACGTAACACTTTTTTCTCATTACGTTACACTTTTTGTAATAATCAATTTACATGTCATGGATAGTGTGATGTAATTGATAATTTACTGTGATAGGAGTAGAAAAATTTATATAAAAGATACAATTTTTTAAATCACATTTTCTCGAAAACCGTTAGTCAAACGAAAAGAAGTAATACAATGTTTTTTATGGGCAATTTTCTAAGATACAAGTTTAAAGACCAATATTTTTCTATTTTTTTGTGACCTTTGACCCCGCGTAACATTTTTAGCGGCGCATTATCGATGGAGACTTTTTTAATATTGTTTAGAACCACAAAGGGCAGGTTCATGCAAAAATGCAGCTTTTTCCCAATGTTTCCGAAGTGCAATGTGTATATTCCCTGTATTATTGACAAATTGTGAATTCTAGATTTAACACATTAGTTGGAAGTTTATCTATGTATTTGTTTTTTTATATAAAAATTAAATTGAAAACTTAATATAATATTTAAAAAAGATTTATTTTTGTAAAAGTAAATAAAACAAATAATAAAATTAGATGAATCCAAATTTCTGTCACACATGTTAAAATAAAATAAATGTCATTATTTCAAGTTACAGATGTTTCAATGTGCGAACAATGTTGAAACGTTTTTTGAATTCGATTCACATGAATCACAAAAATAACGTGCAACGCTATTAGTTTTGATTGTGTTTGACCGGCAATGATGCATTTGCGAACGATCCCAAAAGAGAATGGCAAAAACATGAATCCAAGTCTGATTGTAACTTTGGTTTTACGCTTTACCTTTTCTGCGATCAAACTAGAAATAAATTAGGAATAAACTGGAAATAATTATATTAAAATAATTTTTCAATCATAACTAGCCAGAATCATTCAAGTTTGTGAATTTGTGAATATGTTATGTGAATTTGTGAATATGTTATGTGAATTTGTGAATATTTTTTATTATTTTTCATACACTGATATGGTTGTGTGTTATCATGTTGTGCATAAACTTTTAGAAAAAATCAAAATAATCATTTTAAATAATTTGATAAAAGCAGTGTTCTGATTTTTATATTATTTTGCCCTCAAAAAGTTTTTGTCTTCCTAAATTAAATGCATAAAAGTTAGAATCTGCTCTTTGAGACTTAATTTTACTTTCATGTTTTTCGGCCTCAGATATTTAAATTTTATTTGAAAAATAAATTTTAGTCCGCGGTAGATTTTATTTTGTTTTATTTTATTTCGTTCAAAAGAAAAGAGGAATAAAATCTAATTTTTTAACTATTCGTTGTACATATTTTCGTTTATTTTGTTTTATTCTGGTTAGCTTTCGTCCTATGTCGTTGTTTGATAAGAAAAGAAAGGAAAGGTTTTTGAAATTTATATATGGACTTTGGATAATGATTTAAAATTTAATATTTAATTATGAAGTTATTAAAATTATTTATTATTATTGTTATTTATTTAAAATAATTTACTGACCGAATTTATTTAAAATAAAAATAAAGCAATATATTATAATTAATTTTCTTTTGATGATTATTTTTATTAATTGATTAATTTTTAAATATATTTTATTTCTATCTATTCCGACTTCTGGAGGAAGAATACACGTTTCTCTTTTTTTATTAAAACCGCCAAAAACATGACCCGCATTTTATTTGACTGAAGTAACTGCATTATCTGAAATTACTTTATGGAATTGTTTTGGTTTTTTTTGGAATAGTTGAGTGTCTATTTTATATTTATATCGAACGAACTTATTTGCTTAAACCAAACCAAAAGAATTAAAAAAGAAAAAACTTATTATTAAAAATTTCTCTGAGGATTATATTTATTTTTTTCAAATAATTGTCTCCTAACAAAATATTTTCTTGTAAATTTTATTTTGCTCATAAGGAGTTTTTTCGTAAAATTTTTATTTTATCTTAAGAGCAAGGGCGAAAAACAAAAAGTAAAAATAATAAATGGTTTTATTTTTAAAATAATTTTGGGCTGCCCTTAAAAAAAAAAATCTGAAAACTGGACAAAAGTTGTATGCAGATTACGCTTGTTCGTTGTACAATGTACAATTGATTACAGTTATTCATTATTCGACAGTCATACGCATCTATAAAATAACCAATACTATTTTAACTGTAAGAAATCAAATATAAAGTTAAGATTATTGTTGTCAGAGTAATAAAAAAAATTATGTGGTTGTGATTTGATGTGGTTCTTATGAATTTTATTCATTTACATATAAATTTTAATTTCATTTATCTTTTCGTCCCTTAGTTTAAGCATGGTGAACAGTTCCTGAAACCGGCACAATCCTATTCTATCCTGCAGCAAAATTTTTGAAGCACCGAATTTTCGATCTTGCATGATTTATCATAAAAATTGATGACTTTGGAATGCTGGACAAAAATGTAAATGTAATAATTTTTTGATTCGATAGGTGATGTGATGATTTAGTAAAAATAAATAGGTGATTTGATGATTTAATTATACCCAAAATTTTGCTGCTGGTTTTCAAAAAGGCGATTTCTATAGATAAATGGAAAGGTACACACACCGTACAATATATTTGGTACTTTCTATTTTTTTTATTTCTACAATATATTTGTGAAAAAAATTGGCGGACATGCGGTGACAAAAGACGCTCGCTTCAAAACTAAATCACAAATTATCTGATTAAGCTGCAACTAACACAAAATGCTTATTATATAATTTTTGTTAACACACAACGAGATGAAACCTTTTACGGAATGTTCAAAAATTTGGTTGTATAGATCGTAGGTATTGAAAATTGAAAGTTTGACTCCTATCCTTTGATCCCAAAGTTTTGACAAATTTCTTTTTTCATGTTTACGATTTAAAGAACCTTATCTATATATCTATGTATCTATAAATCGCCAAAAATGCCTCGTTTGTCGAAAAAAGAAATCATCCACATTGTGAGGATTTGGAAATTCGTTTGGTGCGGATTTGGAAACTCAACCATATTTATGCAGAATGGTCATAGAAAATATCGACAAAGTGCGAATGTGCCAGCAAAGCCGTGCAGATTTATCAGTCAGCATTTCAGTCTATCAGTATTTCCAGACATATACGTATCCTAAAAATTTTAATAAATATTGAATTATTGTAAAAAAAAATTAGAATATTTCCCTGGAGCTCCATCAAGAAATGAGCAAGTTTTAAAAAAAGTAAATCTGCTTTACTAAACTGATAGTATCTTAATACGGAAATTTTTTGCTGTAAAATAAAATCGATATGTAAACAAATAGGCCAGTAATAATAGAAGAAAAAATTAGAAAAAAAAAAATAATTCGTTACAGCAAACTGATAGTGGGATATTGTAGAACACGATATTGTAAAAGAGGGAAACATAAATCGAACCAGCAGCTGCTATCCGGGGGAGAATGGGGAGGGTTTTTAGGGGTTGAAAGGGTTTTTTCGTGATTTCTGGCTAAACCGTGCATCCTATCAAAAAGAGTTATATGTGAAAGTTGTAGGGAATAAAAAGATCTACACTTTTTGTTCGGACCATTTTTACCCTCACCTCAACATTTTTCGAAAAAAATGTGAAAAACCGATTTTTTTCTTTTTTCTTGTTTTCTTTTACAAAAAAAATTTTATGAAGTTCAAATTTTGGAAAAAGATACCTCCATTTATTGGAAAAAGGCAGCAATTTTTTCGGAGGGAAATATTTAGACGTTGTTGTTAAAATTAATTTTTTTGAAAAAAAAGCCAAATTTTTAACTGCGATTCCTCTTAAAACTACGCCTCCTAAAGAGTTCAGTTTTGACTCATTTACTCGTTCTTACGTCTATTTTTGATAAGTGGTAAAAAAATGGTACACTGTTATGGAAAAAAAGGCGGGAAAATTGAAAAAACCGAGGAAATCGCTTTTTTTTCGTGGTAATTTGCATATTTATCGTTGAATAATCGTTATTAATTAATAAAATCATTTAAATTTTTTATGATAAACGTAAACGACGATCATTTGGAAATAAATTAATGAATAATTATATGCTTTCGTTACTTTTAGTTTATTTAGGTAACAAAAAAGCAAATTTTATTCTTCAAACATGGCGATCTCAAAAAGTACCTTTTAGTTTTCTTTCATGTTTTTTATATTTTACAGATTTGTAATTTACTTAAAACATACTAAACCTATAAGGACAATTGTTATTTTTTGTTTTTGAGAAAAACACATTTGAATATAGGTTGATTTTTTTTGTACTTTGTGCCATACACTAAACCCAAGTTTACTGATTCTATTAAACTTATTTTGGGTTTAGAAGGTACTAAATGAGATTTAAAGAAGGTACTAAATAAGCTTTTTTTGGGTTTTCTGAAGGTTTAATATTTTACCCAAAACATATTCAAATTGCAGACAGACGTTTTGTTCGACGATAAAAACCAATTCGAATATTTGTTAGCAAAAATATGCCAGTTGCAGATTTTGCTGAAATTTATCAAATAGATAGTGAATTTTCCTTTCAATTACAATAAAAAATTCATATTAAATTAAAATATATCATATATTAATTATCATATATTATAAACTAAAATAAGCATTAAATATTTTAGAAAAATGAAAATTCTGCCAATCCCATGTACCTTCGAAATCAAATTGCTCAAGAACGGCTTTATCAATTTTATCAAACTTTTTTTTTTTTGTAGGTTATTAGTTAATCGTTTGAAAAAAAAAATAATTAATTGTTTTTGTAATTAATTTTTAAATTAAAATATTAAAAAACTTTTTTAAAGTTGGCGCTTGGGTTGAAGATCAATTGAAATTTAATTTATTTTTTTTTGTTAGAACAGTTCTATCTTTACTCTAAAATATTACAAATTTACAAAGAGGCTAATATTCGTGTTCTTGAGATATTTAATTTTTAAGATTTTTAGTACGACGGAAATTCTAATTGTTGATTATTTCTTCGAACAATTTTTATCAAGTTCGAAAACGAAAGCATCTAATTATTCATAAATGTATTTCCGAATGATCGTTGTTTACGTAATAATAAAAAAAATAATATGATTTTATTAATTAGTAACAATTATTCAACGGTAAATATGCAAATTACCACGAAAAAAGCAATATTTTCGGTTTTTTCAATTTTCCCGCCTTTTTGTCCATAGATTTATACTTTTTTTTACCATTTATCAAAAATAGACGTAAGAACGAGTAAATGAGTCAAAACTGAACTCTTTAGGAGGCGTAGTTTTAAGAGGAATCGCAGTTAAAAATTTGGTTTTTTTTTTCAAAAAAATTAATTTTAACAACAACGTCTAAATATTTCCCTCCAAAAAAATTGCTGCCTTTTTCCAATAAATGGAGGTATCTTTTTCCAAAATTTGAACTTCATAAAATTTTTTTTGTAAAAGAAAACAAGAAAAAAGAAAAAAATCGGTTTTTCACATTTTTTTCGAAAAATGTTGAGGTGAGGGTAAAAATGGTCCGTACAAAAAGTGTAGATCTTTTTATTCCCTACAACTTTTACATATAACTCTTTTTGATAGGATGCACGGTTTAGCCAGAAATCACGAAAAACCCTTTTCAACCCCTAAAAACCCTCCCCATTCTCCCCCGGATAGCAGCTGCTGGTTCGATTTATGTTTCCCTCCTTTACAATATCGTGTTCTACAATATCCCACTATCAGTTTGCTGTAACGAATTTTTTTGTTGTTAAAATACTATTTTGCCTGGCCTAAAAGTAGACTATGTATGTTTAATTAACAAATAATTTATGATAAAACGAGTAGGAGAACGTTTATATCAACATTTTAGTTTTTGTTGTATTTTACCTTTACAAAAACAAAAGTTGGCCCTTTAAATCGAGATATAACCATAGTCAGAAATTGAAGTTTACTCCAAACACTTTAACAAAGGTATTTTTTATTAATTCACCAAGGTTAACCTGAAAAAAATGTTTTCCTTCTAAAGTTGAATCACTTTGTTTAATTTTATTCATCCCACTAAATTATACATTCACTTACGTAATCTTTCTATCCGTCAATTTCAAAATCACTCCTCTTGACATTACTTGAATTTTTTAATTTTTTTTCTTAAATTTTTCTAAATTTTAGTTGTTGTTAATCATAGATGATTACGTTCATCAGAGATGATTATCATTAGTAAATTTTTTTTTGTTGGGGAACATTTTGCTTTTGATTAATTGAGGTTGACATTAAAGTAAATATAGAAAATTATGATTTATTGGGTATAAAATACAAGTACGATTTGTAATCTATAAAAGAAAACATTAAGATTTTTAAAACATTTTTAGTTTGGATGCAGTTTAGCCTAATTTCATTATAGTTATAATTGACTTAATTAAAAAAAATTATTGTAAATTAACTAATTAAAGATATCATTATATTATTTGATGATAGGTTTTTGGTAGATTTATGTTTAAAACTAATTTTGAAGCTCCAAATGCTATTACGTTCAACGGAAGTGTACCACAATCAAAAAAAAATTAATTAATCATTAGTATAAAAAATATTATGTGCAAATTTGTTAATGTTTAAATATTTTAAACTCAGTGGTATTCGATAAACTTAATAATTATTGGTGCTTACTGAATTTTTATTTTGTAAAAATATATTTAACGTACAGTATATCATAAATAAGACCAATAATTTATAAAATCAACGAAAGCAGGCAAGATTAGTCGATTATTGGATAATCATCCTTTCTCCTTCCTCCACCTTACCCTTCGTCTCTTTCGTTCTCCCTCACACTTACTTTATCTATAGTCATAGCTCTTGCTTTAGCATTAGGTCTAGCTTTAGTTCTAACTCTTGCTCTAAGTTTTGCTTTAACTTTATCTTTCCCGCTGTCTTTCTAGTTTAATTGTTATGGAAAAACGTGATATACTTAACCAAACAAACGTTTAACTATCTTTTGTTTTTTCGCTTTTACAACAAGAATTTATGCGACCATGCGATTCATGTCTACAGTCATTAATTCATTTTTGAAGTTGAATTTACTTACAAAAGGGAGCACTCTCATTGAGAGCGCACTCACTTAACACATAATTTCGACATAATCAGCTTGAATAAGTCGCATGACAAAAGGAAAAAAAATCACTTTCTCTCTCTCTCTCACACAATTTTTGTATGCAGCTTATGGTTTATTAAAAATTGATTTGTCGAGATTTAAACGGTTATCTTTCATTGCCAAAGTGTAATCTTTCATTTCTGTAAGCCCGATCCAAAAGTAAATGTTACGGAACGCCCTTAAAGTATAGTTACTTCGGTCTGAAAGACCTAAGTATTACATTCATGAGCTCAAAGTGAAATTCTTACCCCCACTTTTTTTGACATTTCTCGACGTTTTAGGACCTCCTGATTCTAAAAAAGCAAAAAAAAAAAAATGTATGTCTGTCTGTCGGCCGGCCGGCCGTCACAACCGACGAAATCTAGAAAACCGCTGGACGGATTTGAAAAATTTTTTTTTCTAAAAATAGGTTTACTTAATAGGAAGAGCCGAAAGGACGATGTGTTCGATAACTGTACCGGAAGTGTGTCAAAAAAATCAAAAAGGTGTCAAAACAAGGAAATTTGCATATTTTTTGCTTAAAAATCGTTCATTTTAAGTGATTACGAGTAGGAACATTAAATTTGGAGAAATCTTGATGGTCGGGATTGGTATGTGAGACCAAAATCTAGATTATTGCATTATAAGTTTGTCAAAAAAATGTTGTCAAGTGTGTCAAAAGAAAGATTTTTATTTATTTTTTTACCTAATTTTTTGGAAAAAAAATAAAATTAATTGTTTGTTTGAAATGAAGTTTTATTATTATTATTGAGAATTATGGCAGTATAAGTTTGTCAAAAAAATGTTGTCAAGTGTGTCAAAAGAAAGATTTTTATTTATTTTTTTACCCAATTTTTTGGAAAACAAGAAAATTGTTGGTTTGAAATGAAATTTTATTATTATTATTGAGAATTATGGCATCATAAGTTTATCAGAAAAATGTTGTCAAGTGTGTCAAAAGATTTTTAATTAGTTTTTTACCCAATTTTTTGGAAAAAAATAAAATTGTTTCTTTGAAATGAAATTTTATTATTATTATTGAGAATTATGGCATTATAAGTTTGTCAAAACTCAAAACATGTTGTCAAGTGTGTCAAAAGAACGGTTTTTATTTATTTTTTACCCAATTTTTTACAAAAAAATAAAATTAATGATTTGTGACATGATATTTTATTATTATTATAGAGAATTATGGCATTATAAGTTTGTCAAAAAATAATGTCAAGTGTGTCAAAAAATGATTTCATTTATTTTTTTAGCCAATTTTTTGGAAGAAAATGTAGCTGTTTTTATGACGTAAATGTAATTTAAAATGAAATTGGACATGGAAATTTTTGAATTTGTTATAGTTTTGGAAATATTTTTGGAATTTTGAAAAAGTTTGTATTTTTGATTTTGTAATAATTTTTACAATATTTTTAGAATTTCGGCAAAAGTTTTAATTTTTGATTTTGTAAGAATTTTTGGAATATTTTTAGAATTTTGGAAAATTTTTAATTTTTGATATTATGATAATTTTTGGAATTTTGAAAAAATTTTCAATTTTTGATTTTGTAATAATTTTTGCAATATATTTAGAATGTTGGAAAAAGTTTGAATTTTTAAGAATTTTTGAAATATTATTGGAATTTAGAAAAAATTTAAATATTTGATATTATTCTAATTTTTGGAATATTTTTGGAATTTTGAAAAAGTTTGGTTTTATTTAATTTAACAATATTTTTGGAATTTTGATTATAATTTTCCGGCAACGTATTGATGTTTCGTGTTAGTTTTGTAATAAATTTTTAAACAGAGATAAAAAATACTAGTACTTTAACAAAGAGTTTTGTTTGATATACATCGCTGCCCAAAACTAAAAACCATGTCCTCATAAAAGTTTTTTGCCGAAAACTATATCAAAATCCTTAACCCAGACCGAAGTCTTGATATCTCAGAGCTGTGAGATTTCAGCCCCTCCATATTTTCGCTTTTGGATTGGATATACATACATATGTATAGTTGATTTTCGTATGTTTTTAAACTTTTAATAAAATGTGTTGTGAACCTTTCAAGACCAACGTCCCACAACAACCTGCGTGATGAACGCACATTTTTGTTTGTGTTTTTTTTAAAGAATTTCACAAAATAAATAAAAAAAAAAAAAATATAAGACCAATAATAAGACCAATAAGCTAGGTAGTGGCATCCTTCTTGACCATGTGACGCACTGTCTTCCTCAATGGTTAAAGCCTAAATATAGAGTTACATGAAGGTTCGTTTTTTTTCGAGCAAGCAATAGCATGTCATCATCAAGGAATATTCCATAACTAAGATTCATCCGCTAGCACCGCTACAATAACACCTTGACTAGTGATATCTCACTGCTATTGCTATTGGAGTGTTAGATCTCACGTTTAATGGCATGTCAATAGCAGGAAGTACAATACGCTAGGTTGTCACACCCGTAGATCAAAAATAAAAAAAATTACAAATCAACAAAAACTGATCCCTTCCTGCAGAATTGATTAAACGTTCATACTTTCTTCGTAGCAAAAATTGTACCGTTTTTCTTAATCAAATTTTTCCTTCTGTATTGCTTGTTCCTTCGTTTACAGATACCCAATGTATTTTGTAGTGCGAAGCACTTCATCCCAGTCGTCTCAAATTGCTCATGAGCTGAGTTTATCCCGATACATCTGTAGAAGAACGCAGATTTTAATTTCTTTAAAGCCTTGCTCACTACCATAGAATGCAGTTTTGGTTTTTCTTAACTAATCAGTTCAATGACACATTGAACAGGAAACTATAAATGTTAACGGCAAGTGAAACTGTACGTTTCAACCGTTTAATTTACGGGATGCGAGTGAAGCGAGACACATTAGAAGTGGTAAGAATTGTGATCGCAAGAGAACTGGCATATTGTTTTCCTTATTTTCCTTTTCACACCACCGAGTATTCTTACTTTTCCTTTTTGTTCCAATCTTACATTGATATCAATAGCCTGCCAATTCAAAGAGTGGCAAGCCTATATTGTTTCTTGCATCACCGATTTCACTTCAACGCTATATTTCGTTATATTTTATTTTTAAACGTCAGTGATTCGTCTAATCTTTATATATATATAATATATATAGTTCTACTGTACGTGTGTATGACAGTGAACTCCTCCTAAACGGCTGGACCGATTTGAATGAATTTTTTTGTACGCGTTTAAGTGACCCCCTGGATGGTTTAGATTCACAAATCAGCCCGGCAGATGGCGCTTCAGTCGGTATTGTCACTGAACTCCTCCTAGACGGCTGAACCGATTTGAATGAATTATTTTGTATGCGTTTTGGTGACGCCCAGGATGGTTTAAATACACAATTCATCCCGGCAGATGACGCTGCAGTCGGTATTGTCACTGAACTCCTCCTAAACGGCTGGACCGATTTGAATGAATTTTTTTTGTATGCAATAGGGTGGCGCCCTGGATGGTTTGGATTCACAAATCAGCCCGACAGATGCGCTGCAGTCGGTATTGTCACTGAACTCCTCCTAAACGGCTGGACCGATTTGAATCAATTTTTTTGTATGCGTTTGGGTAGATCCTTGGATGGTTTAGATTCACAAATCAGCCCAACAGATGGCGCTGCAGTCGGTATTGTCACTGAACTCCTCCTAAAAAGTGGGAACCACGAAAGCGAGGTGTTCCGGTTGAAGGATACAACGGCATATTTATGGGAAATACATTAAGCCGATAATACACATTCCATCCAAAGCAACGCGAATGTTTCTTCTTGCGTTTATTGTTGGTTAATGTTCCTCGACCGACGTCCTTCCAATACTTGCGAACAGTCAATGGCATTTTGTACGACACATATCATGATGCGTGTCGCGAATTACTTTTGCTGGAAGATAACAACCGTTGGAATATTACACTTGCAGATGCAGCACTGAGTTCCTCTCCTCATCAAATTCGCCAATTATTCGCCATATTATTGGCGACATGTTTTCCATCTCCAGCTTCTGTCCTGTGGGACAAACATAAGGATTCCATGAGCGACGACATTCTGCATCGCATTCGGATCGCTGATCAGGCTCCCAATATCGATTTTTCGCCGGAAATATATAACGAGGCGTTAATAAAGATAGAAGATTTCGAATATGCCACATATCTATATATCTGTATTCCGATTTCGAATATGCCACTCATTCAGTTTGGTATGCCCTCACCTAACCGCCCAGTAACAGACCTCATTAACAGCGATATTCAGCGAGAACAACAGTATGAGCAACTACTCACTAATGAACAAAAGAATGTATACAATCGAATTAATTTGTCCATTGCAGCAGAACAAGGTGGATTCTTTTTTTTTGGACGCACCAGGTGGCACTGGAAAAACGTTTCTCATCTCACTAATATTTGCGCGCATTCGATCACAAAATCATATTGCGTTAGCAATTGCTTCATCACGTATTGCAGCCACTTTGCTTGATGGCGGAGCGGACGGACTGCACATTCAGCACTCAAGTTGCTGTTGAACATTCACACAAATCCAGATGCAGTGTGCAACATAAAAAAGAGTTCCGGTATGGTTGAAGTTTTGCAAAAATGCAAAATTATTATCTGGGATGAATGCACTATGGCCCACAAGCATTCGCTTGAAGCTCTCGATAGAATAATGAAAGATCTCAATATAACACTAGGCTTTTCGGTGGTGTTTTACTGCTGCTGTCAGGTGATTTTAGACAGACATTGCCGGTCATTCCACGCGCTACATATGCGAATGAAATTAACGCATGTATAAAACAATCATATCTGTGGCGAAAAGTCAGTACATTACGTCTTAACACAAATATACGTGTTCAACTGCCAAACGATCCATTGGCACTATAACTCTCCGAGCAATTGCTCAACATTGGAAATGGAACAATACCATTGCATGGAGACACACAATACATCAAATTGCCAGACAATTTCTGCAACATGTTAAATACGAAAGATGCTTTGATTGAAAGCATATTTCCAGATTTACAAGCTAATTATATTAATCATGTGTGGCTTCGTGAACGAGCTATTAACTTCAAAATACAACAGTCATTACCCGGCAATGAGATATTGTTCAAATCGATCGACACTGTTACCGATCCTGACGAAGCAGTCAACTATCCTGTTGAATTTTTGAATTCGCTGGATTTGCCAGGAATTCCACCACATAACTTGCGATTAAAAATGGCTCACCTATCATTTTGCTTCGGAATTTAAATGCACCTAAGCTATGCAACGGTATAAGATGAGTCATAAAAAAAATTATGGGCAATGTTATTGAAGCTACAATTTTGAACGGCAAATTTGAAGGTGAAGTTGTTCTCCTGCCCCGAATCCCAATGATCCCTTCAGACTCACCCATTCCATTCAGACGTCTGCAATTTCCAATTCGCTTGGTATTTGCCATGACTATTAATAAGTCACAAGGTCAAACAATGTCGATTTGTGGGTTGGATCTAGAAAATCCGGTCTTTTCACATGGCCAATTATATGGGGCGTGTTCTCGCGTTGGAAAACCGTCGAATTTATTTATTTACACTCAGGAATTGACTAAAAATATTGTTCATCAACTCGCATTAAGATAAAATTAAACAAACAATATTGATAACGAATTGTTTTTAGAAACATTGATGTTATTTCAAAATAAAGAATAATGAAATTATTATACTATTTGTCTTTCATTTCATACTTTTTTAATATCGTAATCGCTTGAAATATCATGCAGGACAACGTCTGTCGGAATGATGTCTCTGATAAGTTTAAGTTCAATCCCGACAATAATTACTTATTAATATTACTTTCAACAATTACTTTAAGCTTAATCACCCACAAAAAACTCCAAAAAATTAATATTCCCTTAATGTCGTCTATATATATGGCAATATATTGACCGTGTGTCAGATATTAGTTTCGCATTGATATGCAAAAATCATTAACGACTACAATGACTCAGAATGTTGACTAAATAGAAATATTTCTCATCCTATGAATTCACACATAGTACTGCCTAGAAGTTTAATACAAAACTCCAAAATAAAATTTTAATTCTTTTTGCATCGTAACTTCTATTTATAAAAATTAATGTGTGTATGTTTAAAATTTGTAAATGTGTTTGTATTCATCTTCATCAAATATATTGTCACTATTCTAACTGCCCTTGCTGCCCATTGAATGACATCACGATTACATTTTTTTGCAACTTTTTTAATAACCTACCAGTAAAGAAAGCGTACATATATTAAACGGCATAAACACTGTGAACATTTGTGAATCTATATTTGTTCCGTATAATGTTCATAATAGAGATGACACATCTGAAAACTTATTTGGACTGATCTCGACTGATCCGGGCTGATCAACTAGAGTGCTGATCCACTAGAGTGCTGATCCTTTTACATTCATATTTTTCAAAAAATAAAAAATCGTTTCTATTATTTCTAATTACTACTCTTTGAAATTATTGCTATTACGGCAACAAATTGTACACGCACAAACTTTATTTATAAGCGTAGCAAACCACGCCGGGTCCCGCTAGTTTATATATATTATTAGCTATAAGCAGTATTTCTGCATCCCCTAAACCTTACCATACCATCCAATTCTGTCTTGATACCCAATTAAACCCGTTACTGGTATTTATTTTGTGAATTGCTGTTAATTTTAGTATGGTCTTTTCTACAATTACTTCTTTATGTGTAGTGTCATCTCTTTTGACTGTCACATCACAGACCACAACCTGTGTGAGTCACAACTTCTTTTTTCGCCCAAACGATTGTTTCTGCCAACTAAGGCAGCTTCTTCCATGTGATCTAATACTATTCTGTGTAATGTTGATTCATCGCCGGTAAAATGAAGAAACTGCTTTGCATTTTTGATAGTAAATTTCGAATTTGTGCAAAAGTAGTTGCAAATTTTGGCAACTGTGGATGGGATGGGAAAGGATGCATTTCGGGTAACGTGAAAACGGATGAACTTGCAAGGGCGGGAGCGGTATTTCATGACATCTGAGGCCTTAGGTTTATCCAAAAATTTGCACCTGTCATTATTAAAGAATGATGCGGACCTAAAGATGCATGCTTTGTGGAATGCGTCACCAACAGGTAGACAAAGTAAGATGGTTCTTAGAATTTCAGATAAAAGTGTTAATTTTCTTTTAAGCCTGAAGAGCAAAACTCTCAGCTCTGCGCAACCTGTTCATCCCTTTCTAATCTGATCTAACCTTGATTGGATATATAAGCGTACAGATATTGTTGAATTGGTACAATAAACTCAGCCAATGTTTCTGCGTTATCAATATTTTTTAGAATGGAAACCAAAAATGTACAATGATGATTAAAATGATTTTCGTTTTTGTTTTGTTATGGTGATTTAAAAGATTTATAATGTGTCTTGTATAAATGTCACTGATGTTCAATACAATTCTGTTTTGCATTTCATTCTATGTTTAAGAAAGACGCAGCGCAGTACGTTGTGTATTGAAAGAATTTGTTGTGAATGTCATTTTGATGTTGAATTAAAATATGTAATCCAGTATAAATCAGATACAGCATATTTCAATTTCGTGGTATTTGTGATGTTATGCCAACGTAATGAAATACTGAGTGAAACTAACAGTAAGGTTATTAAAAATGAAGCGTCATAAGAAAAGGTGTATGTTTCCTCGTATTTGACTCCTCGTAAAAATAATAAAGATTTGGTAGGTACAGTTCGTAGGGATCTGGATCAATTTGTGATTTTAGACACTCTGACCATCTTTCAACCTTTCAATTATTGTTCTACAAAAAACATCAAACCTCGTGAGATTGTTACTAAGAGCTTAGAAACAACAATTCAGCATCTTGGTCTCGTACATATACACTTGGTCATATACACTTTGGGAAACTCATGAAAAAAATTCAGTATTTGTGACTAAACTCCAAGATGTGAATGTGGTCGACATATCGAATTTTGAATGTAGCTACTAGAGTTCGTATTTGTTCACACAAAATAGTTTTGTACATTAACACGTGATTTCATAACGTTATATAAATACAACCGATTTCTCTTAAATTAAAGTGATATTTATTTTCCTACAATGGTTTATAGAACACAATATTATTGAAATTATAATCTTCCTTTGTTATTTGGGTATTTCCACCGAAAAACCCTATTTGAAGCTTCTGATAATCATTATTATAATCAAGTTTTTTAATCAAGCTGTACCTGTCATACAATAGAACTCTCACACTCAAATTGAAAAAAAAATACAAAATATTTTAATCCAAATTCATTTAAATTCTTTTAAAATATATAAAGTAAATGGGTTATATGGATTACAATGCAGCTCAGTTTTTATTCAAATACTATCAATCGTTAACAAAAATTAATATTTTTTCCGACAAATGAAAATGGTACGTCGAAATTTTGTTTGAGAACGAGTGTTTCTAATCTGAACGAGTGTTTCTAATTTGTGACCTGTGTGTTTTATAATACCTTCAAATGGTGGTGATAAAAAACCTAATAATAAAAACTCAAACTAAATTTAAACATTCATCCATTTTGTAAAACTAATTATAATAATGTGTCTTTGTTTCACAGTGATATATGTGCCCATATTTTTATCACATCTTTAAATTTTCTTTTCACATGAGTCTTAAAATTTAGATATAAATAAATATTTTTTATTCTTGAAAAGATAAAAATAAAATCAAATTTGGCAAAAAACATAATCAAACAAATTGCACACATAAAATAGTTAAAAATGACTAATCATCAGTATGAACTCATATTAAATCCTATGATATCAAAATTAATTAATTTCTTAATCAGATTTATTTAAATGTTTTTTAATATAAAAAGCTAATAAGATTACAACATTTCTTAAAATTAAATTAATTAAGAATTATTAATTTTCTTCCCATAAAATTTTCCTGTGAAATATTACCTGTTGAAAAATAATATATAAATATTTCAAACTCTGGGGTGTAAAGATTTAGTGGTCCTGTGGTTCTTATCTCCTCAAATAATTTCTATTCAAAGATTTGTTGTTATTTTTTTTTTTTCGTTATTAGCGAATTTTTCATCGCAATGACATTATTTGTCTTGTGTTTGTTTTATTTTGAAATTCTTGGCTCTCTACTATCCGTTAGAAAATATTAGATATAATTATGATAAAATTTCGTTTTCTTTGTTAAAAAATTAGAATTAAAGAATATCACATTTGATTATCATTAATCAATTATCATTATTACTAAAGTGATTTCTGATGTTAATTTTCGATGCTGAATCAAATTTAATTATTATTAATCTCTAAGAGATTATTATTTGTTATAAGATGATTAAATGTTTTGTTTCAAAAAAGCTGATAACTTATTTTTTAACGATTGAATATTTTAAATTCAATTTATTTGTTATATTTATAAGGTAATAATCTTCCGATCTAATTGATACCAGGTATTTTTTTTGGGCATAATTTATTTAAAGATTATGGTTGAATTTAGGAGTAGCTTTATTGGTTTTAATTGATGTAAATTAAAATAATTTATTTAAAAGTGTTTATTACTTTGTGTATTGTGAACATGTGTTGTGTGAAATTCAATAGATTCAATAAAATATGAAACCTTTTTTCTCGATTCCTTTATTCACCATGCTAACTTTAAAATTATTTTTAAGAAATAATCCTCTTCACTGGGTGTCGTTAAGGTTGCGACTGCCTCTCTTGGCGGTGATGGTATCTGAGGTACTTTCACCGAGATGCCACCAGCCCCTTTTACCTCTGTTTTTCTGCAGGCGCCCTTCTAAGTCTATGAGCAGAGACTTTGTCAAACCGGTAGTTAAGGATTTTCCCTACCTCCGATAATTGGCTGTCTTTGCCCTGTCGTCGATCAGTGCAGTCGAGAGTTTACTGATGCTCTCATTTTTATTGCCCGACAACTTCTAATCCTTAATGAATAAGCCGGCGTTTTGCCCTTCTAGAGATTTCTCTCTGGTCTCCCCAGCACTCCTTGTGAGAAAGGCGGTAATTTTGTCAGGAATCGGAATATACCCAATTCCTTAACCCCAATTCCTTAACCCCTTAACGCTAAGCATCGTCTGGGCCTAATCTTAATCCAGAATAACCATCATAAACGCCTTAATTACACCAGCATAGCTTGGTCTGAGATAATGTTGCTCTCTGTCCTGACGGATGGGCTATCCAGGACTTCTTTGCTACTTTTTTCTACGGCGTCGTAGACTCTCTGGCTGGTCTTTTCTTTCTGCACCAGAGCCTTTCTTTTTGAAAGTTGAATATGCTAAATTAATTGGAGTATGAAATAAATTTGCTACCCACTTGTATATTTCAGCAGGTTTTTGTATTATGTTTTTATTTGCAACGTTAATTTTAATATCGATGTGCTGCTCTCTTCAATTTCCTCCCTATTCCGTCACATGCGCTTTTACCGTGACTTGTTGCGTGGAAGTGCCATTCTGCTTCTTTTTGGAAATAATTTTAAAAATTAGATTAATGAAGTTGTACTTATTACTTCGGTCTGAAAGACCTAAGTATTATAATCTCGAGCCAAAAGTGAAAATGTTACCCCACTTTTTTGGAATTTCTCAACGTTTTAGATCATAACAATCCAAAAAGGAAGAAATAGATAAATGTTCGTCTGTCTGCCGACTAACCGGCCGCCACAACCCTCGAAAATAAAACTACTGGAGCGATTTTTATGTTAATAGGAAGAGTCGAAAGGCCGATGAGTTCGATAACTGTATCGGGAGTATGTCAAAAAAAGCAAATTACTGTCTTGTACTTGATTATTGTGTTATAAGTGTATTAAAAAAAATCATTAAGTGTGTCGAAAGAATGATTTTCATGTATGTATTTTGCTTCCCAATTTTTTGGAGAAACATATTATGGGAAACATTTTCGACTAAAAAGATATAAAAAACATAAAAGTAATTATTTGAATGACATGAAAGTTAATTAAACATTAAATTTGACATGAAGTGTGTCAAAAAAATTGTTAGGTGTGTCAAAACAAGAAAAATTGCATATTTGCAAAACGTTCATTTTAAGTGATAACGAGGGGTAACATTGAATGTGGCGAAATGTTGATGGTCGCCATTGGTATGTGAGACTAGGAGCTTGATTTTTGTATCATAAGTGTATCAAATGTGTCAAAAGAATGGTTTTCATTTTTTTTTTACCCAATGTTTTTGAAAAAAAAAATTAATTATTTGTATAACATGAAATGTAATTGAACATGAAATTGAGCATGGAATATGATTCTATCCAGTTTCAACTCCTCCCAACTTATACGAACAGTTGGAAGATATTACATTGTTGTAGATCTCCAACTTTTAACTCTTCAATACTACTTATTCGATCACTAAATTATAGGTAACGCACAATTTTTATTAAATATAACTTTTGTATAAGCTCAGCTGTATTAACTCAGAAAACAGCACCAAATAAGGGCAACAGCAATTGTAAATGCATGGCAATCGTTTTTTTTATTTATAAATTTATTTACTAATTTTTGGTCTACGTCTGACAACCCCGCGTATTAAGGTTCATGCAATCAACAAACGAGTTAACGTGTAATCTTAAACCACTGACAACAGTAGTGAGATATCACTAGGTGTCAACGAATTCAGTCAACGAAAGCACTCCCAGTCAGTTATAGAATTTTGCTTGTTAATGTCGCGCTATTGCTTGCTCGAAGAAATGTGCTTCCTTACAACTGTGTATGTAGGTTTCAACAATTGAGAAAGGGAGTGCTTCACATAATTGGTTTTTGCCTACAAACAACGAGCTATCTCGGTGGAACCATTTTTGATAATGTCGCTCGGCAGCGAACGTGTTAAAAAAGAACAAAACAAAATAATTAGGGTCCATAGCACGACATTACACAAAATTACACTACAAGTTTTATTAAAAAACATATATTGGTTAGCTAAAGTATTACTTATGTACTCCAGAAACACCATTAGTTGATTGCAGAAAACTCAAATAAAAATAGCGTCAATATAATAACAAACCCAATATTTTTATTTGAAAGCTCTTCAACTTTCAAATTAAAACTAACTTAGTGATGGCAAATGATTTCATGATCTGATGATGATTTCTTATCTTTATATGGTGTAAAATTCGGTATATAACCTAGAACTTCAATTTTTCAAAATCTCAAAACATTTGTTTAGCTCGCATTGTCATTAAAATTAAAATGTTTGTCAAATATCGGCAGATAGTTTTTAAACCTAAACTAAAGTTTATTAAACTTGCTTGTAGTGCCATTTCAACCTTCTACGAGTTTATCTATATGCATGCAACAGAAGAACTGAAAACAAATCCATAAAACTATATATTTACGATGGTTGACAAATCAATCTCATACATCTACATATTGATAATATCTTTAGCCAACGTTCTAAAATTACATTCGAAAATTAATTTTTTTACATCACATAATAGTTAATAAATAACTAGATTCACATAGAAAACTAACATGATAAAATTAATTACAAACAAACTTTCGTTTAAACTTTATAAATGATTCTTCTGTATATGTGACGAATTAAAATAATCGGTAAAAATATAAAATAGAAAAAATATTTATTAATACTTACATAGGTGTAGGATGGAAGGTTGATAAATAGAAATACATCTTTTGCTGGCATCCTCTGTATAAAAAAGATTTTGTTCACATCCACACGATGTCTATAGTCAAAGCCAACGTTTAGTGTCCATAACCAGCCACAACCAACACGTGTCTATACACGAACGATAGACTTTCGCCACACGTTGCCACAAACCATCAAGCAACTAACTTTAGCGGTGGTTTGCAGCACCATGTAATAATTCTTACTTAAAAAACCAATAACACTCGAAATTAATATATAGATTACAAAGATCATATAGAGCTTTACTAGCACAAACCTCTAGATTTTTCAGTACACCTTCGTGTTTCATTAAACTAAATAAACAACCAACAATGAACAAACTATATAAATAATGGTTTTTATGATTTTTGTTGAAGTAAAAACGTCATAATCGTTATACGATTTCCATTTCTAAATAATTAAATATTTTTTATTGATTTAGTATAAATTCATGTGAGAAATAATTCAACTTTTATATGATTTGTCCTTTTTAGGCAAATAGTTCAAAACTCAGAGTAAAAAAATATAATGTTTAGGTTTTATGATTAATTACTCAATCGCTTTTATTTATTTAATAGTAGTATAGTATAGTAATTAATAACATATTAATAAATAATGATAATATAATTGTATAAAAAGATGTACCGTCATGTCACAATATTTTATAGTTTTTGACTCTCGTAATGGTGCAATTTTCCAAACTTATTTGAAAGATTTATTCGACTTCTAAAATCATATTTTTTTTTTTTTTTTTTTTTTTTTTTTTTTTTAACGGCGTTCATGCTCCATGTAGGAGCGTTTCCAGGCTAATCAGCTTCGAATATTCACCACGGTCATTCGCAACAGCGACATAATTACCATGGCAGCCGATTTTTTTAAGGTCGTTTATTACGTCAGTCTCCCATTGTAGTCGTGGTCTACCTCGCTGTCGCCCACTCCCTGGGGTACTAACGTACATTTTTCTAATCATTCCAGACTGTGAATCGGCTCGTAGAACATGCCCAAACCAAGCAATCCTATTAGAACGGATACAACCTATTATATCAGGACCCTCAAGAAGGTCTCTGATCTCAAAGTTATATCGGGTTCTATACTCTCCATCGTCTGTCTTAAGTGGACCAAAAATGTAGCGTAGGATCTTACGCTCAAATACAGATAAATGCGATTCGTCATTTTGTGTAAGGGTCCACGTTTGTGGCCCATACATCACAACCGGTCTAATCAATGTCTTGTATAACTTGAGCTTGGTGTTAGTTGATACATACGGAGATCCAAGGAGAGGTTTGATTGAGTAGAAAGTTCGATTACCTGCAGCGATTCGAGCTTTTATATCTGTAAGTATGCTGTTGTTTGAGTCAAGCATTGATCCCAAATATTTAAAAGATTCAACTCCCTCAATTCGTTCATCGCCGCACATCAAATCTTTCTTCTCAGACTCTCTTGAAACATTCATATGTTTGGTTTTATTGTAGTTAATTTGAAGACCAATTTTTCTAGCTCCACTCTCAAGCGACTTAAAAGTCTCACTCATAACAGCTTCACTTCGGCCGAGGATGACAACATCATCAGCGTATGCAATCATCTGTACTGAGTTTATTGGCAAGATATTGTTGTTAGTCGGCAGTTTCTTTTGACGGCACACATATTCCAAGGCTAAATTAAAAAGTATAGGAGAGATAGCATCACCTTGTCTTAACCCGGAATCGACTTTAAAAAACCTTGATATTTCGTTCTCTACTCGTACACAGCATTGAGAGTTCTGTACTGTCATTTTGCATAGTGATACCAGTTTACCAGGAATTCCCATTGACACCAGAGCAGACCATAGAGTCTCTCGTTCGAGAGAGTCGTAGGCCTGTCTGAAATCAATGAAGATTTGGTGCATTAGTATGTTGAACTCTCGGCACTTTTCCAAAATCATCCTTATCGAGAAAAGTGCATCGGTGGTACCTCGGCCCCGCCGGAAGCCACACTGATATTCTCCAAACAGTTGTCCAGCAAAAGGATTGATTTTGGATTGCAAAATGTAAGACAAGATCTTATATGCTGTGCAGAGTAGAGCGATTCCTCTGTAGTTTGCACATTGTAGGCGATTACCTTTTTTATGCATTGGTATCAGCATAGCTGTGTTCCAGTCCTGTGGCATGGCTTCAGTCCTCCATATCATTTGAACAAGTTCAAACAATCTTAAAGATAGAGTTTCACCACCATGTACAATCATTTCGGATGTTATATCGTCGATACCAGGTGCTTTATTACATTTTAATTTTGACAGCGCCGCATCGAATTCCTCTTTGGTGGGTTCGTCTACATGTACCTTTGACGCACGAATAAGCTTTGCTCGTCGCCCGACTTGTTTCTGGTCACTTAAGTTGAGAAGATTCTCAAAATAAGCGGCCCAAGTGTCTAAAATATTTTTAAGGTCTACTTGTAGCTCCCCATCTTTGTTTTGAATAGCAGTCGATCTAGTTTGAGGGCCCTTCTTTAAGGTTTTAACCTGTTGAAAGAAGTTACGCGATTGATGTTCCTTATTGAAGCTTTCAATCTCCTCACACTTTCTCTTCCACCATTCTCGCTTCGTTCGTCTACATAACTTTGTAACGGCTTGTCTTGCCAGTTTATAGTTCTCCTTCGTGGACCTGGTGTTGCGTCCTTGCAGACATTTCAGATAGCAATCTCTTTTGTATTGAATAGCGTCAAGACATGCTTGATCCATCCATGGCTTCTGGGAGTGGTTTTGTAGTCGTCCAAGTATTCCCTCAGCAACGCTTAAAACAGCATCTTTGAGCAAATACCATGACTTATCGACGTCTCCATTAATGGTTTCTGATTTCTCTAATGTTTCGGCAATATGGTTTTGATATTTCTCTTCTGTTTCTGCATTCTTTAGTGATGAGATGTTAAATCGTTTCCGTTGATTGAATTTCGGAATGCTTGGGTTTGGGAAGTGGAACCTTATTTTAGCACATACAAGAAAGTGGTCACTTCCAATGTATGCACCTCTAAAGGATCGCACATCCAGAACACTCGAAAAGAAACGTGCTGTAACTAGCACGTGATCAATTTGATTTCGAGTGTTTCCATTCGGTGAGACCCATGTCTGCTTATGAATCGATCGGTGCGGAAAGAAAGTACTGGTAATTCTCAAATTATTTGATAATGCAAACTCAGTCATTCTCTCACCATTATCATTCGAATTCAAATGCAGACTGTTGGGGCCCACCACATTTCCATAAGAGATATCTCTTCCAACCTGCCCATTAAAGTCACCAAGAACCATAGTGAAGTCGCGTGTTGGTGTTTGTTTCATAACCTCTTCCAGCGCTATGTAGAAATTATCCTTCTCGTCGACGGTCTTAGCTTCAGTAGGTGCATGCACGGCAATAAGAGAAATATTGTTATATGTACCACTTACACGTAGGTAGCAAATCCTCTCACTGACCGGGATGAATTTCATCACGGCTTCTTGTATGCGTGCACCAACAAGAAAGCCAGTTCCAAATTCTCTTCGAGAAGGATGACCACTACAGTATAGAGAGTGACTATCCAAATCTTGTTTTCCGATTATTGGCTGTCTAATTTCTTGCAGAGCTATGATATCCATCCCATACCTCTCAGCCTCTGTTTCTAGACTTATAAGAGCATCAGGAGCGCTCAGGCTGCGCACGTTCCACGTTCCGATTCGGTAGTCTGGTCCTTTTTCACGTCCAGGTAAAATTCTGTTTTTGTCCGGGTCTGTTTTTCTTTTCTGATTTCCAAATTTAACAAATAATTTTTTTTCCGGGGTTAGGGTGTTAACCTTAGGCCCAACCCAAATTGTCGTGAATGGGTCCGTTCTGCATCTTAAGGTTACCAGAAACAACCTTTTGACACGTTTATATAGCGAGCCGCTTGATCCAAGACAGACGCCCGCTTCAAGCCGCCCCTAACATGGAGAACAGACGCTTGAGTCGCATTGGTTTTAAGGCGCCAATTCGCCATGATGTACCATGATTGACTAAGCAGTTTTTACCCTGCTTGTCTCCGGTACACCAACCTAATTCTGTCAGCATTAACCAGGCAGCACGGCGTGGACGTCGAATTTCAGATTTCGCTACCCTCTAAAATCATATATAGCGAAAATTTATTAAGGTTAATGTATATATGATTTGTACGAGTGAAGGCACAAAGGTTGATTTACGGCTAAACAAACAAAATTTTACTAGCGTGTTTATTATTTTTAAGATAAAACTCCATAAGTGAATTTACTTTTGTTACTTACACATAATATAAATGTGGTATAAATTTTCAAATCATTTAAAATTTCTGCTCTCTAACCGCAGACAAGCTTAAAATTATTATTTTCAATAAATGTTGTATAACTCATACACTATTTATAGTCCAGGAAATGCAGGTACAAATAATAGGGAACCTCCGAACTCTTTGAATCAGCATAGATTCCCGACTAGCATTATGTAAGGGCTCAGATCTGGGCCGGATACCACTTTCCCTACCACTGATAGGGTCCGGATCAGGCACCCTGAACAGGTCCTTATCAGTAATGTAACGCCTCAAAATATCCAAACCGGATCAGGCAGCCCAACTAGAACCGGACCAGTACCGGATCAGTTCAAATAGGGCATTTATTAGTAAGTAAATGACAAAATGTACAATTTTTATAAATATAGTAATTCAAAAATGTCCAATAAATTCGTTTATTTAATATTCTAACTTTATACTTACCTATATGTCATCATAGCAAAACGCAAAGAAGCGATAACTATATTATAAATGAAAATTGAAAGTTCGCAAACTATAACCAAATGAAATTTATTTAAATGAAATAGGGCTCAGATCAGGACAAATAGGGCATACCTTAATTGAAAAATCGATTGTTATTTTGATCCGGCTCAGATCCGGCATTTACTAATAGGGATGAGATATGTTTTCGCAGTCCGGTCCGGATCAAGAGAAATAGGGCGTGCCCTATTAGTGAAATCATGTATTATTTCTGATAGGGGCCGAATGCAAATGCCCTATTGGGTCTTACCTTATTACACCCTGATCCGGGCCGGATCATAATAGGGCATGCCTGAACAAAATGCTAGTCGGGTTTGCTTGAAAATTTGGAATTAAGCTCAACTTACTACCCTCCATTTCAAGAAATACTCAATGCAAATATGCGCTTTTTATTTTTTAGGGGTGAAAACTACCCCTCATTGTCAAAACTTATTAAACTCCAAATTAAATCTTAACAGATCGAACTAAAGATCACATGAGTTGTATAAAAATTGCTAGATATTCTGAAATATTATTTATGATTTTTCATATCTTGTTCAACCATTATGATTACATAAAAAAAAGTTATTTATACAGACAACGAATTTATTTTTTTTTTTGAATTTTACGTTAAATTTAATTATTTTTTCATTAACATTTATAGTACAATGAATCCTCATGAGAACTATCGGCACTATCAATCTCCTTCTCTGCTTGATCTAAAATCGAAGCACTATTATGGCAATTTTTGTCGGAGCATCCACTACAACTTGCGTTGCTAAAACGTCCAACTTTTCGGCATCTACATGATGCGCTACATCTTTTATTGCAATTACAGAAAATTATTTTAAAAGGTTTTCCGTATGCATTTCTTGCATTCTGATTGGTTGCAAAGATAATTTTTATGTATTCTTTGTAGGTAAATTTTTGTGAAAGTTACTTGTTGATAAGAAACGACCTTGAGGGATAATTAATAATTTATATCAACCAATATTTTTAAAACTGGTTATAGTACATCTACATCTTTATCACGTAAAGCACTATCATCCAGACATTTGTACAGTTGCATCTTAGTTTGAAAACACGTACAGATTTTTTGTAATGTTGGAAGACAATATAAAATTAAATCATTTTATTCACACTTCCATACAGTAGTCCATAAAATCAACCAAATTTCCACTCTATGGTTGTTTCAAAGTGTTTATGTGAGATTCGATTTTTATATCGAAAAGCAGCAATTTTACGACAGCATGTTTAGAGTTCAAATAAGACAAAACAATAAATTTTTACTTTAACAAAAGATCCTAAGCAACCACGAAATCTAAAAATATAAATCATTATAACATTACAGTATAACAAATCTATCACAACCGTAACAGTTTCTTTTTAATCTAATTATCTATACAAAGCTCTTAACTTTACTTAACTCATGACTATTTAACATTAACATTAAAAAATATACATATTTAAATATGTATATATTTGCAATTAACATTAATTATGAACAAACAATTTATTACTGTAACAGTGATTTTAACCATTAAAAAGTTTAATCATTAAAATGGAAAGGAAAGATTATTCTATAGAAATAGTTTACTATTTCTTAATTTTAACTTAGATGAATTAAGCAAAATCTGAAAAGACCTTCAAAGAAAAGAATGAAATTAAGAATGCATTTAAAAGATACATGTGTCATTTAGTACGAGTATTTGGGAATAAATATATTGCCTTTAAATATATTGCCATACATAAATAACTGCTTATTGGTTGAGACTTGAGGAACAGGATAAGGGCTTAGTAGTTATAAAGCAGAGAATCAAGAACATATAAAACAATTTATTTGGAACATTTAAACTAGTTTACTTTGTGACTTATCAGCTAACCCTAGTGTTTACTTATATATGGACGTATACATTTGTTCACATAAAATTAGTTAAATTTTGGTAACAATCGAATTTTTGGAAAGCAAAATTTTTATTTCGTTAGAATTGTACCGGCCATGATGATGGATTATTGACAAATTTGGTCTTAATTTAATAAATTTTATATATAATTTAATTTTTTTTTGTAGATTGAAACGAATTGTATTGTTATTTGAATTATTTAAGTAAAACATCTTTCAAACGAATAATTTTACAAATTTTCCATATCATTGGTTTTACTATCGACATTTTTATTGTTTTGGTTAGCCTTTGGTTTTTTTGTTATGTTTATTTTCAAATTTATATCACACTACAAGGTGGCGGCCGCCGGTCAGATTTACTACTTTATTTTGTAAATGTTTAAATAGCTTATAGTTCAGGAAATAAAGACAAAAAAAAATTGGTCAACTTCTGAAAAATACTCGGAGAACTAGATTTTCATAAGAACTTTCTTTATATGTGATTCTATACAATATCCCAAAAATTCCCACCGATATATGTGCCGTTAAAAATGTTACGCGAGGTCCAAGGATACAAAAAATGGTATCGGTAGGGACTTTTGGAATGTTGTTGAGAACCACAAAATGAAGATTCATGCAAAAATTCAGCTTTCCCCTAATTTTTCCACAGTGCATGGTCTTTATTCCCTGTATTATTAATGCTGTTGTGTTAAATATTTCTTAATCTTACAACGATTACGTTTTCAAGTTACAGTTATCACAAAGTAAAGGCAATAATGCCTTTAGACCAGTGATCGCAAATACGTACCCCGTTTAAGAATATTACTAGCACAGCCGACCGTTGCAATTTTGTAAAATTTATCTTAATATCAACTTAAATTCACCTTTTTAAATTCACGAAATAAAAATTTTTGGTTCTGAAAGCCAAATAATAAAATCTCAGTACAGTGGATGTAAATGGATTAGTGAATGTCATATGAAGATATGCGATTTGGATTTTTGAATAAACCATATACTTATTAAGTGTTTATCAACGCCTCCCTAATTGGTATTCATATTTGGCAGTATTTACTATAATATATCATTAATTGTAAGCATGTTTTTACAGACGAATTTTATTGCCTCAAAAACAAAGGGTAGAATAGTCAGTGATAGTTCTAAAGCTGGTGTTCCACTTAAACTTTCAACCTCCAAGTTCAATTTAACGAGTTGTGGCTTTAACTGTAGTGAATACAAAAAAATAATAAATAAGTAGGCCTGTACTTGATTCTATATTTAGGATGTTTTCATAATTTTATAGCGTTTGGTCCATGATTTGATGCTGCTATTGATAAAAATTATTTTGTTAAGCATAATTTTGGAATTGCTTTAATTAAAAATCTTATTGTTTGCTAAGATTCAATGCGAAAAAATAGACAAGCATTAGCACATAGCGATAAAAAAAATATTGCTAATATCCATTAAAATCTTTAATGAATGGTCAGCCAATGTTATAGATTTCGCGTAGTTCTAATTATATCAATATTATAGAAAGCTGTAGTATCCCAAAAAACATAAATTCTGTAGTACGAGAAAAAGTAAAAAAACAATTTTAACGGCTATGACAAACCGGAAGTTGGAATGCAGAACTGTGGTGAACCGTACTAAATGCTTATGTACCAAGTTTCATCCAATTCGATTATCAGGTACAGATGTAATGAAGCTTTCAAAAACGCAGGTGCTCGTGGGACCCTCCACCACTTTGTTCAATATCGCTCTAAAACTAATCAGCTTCTTGTCAAACATATTTACATCTTTTTCCAAAGTGTCACCAAAATACATTCCCCCGCCATTTTGTCCAAATTTGAACTGAATCCATATCTTCCATTTTCAAGTGAACCTGGATTATTTTCCAAAGTTTCATCAAGATCCTATGCAGGAATGTCACCCTAAACAAACCAACCCATCCCACCCACACACAGACGTACACCGCCAAAATTTTTATTGGCTATTTAGCTAGAGGATAATCCAAAACAAAAAAAACCAAAATTTGGAGTATGTATGATTTTTTTTCTCGATAGATTGCATTACTTCACACACACAATTTAAAATTGTGGTGAAATAAAAACAAAGTATATGTATAAGAAAAAAATGAATTGGCACCATTTGAAATTGTTCGGTCATAGTTCCTCCACCTGCATCCATTGCATCCATTGTTTCAACCGTATAGAAGAAATACGAATGCTGAATTGAAACATTTGCAAATACGAAGCAGCACAGTTTTGACAGCATACTTTACGAAATTTGTTTGGCACGTGAAGAGAGCGGTTATCACAAAAACAATTTTTTGGCACACTAATCCACACTCACTTGCGAGTTGCGACCACTATGCTTTAGATCATATTGTGTACCATTCCGTTACTTTTATAGGATCGATTTTGTTTAACCCAAATGTTTAATAATTATTTTCACTAAATTCTTTCCAATCAAATTAATTTTTATTAAACAATTTTCAGTAAACCCCAAAACACAACCAATTCATCCTGTGGTTTCAAACAACCTTCCAAAATGCACTCAAATTTAAGGATTAAATTATTACATAGTTAATTGACGAGCTCCGGTGTTCGCTTGTTTGCTAGGAGAAACTAGCGTCGTTCTTTAAAAAAATCTAAATCTCACCAAATAAAATGTCATTTGCTAAAAAGTTGCATTCCATTTTAGCTTAAAAAAAAAATTTGTATAAGACGAAATAAGATTAAAATTTATTTGAATAAAGAATTTTACATTGCTTTTACATGATTTACAACAACTTTGATTTGGCGCATAGATAATCATCTTGGGAGCTTCGGGTGTTCCTTGTTAACCATTTTTCTCGCAGTTTTTGTTTATGTTCAACGGATTGGCGGCATTCGTCGTCAAACCATTCGTTGTGATTTCGGTGGTCGTTTTCCGATTGTAGTTTGTACTGCGGCTATAATGGTTGATGGAAGCGTTTGCCATTCTTCTTGTATGTTTAATGGCATATCAGAAGAGATGTCATGCTCGTCTATGTTTTGTGTTATTATTTCCTGATATCTATTCAGCGTTTCCGAATTTTTAAATGCTTCGAAATTCCAGCGCACGGTCTTTTTTGCTTGTCTGTTAAATGTAGATGATAATTTGCACTTGTACTTAAAGATGACAAGCATATGATCGGTGTCCATATCAGCACCTCTGTATGATCGAACGTCAGTTATACTTGTAGAGTGTCTCTTAGAGATCATGACGTGATCGATTTGATTTTCCGTTCTTCCGTCATTTGATTTCCACGTTGCCTTGTGAATTCTCTTGTGAGGGAAGAAAGTGCTGGAAATTACTAGATCATACATCATAGCCAGCTCGTCTGCGCGAAAACCGTTATTGTTGCTGGTATAATGCAAGCTGTTAGGGCCGATATGTGTTTGAAGTTCTGCAATCCTACCAATTTGAGCATTAAAGTCACGTCACCTAGCACGATTTTTATATCGTGCCGCGGGATGTTATTGATGACTTCTTCGAGTTCTAGGAAGAACAGATCTTTAATATCATCTGCTTTATCTTCAGTAGGTGCATGAACATTGACGATCGTTACATTGAATTTTTGCGTGCGGATTCTCAGTGTGCATAACCGCATATTGATTGGGCAGAAGTCGATAACAAGCTGATTCAAGCGACGGTGTATAAGCCAGCTCCAAATTCTCGTCCGTTTTGATGACCGCAATAATAAAGAGTGTATCCTTTCGCTGTTTTATGGATTCTACTACCTGGCCATCTTATTTCTTGTAATGCCACTATATCCAGTGTGTAGCTCTCGTCTTGTTGTGTGAGTTTTAGGAGATCTCCTGGTCTTCTAAGGCTTAGCACGTTTCAGGTTCCCATTTTTAAATCGTAGTCCGGGTACAGTTTCCGAGGCCGTTCCAATATTGTATACGAGATATTCCCAGGCCTGTGCACAGAATTCATGACAATAATTTTTTTACGGAAATGGGGTGTTAGCCCTTCGCCCAACCCAAATTTTCGTGAATGGGTTCGTTCTGCACCTTAAGGTCACCAGAAACAACCTTTTTACACGTTTATATAGCGAGCCGCTTAAATCCAAGACAGACGCCCGCTGCAAGCCGCCCCTAACATGGAGAAAAGACGCTTTCTACACATTTATATAGCGAGCCGCTTGATCCAAGACAGACGCCCGCTCCAAGCTGCCCCTAACATGGAGAACAGACGCTTGAGTTGCACTGGTTTTATGGCGCCAATGACTCGCCATGGTGTAGAATCATTGAGTATAAGCAGTATTTACTCTGCCCCTCTCAACTACACCAACCTAATTCTGTTAGCGTTACCCAGGTAGCACGGCGTGGACGTAGAATTTCGGATTTTCGCTACCCGTTTATTATTTCGCAAAACTGAAATTAATGTAAGTAATGCAAGAGATCTTCGATGTTATCATGACATCGAATGTTATAAAACAAACGATGTTATAAGACATCGAATATTAAAGGTTCAGTAATTTCTGAAGCTTGCGACTAAGGAAGATAAATTGTAATCGTTTCACACAAAAGTGGTGTGTTTGTAAATTTCCTTCGTCAGAAATCGTGGGGACGTTCCATACCCTCAGAACATTTCAAACAGGACTTAAGATTGTAAATGAAAGAAAGGCGCTTTTTGTGCTTATCTTATACATGTGAGCATTATGTTGGTGAGCACTGTACAGTTAGCCCACACACCCTGGTTAATCCAACTATGTTAGCCCAGGGGTGAATAGGAAGGGCGTAAACCAAAAGGTGATTTGATAGGGTTCTCTTGGATACTATGGAGTAAAGCGGTAATGTTACGTCGCTTTACATTGAAGTTGGAGCCGAAGAGATTGTTTGTTGAAAATTTGCTGGTTTATGGTGGACTGGTATGGTAGTGTGTGGGTGGCCTACTAGCTAGCACGCTGTACTTTGAACTTGGGGTTAAATTGTTAAAATTTCTTCAATCTTGTCCATAATCCAACTTCTGTTACTCTGCCTTTAAAGTGACAATTTGTGGATTTTTACAAAATCCTTAAATCAAAATAGTAAAATTTCGTGTTAAACATTCTGTAAATTTTCAAAATGTTTCTCGGGCTTAAAGTGTTAAAAATTGAAATGTAGATCATATCCTTTTCATTTGATTTATCGGCCTCGCAAATCATCAACAATTTGCTGAAATCCGACAATATTTTATAATAAAACCATTATTAAATAATAAAACATTCAAGTTTTCATTAAAGATATAAATTATAATCTTCAATTATTATTTATTGATTTAAGTTATATGAAATAACTTCAAACAAGAAAATAAATTATTGTTAAAGCATAAATAGAATTTTTAAACGTTTTTAGCATACAAAATTTAATAGGCTAAATAAAGTGGAGTTACGAGGTTTATGTGTAATGGTTTTGTGACATGCCAATTGAACTAATTAATAGGAGGATTATGCTTACTGTGAAAGTACTTTTTGTAAGTATATGGATGTATTTTGATAATTTTTGTTACGGATATGCGTTGTGTATATGTACATATATGAAAATGCAGAGTACAAAATCTTTTTTAATAAAAGAAATTTTTATAGGATGTTATTAACGATATTTTCTTAATGTATCTTCACTTTGAAGAAAAATTTTCTAGTATAATTAACTTAAAATATAATTTGCCTCGTAATCAAATTTACACAATTTATATATTTTTCTAACTTATATTGCAAGTTGACAAATATTATGGAGTTATCGTTACCGGTGACGTCCATTACAAATTGTGGTTGAATGTTCCCTGTCAGACTAATATCAAATTTACTATTTGCCATCTTACTTTTGTTTCTGAAAATAAAACAACCGAATTATGAAGACAAGCCGACCTACGACAAGTCTATGTGACATTCGAATATCTTTCAGTGAGCTGTCTGCTCGAAAAAATGGTCGAAATCTGTTCAATGGTCTTAATTATTGGTCACCAGCTTTACTTTTGGTCTGATCTCGTCTGCCTAACGAATTAGACACAGTCAGCAATGTTATTTTGTTTTGTGGAAAGAAATATCTTTAAAGTTCAACATGTGGTATTGCAAAACATAAACTGAATATACAGAGAAATATTCACTAATGTCCATCACAAAACCACGACTTTGTTCTTTTGTGTATATTTATTTATAACAAAAATACGTTTGAAAAGTACAATACGTAATCCATATTATTTATATAATTTAGAGCTTAATCGTATTCTCAGAGGAAGAGGTTATGTAAGATTTTTAAAACGAATTTCAACCCAGTTATAATTAATGACTACATAAAATAGACCAAACAGCTAATAAAAACATATTCTTCAAATACAAATGAAAAACTTTCGTTTTACTATTGTTATTGTTCAAATCAATCAAAAATTCTCGATTTGTTGAATGAACTAACCAAATTTGTATGAATCACAGAGAGTTACCCAATTCTAATTTTTAACCAAAAATTTGTACACACGATAGGATATATTCTATCATTGTTTGTACAATTGGAGGTATTATAAATCTCTAACTATAATAATGTTGTGAAATAAAATGATCTTTAGAGGATTTAAATGTTAACTATTTTTTAAAATGACAAAGCATAATTTTAGAATTTGGAAGATTATTTTTGGAGAATTTTTTGAAATACTATTTCACGATTTTGTTACGTTGTATAGTTCAATTTCTATTTGATTTAGCAACTTATATATTTTTTATCAGTTGAAGGTTGAGATTTGGTAAAATTATATAGATGGATTGAAACCTCAGACGCCGAGATCTCAGGACTTCAGTTCGCTGGAATTTTTTGATATATGGTTTTGCTGTAAAAGTGATGTTTTTAGTTTTGGTTCGAGACGTGCGTTCTTATTGCAAACTTTATGTTGTAAAAGTTTCAGTTATACTGTTTCTTGTAGAGATTTTTATCAGTTTGTTCAATTTGTTCTAACTTTAGAGTACATATAAATATAGAGGGAACGTTAATACAAAAATGTATGAAGAGAGATAGGAAAAAATCGTGATAGCAAATCTGTTAAAACAAATTTGTCTTTTCTCCATTTTGATTTGTTATTCAATATTTATATTTACTATAACAAATTATTCTATTAAAATGTAAATTAAAAATGCCAAAAGTTATTAAATGTTTACTTCATAGTTGTGCTAATTTTTAAAAAAGAATGACAATAATTACGAGAGTAATTTAAATTAGCGGAAAAAAACATCAAAAATGTAAATACAGCAGTTTTTTAGAGAGATTAGGTACACAACGTAAAAAAACAAATAAAAAGCAATGATATCTTATCACACGCACATTTCAGCGGTAAGAACGTCAAAGCAACCAAATCAGGAGTTTGTTTTTAGGGTTTAATACACAACATAAAAGTACCAAACCAAAGAAATGATACATTTTGATAAGCAAATTGGATACTGCGACAGTAAAAACATTTCATGTAACTATTCAAGCTAAAATTTTCAATAAACATACCAAGCTACAAAAATGTATGTACATTTTATGAACTAAAACTTAAAAATAAAAAATATATAAATAAATAGTCCCGATGGTCGACACAATTAAGTTTACAAAGTATAAATTTATTTTTCTTCGAATTCTAAATGTACAATGCATTATTTGAAAGTTAATCTGAAACGAGAGAAGTACAAGCCAAACGCGAAAACTCTTTGAAGGCACACAGTATTTTATTTTTGAAAGCCCTAATTTTGGGCGTTTAATGACAAGAGATCCCTTACACTTCAAAGAGTTTTTGCGTTTGGCTTGTACTTCTCTCGTTTCAGATTAACTTTCAAATAATGCATTGTACATTTAGAATTCGAAGAAAAATAAATTTATACTTTGTAAACTTAATTGTGTCGACCATCGGGACTATTTATTTATATATTTTTTATTTTTAAGTTTTAGTTCATAAAATGTACATACATTTTTGTAGCTTGGTATGTTTATTGAAAATTTTAGCTTGAATAGTTACATGAAATGTTTTTACTGTCGCAGTATCCAATTTGCTTATCAAAATGTATCATTTCTTTGGTTTGGTACTTTTATGTTGTGTATTAAACCCTAAAAACAAACTCCTGATTTGGTTGCTTTGACGTTCTTACCGCTGAAATGTGCGTGTGATAAGATATCATTGCTTTTTATTTGTTTTTTTACGTTGTGTACCTAATCTCTCTAAAAAACTGCTGTATTTACATTTTTGATGTTTTTTTCCGCTAAGATATCATTTCTTTTTGTTTGTTTTGTTTTCGTACATTGTGTATTAAACATCTTAAAAAAAACTGCTGAATTTACATTTTTAATGTTTTTTCCGTTGATATCATTTCTTTTTGTTGGTCTATATAAAAAAAATATAACATCAATATCCAATTTTTAATCCATTACTGATCCCTTTTCAATTATTATCCAATCCACATCCATTCCATATCTAATCCATATCCAATCCATATCCAATCCATATCCAATCCATATCCAATCCATATCCAATCCATATCCAATCCATATCCAATCCATATTCAATTCATATCCAATCCATATCCAATCAATATCCAATCCATATCCAATCCATATCCAATCCATATCCAATCCATATCCAATCCATATCCAATTCATACCCGATCTATATCCAATCCATATCTAATCCATATCCAATTCATATCCAATCCATATCCAATACATATCCATTCCATATTCAATCCATATCTAATCCATATCCAATCCATATCCAATACATCTCCAATCCATACTCAATTAATATCCAATCCATATCCAATTCATACCCAATCCATAGCCAATCCATATCCAATCCATATCCAATTCATATACAATCCCATATTCAACCCATATCAAATCAATATCCAATCTGTATTTAATACATATCCAATCCATATCCAATTCATGTCCATGTCATATCCATACGAAGTCCAATCCATATCCTCATCCATATCCATATCTTTTTCTATATCCATATCCACATCCATATTCATATACATATCCATATTCATACCTATATCAATATCCATATCCATATCCACATCCATATCCATATCTAAATCCATATCCAGCCCAAGTTAACAAATCATCTTAAAATTAGGAACAATAACATATTTATGAGACTACCAGTGTAAACTACTGAAGAGTTTTTAAAAGCGATATTACATCTTTTTAATTAGTAGCCCGAATAATTGCTGTACCAGCAACAATCATATTTGCTCCAGCTTTAGCACACTCATTAATTGTTTCTGGTCCAACTCCTCCATCAACCTCTATATCTGATGTTGGGGTAATTTTAACGTGGCCATTCCACTTTTGGCATAATATCACTCATAAATTTTGACCCCCGAAACCGGGTTTAACGGTCATAATTAAAATCATATCAGCTAAGGGAATGTACTCTTTCACAAGCTCAACCGGAGCGCATGGTTTTAAAGCTAAAACCTTCATTCCAGCGTCTTTAACTTTCCTTGAAACTTCTGCAACAATTGTTTAAACCGGTTCAACATGAAAGGTATATTGATCATCACCAGCATCGGCCATTGGTTCTATCCACTGATCTGGGTTCGATACCATCATATGAGTTTCACTCATAAATTTTTGACCACCAAAACGGTCATAATTAAAATAACTAAAAAGAAAAAGTTAAATTAAATATAATTAACAAGTTACACAATTAGAAACTTATTTGATCAATTATTGTTATCTAATATCTAGTATGTGTGTTTCGGAGAGTAGATGTTGTACAGACCGTGATATTATAGATCTACTGATCTTATAAATAAACAAAACTTAAGCAAACGCTCTAACAAAGCTAAAGTTGGAATTCCAGTCACAGAATATAATTTTTAACAGATGGTAGCTTATTAGAGTTTGCTGATTCACTATTAATTTGAAGAAATATGTCGCACTTGTTACAAACTAGAAAATAAAACATAATTCCACACATACTTGATAGTATATAACAATTATTAATCAAATATTTAATCATTTAAGTTTAACTTAACTTTTTCTTTTCAGTTAACTGTAGTAATTTAAGATAATAATTATATTAAAAATAACAAAAGCAACCTTGATTTGGAAGAAATAATATTTATGAATGTTTTCAAAATACAAATTATCTGTCAAAATTTTCAAATAGGAAAGTAGGTAAGGTAGTTTCGGAAAGTAGGAATGTATTTCGAAAAAAGGAAATCAGTGCCATCTCTATTAAAAATTACCGTCGTAGTTACGACCAATTTTTAAGTGAAAATAAAATCTCATTTCATAAATATTAAATTATTTCTGTTTTTCGTTGTTTTTTTCAGTTTTTTAGTTTTAAAATATGTTACCATTTCAGATTTAAAGAATATTTATATGCTTTGAGCCATATAATGACTATAATATTATTACAATGGTGAAATAAAGGAATTCGAAATTGGATTTTTTCATGTTTAGCTGTAAGATAAGGGCTCGTCAAAATTTTAAATTGAGTTTTTTTTTTGAGTAATTTTTTTGTTGTATTAAAAAACTCGCCAATTTCTATCGAAATTTATGATTTATGGAGTTATTTACAGTGATTATTTAAGTTCATAAAATATTTTATAAAGAACAAACAATATTTTCTAAAACCATGAACAAATATTTAAGTTTTGTTATTTTTCTTACGACATTATTATTCTAATAATGAATGAAGTTCATTTTCATTGATAAAACTTCACAAAACTTTGTTTGATTAAAACAAAATCAAATATTTAATTGTTTTTGTTAGTTTTATGAAAAAGGCGCAGGAGGAGAGAGACTTTGTTTGTTTTGTTGCGCAATTTTTTCTCTCGTAGTTTTAAAAAAACTCCTAATAATTGTATGATTTTGAATCAAATGAAAAAGTTACGCACGACTATGGGCAGAAAATACAGTTTCCGAGAGAGAAAAGTCAACAACAAAAACACGATTTGACAGATCTACATGCACGTTTAAATTTGGTTATGGTGATCGGTTGGTTCTAATAGACAAACAAATTTAACTTTATCAGCAACTACAAGGAAGACTTCTCGCCACTTTCATCAATACCTTTTATAAACTTATCGGTGCCTCTTTATATTTACTTAAACTGTTTACCGATGTCTCGTCAAAATCAATTTACAGAGAATAGTGTAGATAAAAACCTAAAAAAAATTCAAACAATGAATAGAATCGAAAATTACAAACTGGTAATTGGAATGCAGAATTTTTCAAAGACTTACCAAAACTTAATTTACCAGGATTCGGCAAAATCGACTAATGAATTCTCCGAGAAGAAACTAGTTAGGGAAAACCTGAATAGGCGTGATCAGGTACTGGTCAGTCTAGAAATGGGAAGCCTTATTAGGGCAATCTGATGCGGGCCTGTTCGGGGCCAGATTTACAATACCCTTTTAGGGTTTACCTTATTTGAATATATCAGGCCCTGATTTGGTTTTTCGTACCGTAATTGGTTAAAATTCACTAGAATGTTATCCATTTTAGAAATATATAGTTAAAATCGTTTCATGTATGTTTAGTTATCGCTTCTCGGCTGAAAGACTATAATAATAGTGATTAAGGTGGTATATGTTTTAATTTTTTCCATTTTTTTTAAAAATAAAAAATGTTTTGTTATAAGGTTTACAATATGTGTCACAACAACACATAAATACCTTTTAAGACGTAGGTCCCACAACATCTTGCGCTCTAAGGTGTTGATGAACACTTTTTTTAAACTTCTGCGGATTGAAACCACCTGAGACTATGGATTGTAATTTTAATTAATTTGTGTATATAATATATAAATATATATCAGGGTCTCGTCCCAGGGGATATCCCAATCAGGACCTTATTCGATTATCCCAATCAGGGTCTGATCCGCTTATCCCAATCAGGGCCTGATCCGGTAATCCCAATCAGGACCTGAAAAGCGTTACACTCATAATGAGGGTCCAACCAAGTTGCCCTACCAATGCCTGATCCGGACTAGGGCAAACCTGATCAGGACCTTATTTGAGCCCTCGCAAATTTCTGCTCGGGTCTTTCCTATGTATTTCATCTTTCGACTCTGGCGTTGTTGCTGTAGGCTGGAGTGTGGAATATAAACATAAAATTCATAGCAAAATATTAACCGGAAATGATTAATTTAATTTGTGCAACACACCAACGCATATTAGCCTTGATTTAAACCTCTGTGTTAATCGAGATAATAATTACGACTCCGTTTTGTTAGTTATAAAAACCTGGCATAGCAGGATGCGTACCTTGAGTAATTTAACGCCGTCACGACTAATGCTCAACCATCGTGGGTTTGATAGAGTAATACCTGCTGCTTCAATACAAATGCAGAAATGTACGCAATTTACAAAAAGTTACGGAAATGAAAAAAAAAATACAAGTGGAAAATGGAGACTCTGGCGACCCCGTTTGCGAAAGACCTACGATCAGCGCGTCCAACGAGAATTAATTCATAACAATCTCAAGTTCGGATTATATTTTAGGACTCTGATCACTGATCGGCATAAGATTGATTGGCGGTATTAGTTTCTTATGATCATGTAAATTTGATTGGTAACAAGAAGGTTTCCAGCAAAAACAAATATTGAAACTAATACAAAAAAAAATCTAAAGGTTGTACAACTACACTAACCTGTCGTGCAAGGCCACTATCCAACATATCGCGGAAATGATAAACAGTGATTTCCTGACCTTGGACCGGTTTACAACCACGCTGCGCACCGATTCACCCGTTTTTCTAGGTTTGCCGACGCTGATGAATATTTAATTATCAAACTGCGAGTGATTTTAATTCTTTCTTTGTGAAATCACAATAAACTCAATTATAATTTAGCAAAGTTTCACAACACTATTTTACCAAAAACAAACGGTAATGACAAGGACACCGGCACAAACATAAAAATATATTTTTTTGTGGTTTACATTCCACTTATGGCTGAGACTAATGAAGTCAACCATTTATTCACACGTATCACTATATTTCTTGTGTTATTTTGACCGATCTATTAATTTTATCTAAATAAGTGCAGGACTACGTACCCCAAAAACAAAGAAATAACACCGAATTTAACTTTAAAACATTTTATAACTTTTTATATCCGGAAACAAAACACGAAAATTAACAATGTCGACCACTTCCAAAGAGACGTCAAACGCCCGAATAAAAATGTAATAGACTAAGAGACTGAAAATTTTTACAGTCATTCCTTATATAGCAAATTTCTTTTTCGAAAAACTCGAAACAGTGCTTTTGATGCAAGGCAATTAATTTACACTATGTAAATAGATGTTAGGACTTTTTTTCGTCAAAACAAAACTGTTTGTTACTTTGTAATACCCAACAAAGCAAAATAATTTGACGGAATAAATTATCTCCAACACACTAATAAGAAATATCAATGAATTAGAATGGATTAAACGTAAGTTTAATCGATTTTATGATGTTTACGTATTACAAAATAACAACTTACAACAGTATTACAGTGAAATTCAGATCCATAACGGAAAGATAATTTGATAAAAATACCCATAAAGGAAATCGAATGCATAACGAATTGTAGGATAATAATTTTTCTATTGCGACGATTGGACAAACACGCACAGCTGTTTGAGGTTTGAAAACTTCGCTGATCAAGTACGGTTAGTGTTTAGAGAATTCAAAGTTTTGCAGTATGGTAAAGTAAGGCGGGTGAAAACGCAGTATGATTCAATAATAGGGGATTGTAAAAGAATTATTATTGTTAATTATTTTATGCTAAGAACAACTTTATGTACAGAAACTAAATGAAAACATGACTATAGGTTGTGGATGGATGAGAAACTATTATGAGCCACGTATGTTAATCTAAAAGATGACTTATGAGAAAACAGACATTGAAGAAATCGGAAACTTTACCACTCTACATTATCAGGCTCCAGTCTACATTACAGTTTATTGTATTTTTCAAAATCCTAGCACATATTTTTTTTTTTTATAAAATGTGTTGTGTAGTAGGAATTACAATTTACAATATGTGTCACAATAACACATAAAAACCTTTTAAGACCAAGGTCCCACAACAACATACGTTCAAAGGTGTTGATGGACGTAAATCTTTCTTTTTTTGATTTTTTATATTTTTAGTTAAAGAATGGATAACTAAACAAAATATCCTATCACTGACAAAATATGGCATATTTTTACAAAAATTTGCTGAAACAAAACAAAAATGTAGTTGCCAATAATCCAGCCGGTTGCATATTCCTTGATCCTGTGACGCACTGTCTTTCTTGAGGATTAAAGCCCACACATAGTTATATGAAGGCACGTTTCATCAAGGAAGCAATAGCGTCTCATCATCAAGGATTTTTTCACAGCTAAGATTGAGAGTGCTACCGCTGACTGAATACAGTTCATCCGCCACCACCCCTAAGATGTCACCTTGGCTAGTGATATCTCACTGCTATTGCCAGTGGTATGTGATATCTCACGTTAACTCGTATGTCAATAGCAGGGACTGGAGTACGCGGGGTTGTCACACTCGTAGATCAAAAATAAAAAAAAAATTTCAAATCAATGAAAACTGATCCCTCCATGCGGAGATTGATCCCTCCATGCGGAGGGATCAATCCATGCACATGAGCACATTAGCACAAACCTCCATAGACTTTAGCACAGAGTCTTTAAATTCATAGAAGATAGAATGTAATGGTTTATTTCAATTCTATTAATCACTTCCAAAACTGAGCATTGGTTCACGCGGGATGGTTGTTAAAGCAATATCGAAGAAAAAATTAAAGATCAATTATAATTCTGTCAGTTTTAGCTAAGATATTTGAAATGATGTAACTATAATCTAATAGAATATTTGAAGCTGTCACGAATAATCGATGATAAATACTATGGCTGCCGTAGAATTCACGCAACTGATGACCTGCTGGTCTACGGAACACATCTATGTAATAAATCTTTAGTGAAATATGGTGAAACCTTCAGCATTTCACTTAATATTATAAAGCATAAGATCAAGTAATTTGAATTTTTGAATTCGAATTTCGGAAGTATATTTTTAGATTTTTCTCAGAGAAAAACTCAATTTTTCTCTTCAGACTTATATGGGTTTCGCTTGGGATTCGGACATATATACCAGTGCCATAATGCAAATCGTTTGGCAAACAAGCTAACCACTGAGGCAAATTTCTTTATTTGTTCGTAGAATACAATTCAGAACAAATACCCTAAAATTGACAGTTGAATAATGACACTTAAGTAGGTAAATAATGATACCTCAATTTTGCAAAAGAAAGCACTTGACTGTTGTTATTCTCAATCTGTTGAAACAGAATGCGCTATGGATTGGGTATTTTAAAAATTAATTGTTTTAAGTCAATAATCTATTATTCTTGGAAAAGAGTCCAATTATTTTCTCTAGTAATTCTTAAATCTTCATATTATTTAGGGTTATTTTTCGGAAGAGCCCGATTTTTTGTCATGCTTTATTTATGTTTTAATTCTCTTAGTATTTTCTAAAAAGTATACCAAAATAATTAACGATGTCAGATTTTTTTCTATTCGAATTTTACATATGTTTAAATATTACAAATAATATTTTGTGCATACAATTTTGATTAAGATAAATTAATTAAATACAGTAAAAATCCCGAAAGTTGTAATCTCAAAAGCGCCAATTTTTCCATCTTCCGGGAATTTTCGTCTTTGTAATTTGTAGGTAGTTGTATACAATTTTTTGCACAAGTTTTATACGAGGGTAAATTATAATTCCTTTTCAATGAAAAACTATTTTTTTTTTCAAAAATAATTTTTTTTTTCAACATAATCTCGTTTTATCTAGATAAACTTACCCCATCGATATTCCAACCTTTTTAACCCCTTCAAAAAATACAATTGCTCACGATCTACAAAATAAGCCTCTGTTTCGGCGATGACATCATTTGTCTTGAATTCTTTTCCTGCCAGCCATTTTTTTATGTTTGGAAAAAAAAAATCGCAGTGGGCTAAGTCTGGAGAATATGTTGAATGAGGTAACAATTAGTAGCGCAATCCAACTACTTTTGCCACTGCAATGTGGGACGAGTGAGAGCTGGTCGTGATGAAAGAGGATTTTCTTCCTTGCTAAATGTGACCGTTTTTTTCAATTCACCGTCAAATCAATCGTGCAAAGCGCAATAATGTTCTCCTGTGATCGTTTTTCCCTTTTTCAAATAGTTCATATATATTATGTAATGAGAATCCCAAAAAACGGTGGTCATAATGATACCGGTCGATGACACCGTCTTTGCCTTCTTTAGAGCACTTTCGCCTGGAGAACACCACTTTTTCGACTGTTCCTTAGTCTCTGACATATATTGATGGGTTCATGTTGCATCAACGGCATGAAACGTCGCAAGAATTCATTTTAATTGCGCTGGAACACTTTTTATTTTATTTTAAAAAATTAGTTACAAACTAATTCAAAATTTGTTCATCACTTTCACTCATCTTTTACTTCTAAACTCAAGTATCCTCGGATCATCCACATTTTGTTGCCGAAATAGATTAACCCCGTAAAGATGCCAAACAAAATTACATCTGCCATTCCGTTTCTTTTCCATTCTAATCAAATCTTGAAACATAAACATAACCCACAACTTAAATTGGCGCCATTATCATGTACAATAAATTTTCGTTATTTAAACTTAATTTCTTATTTGCATAGTAAAAAAAATTATTGGCTATATTATACTGAATAATAAATAAAATAGAGAAATAAAAATTAATTAAAAAATAAAAATTGCAATAATTAACTTTCGATTTTTTAACAATCTTTTTTTTCATATATTTTCAATTTTTATTAGTCAGATTTGGAATTATTATTATTGGTAATTACTTTGTGATTTACGAGATTACTAATTCCATTTTTTATTTTCAAATAAATTAAAACGGAAAGCGAAGATAAATTTTTAATATGTATATACATACTTTTCAAGTTATTATTTTTTCGTTCGTTCACAATAAATTTTCGTATAGATAATAACAATAATTAACGTATGGGCTTGAACCTGTTGCTTAAAATTAAAACAATGAAATAAATTTATAAAACTTTGATTGCCTTTCTATTATTAATAAAACATTTTTTTCTTCTAATTTTTCAGGAAATCTTAAATCAAACAACGGCAACTTTGGACGAATTGTTATCACCGTCAATACGTAAAGAATCAGAACATGCAGCAGCAACAGCTTTAACAGAATTAAGAAATAATAATAACAATAATTTACATTATCATCACAATAAAACAATGTCACCACAACATCATCATAGTTCAGTTACCTCAATTTTAACAAAAAATCATATAGATCATTTGGAAGCGAATTCTGTTTCAGTAATACCAATTGATTCTCTCACATCTTCATCTCTAAATAATTCATCACCAAATGGTTTATTTAATCGAAACCAAAATCAAATAAAACAAAACAATTCAAATTCAACCTCCAGTCCTGTATTTCAAGTAAAAAATCTATCACAATTGCAACAACATTTAGAAACGGCAGCCGTTTTAATGGATATTAGTAAAAAAATTATTATCTCACCTCCAAACTCTAAACCACAATCACCAAGCATTAATGAACATCATAATCAAAGTAGTATTACACATTCTGTGATAAAATCATCAGATTATAATAGTTTAAGAAATATAAAAAGATCACTTAGTAATGAAGAATTAGATTTATCAATAAAAAGAACGAAACCGGATTTAGATCGTAAATCAATCATAACATCGCATATACAAAATAAGCAAACCCAAAATCCTACAGCTCAACAGCAAATAAATCAACAACAGAGGCAGCTCCATCAGACATCTCAACAGCAACATCAACAATCTCAACAACAAATCCTACAATCTCAACAACAACAGCAGCAACAACAACAAACGACTCAGCAGCAACAACTAACGCAACAATCACCAGTCCCACCAACACATCCGTCCAACTTAATTTCATCGTCGTTACCATTTACTAAAAAAGAAATTTTAGAAACATTAAACGATGAAAATAGTCAAAATAGTGATTCAAATGATAGTTCTGACTCTGGTCGTTTACAAGTCGATATTTCATCACAGGATAACGATGAACATGATGAACTTTCACCTCAAACTTTAATTAAACGAGAAAATTGTAAAAGTTATGATAATGCTGAACGCAATTCACCGGATAGTTTTACTTCAGATGAACGTGGTACTGAAATTACAGATCCGGCTACTACACAATTATGGCAAGCTTTAGCACATTCAACAGTGAATGGTGGAGGAACAGAGGCAACACAGCTTTTGCGAAGAATGATTAACTGTAGAAATCTAGGTTTACCGTTACCATCAGCTTTAGGAATGTCTGATTCTTTGAACGATCATCAACCGATGTCACTTATAAAGGTATGTATGATTTCATTTGTTTTGTTAGTAAATATGCCTCTGCCTTAAAATCATATTTCATGTATTTAGAGTAATTTGCAAACAGTTGACTCGTTTGTAGGCACAGATATGAACATAATGTAATACATTCATAATGTAATACAATACCCACACGTGCCAATCCTTTTCAGGATGAACGTCCACAATTTTCCCAACATCAATTTTGTTGTTGTAATTTTTTTTCTTAATCCCTTTTATGTCACCGAGATAATATTTGGTCGCTGAAATTGTCATTTCGTTCGTTATTGAAGCAGTCAGATATTCTGTGTTCCATATTATCCATGAATGTTGTAACATTTACTTTATGCTGTCATCCAAATAGAGTAGATATACGTAGATCAAACTTTGTCTAACTATTTCTGGTACATAACTGTATAAATCAATTAGAAACTGTTCAAGAGTTAAAACATACACTGAAAAAAACTTAAAGTAATGAATGTCAACCTCATCTCGAAGTTAGAAGTTTTGTATAATTAACACTGTTTGGCGTTGGCAATTTTGTATTATTAAAATAAAGAAAAAATACATTAAAACAAGTTCACGATGATAACTGCAGGTAAATATTTTCCTGACTAGTGCCGAAAAAAAAATCGATATAGTATAGATCGAATTACGATATCTCTCTCTCTCTGGCGTTTACATCCCATGGAGGGATTTTGCCGTCTGTGCAATCAGCTTCCAATCGTCTCGTTCCATGACCAGTTGACCCCAGTTTCGACATCCTATATCACGAAGGTCTTGGATGATGTCATCACGCCAGCGTTGTCTAGGTCTTCCTCTTCGACGAACACCAGCTGGTTGTTGTTGGGACGCTTTTTTAATCATTCTATCTAATGGTGCCCTTTCTACATGACCAAACCATCTAATCCGGTTAGATTTAATGAATCCGATTACATCGCAGCCTCCAAGAAGCTGTCTGATTTCATGATTCATTCAGATTCTATACTGATTTTCAGCAACTTTACATGGACCATAAATTGTTCGTATGACTTTCCTCTCGAATGTTGATAAAATTCTACAATCGGAGGAAGTCAGTGTCCAGCTTTCGCTTCCAAAGGTAAGCACAGGTCGAATTAATGCTTTGTAAAGTGTGAGTTTGCACGACTGCGAAAGATGTTTAGATCGCAAAAGTTTTGAGTATGCGTAGAAAACTCTGTATGCGGCTGAGACACGGGCTTTAATATCTGCCTGCATGTCATTTGACGATGTTATTACAGACCCGAGGTAGTTGAAGTTTTCTACACGTTCCACTTCATAGTCGCCAGTATTCAGATTGCCGGGAGGTATATTCCTGGATGTTGTTAAAAGTTTAGTCTTGCCAGTGTTAATGCATAATCCAAGTCGTTTAGCATTTCTTTCAAGCTGAGAGAGACTATCCTTGATATCGCTTGTTCTACGTCCGAGAAGCACAATATCATCTGCATAGCCAAGAATTTGACTAGATTTGTTAAATATACAGTTTTGTGTCTCAATGCGGCTTTTTCTTATCGCGTACTCAAGCGCCAAATTAAATAGTACGGGTGCGAGTGCATCACCTTGTCGAACACCTGATGTTATATCAAAGGAGTCAGAAACTGACCCTTCGATTACTATTCTACAGTTTGATCCCGATGTTGTGAGTTTGCACAGAGAAACAAGTTTCTCTGGAATACCAAGGCATATGAGTGCAGACCAGAGGTTGTCGCGGATGATGCTATCATATGCTTGCTTGAAATCAACGTAGAGCTGGTGAATGCTGATGTTGTACTCCCAACATTTTTCCAGAATCATCCTTAAGGTAAAACATTGATCTGTGGTTGAACGATTGGGACGAAAACCACACTGATAGTCGCCGATGATAGATTCGGCAAACGGGATGAGCCGAGCGAGTACGACATTAGCTAGTATTTTATATGCAGTGTTCAACAGTGCGATTCCACGATAATTTGCACACTTTAGGCGGTCACCTTTTTTATGTAGCGGAACAATGAGAGCTGTTTTCCATTCAGCAGGTAGTTCTTCTTGGTCCCAGATTGCAAGAATCAGATCATATATACGTGAGACCAGAGCTGCTCCTCCATTCTTAAGTAGTTCTGCAGGGATTCCATCGATACCTGGTGATTTGCCATTTTTTAATTTTTTGATGGCAGCTTCCACTTCTTCTATTGTTGGGTAAGGGACAAAGATCTCCTCACTTGCCGGAGCAATTGCTCGAATAGGATGAACATCGTTCGTCCTATTCAGTAGGTCTTGAAAGTGGGATCGCCATACTTCCAGCACATCACGTTCACTTGTTGTAAGCTCGTTGTTTCCATTTTTGATGGCTGTAGATCTTGGGTGGAAATCTTTGGTCAGATTCCGCGCATTGGCAAAACACTCTTTCGAATTTCCATTAGCCGCATGTTGGTTGATGTTTTCGATACAGCTCTTCATGTGTTCGCGTTTCTTTTTCCGTAGGAGTTTTGCTGAGGCTTTTCTGGCGCATAGATAATCAGTTTGGGAGCTTCGGGTGTTTCTTGTTAACCATTTTTCTCGCAGTTTTTGTTTGTGCTCAATGCTTTCGTGGCACTCGTCATCAAACCATTCGTTACGTGATTTCGGTGGTCGTTTTCGGATTGTAGTTTGTGCTGCGGATATGATGGTTGATTGAAGCGTTTGCCATAACGAATTACGATATCGGAATGTTAAAATATCGGTACTTACGTATCGATATATTGACACTTATCGATAATTACAGACATACATTTATTTTCTGTATGTCGATATTTTCTATAACTTTTTTAATATTACCCATATTACCCATGTTGAATTACAATTTTTAATTTTTACAATTTTTCATGGGTTGTGAATTCTGGGCAAGAAAAGCATTTTGAGATAGATATTTTTTTTTGATAGAGAGATTTTTTGCCATCAATTAAAATACTATTGCTATGTGTAATTATTTAGGGATTTAAAATATTTACGCTTTAGACCAAAATCAATAATTGCCAATAAAAACCCTAATATTTTAAAATCTTTAGTTTGAATTATTTTTGTAACTAATATTTTAAAATTTAAATAAATATCAAATAAATTAAACATAATAAATAAAGCGAATAATTCATATGAAGTCATTTTTTTTGTTTGTGTTATAATTTACACGCTTTACTCGAACAATACCATTCATAGTAAATTCGATGATATCGTTTATTACACCAGTCGAATTAACAAACGAACAACGTCAGTGTAAGTTTGCTCAGGTTTTATTTAAAAACGCAGTTCACAGGCCAAATTTACACTACTCCGCACCGGTTGAACTAACAAACAGACCAGGATTTCATTCGGAAACACCAAATCGCTTGCTTATTTTCTAAAATAGGCAACTGTCATTCCAAGGGGCTTGGCTATCAGTTCTTCAACAATAACAAGAATTGGTATTTTGTTTCCGAACGACCAATTGCCTAAATATATATATGAAGTAGTATTAAAAATTAATAATTATGTATTAAAACTTATCACAATAATTATACTAATTTAACAACAGGAAAAACAAACTAAACACAACACAAAACATGTTTGGTTTGTGTGAAAAAATAATTATTTGCAAATTTCAAATTATGAAAAATAAAAACAAATGATTTAAATTTTGAAAAACACAATTTTCATATTTCTAGTAAATAAATGAGACACACAAAATAAAATATGAAATTTATATTTTTAATAATAATATTGCATTTGTTTTGATTAAAATGTCACTTTTAGATCTCAGTTCTTATTTTGGATCTCAAAAACAGAGAGTTGAAAATAGGCGATCAAATCGCAAATTTTGGAATAGAAATAGAGTTTCCGAAAAACTTTATCTGTCAAATCGCTTGCTTAAATAGGCAAGAAATAGTTTAAGAACGACCATTTCCAGCCACAAAAGTCAAAATAGGAAAATAAGCAAGCGATTTAGTGTTTAGGAACGAACCCCCGATATATCAAATAACGATATCGCAATGATAAAGCATCGATATGTCGATATATCAATATATCGATACATAGATAAATCGATATATCGATTCATCGATTTATCGATGTTTTTTTGATATCGATATTTTCAATATTTTTTTCATATCGCCCAGCCCTATTCCTACAATAGAATGAGCTTTATTTAAAAATGTATAAAGTAAAATTAAGGACTCTTTTAACGTGTATCTTTTAACGTATTTAAGTATCACTTTAGCTCCTAATTAAATAATGTACTATTTTCTTGTGAAAAAGGAAATCAAAAATTTAAAATGCCGGTTAACTGAATATTCGGTTAATTGAATGTCGAATAATTGGGCTTTTACTGTATTCTTGTCAAAAAAAAATAATTTCGCGAAAAAAAATTTGTTTCTCTTAATTTTTAGGGATAGTGTAACCCAAAAATATAACTCTTCAATTAGCAATATCTCGAAATTTTTATAAAATTCGGTTCAAATAATCCAATGAGATTCTAGGTTTTTATTTGAATGTATAGTTCTGTATATACGAAAGACAATGTTTATACGAAAGACTATTTAACTGGCTTAGAATCATTGACGTAACTAAGTAGGGGTTCAGAGGGTCCGGTCCTCCTGGACGAAAAACACAACGCCAATAAATTTCACCAAATGTCTATTTATTAATATATCTTCAATTACAGCAGCTTCGTTTACTTTGCGCCTTTTCTCAGAACAAAAACAAATTTTGTATTGCCAAAATTCAAATTATTTTCAGTTTGTTTTTCTGATCCAAAATCACCTTCTGTTGTTTTCGAATTACTTTAACATAAAAAGAAACTTAAGATCACTCAATCAATCAATCATTTTGATTTGTTTTGTTCCTTGTTAACCCGAATAATATTCTTTTATTTTCAAACGAAGTTCCGAGGAAAGACGATATCACCGAGGACAAAAGCACGTTTCTGAGCACGCAAATTGTAGCGGGCCGCGTTTTGCGCAAAGACTTCATCAGTTAGCTATTTAATTCGAGCTCGTTTCTTTGATAATTGATCAGGGCAGCCAAGGGTTGCCTCACTCGTGCAGACTTTCAAATTACTCTAACTTAGGAAAAAAACTTAAGATCACCAACCACATCCAACTCATTCTTATTTGCTTTCATTCGCCGAAATAATATTATTTTATTTTCCTAGCCTGTTCTTGATTTTCCGACTCAACTACAATCAATTCCAACTTAAATCCTCAATACTCACTATCATCTAACTTAACTTCCTAATTCAATATTTCAAAACCAATTAAAAAAACTATAACAAAAACGAAAATCCGTACCGTAAAAAATCATTTGTTGCATTTTTGTTTGTATATTATTTATGGAATCAAAAAGAAACACGAGAAAATTTTATGAAGCTAGTAACACTAACAGATACAGAGGTTTCAAATGAGAAATGTAATTAAGAATTTAATAAAAGTAAAACCGAACAAAATATGGATAAACGCATTATCGAATATTGCGGGTAGTATATTATAGACTAAGAGCCCGCGACGGCCAGACCTTCGTTATTTTATAAAAGCTGAAAGTTTCTCTGCGCATACCCCCTACTCAGATGGGAACGATTAGCGACATGTGAAGCTTGGATCATAGTGGATTTGGCAGGGAGCAGATTCCAAAGGGGCCTCCAAAGTTTCGTGAAAGTATAAAAGCTAATTTTTTTATATATTTTTCGGGATAGTATTAGAAGTCACGTCATCCATTGCCAGACACTTACTATCGTGGAAACCCCCTGCCAGACACCCTTAAACTTTAAAGTTTAAGGGTGTCTGGCAGGGGGTTTCCACTATAGTAAGTGTCTGGCAATGGGTGACGTGACTTCTAATACTATCCCGAAGAATATATAAAAAAATTAGCTTTTATACTTTCACGAAACTTTGGAGGCCCCTTTGGAACCTGCTCCCTGCTAAAGCCACTATGATCCAAACTTCATATGTCGCTAATCGTTCCCACCTGAGTAGAGGGTATGCGCAGAGAAACTTTTAGCTTTTATAAAATAACGAAGGTCTGGCCGTCGCGGCCTCTTAGTCTATTACTATCTACGAGAAAGAAAGTTACAGAACATTTTTTTAATGTTAAATGGCCATTATAGGACAGAACGAAAGGAGGAAGTCCTGCTGACTACATTCGTCCTGAGAATAAAAAAAAATTAATAAACGAAATGGAAACCGAATTTGAACCCAAACCCTCAGATAGACTCTCAGGCTCTACAGGCTGAACCAGCCGGACCAGACAAAACAAATCAAAGCCGAGGACTGAATAAAGGTGGGAGATCAGAATATACGCAAAATTGGAGGGACCCTTCGGATAATAGGAAATAAATTGAGAACTAAAGGGAAGCATATAGCTGACGCACGTCTTTAGAATAGTACCTTTTACGTCATCAGGAAATCACACCCTCCAGTTCGTTTGATGCGTTACTAACTAACCGGATAACTATAGCTTTCTCAAACTAAGGACCTAACTTGGCACTAAGCTGCTTGCCGGCAGACGTTTCCGGGCACGCAAATTGTATAGCGGGCCGCGATTTGCAAAAAGCAAAAAATCGGCCAGCTCTTTAACGAGCACGAATCTTTGATAATTGATCTGGGCGATCAAGGGTTTCCTCACTTTCATCCAGACGATTCAAGTTTCGAAGTAAAGAGTAGGACGTACCATGAGTAATCTTGAGGAGCCCAAAGGTGGCATAATAGGCAGAAAAACCTACAGTTTGATGTACAGAACATCGAAGAGGACAAGCAATTTCACTAAGATGCATGTCCCACCGAGTATGGTCTTCGGCCAGATACGCACGTAGTCTAGCGATGACACTTCTGTTCGCCCACTCGCGGACTTGTTAACTTGTGGGGAGTATAAAGCTGTACAGGTATGGTAAACCCCATACCTTGAAAGGAAAGTTTTAAATAATCTAGATCTAAACTGCGATCCATTGTCCGAGATAATTGTTTCGGTACAACCAAAAACATGAAACACATTAATTTCTAGCAGTTTACAGATAGGCTCGGCGGTAAATTTCCGTGAATGAAAAAGAAATGGGAACTTAATGAGATGGTCTAAGATAATCAAAATTACTATATGACCGGGCATAGTTCGGGGGTAACGACCGATTATATCAATGTATAATCGTTGGCCAAGCCTTTCCGATTTCAGGGACGTTGTCATTGGAGCACGTAGCACGGTGTTAGGGGCTTTGACAATCTTACAGATGTAACATTGAGAAACATAAGATTTAATTTGCGTGGCCACCAGGTATTAATTTTTCTTCAGTCCCTCCACCATCGATATTTCAGCGAGAATTCGCACATCCAATAAACCCCACCTCTTCTAGATATCCGCCACAGGTCCATTTTCCCCAATCTCCTACACGGAACAGTGGGTCGACTTCTACTGAAAAACATTCCAATACTATCCGGGATTGGAATCTAGTTTTCGCTAGTCGACCTGATAGTCTGGAAGTAGAAGAATTTATTAACTGAATTGGAGTTTTGAATCACAATTTCTTCCCCGATTCAACTGACACTTTTTCTCTTTACATTCATCTCTTATTCGTCAATCACGCTTCCTAATGGTTTTGGCGATATCATCGACCGACCCAACAGCTTCATTGGCCTGACGTTTGTCATGCTTTACGCGTGGAGTTAAGCATCGTCGTTCTGACGATGAGATCCGAGAACTCATGATATCTCGTTAACAACGAGTTGCTGAAACATTTGACGACTTCCTTCACGCAATACTACGTTTAACTCAGAGACCTATTGTCCGTGTTGAAGAATAACCTAAATGGTGACATTCGCAAGGATTTGATGTTTGTACAAGTGTACAGCGTCATAATGTTTGATGACAATTACAACAGTCTCGAAAAATTATTTGTACTTATAGTGGAGTCATATTAGCATTTTATATTGATGTAAAAGCAAAGTTGAATTTTTTTTTGTTTTATGTTAGGGACATAAAAGTTAGTGGGCATGTAATTATTTAGCAAATTTGGAGGTCCGGAAGGGCCTCAAAAATGGTAAAAACTGGTTTTTTGGTGTTTTTTGAGTAGGTCGCTTCACTATTTTTGAAATATTTCGGGCTCTAATGATCATAAAAAAAAACATGGCAAATGTTTGTGATTAAATTTTGAATCCATCTAGGGTGGTAAGGTACTTTAAAAGTGTAACCTAACCTCAAAAACCCGAATCGCGTTACTTTTTTTTTTTACTAAATTTATGATAAGGGGCGGAAAAATCGTCGAATTTTCATGAAAATTTCAGGGAACATGTATTTTAATAGTTTCGATATGGGATTTAATTTTTATGAAAAAATTTTAATTTTTTCGGCCACTATTGGCATTTTTCGTTAAATTTGGCAAATAATGCCATTTTATGAGAAGTCATCCAAAATAAAATTTTTTTTTTTAATCTGTACTTTCTTTTATCTCCTTTAACCTAAGTATAATTAAAATTATGTTGCCTTAATTTAAATGCCCATTTTTGGACATGAAGAAAAAAATTAATTTTTGCATTTTTTTGACATTTTACCATATATACGGTATTATTTATGCTAATTATCATGTATTTTGCATAAAAGTGAAATATGCAATTCAAATTAATAAAAAAATATTTTTTAAAATTATACATAGTCTACAAAACTTTTTTTTCTTGCAATGCCCTAAATTGCTTTTGCTAAATAATTAAAATCAAACTAACAAAATATATGACATAATAATAAAAAATAGCAGTTGAAATAGTAAATAAGTAATAGTTTAAGCAAAAATTGTAATAATAATTTAAACTGAGGATGACGTAAGTCGAAATCGATATTCAATAAAATAAAAAATCAAATTCAAATTGTTACTATAAGGAAGTTTATATTATTATTAATAAAATAAAAATTTTAAAAATAAACCGCAAAAAGTATATTTTTAAATATTGCATTTAAATTCAAAAGTGAAAAAAGCACACAAACAGTGATTAATATGGAAAACCATAATAACACATATAGAATTTTCAATTGAAAACATAATTGGCGTAAAATTATTTATGCTGTGTATTTTATATGTTTGAAAAAAATTGAATATAACATTTTTTCAAAATCTTATATCAAATATTTACAATAATTGTAATAATATTTTAATTATTTACCAAAAGAAATTTAGCGCATTGCAAGAAAAAAAAGTTTTGTATAGGCTATGTATAGTTTTAAAAAATATTTTTTTATTAATTTGAATTGCATATTTCACTTTTATGCAAAATACATGATAATTAGCATAAATAATACCGTATATATGGTAAAATGTCAAAAAAATGCAAAAATTAATTTTTTTTCTTCATGCCCAAAAATGGGCATTTAAATTAAGGCAACATAATGTAATAAATTTCGTCCAGAATGGGTTAATTTAATTTAATCATAACCAATACGTTCCGCCTAAATGTTTTCTACATTCTATGGCAAAGATGAATTAAAAGTTAACTCCCTTTAACAAATACATTTTGCATAAATTAAATTTGAGTTCGCTAATACAAATGCAAGTATGAATGAAAATAGGTGTGGCCTATTCAAGATGTACGGACTACGTAGTATTGATTTCTAGTGGATTATAGAAGTTTCGATTTATTTATTTTTCGATATAAATAAGCAAACAAAATATCAGATAGTCAGTTTTACTTTTGCAATTAAAAGTGTTTATAAATATTCGCAAGTTTAAGGAATAATCGGTGGTACTTGAGCCTGGGTACTAATAGTGAAAGAATCTGAACTTAGTGGAATAGTAAATACAGATTTTACGACTCCGAGTATTATTGATTCAAATTGTGGAAAAGCAGTGAAGTTCATCGTGCATAAATTGGAGACCCTGGAATTCATTGTAATTAAAATCGGAAGTTGCTGTAACTGGTTGATAAATAAAGTTTGGGATTTTGTTAACTAAAGATCTGTCTTTTTACTGTCGTATTTGCTCAATAATCTAAAAGAACCAACGAAGAGTCGTTACAGTGGTGTCAGAAGTGGGATTATTGAAACAATGGTCAGTACAGTAAATATTAGTGATCTCAGCCAGACCCAGCTGAAGGACGAGTTGAAGAAAAGGAATGCTCCAATCCATGGAACGAAGGCAGAACTTGCATTCCGGCTGCGTAAAGTTTTAGAAGAAGCAGGCCAAAACACAGAGGTCATAGAAATAGAGCCGGAGGAAGCTCCGGTTCAGAATGCCCCAGCAATTGATTCGATGATGGTGTTGATGAAAGAAATGATGGCACAGCAGCAACAACAATTTGCTGATATGATGGCCAAACAAGGAAACAACCAACAACAACAACTTGCTGATATGATGGCCCGACAAGAGAAACTGGCAGCAGAACAAAAAGCCCGACAAGAGAAACTGGCAGCGGAACAAAAATTAGATCAACAACAACTACGTAAAGTAATCGAGTCACGTATATCCAGTGCGGAGGTTAAAATCAACAACATGGAAAGGGAGCTGCGGACAGTTACCGAAGAACAAGAGAAATTACGCAAACTTTCGAGTGAATTCCGCCAAGAAATAGCACAAGTGAAGTCAGGTAACATGAGCAATCCATCAACTACTTCAGCCCCAGCTAGAGTGAAAACACCCGCATTTGATGGATCTACATCGTATCAGATATTTAAGATGCAATTTGAGATAGCAACAACTGGGGTTGATCACCAGCAAAAAGCAAATGCGCTTATATTGGCATTGAAGGGACCTGCTGCTGAAATTTTGCAAACACTATCAGCGACAGAGCGTGATTACAGCAAGATAATGGAGGCCTTAGAAGTAAGATATGGGGAAAGTCATATGCAAGCTCTCCACCGCATGCAGCTCAAAACACGGAAACAAGGAGTCAGCGAAACTTTGCAAGAATTAGAGGCTGACATGGTGAGACTGGTAAATCTGTCATACCCGAACTATAACGCTGAACACCGAGACGAATTGGCAGCTGATACATTTATCAATGCTCTTCGAGATGTACAAATGAGAAATCAGCTTTATCTAAGCGGAAAGAAGCTACCTGCGGAAGTCTTAGCATTGGCCCTGCAAATGGAAGCTGGAAAAAGAGCGTACGCTTCAGATAGAGTACGTCAGATGGAAGTTGCTGAACAACCTCTAAAAGCAGCGCTTGAGGAAGTGATCATGCGTGTCAAAAGTCTGGGAGATAAGCCTGAGCAAAATCAACGAAGTAGGTCTAGCAGAGTAAGATGCTGGAACTGTGGAAAGTTGGGGCACATCCGAAGAGAATGTAAATGGGAGCCGCACCCGGAAGACAGATGCAGCGTTCCGGATTCGGGAAACTAGATCGTGCCAGTTTTGAAGGGCGAAAGCTGGCTCAATTACAATGCCCTACATTGGTGGTATCACAAGTCAAAAGAGAAAATAGTAGTTTAGTCCTAGAGGCAACCGTTGGAAACAAATCGTGCATGTTGACTTTGGACACAGGTGCTTCAAGATCGATAGTGCGTCCAGATGTGGTTCATTATAGTCAGATCGATACAGCAAGACAGTTCTAGTTCATGGAGAAAGCGACCAAGAAGTTCGCCTTGGAGGAAATTCATTTAGGCACCGATTTATTGTAGCAGATATAGAAGATGAGTGCATAATTGGGCTTGACTTCATGAAAGAATACAATTTTATATTAGATCTGGGGAGCCACGTACTGAGATATGGGAACACAGAAATAGTGCTACACGCCGCCAACGACAATGCTGAGGTCCGTGTTATTAGTGACGGACCAACTGAGATCCCGGCAAAATCTGAGAAAATCATATGGACTAAGTTACTAGATAAAAGTGACCAAAATTCACCTGTGATGATTGAGCCAGCTAAAAACGACTTTGGGGGAAACATTATAATTGGCCGAACGCTAGTAGCAGCAAAAGAGGGAGTAGTTCCAGTGCAACTGATTAACTTCTCAAATAAACAAGTGACTATCAATTATGGAGAAGAAATTGCCAGATGCAGCACCATAAAAGAGATAATCAGCTGTCAAGAAGAGCAAAAGGTTTTCATGCAGAGAAACAACCCCGCATTAGTAGCAATACTTCAAGATCTTAGTAAAAGAATGAATCCAGCCGAATTCAAAGAAATCAAGAGAGTATTAACGAAGATGAGCAGCGTTTTCTCTACTGGAGATGAAGATGTTGGCAGAACAAACATCGTGCGACATAGGATCAACACTGGAAACGCTCATCCTATCAGACAGCCTCCTAGAAGACTACCACTAGCTAAACACGAGGAAGTGCAAGGAATGCTGGACAAAACGAAAAGTGATAGTTAGAAAAAAAGATGGATCAACTCGTTTTTGTGTAGACTATCGAAAGCTGAATGAGGTAACCATGAAGGACAGCTATCCACTGCCACGAATTGATGACACACTGGATACACTATCAGGGGCCAAATGGTACAGCACATTAGATCTGAAGAGTGGCTACTGGCAAGTTGAAATGCATCCAGAAGATCGACGAAAGACAGCATTTTCTACTGGCAATGGGTTGTGGGAGTTCAATGTGATGCCGTTTGGTTTATGCAATGCCCCAGCAACATTTGAACGTCTAATGGAATGCGTGTTGCATGGCTTAACCTGGAAAGCCTGCCTCGTTTATCTTGATGACATCATCATAATGGGTCGCAACTTCGAAGAGCATCTAATGAACCTCGAAGAAGTACTCAGAAGAATAAGTAATGCCAACATGAAGTTGAATCCGGTAAAGTGCAATCTCTTCCACAAAGAAGTGAAGTACCTTGGACACATCATTACAGAAAATGGAGTCAGAACCGATCCCGAGAAGATTGATGCTGTGAAAAATTGGCCAGTACCGAAGAATGTTCATGAGCTACGCAGTTTTCTTGGCCTATGCACCTATTATCGTAGATTCGTGGAGAATTTCGCGAATATCGCCAAGAGTCTACATAAATTGACAGAGGCGAATACCAAGTTTCTGTGGACAACCGAATGTAATGAGGCATTCTGCCGTTTAAAAGAAAAACTATGCAACACCCCTATACTAGCCTATCCAGAATCCGGAAAGATGTTCATTCTGGACACAGACGCAAGCAATGTAGGAACCGGAGCTGTTTTGTCACAGAAAATTGGAGACGATGAGAAAGTGATGGCGTACTTCAGTAAAGTTCTGTCAAAGCCGGAGCGGAATTACTGTGTCACGAGGAAGGAGTTGCTAGCTATCATCAAGGCTGTGAAACATTTCCACAAGTATTTGTGTGGACAACCATTCCTGATTCGCACGGACCATGCTGCTCTAAAATGGTTATTACAATTCAAATTTCCTGAAGGACAAGCAGCAAGATGGATAGAGATCCTGCAGAACTACGACTTCAAAGTTGAACACCGCAAGGGAAAGATCCATGGTAACGCCGATGCCGTGTCCAGAAGACCCTGCATACAGGAGTGCAAATCATGTAGCAGAACTGAGGGAAATGAGGCAATGAAAGTGAGCCAAATCAAGTTCCAAACTCCTGAGGATTGGTGTACCGAGGCAATTAAAAGAGAGCAGCTAGAAGATCCAGCTATGGCTCCAATATTGAAATGGAAAACCGAGGGAAGGCGACCGGAGTCGAAAGAAGTAGTACCTTTAAGTACGGAGGTGAAGTGCTACTGGGCGCAATGGGACTCACTATTGATGGGCAACGGGATACTAAAAAGAAAATGGGAGTCCGCTGATGGAAAGAAAGTGCTAGAGCAACTGGTGCTGCCATCAAGTCGAGTAGAAGAGGTACTGGGAACGCTGCATGGAAGTATTTCTGGAGGACACCTGGGAGTCAATAAAACCCTGGCTAAAGTAAGGGAGAGGTTTTATTGGGTAAGGTATCGAACCGACGTAGAGCAATGGTGTCGGCGATGTGATACTTGTGCGGCGAGCAAAGGACCAAAGACTAGAACTCGAGGAGAGATGCAACAGTACAATGTGGGAGCCCCAATGGAGAGAATTGCTATAGACATCGCGGGGCCATTTCCGGAAACTACAAAAGGTAACAAATACATCATGGTGGTCATTGATTACTTTACAAAATGGCCGGAAGCCTATGCAATACCGATCCAGGAAGCAGTTACGGTCGCTGAAACATTAGTCAATGAATGGATTTGCAGATATGGAACACCGCTCGAGTTGCATACGGACCAGGGAAGGAATTTTGAATCTCAATTGATGGAAGAGCTGTGCAGAACACTCGACATTAGAAAAACACGAACTACACCTATGAACCCACAATCGGATGGCATGGTAGAACGATTCAACCGAACCATGGAAGAACATTTGTCAAAGGTAGTAGAAGCCAACCAAAGAAATTGGGACAAGGATCTTCCGTTATTCTTGATGGCCTATCGTAGCGCAGTGCACGATACGACAAGTGAAACGCCAGCGAATATCATGTTCGGAAGAGAACTACATCTTCCTAGTGACATCGAGTTTGGCATCCCTGGAGGTCTGGTATCCACGAAAACAGATTATGTGGGACAACTAAGGGAGAAGATGAATAAAATCCATCAACAGGTTCGAGACCACATTAAGATTGCCAGTGACAAAATGAAAACCAGGTACGACATAAATGCAAATGGTGGCGGTTTTCAAGAAGGAGAATTGGTATGGCTATACAACCCCAGAAGAACTAAGGGAAGATCACCCAAGCTGCAGCCAGATTGGGAAGCCCCATATAAAATAATCAAACGAATTAATGATGTTATCTACCGCATCCAAAAGGGACCCCGTACCAAGATGAAAGTGATACATTTGCAAAGGTTGGCACCGTACCAAGGTAACAGCACCAATGCGATAGCTGATATTGTTTGGGACGAACAAAACTAAATGGAGGGCAGTGTAATAAATTTCGTCCAGAATGGGTTAATTTAATTTAACCATAACCAATACGTTCCGCCTAAATGTTTTCTACATTCTAATGCAAAGATGAATTAAAAGTTAACTCCCTTTAACAAATACATTTTGCATAAATTAAATTTGAGTTCGCTAATACAAATGCAAGTATGAATGAAAATAGGTGTGGCCTATTCAAGATGTACGGACTACGTAGTATTGATTTCTAGTGGATTATAGAAGTTTCGATTTATTTATTTTTCGATATAAATAAGCAAACAAAATATCAGATAGTCAGTTACAAATATTCGAAAGCATAAGGAATAATCGGTGGTACTTGAGCCTGGGTACTAATAGTAAAAGAATTTGAACTTAGTGGAATAGTAAATACAGATTTTACGATTCCGAGTAGTATTGATTCAAATTGTGGAAAAGCAGTGAAGTTCATCGTGCATAAATTGGAGACCCTGGAATTCATTGTAATTAAAATCGGAAGTTGCTGTAACTGGTTGATAAATAAAGTTTGGGATTTTGTTAACTAAAGATCTGTCTTTTTACTGTCGTATTTGCTCAATAATCTAAAAGAACCAACGAAGAGTCGTTACAATAATTTTAATTATACTTAGGTTAAAGTAGATAAAAAAAGTACATATTAAACGAAAAATTTTTATTTGGATGACTTCTCATAAAATGGCATTATTTGCCAAATTTAACGAAAAATGCCAATTGTGGACGAAAAAATTAAAATTTTTTCATAAAAATTAAATCCCATATTAAGACTATTAAAATACATGTTCCTAAAATTTTCATGACGATCTTCCGCCCCTTATCATAAATTTAGTAAAAAAAAAAAAGTAACGCGATTCGGTTTTTTGAGGTTAGGTTACACTTTTAGAGTACCTTATCCCCCGAGATGGATTTAAAATTTAATCACAAACATTTTCCATTTTTTTTTTATGATCATTAGAGCCCGAAATATTTCAAAAATAGTGAAGCGACCTACTCAAAAAACACCAAAAAACCAGTATTTGCCATTTTTGAGGCCCTTCCGGACCTCCAAATTTGCTAAATAATGACATGCCCACTAACTTTTATGTCCCTAACATAAAACAAAAAAAAATTCAACTTTGCTCTTACATCAAATATATCACTTTTTTTACTAATATGACTCCACTATTATAGGACAAAAAAAATAAATCATATTTCTATGCAAAACAAAAATTTAAAGTTTTAATAAGAAATTCATTATATAGTCTCGATGAATGATGCACTAGGATAGTTTACAAAATACTAGTCAGCGAGTTTACTAGCAGCTTGTAAACTCGCCTAGTGTAATCATGTTCACAAATCTAACTAGCAGATCTACCGAAAAAGCTGATTGGTCAGCTACTTTACAATCTACTCGCCAACTAGCAGCTTGTAAACTACCTTGGTGTCATCAAGGCTTATTATTTGGCAAAATTTTGCAATGGTTACTTGGATTTAAATGTTTTACTCGAACTAAAAATGAATTTTGGAACTTTTAAGATTGCGGTACTCCGCTATAAATAACTTAATTTAACTAACGCGTTCCACTCTCGCAAACAAATATATCGTCGCCTTAATAATGAAACAACGTATGCTATTTATACGTTGTTTTTATATTATAGGTGCGCTGCATTCCCCAAAAGGGTATCTTTGAATTGGCGTTTTTACATTTTCGAATTATTTTATGACTGGGGGTAAGAATTAATAATTTATAAATTAACGTCCATGCAAATGCATGCGCTCATCAAACTTTAAACTCAAATATCTCGAAACTATACTTTTGCGTATACGTCATTTCATTATTAAAGCGACGATATATGACAGTAAATTGGAAGTGTATTGTCTTGGAGAAATAAGTAAATAGGGGAAATTTTTAATATTTTACTCCGCAATATTACGGGGCCAGGCCTACCCTGAAACAATTTCTTAGACTCGTCAATGGTTAGAATTATAATTCAATAGACGGGAATTTTAAATAGATTTGAATTCTTTTTAAAAAAGGATTTTGTGAGCAATTAAACTCAAACATGTAATAGAATTTAGAATTTTTATTTTATTTTTGCTTGTTTTAGCTTATTTTTGGTTTTATCTGATTAAACTTTTCAGTTTATTCATGAAAACTCTAATCGTGTTTCGTGCTTTTTGGATTCGAACCTCAACTCCTCAGGACCACTATTTGTTGTTTTATTCAAATTCAATCTAGTGCATTTTCTAGTTTTATTTTTTTCTATACGAACACATATTTTACTGAGTTTCATACTCTATGTTGAACGAATAACTGAAGAAGACAATTTCCAACTAAAGGGTATGGGTATGGCCACCGATTTCGTAATAAAATTAAAAATTCAAACTTGTTTAAAATTTCGGTCTAGTGAATAATAAAAATGCGATATCAACAAATTGTTTAATTCTTCTCTCATAGAACTCTGTCCGATAAAAAATTACTGCCTTTTCTTACATTGTTTACAATTACTTCCTCTTGACTCGTTCTTCATCGTTATCCTTTGATGGATCCAAATATTTCCTACTGTGTATTTATTGCTTATATTTTTTCGTTGGGCTGCTTCTTTATTTTTTAAAGATTTCTGCATTTAACATGTATCTAAATATATTGAAAATTTTAAAATAAACTTTTCGAGATAATTAGATTTCAGCAATTTACCGTTATTTTTAAGATAGCTACTTTCAAAATTAATTCCTTTTTAGTGTAATTTAGCTCAATTCTTTAAATGAAACTAGTTAATTTCGATATATGTATCGCCATTCGACCATCCTAAACTCAAAACAAACCAAAGTAGGGTGAACCCAACCGACCACCATAACTAATATTAATCGTGATTGATCTTCTGTCAAATCGTTTTTTTGTTTGTTTGTTTTTCTTTATTTCTCTGAGAGAGAAACCGGTTTGTCTTCCCAAAGACGTGCATAAATTTTTCATTTGATTCAAAATTGTACAATTATTGCGAGTTTCTTTTAAATCTATAAGAAAAAAACCTACCACAAAAAAATAATAGTTTCTCCCTCACTGCTACTATATAAAAAGAAATAAGAAAAATGACAGATTAGGATTTGATTCTAACCAAATATATAAATTTTAATCTTTTATCTATTAAAAATAAACTACACAATAATGAAAAGTTGGTCGCCAGCTAGTTTTCATAATATACTTTCAGGATGTATACATAACTTAAATATTTGCACATTTGCATTATAAAATAATAAAATGTTCACTATTATAAAATCACTGGAAATAACACAATAAATGTAAAATACTCTCGTAATTATTTTTATTCATTTTATAAAAATTAGCACAACTAAAAATAATAGATTGTACTTTTTGTTTCGTTTTAAATTATTTAATTGTTTTTAATTTATAATTTAATACAATAGTTGGTTGTTGTAAATAAACAGAAATGCAAATGGCGAAATGAGAAATTGAATATGACATATTAGCAAACACGATTTCTTATGTCTCTCTTCATACAATTTTAAAGTTATGTTCTCTCTATATTTATATATACTCTAAGGGTGAACCATATGTTTGTGATTTTTTTATTTTTTTGGGTGGTTTAACGAAGTTGTTACAAATAGACTCTTAAACCCTTTGTTTACATCCAATTTAAGAGTAAACTCAATTCTCAACTCAACTCGCAATAGTTTCCACTGAGTAATGGCCCTAATTCAATATACGATTACAAACTAAATAATAAAGCGCAATAACTAAAGCTAAATTAGACCATTTCACTACTTCAGTCTGTAGATGGTTGGCATTTGATACATTAATTGGATTGTCTAGCCAGAACTTCGTCTACCGCTAGACTCTACATTAGGTGTGGTAAGATCTGTTGTAGACTCCACGTAGTACTAAGACTGATCGAAAGCCAAACCACATAATCTAAAATGCAAACTGGTTATTCATATTTTATTTACATTTGCATTTTATCAATTACGAAAGATTATATTTGACTAATCAATATTTTCTTTTAGAATGACTTTTCATCACCAAATGATAAAAATAGTAAGTCTTCAGGAAGACGAAAACAATCGTGTCCAAGTCGTGCACCATTAGAAAATGCCGATATGCTTGCCGATCCTCAATTACCCGAAGCAGTCACCACTCCAGTTGATTTAAATACACGTGATGCAAACTGGTCAAATGATGATCGAGCTAAAGGAGGAAATGTTAAAAATTCTAATACACAGAACACAAAAGATATGTCCTGTACGAACTGTGGTACGCTTACAACAACCATATGGCGCCGAAATATTCGCGGCGAAATGGTGTGCAATGCATGTGGGTTATATTTTAAATTACATGGTGTTAATAGACCACACACAATGCGAAGGGACACAATTCATACAAGAAGAAGACGACCAAAGGGAGACAAATCGAGTAGAAGAAGTATAAATAAATAATTTTTCATACATTATGTTAAGTATTTCAACTAATACTTTTCTTTTTATTTATAGGATCGAAAAATCAAGAAGTTGTGAAACCTGAAGCTGATGTAATAGATTCAACCGAACGATCGAATGATCTACAAGCATTACAAAATCATAATTTATTAATTGCCTTAGGAGGTGTTGCACGTGGTGCACCATCTCATTTTTCAATGCCTGTATGTATTCATATTTACGTATTATATTTTTATCATAAATAAGATGAGAAAAATTTTGATATTTGATATTCTTCATCAGAATTTTTTTTTTAATTTTTAATTAAGCAATTTTATATATTTATCAATTCTATTATTGCTAATTAAGAATTTGTTATTGGAGTGGAATATTTTTTAATGACGAAATTGTTTTCTAATATCATTTTACTAGAAGGTTCAGTTGATAAATTAATTCAATATATATTATATAATATGATGATATGTGAGTTCTTATTAAAATGACAAAGAAACAAATTTTATGAATGAAAACTGTATTTAGAAAGATTTATTTTTTTTTCTTAATAATCAAGTTAATCATCCACAGTTATCTTATCTTTTTTTGCGAATACATCCACCGTTATCTTATCGTTTCAAATTAGTTCTTTTGTATACAAGATTTTAAATAAATGTAATCTGCAAATTACTGCGTGGTGTTTTTGATTGATTTTGGGAACTCAACTTGAAATTCCGAATTTTTAAAAAAACCCAAATAGAAGACGCCCATTTCATTATTTTAAAAATATTTACAACTTATTTTACATATCGTCGTATCGTACATAATACCAGCAGTGTCGTTTAAGAACTGCAGATCTTCTAAAAAGCCCAAAGCGTTTGGTCTGCTCCATAAAAATACTCTGTTCGTAGAGAGTGTGGTCCTCAAATATGATTTCTTAACCATGAAAGAACCAAACAGTAACAGGGTAAGAAATCCTCCACTGGTCGTCGGCTAAACGTATCAGCTATACTCGAAACCCAGTTTCGACCAAGAGACCAAAAACCGCTACAGCAATTTTGATAAAAAAACCCAACGACGTTATGTACTCCATTTTTTTATAATGTCTGTTAATGTTGATGTTGTAACAACGGATAAGGTGTTACTAATCCGAGTCAGTCTCTAGATTCCGACATTCTGCTACTGTCTTAGAGTGATACCACAAATCTCCTTTTGTTAATAGTTTTCCATTCAGGACTCGATTTGGTACGTTGTCATTTTTTGTATTTTTTTAATAAAATTTGTTGTACTACACAAATTACAATATATGTCACAACAACATTATGTTCCTGGGTGGTGAAACCATTAAAAGAATATCATTGCATGAGTAGTGCGCTTTGTGGCAACAACATAGTTTTGCTAGGTCAGCATTTCAGTTTTGAGTTTTTCAAAATGTAGAAGTTTCAACTATTCTTTATTCGTTTATTAGTCCCCAAAGGTAGATGCACAGCAAGCACTTTATTATGCCTGGCATATTTGTGTTTAAGATGTCATTTAGGAGTGCAGTAATAAGTTAAGAGTAACATTTTTTTATGAATTAGTTGGACATATATAAGGAAAGATTATTCCAGCACAGGGCGGTTTTAGTTCAAACCTTCATTAATTTGATTTTGGATTCTGTGAAGTGCGGTGGTTATGTTGTATGCTGTCCGAAAGTCATGTTGGTGTGGAACTAAGTTGCAGAAGCTTGTCAGTTAAGGAAGTAGAAATACTTCGATCAGTTTTGCGACCAATGATAGAAAAGAGATTGGGTTTTCATCTTTTTCCTCGGTTTTTCCTGTTTAAAATTGTGTTGTTTTTAAAGTTTGCGACGTGTACATTGCACAATCCCATCAGCATTAGGATGAATGTTTATAACTTGACCAAGTAAACATTTATTTGGTTGTAAATTATCATCTTTAATTATCACGATATCATCCACGATTAATTGTTTATATTTAGACTTCCATTTCCAGCAACCACAGCTTTTGAAGAATGATTTTAAATACTATTACGGTTGGTGCTAACTGCTAACCGTAATATTATGATCCGCTCGGTTCATATATTTTTATTGCTGTAGAAAGTATACTTCTTTTTGACCAATTAGTCTCACGATCAGTTTGTTGTACTTTGAAGGAGAATTTATCAGATTTTGCATGCCACATTATTTGCAAGGTTTTAACACGGATGCATCTATTAGTTTTGGTATCTCTTCGTTTTTAGTTTTTGAAAATGACTGTAGAAATTCGAATGAATTTGATTTCCACTTTCCTAATTTAAATTCACTACTACTTAAGATTTCGATCAGTTGATCTTTCAAAAGCAGACCCTCTGCTAGTGAGTCACGCCCAGTTAGTGAATGTAAAAATTATTACAAATTATGTTAGACGCTTCTGACAAATTATGTTAGACGCATATCTTCAAAGTTTGAGGTTGAATGTTGTAATGTTTTCACTGAGAGAAAGGAACACAAGCAATTCCATGTTATTTTAATGTATTTAATTTGTACAATGTTATTGGATCATCAGATTTGTTGCGTCATAAAATTAACTGATAATTAGCACCCATTGGGTTGACTAAAATTTTGCAATACATCATTTCGATATCAGCGACAAGTGCAATGCTATGCTTTCAATACCGTAGAACAATAGTTGTTAAATCGCGTTGATTATTTGCATGTGACCTATGTGACCTAGCTACGCATATGGCCTAGCTCCGCATCTTCTTTCCATTGCCAGCAACCTTCGACGTGCCATTTACCATGAGATACCCAACTGTTGGCTAGATTGTGAAACAATTGTCAAATCAGATTTTTTCTTTGTTGATACAGCAGATGTTGATGCTAGGCCGTGAATTGAAATGGATGAATGTGATCGCTTTAAGCTAAGGTTTAAGACGCATGACTCTGTCACAAAGGACATATGTGAGCCGGAATCAAGCAATATTCTTGCTAAATGGAGTTTTCCTGTAGATAACGTCACGTATACAAACGCTGTTGGCAATATAGTGTCATGTACTGAGAAAGTGTATGTAGGTTTGTTACATGCTCGGTTTGAGACCAAGATGAATTAGAACTAGGTTGACTTGGATTGAAAACTTCACATGGGTTATTGGAAAACATATAAGGATCGTGGAATTTGCAGAATGTGACTTCGGTGAAGATTTTGTATTTTGAGACGAATGCAATAAGGTATGATGACGGTTGTGACAAATGAGATATGATATTTTGTTGTAGCACCGACTGGATGAATGGCCCTTTTGCAAACAATTGTGACACAACTCATTTTCTTCGACAGCTTTATCTCGCAGTTCTATTGTTATATTTTTGAAAATAGGACAATTTTAAATAAAATAAGAATTTTTGCAAATGACGCATGTTGTTCTGCTTGAATGTTTAGCAGAAACAGTTGATATTTTAGTAGTGACCTCTCACATTTCAACTGTATCGTATCTTCCATTCAGAAACGCAGTAAGTTCAACGAAAGTTGGAAAATTTTTGTCGGTGATCTGTTTGCTTTCATTATTGATTTTCATTAGCATCATGCTGATGAAACTGAAAGAAAACATTCGGTCACTACAACCTTTTTTTAGTGCCAACCGATTGTTTTCTGCCACAATAACCTCAAATTCGATTGTCTTTTCTTCAAAAACCACATTTGAAGAAACAACAACCGAATTTGAGGTTATTGTGACAAAAAACATTCGGTTGGCACAAAAGCGGTTGTAGTAACCGAATTTTTTCTTTCAGTGTGTAAATTAACCTCGGGTCACGCATCTCGGCTGCACTTCCTAATACTCCTAAAGTTCTTGGACCACTTCATCTGCTGTTTCAGTTATTCGGCGTTATTCTTTACTGTTAACTTGCTGACAAAGCTTCTCCTCAAAAATGATTGGATAGGCAAACTTAAATTTGATTCATTTTGTTATACCGGTTACTCAATTTTTTTCAGGCTTCTGTGTATTTTTTTTTTTTTTTTTTTTTATTAAATGCTTAAATTATTGTTATTGTGCACTGTGGCTGTATACAGGTCTCTCTCTCTCTCTGGCGTTTACATCCCATGGAGGGATTTTGCCGTCTGTGCAATCAGCTTCCAATCGTCTCGTTCCATGACCAGTTGACCCCAGTTTCGACATCCTATATCACGGTCTTGGATGATGTCATCACGCCAGCGTTGTCTAGGTCTTCCTTTTCGACGAACACCAGCTGGTTGTTGTTGGGACGCTTTTTTAATCATTCTATCTAATGGTGCCCTTTCTACATGACCAAACCATCTAATCCGGTTAGATTTAATGAATCCGATTACATCGTAACCTCCAAGAAGCTGTCTGATTTCATGATTCATTCGGACTCTAAACTGATTTTCAGCAACTTTACATGGACCATAAATTGTTCGTATGACTTTCCTCTCGAATGTTGATAGAATTCTACAATCGGAGGAAATCAGTGTCCAGCTTTCGCTTCCAAAGGTAAGCACAGGTCGAATTAATGCTTTGTAAAGTGTAAGTTTGCACGAATGCGAAAGATGTTTGGATCGCAAAAGTTTTGAGTATGCGTAGAAAACTCTGTATGCGGCTGAGACACGGGCTTTAATATCTGCCTGCATGTCATTTGACGATGTTATTACAAACCCGAGGTATTTGAAGTTTTCTACACGTTCCACTTCATAGTCGCCAGTATTCAGATTGCCGGAGGTATATTCCTGGATGTTGTTAAAAGTTTAGTCTTGCCAGTGTTAATGCATAATCCAAGTCGTTTAGCATTTCTTTCAAGCTGAGAGAGACTATCTTGATATCGCTTGTTCTACGTCCGAGAAGCACAATATCATCTGCATAGCCAAGAATTTGACTAGATTTGTTAAATATACAGTTTTGTGTCTCAATTCGGTTTTTAGGGTTCCGTTTTTAATACGGAACACTATTGGTGAGAGTACAACGTGTTTTTCACATTATTTCGATTATCTCGTGGACCATTAATCCGATGAACTTAAAATTTGAGGTGCTTATAAAACTAACCTATCCACACAAGATGGCGGGTTAAAAAATAAATAAAGTTGTGTTCGTTTGTTTTAAGGAGGTACGATGTAAAGCCTTTGCAAACATACATTTTTTTAGCGAGACGAGTAGGGTATCATATGAAAGGGCTTCATTTCAGCATTTTTTAAAAATATATTTTGGAATTTTACACCTCACCATTTTTTGTATAATTTTGAAAAATGACGTTTTCGGGATGTTTTATTGCCCCGATTAACTCCGACCCTACTTCATCGAAAATCTTGAAATATATTTGGAATGATAGAAAATTGAGGAGGTTTTTAATGAAAAATATAGAAAAGTGGCAGACACTCATTACTATATTTATTAAAGGGGTGGGAATGTTAAGGGGTAAAAACATCATTTAAAACCAGGTCATGTGGGGTGTCATTTGAAAGAGCACTTGATTTTAGAAATATTGCCATATTTTTCAGAATTTTGTATTGCATAGTTTTTGAATTATTATCAATAAAGTGACACAAAAAGTTGGTCCCCCCCCTTGCATTTCGAGCCTAATTAACAGAAAAATTTGAAAAAATTCACAGAGACAGGAAGTTTGATAAACTCGGAACGAAAAATATAGCGAACCCTCAAATAATTATATTTTTGTGTTTTTAAGGGATTGGGGTGGGGAAGGGTGAAAAAAAACTTTTTTGACCCAAGCGAATGGGGTGTCATTTGAAAGAAGACCGAATTTCAGACACTTTGCAATTTTTTTTAGAATTTCGTGGTACACAGTTTTTGAGTTATTCTAAAAAATGTGCAAGTTCCAGACCGTTCCCCCCCCCCTACGTTTCGACACTGATTGACAGAAAAAATTGAAAAAATTCATAGAGACAGGAAATTTGCTATATTTTGAACGAAAATTATAGCAAACTCTCAAATAATTATATTTCTGTGTATTTAGGGGATGGGTGTAAAGAGAGTAAAAAAAAACTTTTTTTGACCCATACGAGTGGGGTATCATTTGAAAGAGCACCAAATTTCCAAAACGTTGCAGTTTTTTTTAGAATTTTCCGGTACACCGTTTTTGAGTTATTCTAAAAAACGTGCAAATTCCAGACCGTTCTTCCCCCCCTACGTTTCGACACTGATTGACAGAAAAAATTGAAAAAATTCATAGGGACAGGAAATTTGCTATATTTTGAACGAAAATTATAGCGAACTCTCAAATAATTATATTTCTGTTTATTTAGGGGATGGGTGTAAAGAGGGTAAAAAAAACTTTTTTTGACCCAAGCGAGTGGGGTATCATTTGAAAGAACACCAAATTTCCAACACGTTGCAATTTTTTTTAGAATTTTCCGGTACACCGTTTTTGAGTTATTCTAAAAAATGTGCACATTCCAGACCGTCTCCCCCCCCCCCTACGTTTCGACACTGATTGACAGAAAAAATTGAAAAAATTCATAGAGACAGGAAATTTGCTATATTTTGAACGAAAATTATAGCGAACTCTCAAATAATTATATTTCTGTGTGTTTAGGGGATGGGTGTAAAGAGGGTAAAAAAAACTTTTTTTGACCCAAGCGAGTGGGGTGTCATTTGAAAGAACACCAAATTTCCAAAACACTGCAATTTTTTTTAGAATTTTCCGGTACACCGTTTTTGAGTTATTCTAAAAAATGTGCAAGTTCCAGACCGTCCCCCCCCCCTACGTTTCGACACTGATTGACAGAAAAAATTGAAAAAATTCATAGAGACAGGAAATTTGCTATATTTTGAACGAAAATTATAGCGAACTCTCAAATAATTATATTTCTGTGTGTTTAGGGGACGGGTGTAAGGGGGGTAAAAAAAAACTTTTTTCGACCCAAGCGAAAGGGGTATCATTTGAAAGAGCACCAAATTTCCAAAATATTGCAATTTTTTTTAGAATTTTGCGGTACACAGTTTTGGAGTTATTCTAAGAAATGTGCAAATTCCAGACCTCCCCCCCTACGTTTCGACACTGATTGACAGAAAAAATTGAAACAAATTCATGGAGACAGGAAGTTTTCTATATTTTGAACGAAAATTATAGCGAAGTCATTTGAAAGAACACTTAATTTAAGAAACATTGCAACATTTTTTAGAATTCTGCGATGCACAGTTTTTTAGTTATTGATGAAAAAAAAGTGCTATTTTAAGTGTATGTATACCACCCTATATTTCGACGCTGATTTATAGAACAAATATTCCCAATTTAGACCGTTAAAATACTGGTTAAATCTTTCTTTAGCTAACATAAACAGCTATGGATAAGATTTAACCTCAAGTAACATTTTTGATCAATGTAGATGTGATTGACATTTACTATAGACGTTTACGATTAAACATTTATTCTGTTATGCGTCCATAGTCTGGCGATATAAAGACTTTACAACATAACTGTATGTCATTTATTTTTGATATTGTGTTCTTTTACATTCACGGAACCCTTGGCGAGCGAATTTTATTCGCACTTGTCCGACTTTTTTCTTATCGCGTACTCAAGCGCCAAATTAAATAGTACGGGCGCGAGTGCATCACCTTGTCGAACACCTGATGTTATATCAAAAGAGTCAGAAACTGACCCCTCGATTACTATTCCACAGTTTGAACCCGATGTTGTGAGTTTGCACAGAGAAACAAGTTTCGCTGGAATACCAAGGCATATGAGTGCAGACCAGAGGTTGTCGCGGATAATGCTACCATATGCTTGCTTGAAATCAACGTAGAGCTGGTGAATGCTGATGTTGTACTCCCAACATTTTTAGTAGAATCATCCTTAAGGTAAAACATTGATCTGTGGTTGAACGGTTGGGACGAAAACCACACTGATAGTCGCCGATGATAGATTCGGCGAACGGGATGAGCCGAGCGAGTACGACATTAGCTAGTATTTTATATGCAGTGTTCAACAGTGCGATTCCACGATAATTCGCACACTTTAGGCGGTCACCTTTTTTATGTAGCGGCACAATGAAAGCTGTTTTCCATTCAGCAGGTAGTTCTTCTTGGTCCCAGATTGCAAGAATTAGATCATATATACGTGAGACCAGAGCTGCTCCTCCATTCTTAAATAGTTGTGCAGGGATTCCATCGATACCTGGTGATTTGCCATTTTTTAATTTTTTGATGGCAGCTTCCACTTCTTCTATTGTTGGGTAAGGGACAAAAATCTCCTCACTTGACGGAGCAATTGCTCGAATAGGATGAACTTCTTTTGTCCTATTCAGTAGGTCTTGAAAGTGGGATCGCCATACTTCCAGCACATCACGTTCACTTGTTGTAAGTTCGTTGTTTCCATTTTTGATGGCTGTAGATCTTGGGTGGAAATCTTTGGTCAGATTCCGCGCATACAGGTCACATTGGAGAATATTGGCAATTTCCATAAAACGGTTCAATGTTGATTTTAGGGAGACGTGCTTGTTTCGTAGCGGTAATGCTTTCATAAAATGTTCATTGTTGTCCAATCCAATGTAATTTTTTAAGGTTGTGTTTAAATCGGTAGAATCTTTAAAAACGAGCATACGAATATACTTAGCTTCTTTGAGTAACGTACGAGCTTTGTTATACAATGCATCGACAGCTTCGGTAATATTCACATATTTATCATTTCGTATTCATTAAATGCTTGATAGCGTGTTTCTAAGCTGTCTGAATGGGTCATAATGGCTTCAATTGGAACGTCATCATTAATGGATTCTACCAACTTCAATATATTTTTTATTTGCAACACTGAGCAGTCGCGAAGACGTTCTAGACGATCAGACATTGTTCTTTAGTTTTACTACTAAAATTTTTAACCAGAGATGCACATTTTTAAAAACTAATATCTTTAGAACAAAAACAAAACCCCTTCTTTATATTTTGATACATTGTAGGGTAAGGATGAAACTTTCATTAGTCAAAAAATAATTAATAAAATTCTTGACCTACGGCATCAGCACCGTCTTTAAAAAAATTTATTTTAGAGTTATTAGTAACAGTGTAAGCAAAAGGTTTACTGTTTATTTGTTAGATAGCCGATAGGCCAGACAACACACTACATTTCCAACACACATAAACCATTAATATCGGGTAAGTCGTTCTCTGGTAATTGGATTTCAAGCTACAAGCGGACTCATGCTGTTCTCGAATTAAACACTGTTAAATGTTTCTACACGCGTATTTTTTACTTCATCCGACCTACACTTGTATGCCAAGTATGAAATCTATCAGCCGTTCGCCCGTCCTCCAGATCACGAATTTCATATTAAACTAAAATTTTTTGATATTTAAAAATAATATCTGAAGAACAAATAAAGCTCAATTAAATTTTAGTATGTTTTAGGGTATGGTTGGAACTTTCATTTTATGGAAAAAAATTAAAATATAATTGAGGTACGACATCAATTCCATCTTTAAAAAATGTATTTCTTAATATTTGAACAGTTCCTTGGCTTTTGAATTTTTTTGTAAAAATCGGGACTTTTTTAAATCAGCGCGGAAAGTGGAACAAATTGTTAAAAATTGGAACCTTCCCACAAAAAGCGTCACGTCTGGTACCTTGTGTATCTTATCACCTTGTGTACAAACAAATTAAATTGAAAAGAAGGTTCTCATCGCTCATTATTCGATAGAAAAAAATTGAATTTTCTTGCGGATTTAAACAATACAATTAAGTCTTGATTTTGGAAGTCGATTCGCTGCTCGATTTTGTATTGTTTACTTAAAATCTAAAAATAGCGTACATTGAATAATTTGTTTATTTTGCAAAAAAAACATCCACGAGGGAAAAATATGAAATTCTAATCGGTTTAAAGCATTTTTTGCCCAAAGCTATAAGGAATTGAAATCCTAATGTTCATTTTACGACATCGTGTATACGTACGTTAAAACCGCAGCTATGAAAATAATAAAAATTCGAGAACAATAAGCTTGAACAGTGTATAATAAAAATAAATTGACCAAAATGTTACTTCTTACTGTCGTTGCAAATACGTCTAAACGCTACAAATAGGATTGATGTACATATATGAAAATTGCTTATTATAAATCTTTGATCAACAGTATTATGTTGCAAATCTAAAATTCTTTTCAAGCTTGCAGTTTTTAATAATTTTCTTATTTTCAGCACTATTCTCATTTTTTGCGTGCCTCACAAAATTTTTCTAGTGTAACTGGAGATGATAATTTAGAAGAAGGTGAAGAAAGTGGAAATGAAGCTGAAGCATGTAACTTACCATTAAATCTAGTTTCAACACAGTTAGGTGCTGGCGATTCGTCACAACATTGACTGAATAAATTGATAACAACTTAAACCCAACATTAAAGCTAATAGAATCTCGCTTTTTCATCTCTAACATACATTTAATTACATATAACTATATATTCAATAAAGAAAAACGTAGATGATAGGATTTAAATTAAATAAACATTGATATTTTGTATTTATATATACCTACATATATTTTATTAATTACAATTAATAATAATAATAATACCTCAACTAACTTATAAAACATATTAATTAATTAATACTCAAATTTTGTTTTAATAAAAAAAAGTCGAATAAAAATTTATGAGATCAGACAATATTACAAGCAATAAAATAACAAACAAATCGCTTAAATAAAACAAATTACATTGATCTATTTTTAATTTGTTTTGTAATAAATTTTTTAAAATACCCTTAAAGCAATGATTATGACAAAAATTAATATAAAAATTAAAAATAAAAACAACCAATTAATATTTTTTCCATTAAATTTTAAGTATATTCGTTTCAATAATATTTAAAGTTTATAATAATATGATTAGTTAAAAAAAAAATTGGATCTCAAAATTTTTTGTCTATATTTTTTTGTTTTTGTTTGTTTATTATTTATTTTATCAATATGAAATAATTCAGTATTACATCCCCCTATTTATTTGAAAATAAATTTAATAAAAAAAACATAATTTATACTTAATAATAAAAACCAATTGATTAACTGTTATAAATATTTATATATGAACAAATAAATTATAAATTAAAAATTATTTTTTTAAACACAAAAATAACATGTTTTAAAGACAAAAAAAAATAGAATTTGTGAAATTGATTAATTTACTATTAATATAAAAAAAATTAGTAATATTTTTTTATAATGATAGAAGAAGAGATGAAATACTTTGATTATTTACATTTTGTTTTTGTAAATAATTAATAATTATTAAAACAATGTTTTTTCATAGTTTTAAGAGATATTTCTGTGGAGTTTTTTAGATTTATAAGAAGAACAAAAAAACACAAAAACAACCGCAAAGTTACTTAAAACTTAAAATTTTTTTAAATATAAAGATTGGAAATAGGTTTTATTGTTATTAAAATTGAAATAGTATTGTGATGTCTACAAATTAAAGTTGTTATTTCGAAAGTTGCTTTTTTAGTAATGTAAACTATTTTTATCAGATTTTTTATTTTAATATTGTTTTGCAGATGGCAAACAAATTTTTAAAATTTACATATAAATATTTTGTGTATTTACTATGAAACTTGCAATCAACGAATTATCGGTTATATTGATTTTACCATTATTTGGATCGAATATTGTTTGATTCGGTTGTATGTTTTTATTTACTATACCTTGAGCAGATTGGAATAGAAATTATTTTTTATAGAAACAAGTAAATATTGGTTAGATGAAGTTTTGATTATCATAAACCCATAAAACTAAATAAATTTTGATTTTCCGATTTTCGACAAACAGTTAAATTTCATAAACTAGTTAAATTTTAAAAATAATTAATTAATTTTCCAAAACTAAAGCATAAAAGAATTTTAATTTAATTTTTAATTTGTTTAAATTTAATAATTTGTTTTATTTTTGATTTTTTATTTCTATCTTTAGTTTAGATCCAGAATCTTCTTCAAAAAAAAACCAAATAAAATCTACATTGAATTTCTAAAAGATAATAAAAATCAATAAGACAACTTGCATCGACAAAAATTAAATTAACTACAATATTTTTTTAGAAACTGAAAAAAAAAACAAATTATTCACAAGTTTATATTATATCGTTAGAGTTCGTGACGTTGCATGTTATATACCATATTTAAAACATGTGCTTTCGATATGTTTTTCAAAGAACATTAAAATTTATCTTTGTTAATTTTATCTCTTGTGTTTGATTATATAATATGCTTGATAGTATCTGACAAAGATAACCGCTTCATAAAAATTTGCATGTCTGATTTAAACCATGTCCTCCATTTTCTCCACCATGACATCTTTCTTGGATGTGCAATTGGATGAATTGTTGCAAATCAAAAAGGATTGTTGTTTTCGTTTTATTTAATAAATGTTTTGTCATGATCATTCCGCTTAGCTTGCGTGGCATGTCCACTTCCAAAAAATGGCAGCAATTTGTATGGTTTATTTATTATACTCTTTGGTGATCTTCAATTGCATTTGTAATTCATCATACATTCGTCACATTTGTGACTCCGTTGCCCTTTGATGTCTTGAAAGCTTATTTTAGTTTGTGGCGTTATTTTAATTTATAAATACCGTATATTTTATATAATTTTATAAATACCGTACCATTTATTTAGCGTGAAGGTAGAAGACAAATATTTTGTATCCTTCTTTCTTCTTGTATAATTATTTTGGTAAGGACCAAAAATTAATACGGTCTGTTGTTTTTTGCAACATTTTATTACAGCGTTTAATTTTTGGTTCATGTTGACCTTTTTGAACAGAATGAACATTTCATATAAAGAACCTCAACATTTATTAAGTGCAAGGGCTACAAACATTTATATTTCATCTAATCCTTTCATGAATTCCTTATCTTCTACTAACTTGAACTGTTTGTCCGTTTATTTTAAAATGAGATGAATTCATTTAATGATCTTTTGATTTAGCGGACTAATCTGTCGGTTTCCTTTTAACAGCTGTTTTCATTGTTGTTGTGTTGAGCGCAATACAGCATGTCCTATTGTTTCTACTTCTGACATTTTAATGTTCGTCGAAAATGTTATGTCGAATATTTTTTGCTGTTTTTAGTGACAATTTGGAACAGTTTTCAATTTTCTCGGTTCCCTTTTTTTCATTTGTGTATAACGTTAATATTCGGTGTTTCTTTTTTTGCCCTTTCAGTTCTTTTGGTTTCTGTTTTCGGATCGTTTTTTAATTTCTTAATATTTTCAGAATAAAAAATATCCTTTTTGGAGTTCAACTATTTAAGTTTTAGTTTATATTACCATAATGTCACATTAAGTCTGCGTAGGCAACTAAAATAAAATCCAAACTTACTACAAAATATTGGAACTCATCATTAAATAAATTTTCAACAATCAACACTTTTTAATATAAATAACTTCTACTTCGGAGTGACTTGAATGAGCCGTTATAATTTTATTGTATATTTGTTTACAAACTCCAACTTGAAACACTGATAAGCAACACTTTGAAAATTTAAAATTTATTGTTTTATGTTTTAAATGTTAAAGTGGTGCTTATCAAATTGAATGAAAAGTTGGAGTTTGTAAACAAATATACAATAAAATCAACACTTGTTTAACACATTTTCAACAATCAACACTTTGCACTTATGTGAATGATTTACCAAATCCATAATTATAGCTAAATCCCACCTATTTATCGAAGATTTTGACATTATTTTCGTTACTCTGTTTCTATTCGTATTCTACTTTTTTGGGTGAATTGAAAATTGCAATTTTGACGCTCCGTTAGAATTTTGAAGAATACAATTTGCGGATAAATGTTGAATAAAAGCATGTTCTCTCACAGCATCTTCCAACAGAGCTAGAGTGAAATGTTGGAGAAATATTTTTATGCAACTTTTTGGTAGACAACAACGTTCGAGCTCGAAAAGTAAAAAAGCAATCTTGTCGCACAAAAAACGTGTTTTTATTTATTCAAAAATAAAATGATCGTTTCCAATCCATAGATGGTCCTTAACGAGAAACATTGATCGGTTGATTTGTTAGGATGAAAACTACACTGATGGTCGCCGATAATAAATTCGGTTATCGAGATGAGTCGAGTAAGAACAACGTTAGCAAGTATTTTATTAACATAATTCAGCAGTGTAATGCTACGATAACTCGCATGCTAGTTTAGAGAACCTTCTTATGTAGCGGAACAATGAGAGATGTTTTCCATCCAGCAGATATTTCTTCTTTGTCCCAGATTTTTTTTTAAGTAAAATGTGTTGCAGTATGAGTTACAATAACACATAAAAACCTTTTAAGACCGAAGGCTCACAACAACATGCGTTCTAATGTGTTGATGAACCCGATTTTTTTAAAAAAAATTTATAAAAGAAATTAACTAAACAATAAATCCCATCACATACAAAGTTTCATGATAAGATAGAGAAAATGAAAATAAAATAAAAGGGGAAAAGCAAATTTGTTTTTAAGAATCAGATCGTTTATACGTGAGACAAGACTCTTCTGTTTTTAATCAGTTCTGCGGAAATTCAGTTTTTCAGTTTGTTGGTGGCGACTTCAACTTCTTCGGATGTTGGGTAAGGTACAAAACCTCTTCACTTGACGGAGCAATTGTTCGAGTAAAATGGACTTCATTCATCCTATTCAGAAGGTCTTGAAAGTGGGATCGCCATAATGCCAGCATATCATGTTAATTTTTAGTTAGTTCTTATGTTCTGGTTTGTCTTCAGTTTTGAAACGTCAAATGCTGTAAGATCATTATTAGCTTCATTGGAATAATGAAAGTCTGCTTATTCAATTAATTTAAAATTAGCCCTCGGTACCGTGTTTCTATGTTCTAAAAATCGACTTTCTAGTGTCGGACTAGTAGTCTAGTCTAAACTAGTGTCTCTTAATGCCAGTTATTGACAAGGTATGTTGTCAATTAAAGTAATTCGTTGGTATATATTCAGTTATTCAGAATGGCACACTACGTAAGACGCAGTAGTATTTATTGCATTTATTGGTTCAAACAAAAAATTGGTGGGACTAGTAGTTCCGTTTTTGTCCAACTATGATCGAATTTCGACATGGTTTACCATTAAAACGCCGTGTGTTGCGAACATATCAAATAACTAGCTTTTCGTTTCTTTTGGAGATGCTATTTATTTTTTTGTCTTTATCGTTCGCATTAAGTTTAAACATATTATTTAATAAACGCAGAGCTTCAGTGAAGACATCTTTATCATAATTTGTTATGCATTCCAACATGTTTAAAAGAGAAATAAAGTAAAATCAGCAAAAATCAGAACATTCTGATAGACTCATCATTTAAAAACATACAAATATTTTTCTAAATGCACAGGTGAGACACGGACGACATTACGTGTTACAATAAAAAAGTTCAAAGGTCATAGTAAAAGAAAAATGCGACCAAACAAATTATTATAATAATTTTTACCTCAGTGATTTAAGAGACGAAAAAAATTGGAAAAATTGTGCCTCAAAAATATATACAAAAAGTATTATATTTTTTTTAAATCTTCTGTAATTAATATTAAAATAATTAAACTTTTTTCTATAATCTGATAAAAAATAGAATCTCATAAAATTCTGTATGTATAATCTTTTATTTCACTTAATTACATTTCAATCTCAGAAATTCACTGTTGAATGAATAATTTATTATTGCCTTAAATATTCTCAATTAAAAATAAAACTAAAAACTAAGAAAAGAAAATATAAATTATAAATATAAATCTTGCCTAAAGCATTAAATGTGATAGAAATAATTTTTTTTCTATATAAATATTATTATTGAAAAAAAAATTTAATAATTTATTTATATTTGATATCTTTTCTCAATTAATTACAAGAACTTTAAAAATATTGACCATGTTATTCTATTTTTATTTAAAACTAAAAAAATCTATTTAATATGGGACCCGAAAATAATTGACTTTATTTATTTAATATTTAAATTTTAATTTATTTTTAACATGGTCGTATTAGAACAAATAAGAAAAAAATTATTTATGTATAGTAATATGAACAAATTGTGACACATATTTTTAAATTAAACTACAAATACTCAAATTTCACTCAAAATAATTAATCAAAAGTTGAAAGAACAAAAAAATTAAAATTAAATATCTATATATTTTTACACAATTAGATGATATTATGTATATTTTTATTTCAAATAAAAAACTAAAAGATGAAACATTAACCAATAATTAGAAAGGAGATTGTAAAGTTAGAATAGATACTTACTATTTTTTATGATAAATTAAAAAAAGATGCTTGAGAAGTTATTATGGTATTAAAAGTATTATTTAATATTATTATTGAATATTAGTTTCTTGTAATAGTCACTACAAATTTTTACAATTAAAACTCATAACATAATAACGTCTTAAGATTTCTTATCTTTAATTTTTGTTGATTTTGCAAAAAATTTTAAATCTTAATTTTTTATTATTTGTTGCACTTTTGATTATTTTTACTTAATTTTACTAAGCTCTCTAAAACACTTAATTAGTATTCATTTTTTACTAATTTAATTATTTTCGTACTTACACGTCCTTAAACAAACAAAAAAATTTATTGAAAAAATCAAACCAATAACTAAATCTTATATTAATAATTAATTTTAATTAAATTTACTTAATGGTAACAATAGAGCAATGTAAGTTACTTATTTAATCGTTTTTTAATGTTGTTTTTTTAAATTAATGTAGAATTATTTAATTATGTTTTATTATTTATTCAAAAAAAAAATAAATATGGATGCTTGGAATTTTAAAATTCATATTTATTTAACTAAAATGTGTATACCAGTTGTTTACCAGTTTTATTTAATTTAATTATTTTGTTTATTATAGAACTTATTTTAAGATTATTATTATTATAATTACTTTATTCTATTACAAATATATTTTTATTATTAAAATTCTAACAATTAGAAAACAATATACTTTTACCATTTAAAAACTTAAGTTATAACAAAAAAAAAATATAAAAAAACCATTACAATTTAAATTATATAAATATTTTATTATTAATTTTTATTATTAGTTTTAAGAAAAAAACTATTGTTTATTATAAATGTTAACCGCTCCAAAATAATAATTACATAAATTGGAAAATGTAATTGGTAATTTTAATTATATAAGATTAACTTTGTTTTTTTTTTATTTAATTTTATTTCATTTCTAAAAATGAAACAAACCGAACAATTTGAACAGTATTCTTATTTTGTTATGTTTTGAATAATTTTTTTTTTATTATTTGAAATTCGCAAGGTAAATAATTATTTATAAAGATATTAAAAAATGTTATGAAAATATAACTATCACAAAGAAATATGATCAAAATGCCTTAATTTATATTACTTATAATTTTACATTTAATTTACTTAAAGCTGTCAAAAAAACAATACAAATTAAAATCGTTTCAATTTAATTAATAAATATTAATTATTAACTTTAATTTGGTACAAAAGAAACATGATTTGTTTTTTTAATTTACGAGTGTTAATTGATAAGTTTTAATTTTGGTTTTCATGCTCGGCAAAACGACCTTTTTGATTTTGCGGAAAAAAACTTTTTCAACATTTCAACAAATAAATTTGCTTTAATGTTGGAAAATAGTTTTCTCATAAAATCAAAAAGTACCTTTGCAAGTATACGCAAAATTCAATTTGTTTGTTCTTATCTTGCTCAATTTTATGACGTTTTGCACGTAAAACTCTATTGAAAAACATCGCGTTTTCTACGGTTTAAATGAACTTTAAGTAAAAACTCAGATATTTTTAATTTTTCCTAACTGAAACAGTTTTCTCACTTATGGAAATCGTCAGAAATTATAACATTTAGTAAAATTCTATAATTTATTTTCATCGATCGAATCGTCTTATTAAATGGCATAACGTCTGATGATATCTTATGTTCAAAATATTTGAATTGCAAAACATAAAATCAATGATTTTAATTTTTATATACATACTTAAAACAAAGAAAGAAGAGTTTTTCAAATATGTTGATTTAAATAAAATTTCATAGACTCGTTGTTTTCCACATAATTTTCCATTCCTGTAAATTATGTTAATATATTAACGGTATCAGCAAAACGACGTTTTTAGTGTCAAATTGAATGAGCCTCAGATTGACTTTTATTAGTATCTGTGGCTGTATAAATTTGATTAACTTTCCTGAAATAAAAACTGGCCAGAAATAAAAACTGACCTGAAACTTCTCTCTGTTCGTTTTTTAACATTGTTTCTTTTATTTTAAATTTCATTCCATTCGCCCATTCCATCCTACCTTGGTTTTGCCTAAAATAAATGAACTAACTTGCAAACCTGTAAAGGGCTTAAATTCCTTGTATTAATTTTTAAATTTATACTGCGAAGAAACTTGAAACTGATATAGTTTTTGTTAAAGTATAGCGACAATGGAAGAAAACGTAGTCGTCAGTTAATATATTTCTATGTGACACTTTTGCCAAAGAAATTTTTCTGGCCCTGAACTTATAATAATCAGAAGCCGTTGCCCGGTTGGTAGTTGTATAAATGTTTGTACTGTTATTTTTATGACGATGATACAAGGCTGGTATAGGAATAATCTGCTTAATTTTAAGAGTGTATGGTTTTCTTACAATTCATCTGTTTGAATTTGCTATTCTAGCTGGAACAGGTTTTTGATTGCCTTTTTGTATGGTTTGAATTCCTCCATGTAACTTTATAATTTTAATTTCCTCTGTGTAATGTTTTCAACTGTCATCCTTCGATTTAATCCCCCTGATTGGACCAATGTTTATTTTGAGAATCCGCCACGACATTATTTGTACATTTTTCGCAGTTTCGGCTTAGGTGTTTATTCGAGTTTTTAATTAATTGCTCTATTAATACTTTTGAATGAATTGAATCATCACACTTGATCAAGTGTTAAGGATAGCCACTGTGATGAAAAACAACACAAAATCATTTTTTTGTGTGAACTTATACAGATTATACCTTCGAAAATGTGTATAAATTTTAGATCAAAATTTCAAAAATTGACTGAGTTACTGTCATTCTGAATCAATCCAGTTTTACAATTCTATCACACTCTTTCTATCGAAGCTAATAACTGTTACTATTTAATATTTTTCAATAAAAATTTATGAAAACAAAATTAAATAAATTCTAAAACGCGATCACTTTATTCTATAATTATTCCTGCCAAAAAAATTCTGAAAGTCGCTTATTTTTGCTGCCGTCACATCACAGTAAGTTTTTCTCAAAACGACTATTATTCGTCTTTGAAATAGCTAAGGGTAAGCCTAGCTGATTTTTAGAATTTTTAAATCTTTTCTATTTTTTAAGATTACTTGAATACAAATAATAAGGGCGAAAATATGAAAAAAAATTCAATCGATCCCCATTTTGTGAAAAATCAAAATTAAAAAAACGGCTACGTACAACGATAACTACATTCATACAAATCATAATGAACTTTTATTTTTTTTTTTGATAACACGTTTTCGAGAAATCGATGCGACCGTGCAGTGAGAATTTTATTTAGAGCGTTACAGAAAATTTGATAACTTTGTTATTATTTAAAATTTTTCAATAAAAATTTATGAAAACTATATTGAATATACAATGAATAAAATTAAAAAAACGCGGTCCCCATATTACTTAAATATCCCCGTCAAAAATGCCCGAAAATCACTTATTCATTCTATCGTTACAGGGGGATAGCCCCCTTAACATCGAATCTTGTAACCATATCCTCATGACAAATCAAAAAATTATTTAATTTTTGAGTAGATAGAAATTGAAATAACCATCAAACAACCACACCAATAAACCACCAAATAACCACAGATGTAGGCTGTTTATAGTTCTTTATTATTTTTGTGTTCCATGTATCGCTCAATTTGCCTTACATAAAAGTTCTGACCATCCAATTTGTAAACACATGTAATGAAATATTTTGTTTATAATGTAACTAACTGTTCTAAATTTTATTTGTTATGTGCTATTGACGTACAGTATTTATTGTTATTTTCTTGTCTTATATGTTCATATTTTTTCTTATGTTTCTTTTTTAAACAATAATAGCTAAAAAAAAAATCTGCAACTGTCCAGAAAACCTCCAAATATGTATCAGACAAAAACGATCATCATTTCCATCAAAACTAACACAAACACGAGCTTACAGTCATGTAATGAACCGACCAAAAACTATACCAATAATTGTGAAAAGAAAAGATAGGGAAAATTATAAAGTAAAAAAGAAGGACGTCCCATAGGAGATCATTCGCAAAACGATAAAAGGAACACAAAATTGAAATAACAAAGAAAATTTCTAATTCCAATACGCCTTATAATTTTATAATGAATAAAACTCAAGTTAATTTCAACACGAACTACATTTAATTTTATGAAATCAAACAAACGAGCAGAATATCGATCGATTCAAGAATTAAAGATTTACAAACATCAATAATGACAATATTATCAAGGCAAAATCAATACAAATTATTCTTACGGACATAATTCTTAAGGTGTAGGGGCAAACTCGATATATTACATATTTTGATAAATGTCACTTTCAGGCGAGCTTAGTTATGGAAAAATCGAAATCAAGAAACATGTTATATCTCAAATGTTTTTCGATTTCCTAAAATGTCTCAAAACGAACTAGAAACTGATATGCATATAGGAACGATATATTAAAAAGAAAATTTTTTGAAGTAATGTAAAATTTTATAAGAAAGTTCAAAAATTTTTTGGGTCTTACGAGCATTACTTAAATGGATGCTGTCGGTTGGGTGCTCTATTACAATTTTAAAGAAATGTTAATTTTTTTTGTATGCTCTTTAGGCGGTCATCATTAAGGTTACTTTGAATTCACAAAGAGATTTTTGCAAAAGCAGACAAATAAGTTTACTTTTTAAGCAGCTTCTAGCTTGTCTGATTGTCTAGAGCAGTGTTTCTCAACTGATTTCATGCTACGGAACAATAAATATTTTAAAATTCTGTTGCGGACCCCTCGAAATATTTCATGTTAGATGGATGAAAGTCCAGGTTATATTCTGCTCACACTAACATACTAAATAGGAGTGAACGAAATAAAGTGTCTTTAAACAAACAAAGGAAAAAAAACGAATTTTGGTGTGTAACAGAGTTTAAAATTCTTCTTATATCACTAATTTACTCCGTTATTTCAAAAATAAAAAAATATCGTTCTGACTCCTAATTCGAAGTAATAGTAATTTATTGTGCAAGTGTTTAATGCTATATTTTATTTTTCGAGTCAAAGTTTGCATTTGCGAGAGAATAAAATTCATTAAACACGAACCCAGTACAGCGTTTTATCCTTTCGACAGAGTAACATGTATTAATTTAAATTAAAGTTTTGTTCATTGATAAAACAAGTAAATTTACTTGTTTTATCAATTCATTGATAAAACAAGTAAAACGAAAAAAAAACATAAATCTTATTTTATTTTATTGTACCATTAATTCCAAACAATTAAATAAATTTTATTCAATTTCAATACCTATTTAATTGTTTGATATTATGAAAATGATATGCCCTGCAATGAAAGACATCAAAGTTCAAATTACTAATATTAATGAGAATTGAGAATTGAGAAACCAAAAAGCAATCATAAAAAATACTAATTTTTTTTACAATGGAAATTTAATTCAACTATGATTCGCAGTCTTTGCCTTTTGTAATATTTGTGAGAGAGACATGCGCATTAATTTAAATTTATTGTTTTTTGTATAATCAGAGCGAAAATGTTATATTTTATTTTTTTATTTATAAAATACAATCCAAAAAATTTATTTCAGAGTTCAATACAATCAAATAAAATGTTTCCGGCATTAAATATAGATTTATTTTTACCTCAATTGTGGGCGTTATTAAACTTAATAGAATAAAATAAACAGCTATTAATTTTATTCTCTTGCGTGGATGTTGCAAAACACAATAAATAAAACAAATTATTTGATTGTTTTGAAGTCAGAAATAAATTTTTTTATTGTATTTTGTAAATAATTTTATTTTATTTTTTAAAGAAATCAACAAAAACATTTGCGCTCTGATTATACAAAAAAACAACAAATTCAAACTAATGCGTATGTCCCTCTCTCGTATATTGAAAAACGCAAAGGCAACTACGATTAAATTGAAATGAATTGTGAAGAAAATTATTTTTTTCATGATTGTTTTTTGGTTTCTCAATTCTCATTAATATTAGTAGATATAACTTTGTAGGTAGGTTATTTCATTTTAAAAATACCAAACAATTAAATAGGTATCGAAATTGAATAGAATTTATTCAATTGTTTGGAAATAATGGTACAAAACACATTAAACAAAATTCATTGTTTTTGTTTTACTTGTTTTACTAATGAATCTTAAAATAATTTAACTTAAATTAATACATTTTACTCTGTTGGAAAGATAAAACGTTGTATTGGGTTGGTGTTTAATGAAATTTATTCTCTCGCAAATTTGTAAACTTTTACTCGAAAAATAAAACATCATTAAACACCCAATAAAATACTAATATTGTGTTCCACAGAAATCACGTAATAGAATAAAATGGAAAGCTGTTTATTTTATTAAGACTATTAACGCACACAATTATGGTTGTAAAACAACAAAAATAAACCTTTATTTGTAGTTGCCGGAAGGATAATTTTTTTTTCAAATACTCACACTTTTAATTTTTACTTCAAATTTGATGCTTTCCTTCGTATTAAAAATAAAAATAGACTATTTTTCTGAATGGTCCAATTATGCAAGTATTATTATCAAAATAAATAAAAATAATCATTTTCTGCATATGGAATGGAAGAATAGTAAATTTTGCTACAAGAGGTGAAAACGCTGCTTTGTTGTTTTCGTTAGATGCGTTAGTGTCGAGTGGGGCAATTTCACGAAATTCCAAAATTAATATTCAATTTTTTCATTGTTGCTTTGATTTAAAAACTTTAATAAAATTGCATGAAAATACCATAGCTACGCAGCAATTTATTATTTAGCGAAAATAATTTTACACTAGTTGAAAAAACATTTTCACAAGGGATTAAGCCTTCATGAAAATAGAAATTTTATATGCTAACGTTGAAAAAAAATTCACAAACTATTTCACAAATAGTATTTACATTTGAGGGGTGAACAAAGCTCTCGAATAAAATAAAATTGTAATTGGTAATAAATATAAACAATTCGCGGACCATTAAAATTTTTTTTTGCGGACCATCGATGATCCGCGGACCAACGATTGAGAAACACTAGTACCCTTTCGAGGCTTTCGATTTCTACTAGGCTCTAGAAAAAATGATGATTGTTTGACTGTAGGTTGATATTTTATTTTATGCTTCGTCTTGGTTTGACTTGATTGCATGATTAGAGCAGTTTTAAGGTATATATCCTACAAAATGGTTATCATACACTTAGGCATGAAAAAATTAAACATTTTAAAACAAAACAAAAATTTGTTGAGCAATATTTAAGGCAAACAAAATCTTACATTTTGTTTCACTAATTAATTGGTTAGGGTGATCAATTGATCGTACACATAATGGCCTTTATATGGTTCTATAATTTATGTGTAACGGAACAACTTAATTCATTGGTTTATAGTTGAAATATTCCGAAATCTAATATATTTTATAAATATTTTATAAGCGAAAATGTTTATTAAGAAGTAACAGCACTTTTATCCGGCACGAAAATCTTCTTTCGTTTCACTACAACTTCAGAAATGATCTAGTCTATTCACGGTTTGATTATCAAAATGTTTCCTATTGATTTCCGTTCTTAAACGTTTCAATTAAGCGTTCAAACGATTTACGGAATAATTTTTTTTTAAATTTAATGCCCTTATGTCAGCGAATATCTTCGGCTATTCAGAAGTGTTAATTTGTAATTTATTATATTTAAAACAAAACGTCCTTAACTTCGTTTCAAAAGACACAAACCCTACCTTACCCAAAGAAATCATTTTTTGCTATTAATAAAATTTTTAATTCATTTATAACCATGTTGCGTATCTTCTATTCAGCTTTCCAAATGTTTGGCGCCAACTCTATAATACCTTTCTTTAATGCAGTTCTTCTATAATACATTTAAAAAGTTTTGCGCCCATCTGATTATGAAACCAATTACTTATCAACAAAAAACTCATTGAAACTAACACGGTAAAACTTAATTCGTCCATAATTCTATAAAAATATTAAAAAATTAATATAAGAAGAAAAATAAAATTATTAATAACAAATTAATTGACACGAACCTCGCCTATAAATATAAATATCCTTTTTGAAATGAAATAACAAAATTAAATTATTTAAATTTAATATTGAAATTTTATTAATTAATTATTTTTCTTTTATTAAAGTTGTTACACAAATTTATTAATTAAACAAATTCATTGAAATCTTATTTAACGTAAAATATCATTCGTTTTCGTATTATGCTTTATTATTATTATTTTGTAGAAAATTATATTGCACAGTATTTTTTGTTTATTTTAAATTATTATTTATTTTTTTTTGTTTAATTATTAACTTAATTATCATGTGGCATTATAATTTTTATTTTTGTAATTGTATCGTTTCTTAATATTTACACAGAAGGGCTTTAAGTTATATACTAAAAAAAGTAGTTGGTGGATAACAAAAAGCCCCAACTAAATATTATTTAGTTTGCTTGGCAAATTAATTTTGTAATCATAGAAATGGTACAATTTAAAATTCATTAACATACAAATACTTACCAGTACACAATGACAGGGTTTTTAAACATTTTTATTTTTTGTTTGTTTCTATATTATAAGCTTTATTTTGTTATTTATGAATAGGTAAAATAAAAAACTATCATTAAAAAGTTGTAATTATACATATGAAGTTTTAATGATCACATTAACAAACAATAAAAAAGTTTATAAATAAAAATAAATTGAAAAAAAACTAACCAATATAATTATTTTACGTCTTTAAACTATTATAATATTTATAAGTTTATAATTTTACATCTTATATAATATATTATATATACAACTTCTATAAAACAAATGTTTTTATTTTTCTGTGCGTGATTATTTTGTGTTTTATTTTAATATAATTTTAGTTTTGAAAGTAATTGCTAAATACTTACCTTTTTTTACCTTATTAATTATTAATATATTGTATTATGTATTATTATTATATTGATAAAAACAAAATTATAATATTATTTTTTTATATATTAAATATGGAAATTAAAAAATTGACCATTTTATTTCGAAAACAGAAGAAAAATCACATTTAAATGAATAAATTTTTTGCAAACAAATGTAGTTTTATTGGATTTACTAGGTGAGGTATAAAAATAGGGACTTCTCGCTATCAAAAACTCACGGTCATCTTGAACAAAAAATGTCCGAAATATTCGTTTATAACAAGTAATAACGGTTAGTGGACAAAATTCAGATTGCTTGAATATTAAGGTGTGTATGTGTATCTGATCGGAAAATGTTTAATCGTTTGTTTTCAAGAAAACAGTTCAGTGTTGCAACTGTTAATAACCACCATGCAAAGCACAATGTTAACTGTATCGAACTAACTAATTATGCGATCCAATATGGAATGGTAGTAAGAGCATAAAGTTTACAGCATTGCATAAGTGAATCATAGAATTCGCTAGCTATATAAAAGTTGCATACAAATTCTTTTGAATCTGGGCAATAAAAAACAGAGTATCCAGTTTTTCTAAGAAATTTCGAGAGATTCGGTTTAAATAACGTTCTGGGAAAAACCAGAACACGTATAGCATTACTTTAAAGCAATGTTATTGTTACGATTACAGAAAAATCTAGACGATTACGGTCACTGCCAGGAAAATAAAATCAACAAAATACTACAACAAATTAATGAAATGAATAGTGTTGTTGTTGTACATATTCTTAGAATTAAGGTCTACATAAGACAAATGATTTTATGAATCAATTCAACGTAACGTAAAATAATCGAATATTCTAATATTTTCTCAGGGTTTCTAAAAAGTGACCGCGAAATTTCTAGAGATTAAGCAGAATGTATATAAGGAAATTACCTCTTGTAGTTTTTAATTTAGTTTTATTTTAAACCTGCGATAGTGAAGTTAAAATTATAAAAGTGATCTTCAAATTAGTTTTTGTGTAAAGTTATACGTGTAACAAAGTTATAAGTGTTATTGTGTAGAAATATTTTGTGTATTATTTTGAACGTTTTGAACTGGAAACTTCTACAATAAACCGTTGGAGTTCTGAAGCTGTTAAAAGAATATTCTAGTTAGGAATATTGTTTGCTGTATTGTTTTCCTGTTGTTGTGGAACAATCAAGGAGTTGAAGACTTAATAAAACCTGGTGTTTGTGCTTACTTGATTGCGTTTATCGAATTGTGAGTAAGGCCAATTCGAAGTAAGGTTGGACAAACGTAACAATATGCATCTTCTGACTGAGCAACTTAATTATAGAGCTGCTGCGGCGAAAACGCAGATACATATTGTGTGTCTATCTTCCGTAAGGTTCATTTAGTTTCTGCCAACGCCGTGGTCAACTGTACCAAACATAAAAACATAAACATAAATATATCATTCCTGCATGGAGGGATCAGTTTTTATTGTTTTGAATATTTTTAAGTTTTTGATCTACGGGTGTGACAACCCCGCGTACTCCAGTCCCTGCTATTGACATACGAGTTAACGTGAGATATCACATACCACTGGCAATAGCAGTGAGATATCACTAGCCAAGGTGACATCTTAGGGGTGGTGGCGGATGAACTGTATTCAGTCAACGGTAGCACCTTCAGTCTTAGCTGTGAAATAATCCTTGATGATGAGACGCTATTGCTTCCTTGAGGAAACGAGCCTTTATATAACTATTTGTGGGTTTAGAAAGATAGAGCGTCACAGGATCAAGGAATATGCAACCGTCTGGATTATTGGCAACTACAGTTTTGTTTTGTTTCAGCAAATTTTTGTAAAAATTTGCTATTTACTTTATAATTTACTTTATATTTTCTCTATTCTATCATAAAATATTGGCCTATGTCATATTTTGTCAGTGATAGGATTTTTTGTTTAGTTATCTATTCTTTAACCAAAAATATAAAAAAACAAAAAAAGAAAGATTTACGTCCATCAACATCTTTGAACGTATGTTGTTGTGGGACCTTGGTCTTAAAAGGATTTTATGTGTTATTGTGACACATATTGTAATTCCTACTACACAACACATTTTATTAAAAAAAAAAAAAAAAAAATAGCCGAGTCGACTGTGATGTCAATTCACCAATTCACAAAATTTGGGCATCAATACCAATAATGGAAATCAGATTATTTAAGAGTACTTAGATACTATACATTTGGAAATCCTAAATGCTGCAGAAGCAGAGTGTCTACCGAGATATCTATAATCGCTCATAGAATAATTAAGCTACTAAAAGATAGACGATACCATTTGATGGATAAATACAATTGGAGTTCTGCCGCAATGCATGATGGTTTTTAGTAGTAAATGAGGTATAACTTCGAAAAGTATTAATTTTGATAGTACAATTTATTACTTCACCACAATTTTAAATTATGTGAAGGAATGCAATCGATCGAAAAAAAAAATCTTACATACCCCAAATTTTGTTCTTTCTTTTGTTTTGGACCATTCTCTATTTAAATAGCCAATAAAAATTTTGGTCTACGTCTGTGTGTAGGTGGGTGGGTGGATGATTGACCTTTCTGCATAAGATCTTGATGAAACTTTGGCTTGTATCATTACAAGTTCACATGAAAATGGAAGATCTGGATTCATTTCAAATTTGGACTAAGCTTAAATCTTCAATAACTTCTAATCGGCTTTCGATATTATGGAAACTTGGTATATAAGGTTTTATATTTCTGCATTTCCGGTTAAAAAGTTTTTTTTCAGGTGTTAATCCCTACTGTAGCCTACAATTACCGATCGATTTTCATGAAACGTTGGCAAAAGCTTCCAAGTAATATGAGAAAGATTTTATCAGCTTTTGGAGTCCATTGGATAAAGGGTTGGAGGGTCCACCATACAACAGGTGGTTTTTCTACCATGTTTTTTATGTTTGTTGGGAGCATACTAGATTCGTTCGTGAATGAATTTTGATGACACTTTGGAAAAAGATGCAAATATGTACGGCAAGGAACTGATTAGTTTTTGAGCGATAGTGAAGAAAATGGTGTGGGGTCCCCGGAGCCCCTGTTTTTTTGAAAGCTCAATAACATGAAACTTGTTACATAAGCATTTAGTACGGTTCCCAATAGTTCTATATCCCAACTTCCGGTTTTTTACATCCGATAAAATTTTTGTTGTTGTAATTTTTTGAAGCCATTTCAGTGTCTTTATGAACACTACAGTCTACAATAATGAAGTGATTATGATGAATCATATGGGAAAGGTTTCAATTAATATGAATAGATAATTATCATCTTTTGGTACACATTGATCAAGTGGCAGGGGTCTACCATACAACTACTGACTTTTCACACATTGTTTTTAAAATTTGTTGGGAGCATACAGACTTCATTCATTAATCAATTTTGGTGACACTTTGAAAAAAGATGGAGACTTAAATAACAAAGAACTGATTAATTTTTGGACAATATTGGGATAAGTGGTGGGGTGCCTCCCTAACACCTATTTACTGTGTCACAATTTTTTCAATATTTGTTGGGAGCATACAACATTCGTTCGTGAATGAATTTTGATGACGCTTTGGAAAAAGATGCAAATATGTATGGCAAGAAACTGATTAGTTTTTGAGCGATAGTGAACAAAGTGGTAGGGGTGTCCCGAGCACCTGTTTTTTTGAAAGCTCAATAACATCTGTACCTGATAATCGAATCGGATGAAACTTGTTACATAAGCATTTAGTACGGTTCACAACAGTTCTGAATTCCAACTTACGGTAAAATTTTTTTTTATAATTTTTTGCAGGTTTTTCAGTGTGTTTATGCACACTACAGCCTACAATAATGAAGTGATTATGATGAAACTTATGGAAAAGGTTTCAATTAGTGTGAGAAGATAATTATCATCTTTTGGGACATATTGATCAAAGTGGCGGGGGTCTACCATACAACTGCTGACTTTTCACACTTTGTTTTTAAAGTTTGTTGGGAGCATACAGACTTCATTCATTAATCAATTTTAATGACACTTTCAGAAAAGATGGAAACTTAAACTACAAAGACCTGATTAGTTTTTGGACAATATTAGGATAAGTGGTGGGGGGCCTCCCTAACACCTGTTTACTGTGTCACAATTTGTTCAATGTTTGTTGGGAGCATACAACATTCGTTCGTGAATGAATTTTGATGACACTTTGGAAAAACATGCAAATATGTATGGCAAGGAACTGATTAGTTTTTGAGCTATAGTAAACAAAGTGGTGGGGGTGTCCCGAGCACCTGTTTTTTGAAAGCTCAATAACATATGTACTTGATAGTCGAATTGGATGAAACTTGGTACATAAGCATTTAGTGCGGTTCACAATAGTTCTGCATCCCAACTTCCAGTTTGTTACTTCTGGTTAAATTTTTTTTTACTTTTTCTCGTACAACAGAATTTATATTTGTTGAGATAATACTGCTTTCTTTAATATTTTTATAATTAGAACTACGCGAAATCTATAACATTGGTTAGCCTTTAATTAAAGTATTTGATGGATATTACGCACTATATATCCAGAACACTATGTTTCCAGAGCTGTGGTGAATTCAGCCTATGTATCAGCGTCGCAATATTTTTTACACTTATAAAATTTTAATTTTTATCTGAACATTTTTAAATTTTAATTGAACAATATTAGTTGAAAACTTTATTGATGATCATACATCTTTTTATTCAATCATATATCAATCATCCTAGATCGTACAATTTGATCGCCTTTATACAGATAGATGTCCATATCCTGTTTCGCTTTCGATTATATTTCCCGTCGCACATAAATTAATAATTTCCCCATATCATCTCAATATAAAATGCAATTAAATAACCAATTAGAGAAAATATCTCTTCTACAACCACAGACAATAGTTGTATTTTTTATTATTTTATTAATCGCACAATGGTTTTCCATCTACATATAATATTATGACTAAGATTTAAACAAATGACAAAATTCTCATTGTTTATGTAGATATAAAAACATGTATTATTAACTAACATTGAGTGACGTTACAAAGCAATTAACTAAAAAAATATTTTATGTTTGTTGAAATTTAAAGGCCAGAACCGAAATAAATTATAAAATGATCAACGAATTTCTTTAAATATGAATATTATTATTTTAGAGTAAAACTCGAAATAGTTCGTCGTTACAAAACTACTAGCTGATATAGGAGAAGTCTTCAAATGGTATGTGGGAGTCTGATGAACTTTTCCATGCTGACAGATGGCAGAATAACTCAACCTGTCTTTTGAAAGCAGAGTAGTAATTTCAAGACAGAGGACTGGCCTAAAGCTAATTCACTATCGACCAGCTAGACCAATAAGTTGGACATCTGTTTAGATGAACCACACACTGGCAAGTATGCGTGAACTACGGTTTCAACTTGACGAATATTGTATGGTTGTCAGATTATCCGTTTTTTAATCTTGTAGCAAGTTTGGAAAAAAACTTTGGTTTAGTTTAAAAATGTAATCAGTAATATTTTGCTGAGTATACAAGTGCTAGTATGAGTGAAAAAGGATTTGTGGGGTGGAGTGTATGTGTAATCGAGCAGTTAGCAGTCGTTCTTAGCGTTAAAAAGTTCATACGACATGCCGATGCCGATATTTGCACGATTGTTACGGACCACTCCAGTTTCAGATGGTTGATGGAGCAACGTGGGCCTCTCTTTAAAAGTTTAACTTTTATAACCATATTTTATTTATTTATTTCAGGGTTTATAATTTTATTTTATTCGAACACTCATTTCACTCCTTAAATGAATACTATCATAAATTAAAATGTTTATGATTTCAATATCGTTCTTCCTCGAATAATAAAATTTTCAGTTTTTTTGATTTTATTGCTTTGGAGTTCTTATTTTATTTATTTTGTTTTTCTTTTCTTTCATCCATTTGTAAAAGAATAAAATTAGTACCTTTTCGTCATCCTTTTAATATATATTGTTATAATATACTTGACAATACTTGAATATAACAATACTTGCAAAATTGAAGAAAAGATTTACAAAAAACCATTTGTTTTTTGCGTTGGAAAGCATCAATTTTGAAGTAAAAATTAAATGTTTGAGTATTTGAAAGAAAATATTTATTTCAATTTAAGAGTGTAAGAACGAAATTTTATTATTTTCACTCCTGTATTTGGAAGTGTTATACAGTCAAACTCGCTTATAAAGTACGCTCAAGGGACTGAGATGAGCGAACGTTATAGACAGTGTGTACGTTATATCCATGGTTTTCATATTTTTAAATAAAAAATAAAATGTATCTTATAAATCGATAAATAAAAATACGATTTATTAGATAATTCATATAGTATAATAGTAAATAAAAATTCATTTGAAATTCATAAGTGTAAATTAAATAAAAGTAAAATAAAAAAATAACTAAATAAATTTAATTCAATATCACATTTCATAATTTTATATATAGCATTTATTAAAAAATGCTCTGCCCAACAAATCAATGATTGAAAACAAAACTATTTGCTGGCAGAAAAAAAACTTGTAATTTTTTGTTGCTTGAGGGAAGTTTGGATTAAATTTTCCACTTTAATCTTAATTTGTTGAAGCTTTTGAAGCTCAATTTCGGTTCCCTCATTGTAGTTTAAAAATGTTTGAAGACATTTGAAAGCGTTTGCTATTTCTGTTTTATTGGGTACAGATACCAATTCCTCGAGTTCATCTTCCGATTCGAACTCAACAGTTTCTGAAGCAGCCAAAGGATCTGCTGACCTCTTCACTATTACTTGCACTTGTAGTTAGGCCGTCATCCACGGTTAAATATTGTTTTAGTGATACTCTTTCCGATTGATCAATTCTAGACTGAATGGTTGGATTTTGCCACAAATTGTTTATTTCAGTAAGATTATCCATGTTGTCAGTAACGTCCATAGATGCCGTTAAATTTATGCCAGCCTTTTTAAAACAATTGCTTATCGTCATGGCTTTAACTTGTGTCCAAGACTTTGAAATAAAGTTAGCTGCATCTAAGAGAGTTATCTTAATCTCTCTCATAGTGATCTCAGGTGACTTTTCTAAACCATTTATAATTTTTAAAAGAAGCAACTGTTTATAAAAATGTTTAACGTTTTTTATAACGCCTTGGTCCATTGGCTGGCATATTACAGTTATATTTGGTGGCAAAAATATAAGCTTAATAGCCTTCAATCCAACTACATTTGAGTGTGATGGACAATTATCAGCAATAAACACTACGGACCATTTTTCTTTGCTAAATTTTTTATCCAAATTTACGAGGTAATCTTCCCAAATTAGTGATGTCATCCACGATTTACGATTTGAAACATATTTTAATGGCAGAGATTTGACGTTGTCAAAGCACCTTGGTTTACCAGACTTTCCAATCATTAGAAGTGGAAGTTTTTCGGAACCGTCTGCATTAGCACCAATTAGTATACTAACCCTTTCTTTACATTTTTTGCCTCCGGCACACGAATCGTTATTGAACGCCAGTGTTTTATTTGGAGTTAATTTATAAAATAGACCAGTTTCAGCTAGGTTAAAGATATTGCGAAGTTCAAAGCTTTGAATTAAATTGGGAACCTTATTTGTGATCCATGCTATTTCGATTGGTGCGTCGGTTTTTTCTCCCACAATAGGCTTGAATGAAATATCGTTTCGATTTTTGAAACGGTCTAACCAACCATTTGTTGCTCGGAAATCATTAACTTTTAAGACCTTTGCAAATTCTTCAGCCTTAGTTTTTACTAATGAGCCACTAATCGCTATATTTTTAGAGCGCATCGTTTTAATCCATTTAACTACCGCATCCTCTACATTGTTGAATTTCCCACTTCTAATTTTTTTTCGTTTTGACGAACATACGGCTTCTTCAATTTTTTTTCGGTTACTCACTATTGAAGAAATTGTAGTTTTGGATAAACCAAATTTTTCTCCAATTTGTGAGTACGAATGGCGAGCAATAAAAACCAGCACAATACAAAATTGTTTTGGTAGTTGCGGCTTAAAATCTATGGAGATTGCAGAGCACAGCGACGAATTAAATGAAATTTCACCAGGTATTGATATATAATTTTCATCAATTGACGACAATTTACTGTGTTTTGATGAGAATGAGGATTGTGAGGACGTAGTTGTAGCAACAATCAAATTAAAATATCAAACATTGGTGGAATCCGATGACAGTGATGATGAAGAACCTGTGGTCGTAACTAACCGTGAGGCAAAACAATGTGTTTTTTATTTTTTTTTTAAATAAAAAGTGTTGTGTAATAGGGTTTAGAATATGTGTCACAACAACACATAAACACCTTTTAATACCTAGGTTCCACAACAACTGGCGTTCTAAGGTATTGATGAACGCTTTTTTTAAATCTCTGCGGGTTGAAGCCACCTGAGACTAAGAATTCCATCAAACTATTCCATTTGTATGCAGTTCGGACAAAGAAGTCTTTCTGCAATCTGCCAGTATGACAGCGCAGGATCTCGACCGTTTCACTGGTTGCGGTAGCCGATTGCCGAGTGGAACGGGGGTAAGAATAAGTTTGAGGCATGATGCCGCTGATCTCATCTGAGCACTGCTGATGATGATATTTGTAAAAAACAACGAGATCAGCAACAGTGCGACGATGTTGTAGGGAATCAAGTTTTGATGTCAAAGCTCGATCCCCCACAATTCATATAGCCCGCTTTGGAAAGCATCAATTTTGAAGTAAAAATTAAATGTTTGAGTATTTGAAAGAAAATATTTATTTCAATTTAAGAGTGTAAGAACGATATTTTATTATTTTCACTCCTGTATTTGGAAGTGTTATACAGTCAAACTCACTTATAAAGTACGCTCAAGGGACTGAGATGAGCGAACGTTATAGACAGTGTGTACGTTATATCCATGGTTTTCATATTTTTAAATAAAAAATAAAATGTATCTTATAAATCGATAAATAAAAATACGATTTATTAGATAATTCATATAGTATAATAGTAAATAAAAATTCATTTGAAATTCATAAGTGTAAATTAAATAAAAGTAAAATAAAAAAATAACTAAATAAATTTAATTCAATATCACATTTCATAATTTTATATATAGCATTTATTAAAAAATGCTCTGCCCAACAAATCAATGATTGAAAACAAAACTATTTGCTGGCAGAAAAAAAACTTGCAATTTTTTGTTGCTTGAGGGAAGTTTGGATTAAATTTTCCACTTTAATCTTAATTTGTTGAAGCTTTTGAAGCTCAATTTCGGTTCCCTCATTGTAGTTTAAAAATGTTTGAAGACATTTGAAAGCGTTTGCTATTTCTGTTTTATTGGGTACAGATACTAATTCCTCGAGTTCATCTTCCGATTCGAACTCAACAGTTTCTGAAGCAGCCAAAGGATCTGCTTCTATTACCTCTTCACTATTACTTGCACTTGTAGTTAGGCCGTCATCCACGGTTAAATATTGTTTTAGTGATACTTTTTCCGATTGATCAATTCTAGACTGAATGGTTGGATTTTGCCACAAATTGTTTATTTCAGTAAGATTATCCATGTTGTCAGTAACGTCCATAGATGCCGTTAAATTTATGCCAGCCTTTTTAAAACAATTGCTTATCGTCATGGCTTTAACTTGTGTCCAAGACTTTGAAATAAAGTTAGCTGCATCTAAGAGAGTTATCTTAATCTCTCTCATAGTGATCTCAGGTGACTTTTCTAAACCATTTATAATTTTTAAAAGAAGCAACTGTTTATAAAAATGTTTAACGTTTTTTATAACGCCTTGGTCCATTGGCTGGCATATTACAGTTATATTTGGTGGCAAAAATATAAGCTTAATAGCCTTCAATCCAACTACATTTGAGTGTGATGGACAATTATCAGCAATAAACACTACGGACCATTTTTCTTTGCTAAATTTTTTATCCAAATTTAGGAGGTAATCTTCTCAAATTAGTGATGTCATCCACGATTTACGATTTGAAACATATTTTAATGGCAGAGATTTGACGTTGTTAAAGCACCTTGGTTTACCAGACTTTCCAATCATTAGAAGTGGAAGTTTTTCGGAACCGTCTGCATTAGCACCAATTAGTATACTAACCCTTTCTTTACATTTTTTGCCTCCGGCACACGAATCGTTATTGAACGCCAGTGTTTTATTTGGAGTTAATTTATAAAATAGACCAGTTTCATCTAGGTTAAAGATATTGCGAAGTTCAAAGCTTTGAATTAAATTGGGAACCTTATTTGTGATCCATGCTATTTCGATTGGTGCGTCGGTTTTTTCTCCCACAATAGGCTTGAATGAAATATCGTTTCGATTTTTGAAACGGTCTAACCAACCATTTGTTGCTCGGAAATCATTAACTTTTAAGACCTTTGCAAATTCTTCAGCCTTAGTTTTTACTAATGAGCCACTAATCGCTATATTTTTAGAGCGCATCGTTTTAATCCATTTAACTACCGCATCCTCTACATTGTTGAATTTCCCACTTCTAATTTTTTTTCGTTTTGACGAACATACGGCTTCTTCAATTTTTTTTCGGTTACTCACTATTGAAGAAATTGTAGTTTTGGATAAACCAAATTTTTCTCCAATTTGTGAGTACGAATGGCGAGCAATAAAAACCAGCACAATACAAAATTGTTTTGGTAGTTGCGGCTTAAAATCTATGGAGATTGCAGAGCACAGCGACGAATTAAATGAAATTTCACCAGGTATTGATATATAATTTTCATCAATTGACGACAATTTACTGTGTTTTGATGAGAATGAGGATTGTGAGGACGTAGTTGTAGCAACAATCAAATTAAAATATCAAACATTGGTGGAATCCGATGACAGTGATGATGAAGAACCTGTGGTCGTAACTAACCGTGAGGCAAAACAATGTTTTTTATTTTTTTTTTAAATAAAAAGTGTTGTGTAATAGGGTTTAGAATATGTGTCACAACAACACATAAACACCTTTTAATACCTAGGTTCCACAACAACTGGCGTTCTAAGGTATTGATGAACGCTTTTTTTAAATCTCTGCGGGTTGAAGCCACCTGAGACTAAGAATTCCATCAAACTATTCCATTTGTATGCAGTTCGGACAAAGAAGTCTTTCTGCAATCTGCCAGTATGACAGCGCAGAATCTCGACCGTTTCACTGGTTGCGGTAGCCGATTGCCAAGTGGAACGGGGGTAAGAATAAGTTTGAGGCATGATGCCGCTGATCTCATCTGAGCACTGCTGATGACGATATTTGTAAAAAACAACGAGATCAGCAACAGTGCGACGATGTTGTAGGGAATCAAGTTTTGATGTCAAAGCTCGATCACCCACAATTCATATAGCCCGCTTTTGAACAGAGTCCAAGAGCTAATGTGTTGACAGATTACAGCGTTATTTTATGCAATATTGAAATGACGGGAGTCCCATGTCAGCATTAAATTTGTGCTCTGATTTTGTTCAGCTACAATCCAACAAAAACAAAACCAAACCTCTTTGGACGAATTTCTTCAAAAAATTTAATTAAAGTTTAAACCGTATTTTTCTAACAGAATGGATAACATATATGTACATGGAGAGTAAAATGTGCAACGAAAGAAGATGGACGTGGATAAAACTCTCCGTCGTGATAAATATATATATATATTTTTTACTTTAATAATTTACCATATTTAAAGTGTCTTATTACTCAATAAAAGTTATCTAAAATGTGTTTCAAACCAAGTGCTTCAATAATATATAATATATGATATATAATAATATATAATAATGGTGGTATTTTAAAAATAATTTAATTTTTCTAATTAAAAGATTGAAAAATCAGGAAAATAATTTTTTTTCTCTCTTGAAATTCTCGTAATTTATGGTTTTCAATTCGATACAACATTGTTGTGTCGTTGTTTATTTTTATTACTTTTTTTCATTTAAAATTAAAATGAAATTAAACCGTAGTGATTTTAGTCGATGAAAATTATTAACATTTTTAAAAAGGTTATAGAATTTATCTGATTTTTGTAGTGTTAAATTAAGAAACGATCTAATCAACAAGTCGTGGTAAATAAGCCGTGTTCGATTTGACTGAAACAAGATTGTGTTGTGTTCGATTTGACTGAAACAGAAGCAACTGAAAAATTAAATGCAATTGTTGTTGTTTTTTCAGTTGTTTCAGTCAAATCGAACGCACCTATAGTTGGGTATAATTATGTAAGAGGACACTCTTACATTAAAAAAAAAAACAAATGTCAATTTTGTTGTAGTATTTCGAGAATATACATAAACATTACTAATTGGAATTTCGTGTTTCTTGTTTTGATTAAAAAAAAAAAAATTTTGTTTGTTGATTTAGAGAAAATAAAAAAATTTATCAAAATGCCATTACCAGGAATAAATGAATGTAAATAAAATGGAGTATTTTAGTTTAAATTTCATAATATAATTAATGAAAATGCAGATTTATTAGAAATAAAGATACAAATTTCGTCAACTTGAAAAGGTGTCATGGCGTGTGAAATATTATTCTTAAAAAACATTGATAACATTTTTGTTTCTTAAAAAGCTGATGGTTTGATATCTTAGGTTCGCTATTCGAAATAATTGAATTTTCATATATATATATATATATATATATATATATATATATATATATATATATATATATATATATATATATATATATATATATATATATATATATATATATATATATATATATATATATATATATATATATATATATATATATATATATATATATATATATATATATATGAGATTAGCTGAGATTTGGCATTAATTTAATTTAGTTTTAATAAATTTAATGAAAATAGAACTTCGAATTAATTAACTTTCTTTGATTTACAGCTACAGAATATAATACAAAAGGTATATATAAACATTGAAACTAGTTTTTAATGTTTATATATAACTTTCTTAAAACATCTTTCGTATTTCTATCAATTTTATGTAATTTGGAATAAATGAAAGGAAGTCTAAAAATACGTCTAAAGTATTAAAGATATCGTTCAAACAAATTTTATACATATATTCCATATTTATTCCGTATGTATATATATGTATGTATGTATGTTTATATAACAATACCACATAAATTAGTATGTTGGACATAAGGTGAAAACTTCTTAATATGTATGTTTGCTGTTAATAAATATATGTAATATATATAGGTATATATGTATGTGCGTATATATGTGTATGTATGTGTGTATATGTATGTATGTGTATACATGTGTATGTATGTGTATGTATGTGTATGTATGAGTATGTATGTGTATGTATGTGTATGTATGTGAATGTGTATGTGTATGTGTATGTGTATGTGTATGTATATATGTATACGTATATGTATGTATACATGTGTGTATGTGTGTATATGTGTGTATGTATGTATATATGTACATATGTATGTGTATGGATATATATATATATATATATATATATATATATATATATATATATATATATATATATATATATATATATATATATATATATATATATATATATATATATATATATATATATATATATATATATATATATATATATATATATATATATATATATATATATATATATATATATATATATATATATATATATATATATATATATATATATATATATATATATATATATATATATATATATATATATATATATATATATATATATATATATATATATATATATATATATATATATATATATATATATATATATATATATATATATATATATATATGTGTGTGTGTATATATATGTATGTATGTGTGTATATGTATGTATGTATGTATGTATGTATATGTATATGTATGTTTGCGTATATGTGTGTATGTGTGTATATATGTATGTATGTATGTGTACATGTATGTGTATATGTATGTATATATGTATATATATATGTGAGTACATGTGTATATATGTGTGTATGTACGTGTATATATGTGTGTATGTGTATGTATGTGCATGTGTATATATGTGTATATATATATATGACAATGGTGAATGGTCGTCTTATCAACACTTGTTATAAGTGACAGTGTGAATTTTAAACTAAATTAATCTCTTAAATGATAAATATATAAGTATAACTAAATGTAGTGAAAACATTAATTGTAATAATCAGTTTTATATCTAATATAATAGTTTTAAAGTGTTGGTTTTAATAACTAAACTCTAAGGTAAGATTGCTTTCAAAAATGGAAAGATGTGGGCGACCAAGATGTAATCTTCCCTAAATGTAAAATTTATTAACTCTGATTTTTACTAGAAAACTAAATAAAGGTGTTATTGTGCTATTCGATTTTGTGTAAAATTTAAACCTACTTAGAGCTTTAACTAGCGAAATTTAGTTATTATTTCAAATTCAGTTTAAAATTTCATTTGTTGACATAATTTTATGTGATAGATTTATCTCTTTCTATTTATCCAGCAGGGTTAATTGTTTTTGTTAAATTAATTCTTGTGTTTCAAGAAAAATTCAAAACATTCTTGCGTTAATTATATTATATAAAATAATGTTTTATAAAATTTAAATAAATACATTTCAAATAAAAACATCAAGTGAAAGATAATATTTTATCCAATTCAATCCCAATACTTTTTTAAATGAAATTCACTCAATTTTCAAAGGGGTTTTTTTTGTTTTTTTATATATATATACATAATATAAATGTTTTTAACCATAAATAACCATAAATAATTTTAACCATAAATATAATAACATGAATTCAGATTGGAGAGTGCAGAGGACTACAATTTAGTCATCATCCTATTATACTAATAAATTACATGAATAACAGGTTTCCGACTGGAGATTGCAGGCGAGAAATTTTAGATACGGGATTGCTGATTGGCGATTGCAGATTATATGTATAAGTGATTGTCTCCTAACAGTAGTAGCTAGATACGATTTGCCAGGTGTCTGTAACCGGGTCGTTCACTCCTAACTAACAATTACCTACCTATCCTTACCTATTGTTATATGTAAAACGACTGTAGGAAGTGGCCCGGCCGTAATCCGGGAGTCTCGCCTAGTGCTTGGTCCTACAGTCCAATCAATCAATCAATCAATCAGAATGGATAACATATATGTACATACATAATTTTTTAATACCTACATATGTATGGTTTTGAGATTTTTTTTCAATTTTGTGCAATTTATGAAATAAAATACATTAAAAATTACTAATCCTTTTACTTTTAAAACTTTTTGTTGAACTTCGGATAATTGGGCCAGCCGCTTAATCGGGACAAATTGCACTAGTCCCGATGTGTCCCGATTAAGCGGAATAGACAGTACTCATAATTATAGTTATTAAGAGGGTTGAAATGAGAAGGGGTAAAAACACTATTTAAAATGTGGTCAAGTGTAATGTCATTTGAGAGAGCACCTAATTTAGAAATCATTGCAATTTTTTTTAGAATTTTGCGATGCACAGTTTTTGAGTTATTGTCAAAAAGGGCGACTTTCAGACCGTTCCTCCCACCCCTACGTTTCGATACTGATTGACAGAAATATTTGTAAAAATTCACAGAGTTAGGAAATTTGGTAAATTTTGTATGAAAATTACAAGAAGTCTCAAATAATTATATTTCTGTGTGTTTAAGGGACGGGGGTGGAGAGGGTTAGGGTTGAGTTATTGTCAAAAAAGACCGTTCGAGTTATTGTCAAAAAAGACCGCAAAATTCAGACCGCCCTCCCCCCCCTCTACGTTTTGACACGGATTAACAGAAAAATTTGTAAAAATTCAGAGTTAGGAAATTTGGTAAATTTTGTATGAAAACTATAGCGAAGTATCATATAATAATATTTCTGTGAGGTTAGGGGACGGGGGTAGAGAGGATAAAAAAACCTTTTTGACCCAAGCGAGTGGGGTGTCTTTTGAAAGAGAACCTAATTTAAAAATCATAGCAATTTTTTTAGAATTTTGCATAATTTTTGAGTTATGGACAAAAAATTGTAAAATTCAGACCATTCCCCCTCCCCTACGTTTCGACACTGATTAACAGAAAAATTTGTAAAAATTCACAGAATTAGGAAATTTTGTAAATTTTGTATAAAAACTATAGCGAAGTCTCAAATAATTATATTTCTTGTTTTGTCCTTTACCCCGAATATCAAAGGACTGGTAACAGAGGTTACAGTAATGTAATCGGGTCCTCGTGGAGAGCCGGAAGGTTTGTTAGCCCTACTTATTAATTAAAACACTGATATTTAATTCATTTAACATTTATTGAATAGAAAGTTTTAACCTAACGTTTCAACCTAACCTTGTATGACTCTAACATTTTTCATTTCAATATATTTATTCTTTATGATATATTTCGCTGACTCGACAGCTTGTAATATAATACTTTATGATTATTAATATATTTTATAATTTAGGTACAGTGACACCAATATAGTCACTACATTCTGTGTGTTTAGAGGACGGGGGTAGAGAGGGTAAATAAAACCTTTTTTGACCCAAGCGAGTGGAATGTCATTTGAAAGAGCACCTAATTTAGAAATCATTGCAATTTTTTTTAGAATTTTGCGGTGCACAATTTTTGAGTTATTGTCAAAAAAGTGCAAAATTCAGAACGTCCCCCGCCCTACGTGTCGACACTGATTGACAGAAAAATTTGAAAAAAATTCACAGAGCTAGAAAGTTTGGTAAATTTTGAATGAAAATTATAGCGAAGTATCAAATAATCATATTTCTGTGTGTTTAGGGGATGGGTGTGGGGAGAGTAAAAAAAACCATTTTGACCCAAATGAGTGGCGAGGGTGTCATATGAAGGAGCACTTAATTTAAGAAACATCACAATTTTTTTTAGAATTTTGCAATGCACAGTTTTTGTTATATTGTAAAACAAATATTTTTAGCATGTAGCCTCTCCATCCCCCTAAATTTCGACACTTGATTGACCGAAAAAAGTCAATCTAAAACTTAGTTTTTTCATTTAGACGATTTCGTTTGGTTGATCTAAAAATTATCATTCCAGCAATTGTTTTGAATTTGAATTTTTAGAATTGTAATTTATTTACAAATAAAAAAAACAGTAGTTTGCCGTGTCATAATTTACGGTTCAATTTTTTGTTATTTGACAATATTTAAAGTTAATCACATTAATGCAGTCTATTAACAAAACGAGAAATGTTGAGCTAGTTTCATTAATAATGTAGAATTCAACACTATTCCAAAATAATAATTTTGACGATTTTAGTTTTATTTCTAAATCATAAGCTATCGTTATGCAAAAACGTTAATAAAAAGTTTGTTTCCGGATACCAAAACAACCAAAAATGCTAAGTTAAAAATGGCGGAACAAGAAGTTAAGGAAAATGAAAATTCTCCAGCTCCGACCGAACTTACCGAATGTAATTTAGTCATGGAATTGAAAAATACGATTTCACCAATCGAAAATACATAGTAAAGTTAATCGTTAAAATAATTATTCTTCACTGGACAAGGAATTTTATTTATAAAAGCATAAATAAAACACTCACTCCTTACCTAGAAAAGCTGTTTGATGCTTTGAAGACCATTCAACCTACTTCGAACGAAAGTGAAAGAGTCTTTTCGGTTGCTAGTATCTTCTTAACGAAAACTAGAAATCGCTTGCAGTTTCCAATGTTAAACGCTCTTGTATTTTTAAAATATTATTTTTCAGATGAAAATAAATTATTAACTAATTTTTATTTTTTAAAACTGCATATTGTTTTTATTTAAATCCACTATCCGGATTATTATCCGGATATCCGGATAGTTACTTCACATTAGAGCATTCAAATCCGATTCAAATTCGAATATTTATACGCGAATATTCGAATATTTTTTATCTCCCAAAATATAATGGTTTTCCATCTCTTCATTTCTTTTTCAAACTTCGAAACTAAGAAATTTCAATACTTTAAGGGTAATAATTTTATTACAAAAAGTGCTTGTTGTATAAACTCCGCTTAATATTGAAATCAAAGAACTTTGCGAAAAAATTCAGCACTTATGACAGCCGAAGGCATATGCAAATTCTTAATTACTTCTCTAACGGAACTGAACAGTGATTTAAGTAAAATCTTACTCCACGAAATCAGAAAACGAATGGATCAGAAAAGAAACAAAACAACCTTAACAACTTTATTTCTATATCTTGACACTGAAGTTATACCATAATCGAACGAATATTTTGATTACGCAAAGAAAACTGCTGTGAAAACTTTCCTTTCTCGCATCCTCAGCCTTCAAAGATATACCAGATCCTAGTGATGAAAACAGTAATAACCATGGTAGCAGGTATCTGGTAATATAAATGACGCACTTGCAGTCAACAATTAAAGTTGCAACAAAAGCTGCAACCAGCGATTAGCTCAATTACTGATTCCACGACATATGGTAATGAAAATTGCGGTTAATAGTTTAAAAAAATATATTTGTTATTTAAACTCGTTCAAAAAAAGAACAGATAAATTAGACAATTTGAATAATGCTCTATTGACTATCAGCCACACTTCAGCAAAAACTGAAAGGGGTTTCTCTACGGCGGGATATCTGAAATAAGAAGTAGCCTAAAATTTAAACATCTAAACGCACTTCTCTTTTTTAAATGCATATTTCAAGAAAATAAATAAAATAAAATGCATAATATGTTAAACCTGTTTGATTTTATTCATAGCTCTTAGTACTTCTTTTTACTTTTACTATTCGAATACAAACCGAATATTCGGATATTTAAAGAAAAAGTTATTCGATATTCGGATAACTCAAAATGTCGAATAATTGAATGCTCTACTTTACATACTATTCGATATCCGGATAGTTAAAATCACGGATAATTGGAAACACTAAGTACGATGTTCTTTTTTCAACTTCACCTAAAATTTTTAACTTTGTACCTAAAGTGATTACGTGTCTCGTCTTATTTTCAGCCATTTTTATTTGAAAAAGCACTAAAAACTGCAATTGACTTTATGTAATTTAATTATTAGAATAAAACTATAATCAAAAACAAATCGAGATGTAAAAAAACGTCTAGAACACTTTAATTTTTAGCAATACTAATAATAATAATCAACAGTAAGTAATCTTAAACAACTTATACTCTCTCAAAAACGAAAGATGTTTTGATCGCAGAAGTTTTGAGTATGCGTAGGAAACTCTGTATGCGGCAGAGACACGGGCTTTAATATCTGCCTGCATGTCATTTGACGATGTTATTACAGACCCGAGGTATTTGAAGTTTTCCACGCGTTCCACTTCATAGTCGCCAATATCCAGATTTCCGGGAGGTATGTTCTTAGATGTTGTTAACACTTTAGTTTTGCCGGTGTTGATGCATAATCCAAGCCGTTTAGCATTTCTTTCAAGCTGAGAGAGACTATCCTTAATATCGCTTGTTCTACGTCCGAGAAGCACAATATCATCTGCGTAGCCAAGAACTTGACTAGATTTGTTATATATGCAGTTTGTGTCTCAATTCGGCTTTTTCTTATCGCGTACTCCAGCGCCAAATTAAATAGTATGAGCGCGAGTGCATCACCTTGTCGAACACCTGATGTTATATCGAAAGGATCAGAAACTGACCCTTCGATTACTATTCTACAATTTGATCCCGATGTTGTGAGTTTACACAGAGAAACAAGTTTCTCTGGGATACCAAGGCATATGAGTGCGGACCAGAGGTTGTCACGGATGATACTATCATATGCTTGCCTGAAATCAACGTAGAGCTGGTGAATGCTGATGTTGTACTCCCAACATTTTTCCAGAATCATCCTTAATGTAAAACATTGATCTGTGGTTGAGCGGTTGGGACGAAAACCACACTGATAGTCACCGATGATAGATTCGGCGAACGGGATGAGTCGAGCAAGTACAACATTAGCTAGTATTTTATATGCAGTGTTCAACAGTGCGATGCCACGATAATTTTCACACTTTAGACGGTCACCTTTCTTATGTAGCGGAACAATGAGAGCTGTTTTCCATTCAGCAGGTAGTTCTTCTTGGTCCCAGATTGCAAGAATCAGATCGTATATACGTGAGACCAGAGCTGCTCCTCCATTTTTCAGAAGTTCTGCGGGAATTCCATCGAAACCTGGTGATTTGCCATTTTTTAGTTTTTTAATGGCAGCTTCCACTTCTTCTATTGCTGGGTAAGGGACAAAAATCTCCTCAGTTGATGGAGCAATTGCTCGAATAGGATGAACTTCGTTCGTCCTATTCAGTAGGTCTTGAAAATGGGATCGCCACACTGCCAGCACATCACGTTCACTTGTTGTAAGTTCATTATTTTCATTTTTGATGGCTGTAGATCTTGGGTGGAAATCTTTTGTCAGATTCCGTGCATTGGCAAAGCACTCTTTTGAATTTCCGTTGGCCGCATGTTGGTTGATGTTTTCGATGCAGCTCTTCATGTGTTCGCGTTTCTTTTTACGTAGAAGTTTTGCTGGGGCTTTCCTGGCGCATAGATAATCAGCTTGGGAGCTTCGGGTGTTCCTTGTTAACCATTTTTCTTGCAGTTTTTGTTTATTTTCAACGGATTGGCGGCAATCGTCGTCAAACCATTCGTTGTGTGATTTCGGTGGTCGTTTTCCGATTGTAGTTTGTGCTGCGGCTATAATGGTTGATTGAAGCGTTTGCCATTCTTCTTGTATGTTGAATGGCATCTCAGAAGAGATGTCATGCTCTTCTATGTTTTGTGTTATTATTTCCTGATATCTATTCAGCGTTTCCGGATGTTTAAATGCTTCGACATTCCAGCGCACGGTCTTTTTTGCTTGTCTGTTAAATGTAGATGATAACTTGCACTTGTACTTAAAGATGACAAGCATATGATCGGTGTCCATATCAGCACCTCTGTATGATCGAACGTCAGTTATACTTGTAGAGTGTCTTTTAGAGATCGTGACGTGATCGATTTGATTTTCCGTTCTTCCGTCATTTGATTTCCACGTTGCCTTGTGAATTCTCTTGTGAGGGAAGAAAGTGCTGGAAATTACTAGATCATACATCATAGCCAGCTCGGCTGCGCGAAAACCGTTATTGTTGCTGGTATGATGCAAGCTGTTAGGGCCGATATGTGTTTTAAGTTCTGCAATCCTACTGATTTGAGCATTAAAGTCACCTACCACGATTTTTATATCGTGCCGCGGGATGTTATTGATGACTTCCTCAAGTTCTAGGAAGAAAAGGTCTTTAATATCATCTGCTTTATCTTCAGTAGGTGCATGAACATTGACGATCGTTACATTGAATTTTTGCGTGCGGATTCTCAGTGTGCATAACCGCATATTAATTGGGCAGAAGTCGCTAACATGCTGATTCACGCGACGGTGTATAAGAAAGCCAACTCCAAATTTTCCTCCGTTTTGATGACCGCAATAATATAGAGTGTATCCTTTCGCTGTTTCATGGATTCCACTGCCTGGCCATCTTAGTTCTTGTAATGCCACTATATCCAGTGTGTAGCTTTCGACTTGTTGGGTGAGTTTTACGAGATCTCCTGGTCTTCTAAGGCTTAGCACATTCCAGGTTCCTATTTTTAAATCGTAGTCCGGGTACAGTTTCCGAGGTCGTTCCAATAATGAATCCGAGATATTCCGAAGCCTGTGTACAGAATTCATGACAATAATTTTTTTACGGAAATGGGGTGTTAGCCCTTCGCCCAACCCAAATTTTCGTGAATGGGTTCGTTCTGCATCTTAAGGTCACCAGAAACAACCTTTTTACACGTTTATATAGCGAGCCGCTTGATCCAAGACAGACGCCCGCTGAAAGCCGCCCCTAACATGGAGAACAGACGCTTTCTACACATTTATATAGCGAGACGCTTGATCCAAGACAGACGCCCGCTCCAAGCCGCCCCTAACATGGAGAACAGACGCTTGAGTTGCATTGGTTTTATGGCGCCAATGACTCGCCATGGTGCAGAATCATTGAGTATAAGCAGTATTTACTCTGCCCCTCTCAACTACACCAACCTAATTCTGTTAGCGTTACCCAGGTAGCACGGCGTGGACGTAGAATTTCGGATTTTCGCTACCCGCTATGTATGCTACTAAACTTAAATAAATATAATTTTATTGATTCAAAACAAAAAATTTAAATATAAGAAAGTTCTTTTAAATTCACAAAAATACTTTAAAATTAAATGCAATAAAATAATATTGGAATGAAAAAACTGTCAGAAGAATCGTTAATTATTGTGTTTTTAACCGGATGGAGATTCAGATTTCTCTGTTTATGTATTATTCTGTAGCTCGAATTCAAAAAGCCGGGCTAGTAACGAGCCGCGACAAGTTATAAAACATTATCCCTACTACTTCATAATCAGTTATTATCTCTGCATCAGAATATCTTGGAAAAAAGAGAAACAAGTACGTTATGCTCTACCATTATAAAACTGTTCCACATTATCAGCTGTAACGAGAAATTTTGAAAGATATACTAAAATGTAGATAGAGACGTCATTGCTTTTAACTCAGATGGCAACGAGTTAAAAGGAAACGCAGCCATAGTTGTGAAGTATTTTCTACAGAGTTCTGAGTTCGCTCGAGCTACTTCGGAGAAACTTCGTGGTCTCATACTGTATGCTGTACCCATTCTAATATTTCTGTTGTTACTGAATGTGAAAAACTATTTTAAAACTAAAAAGTGCAACTACCGAAAAGGCATTATATTCGGTTGTTGAAAAAGAGATAAAGACGGGTGTGTTATATGCTTTTGTTGAGCTCTAATAATCGGATAGAGATGATTAATATGTGCGATACCCCATACCGTTAGACAGTATTAAAGTGTTGAGGCAATGGCGTGGTAACACATTTTTAAAATGGCGGATGAGCATACTGATCTTAAAAGGTGCATCTTCCTAATCGCACAAGTAGATAACGTTTGATTAGATCAATATGGGATTTATATTTAAACTGATGATCAATCATGATACCCAAATATTCCACCCCTGGAAGCATAAAATGTTAGCTTTTCAAAGCTTGACACATAGATTAGTAAATAAACCACGGAGTGTATGGCGATAATTACAGCTACACAATACATAGCTATTAATTCCAATAAAATAACAAGCTTCTTCACGCACTTCAAAATTTAGTAAAAAAATTTTCATTGTGCATGCACCCTTACTCTTAAAGCATTCGCCAACAAATTAAAATGGTTGAAGCCAATTATTTAGTACATTTTTCTGTTAGTGTAGATAGTAAACGTCAAAATTGACATATATACATTAAAAGGAATCACAAAGGAACTGTAATATTTCTAAACATTTAATTTTTCAACAAACCAGAAAATGAACACAGGAGACAACTTTGGTATTCATCGTGGAACTATAGCTAAACAAAATCAAGATGAGCGCACTCAAGGACAAGTCTTGAGCGATTTCTTGTTGCAATTGGAAGATTACACACCAACTGTAAACCAATTAAAATTAATCATATATAGTTTTATATTAATTTTACTCTTTTAAGATACCCGATGCCATAACTTCTCATTACCTAAACACAGCTGGGTTTGAATCATCAGATCCAAGAATGTTAGTGAAATAGATTTTAATTAGTCTGATTAATTTTAACTGTTTATTTATATATTTTAGTGTACGATTGATTTCAATTGCTGCTCAGAAATTTATTTCTGATGTTGCTAATGATGCTTTGCAACATTGTAAGACACGGACAAGTAATGCGCCTAATTCTGGTCATGGGTCGTCCAAAAACCAAAAATCTTCTAAAGATCGAAAATACACATTGACCATGGAAGATTTAGCGCCTGCCCTAAATGATTATGGAATAACTGTTCGCAAAGCACACTATTTTGTTTAACTTAAAATTTATTAAATTTACTATCATTGCTAACATAATAGAATTTGAATATCTATTGACTTTTGGTAGGTTGTGGCGATAAGTAAATACAAAATCTCTAACTATTATATGCTTTGTTTGATTTATGAAAGTAAACTAATTTTAAAACTCCAGCCTATGATCTTGATTTGTTGAGTAGTTGACCTAATTTCTTCAACGTATTGTTTCGTATCGTGAATATTTCATTGACAATCAAATCTTTGCGATCTACTATCGTTTCGTTTTCTTCTTTCTGTTACCGTTTTATTGTAGCGACAGGTGCGGTGTTTCTCTTCCGGCTCAGGATTTCTGTTACTGCTCATTGGCGGTACCACAAATCTTCCTTTGTCGTCAGGTCGGTTGGGTTTTCTGGACAATTGAATAGGTGGTCGGCATCATGTAGCTTGCCCTCACCTGCTGGACACTTGTCAGCAATTTGCTGATCCATTCTATTCATAAAGTTGTTTAAAATGCCTGACCAACCTGACCAGATATTAACTGCGCTAGAATGGATCTGATGCTCCGCTGTAGTTTGACTTCTTCGGCAGCGATTTGTGGGGACTTGCTATTGAGAACTCGATTTAGGGCGTAGTTATTTATTGTGTCTTCAACAACTTTGGTATTAATGGTTTGAAACTGTCGGTGATTTGGTCCGCTGTATGTGTCTAGGTGGGGTAGTCGTGAATCATCCTTGTGCCATCACAAGGACGTTGCCGAGGTAACAGAAGTGTTCAAAATCAGTTTCATTCGGTGAAAGGATGTCGATCGGTCTGTAAGATTCTCCCTTTTACAGGCTTCAATGTGGGGCTCATTCTGTCCGTTTTCTAGATATTTGGTATCTGGAGAGTATTTAGCGATGTTTTGAGTATGGTAGTGAGATAGTTCAATCCTTTGGGTCCAATGTATTTTAGCTTGATGGCTGAGATGCAGTCAGGCCCAATAACTTCAGATGCCTTAGTTTTCTTTCAACTCTTCTTAGGAAAATATGATATTCTCTAAATGTTCAGTATTTAGTTTGCGTAGATGTCGCAATACTGTCCTAGTTTCCTTTCCATGTTTACGTTGCTTTTCCGTAAACTGTGTGTTAAATTTGGTTGCGCATTTCCTCTAGTTTTCGTTTGGGATATCACAGAAGTTCATGCAGTTTTCGAGGATTAGTTAAGCCTTTACAGACCTTCCAGTTTGTAGTTCCACCTTAAACTTTGACTTACTAGCTCCCTCCATTTGTTACGTTTGCATCTGCCTTGTGGATGTCATATCTTTGAGTGGAAAGTACACAAGCTTCCTTCCAGCAAAAATTTCTTTGAATTTTTTGCCACAGAGGGAGCATCAAGTGGTAAAAATCAAGACTGCAAACCGGTTTTTGAAAACCAAAACCACACTAAATCAGTAAAACAAAAACCGTAGCGACATTCTAAAAATGATCAAAACCGAAACCACAACCACGTTTTAAAAATTATCAAAACCATAACCGAAACCAAATTTTAAAACTCATCAAACCAAAACCGAACCCAAAACCAAGTTTTCAAATAACCGAAATCAAATCTAAAAATTTAGTCAAGTCAAATAATATTGTTCAAAAAATAAGACCACAATAAAATGCAACAACAAATGCTGCCGTGCTAAACACAGAGGTGGTAACTTACTTTTTTGTCAAAAATCAGTTACGAAGATGATATAACAGTCGATGGATATTTTTTTCATATAATTAAAACATTTAATTTCTTTTTTCATTAACAAATTACTCTATAAAGATGTCGTATCTTAATATTTATCAATTACTATAACGATTAGCCGTATCTATCAATTCTTAAGCTATTTTAGTCGTAACTTTACTGTCTTACAGTTATTACTGTCTTTCAATAACTTTCCAACCCGAAATATTTAACGACCCGAATGACTTCCCGATTAGTTGGACAGTAAAAATGATTTAGTGATTATGTTTTTTTAGTGTGATTTTTAATTTTAACAAAAATCACACTAAAAAAACATAATCACTAAATCATTTTTGATGTCCAACTAATCGGGAAGTCATTCGGGTCGTGAATGATTTTGGCGTTGGAAATTATTGTTGTTAGAAATAACATTTCGAATATAAATTTAAAGTTCATGTTTTAAATTCTTTTATTTGAAAGTAATGAATAAAATAGTACACAAACCACGGTAGCAAGATCGCCTTGTCATATTTTGAAAAGCTCTAGGCGCTACGCGGAAATGAAACACTTTCCCCTGGGTATGTAATGCAACATAAATTAACTCAAGATTTTTTACTGAGCATTGGCACTGTTTGTTGACAAATATTGTAATTTTTAATCAATTCTCAGACGAATACTCAACCAAAAGTTTTTAACTATAAACCGAAACCTAAACCAAAACGTTTGTATAGTAAAACCGAAACCAAAATTTATTATTTAGAAAAACCGAAACCAAAATTGGCCATTGAGAAAAACCAAAAACCAAACCATTAAAACTAATTTATGGTTTTGTAGTCCTGGTAAAAAATGCTTACTGAATTCTACTTCAATAAAATTTGTAAAATTATCACACTCAGCTTTGTAAAAATTAAAATAAATCCTCTTCTTGGATTTTATTTGGTTATGGAACGGCTTAATGTGGGATCGGTTCAGGTGTGAGTGCTATAGATCATGGTGAGCATTCACATCTCCGAGAATTAGAGTCTTTAGTATAAAATAAGTGTCCTATGGACGATTCATAATCTGGATCACATATACTTACTGGTGGAATATAGATATTGCCTAGAGTTATTTCCGTATTTTAATAAAATGCCTAATTGTTCTAGGTGTTTATTGGTTCTTGGTACTGCAGGCAATGTTGTTGTACGGTAGATAACGGTATTTTTTAATGATAAAGGCAAGGTCACCACCTTTGTCCTTCCTGCCTATCCAGCCTTATACTTTTATAATCCCAGATATCACTAATCTTAGATCCAACATTTAGTTTGTAGGTTTTAGTACGATCTTATTTATGAGACCGTTGCAATTTAGTTGCATTATTTTCACATCGCTTGGGTTTTCCGGATGCGTGTTTATCCGCATTGTGTTCCGGTGCGAGCTCGTGTTTGTGTGTTGATTGATACTTGGCAACAAGGCGCTCTATGGTTTTTGGGTCATTGCTTATTTATTTATTTATTAAGTATATAGTCCAGTCATTTTAGCATAAAAAAGGGGTCCACCTCGGAATGAGAGATAATAAGCTGAATTTTCGTATATATCTTCATTTTGACGTTCTAAAAGTTGCCTCAAAAGTCTCATAAAATCTCGTGTCTGCGTCGTAAGTTATTCAAGGTCAAAGGTAACAAAAACATCTTTCGCGATTATCTCGGTTTCTATAGCTCCAATGACGTTAACATACATTACACAAATTGTAGAGCATAAAATTAGCGAAAAATTTTATTTGAAACATTTTTTCATGCGTTCAACCTTTTTTCGGACAGAAGGCGGGAAGCACACAGCGCTAAGCCATACGTACTGCAATACAAGGTCAACCGTGAATATTACCTTGAACTTTGAATAATTGTCGTTTATTCTCGTTTCCGATCTCGGCAACGATGGACGTAAAATTTTGAAAATTAAGGTTTAGTTTGTGTTTTATTGTGGTGTGAGAAACCACTTGCAGAAGGTGATTTTGATAATATGATGCGTGGCTTGAAAACTGAGAAAAATGCAAGTATCGATTGAAATGATAGTCACATAGACCTCTTAAATATTTTAACTTTTGTGAATGTGCATGTTGAGTGTCGAAAAGTGTACACCAGTAAAAATTCCATAGCGGCATCGAAACGACACTTAGAAGAAGATCAACCTTTATCATCAACCAGGGTACCTCGTAAAAAAAGGAATGAAGTGTTTGATTTAAAAAACATGTGTTTATGGGCCAAACAGCTAATGCAGCAGCAGCGTCAAGAAAAAAAGAAAACTACTTCACCGCCCTCTATCGCAAAAACGGCTGAGCGCATGAGAAAATGTTTCAAATAAAATTTGTTGCAAATTTTATGCTCTACAATTTGTGTCATATATGTTAACGTCATTGGAGCAATAGAAACCGAGGTAATCACGAACAACTGTTTTTTGTTACCTTTGACCTTGAATAACTTACGACGCAGACACGAGATTTTATGAGACTTTTGAGGCAACTTTTAGAACGTCAAAATAAAGGTATATACAAAAATTCAGCTTATTATCTCTCATTCCGAGATTGATCGCTAAAATGACTGGACTAATAAGCAATTAAAGGCAATATGCCTTATATAATTGGAGTATGTTACATATATGATCTATGACATGACTATACTAACAGTGAATAGTTATTACACTATATAAGAAAAAAAAATAATTGAAACTAATACTAACTACAAAATGGATGAATTGACTTGCAGACACGGTGAATCCACATCACGACAACTACAACAAAAAAACATACACATATATAAATTCAAATATTCGAATACAACGGTTTTGTTCCCATATACACCCCCCCACAGCTGCACCATAACAGAACCAAACTGAAACCAAAACAGCGAGAAGAGAAGCGATATACATTCTGTATTTTATTTAATTATAAATTTCAAAGACCCTCTTACACATAAATAAGACCAAATAGTTATGCAAGGAACTGCTTGCAATCTCTCTTAAACACATAAACAGACGACAAGTTCTTGATTTCAATGGGAATGCGATACCACAATTTTGAAGCTCGAACCAAAAATGACTGTTCCATTGAGAGGAAACTATGCCCTATGTCTAGTACGTGCAGAATTAGCAAAAACGAGCCGTTGATGTAGGTAGGCTGGGATTTGATTTTTAATAGTCTTGAATAGAATAATTAGAGTTCGTATCTCAAAAAACCTATCAAGACCACACCCTAGAAAGGCTTTGACATATTGCGAGATATGATCAAATTTTCGTAGAGAATGTATAAATCTCACAGTTGAATTTAAGGAAAGCTTAATCTTATAAAAACACTTGGCACTACACCCCGAATACACTTCACAACCATACAGAAAAAAGGGAAACACTAATGTACGAATAAGTTTCTCTTTTAGGTTAGGTGGGAGGTAACCATGTATTGCATATAGCTTCCTTAGTGTAAAGCAAACTTTGCCGGATATACTAGCCACATGATCATCCCAGGTCATGGTTTGATTTATATTATAATCATTCCTAAGCTATTCACTTTAGTTACATATGGAATCGCAGTCCCATTGATAATAAGGGGACTTACGTTTCTTAAAGATACCCGATAAATAGTTATCGCTTGCAATTTCAATGGGTTAAGAGAAATATGATTTAGAGCAGACCAATTCCAAATTGCATCAAGATCCACGTTCATATCAGAGATGGATTGATCAAGGTTGTGAATCTGAGCTGAACATGCTATTTGTACATCATCAGCAAATATATGCACAAGACAAGATTTTATGCCGAAAGGCAAATCATTTATGTACAGAGAAAAGAGTAGTGGACCCAACACCGACCCTTGTGGTACCCCTCTTATAAGATCTTTGAAGGTGGAATTAGCATTATCAATTGAGAAGCACTGACTTCTATTTGTCAAGTAATAGAACATGAGATTACATGCAGAGGAAGAGAAAAAGAATTGTTCCTTGAGTTTCCGACACCACGCCGTGGTCAATAGAATCAAATGGTCAATAGAATCAATTATGATTCTAGTCTTAGGTATTGGGAAAATATTCGCAATCTTCCTCCCTATGAGGAAAGATGCAAGTTGGTTCGACTAGAACCTCTTAAAGTTCGACGTCGATTTGCTGCGTGTAATTTTGTTGCTGATGTTCTCAATGGTCGCCTACGTTGTCCAAATATTTTGGAATCAATAAATATATATGTTCCGATGCGTATGCTTCGTGACAGACAATTTATTCAAATTGATTTTCAGCGCACAAACTACGGTAAAAATAAGCCATTAAATATTGTTTGTAGAGAGTTTAATGATTTCTTTTCATCTTTTGATTTTAATATTTCTAAACCCTTGTTCAAGAAATCTCTCAAAAAAGTATTTTTTGAATAGTTTAATTAAGTATATGTTTATATTTTTATTGTTTTCAGGGTTCTGATAATTATTGTATTAATAGTTTTTGTTCTAAATTTGTTAATTAGTTTTAATTAATTATGTTAATAATTGATACTTGGTTATATTAATTGTTGAATATTGTATTAATTATTATTATATAATTAATATTTAATTATATTGTTATTTATTTTAATGTGTTGTATCACTAGCATTATGTATTTTTGTTGTTGTTAACTATTGTCAATAGGGATTTACAAGATCCTGTGATAAATAAATAAATAATAATAATAATAAATGCCTTACTGAAATCGAGCAAAAGAAGAATGGTAGCTTTACGTTTATCAATGTTTTCTCTAGCAAACTCAGTAATATCCATAACCGCAGTAGTGGTACTATGGGAACATCTAAACCCAGATTGGTTATTAAACAAACAGTTGCGGTCAGTTAAGAATTCGATCATTTGCTGCATGATCAGTATTTTCCAAACTTTCGATAATGCTGTAAGAAGACTAATAGGTCTATAATCAGTAATTTTTGTGGTAGAAGATGACTTCGGTACAGGCAGTACCTTCGCCACTTTCCAATCCAATGGAACAGATGAGGTTGTAATTATTGTATTTATCAGATGGAAAATGTGACGAGAAAAGAACGGCATGACCATTCTTATGAATTTTATAGGTATGTTATCCAACCTAGAAGCATTAGATTTGACCAAGAAGATGGCTCTCCAAACTTCAACTAACGAAACGTTACGAAAGGAGAACGACAATTCATTTTCAATAATTGCTTCATCTACTCTGTCATTAGCTAGCCCAGATTGCTGGAGAGAAAAATGGGAGTTAAATTCTTCAGGTGTGAGTCCATTAAAGTCAATAGTTTGATCCCCTAAAACGCCCGTTCGTTCGAGCTTGTTTAACAGGTTGTTCTATACTATAATATATTGTCCCAAACGACTTCTTCACATCTCTTATCAGAAGTGTAACACGTGTGACAAGGCCAGAGCTTATGTGTGACAAGGCCAGAGAGTTCTTGAGATGACGCCATTCCTTACAACTGTTACATTGGATGCATGTAGTGTTTGTTAGTAGGTCCAGGACTTTTTTCAATACTAACCATGACGAGAAGAGTTTGAAGTGAGACCGGTGACAGCTTCTTCTTTTTTCAAAAATTGGAGCGACGGAGTTTATGTTTGTCGAAATTTTTTTTTATGGTCCTTCGTCGGAACTGCGTTTAGAGTACTTCCAGGTCGTAGACCTTCACATCTTGACTCTTGAGAAGCCAATAATTTCATCGCGATAACCATTGCAATCTTATCCTACAATGTCTTTAGTTCGGGTATAGAAACCAAAAGAAAAGTGCTGCACCTGCCAATCCTCAATCATGAAACTTAGTTTTATATCTATCTAAATATTTTCCAGAATTTTACTGCATTTTCTGTTATAGAAACATAGTTTTGAATTTTCACTTTATGTTTGGAATTAAAGAAATAATTATTTCTATCGTGGTTTTTGTTTATTAAGTATTTGTGTTCCCCTATTTAAACAAATACTTCTTAGACACGCGATTTAAAAAATTCATAAGATATTGATTAAAAAACTTGCAACTTTGTTTGATCAATCTAGACATAAGGATTGATATTTTATGATTTTACTAAAAACCAAAACAATTGACTTACTTTGGTAACAAAATGTAATTTTATGTTGTACAAAATTGTGCTGTTGATTTAAAAACATTTAGAAATTGAAGATTTATAATAATGCATTATAATTATTCAGCTAGAAAACTTATCCTTATGGCCTAACATAATAATAAAATGGAGATAATCAAGTATCTTTTGAAAATTGTAGAACTCGAACTTACTTTATTGTTGACACGCAGACTTAGGTGGTGGTTTTTGAATGGGTAAAAATAGTTTAAATTCTGAAGGTAATTCATCTTCTGAGTACAGGCGATCTGAGAAATACACTCTTCGTATTCGACAATTTGCATGTATTTGTACTCGCAATGTTTCAACATAATTAGTTCCGTACGCACGTCTTGTGAAGTCTGATAAATTAAACTGAATTTGATTCCATCCCTCATCCAACCTCATTGGCATTGTACATATAAATGGTTTCACTCTAGTTGTAGATTGATAATTACTCGCTCGAAATCGTCTTCTTACATTTTTATCATCTAACACCTTACAACAAAATATTAATAGTTTATAAATATCGATTTTTCAATATTCAAAATTTAACACTATACCTGAACTTCAAACGTAAAATATTTTTTAAGATTTTTAATTATCATAACAAGAAATGGTAATTTTATTCCTAATGTCTTTTTGGGATCTGCAGGACAAGTAATATATGTTGTGCTTACATTAGTTCCAACGATTTCTAGAACCAGAGATTGTATATCACCATCTGTTATTCGTTTAATATGACCATTTCGAACTTTTTTATCCCATATCTGTAAAGGCTTACTTCCTATACTATATAAAATTGATAAAAATCCTGACTGAAACGTATTTTTAAACATTTTAGTTCTCCTAATTACTAGAAACAAGAATTTAGATTATAACAACTGAAATAAATTAATTTGTGTTGACAACCCCGAAATGAGGTTAGTAAATTGAAAACAATTTTGATCATAGTAACTGAATGAAGCCAAATGTCTAGTACTTTTTTTTAATTACAAATATTTAAATTGAAAACGGTTTGTGTCTTGGTCGGATATAATAATTTCAAAAATTTCATATTTATTATTATTAATGTATTAAAAAATACTGGCTATAATGTAGGTCTGGGTACAAGCTTTTCATACTTAAGTGTTGTATTACGAAAATGCTAATATTATTTTATAGAGTTTTTTGTTTCGTCGTCGATTGTTCATATATTAGAGGTTGAACATGTGGTTCTTGCAAAACGGTCGAGTGTTAAATATAACGATGCTCTTGTTAGTTTAAACTTTTATTTATTTATTTATTCATTTAATCGATACAGCACGACAACAGGGTCGTTTGATGCAGTTAAATAAACTGCACTGTATAGAGAAGCAAGTTATAACTATAGGCATATAAAACTTACATCACGTTTGCATCAGCAAAAAAAAGAAAAAACTTCTTTTCAAAAGAAATTCAACAAACTTAACATTATATAATTATATAATAATAATAATATCAATATCATTTATACATACAAAAAAAAACTATCAAATCTATATAAATAATCAATAACACACCAACAATTACTAATCATTCAGATATCTCATACACTCTGCCTTAAACCTATCCCCTCCCCTAAACTTATGTTACTATAATCCAAACAGCTCGTTGCCGTTCTAAATTAGGAAAGTGTTGCTTACGCTTTTATTATACATTGTGGTAAATAAACGATCTAGATGTGAGACTAGGCGGTTGGGTTTTTTAAACCAACTTAAATGGAGCTACCTAGATACCGAAAGATCTGTACTTTTGATTTTGGGATTTAAATGAACTTTTAAAATATTTAAATTAAGAAAGAGTTAGAACCGATATTAAGAATCAAAAGTGAAAGTAGGCGATCACCTGGTAATCGGCCTATTTCCGCTAGCACCAGCACTAGAAATATCGAAAGTAAAGGCGCGAAATCTAAGTCGGAATATCCTCTTACGAACTCTGGATCCAAAAGCCTCAAAAGGCTGCTAAAAGACAAAAGATTCAGACAACTGTCAGATTATTTGGATGTTATAATCTTCCAGAGTGTTTCTTTTTCTCGAGAAATTTAAAAAAATATTAACGTAAGTTGAATTGGTAACGTTAATTTTCATTTTAAATTGGTCTTATGTTTAGTTTTAACTTTATCTACCTATATTCTCGAGAAATATTTCAGATATTTGTTAAATTTCTCGAAAATTCTTGCGAAGTATTTCTCGAGAAGAAACACTATTTCCAGATATAGTCGATATCTTCCCTAAAGCTATAATATAAACTGATCTAAAAAAATGGCGGTTGACATCGGCATCATCGTGCCAAAATAACTGAGTATCAGTAGTATTTCTGTAACTCTATATTGCTTATTTCAGTCCACGACCATTCATCACCATTTCATCATGTTGAATTAACAACTCGTGCCAAAATAACTGAGTATCAGTTGTATTTCTGTAACTCTATATTTCTTATTTCAGTCCACGACCATGCAAAGCATTTGATAAAGTATGGCACAACAATCTTATTTGCAAATTGAGATGCTACGGCTTAGATGAGCAACTTATTTCTTGGTTACAAAGCTTTATTTCCGAGCGCAAATTTCGGGTCAATGTTGATGGTGTTTCACGGAATATCTTTTCAACGTGTTCCTCAAGGTTCCGCTTTATCACCTACTCTTTTTCTTCTCTATATTAATGACTTGCTAGATTCAACAGTTAATCCCATCCATAGTTTTGCTGATGATAGCACACTTCATGCGTCACATGAAATGCCAAATTTGTATGCACCATCAAATCTGATTGTCGCTAGATCAAACTTGATAGAGTCATTAAATATTGATTAAAAAACCATCTTAGATTTGGGAAGTTGCTAACAGTGTTGAATTCAACACAAGTAAAACTCAAGTTTGTCATTTTTCTATGTTATCTACACCTAATCCGTTTTTATTAAAGTTTGATTCAAATGATCTTGAAGAGAAAGAATCTGTTAAACTTCTAGGAGTTAAGATTAATAATAATATGAAATGGAATTCTCATATTTTTAACATATCTTTAACCCTACCTAAGAACGCTGTTCAAAAATTAGGATTTTTGAGTCGTTGTCGTAAGGTTTTTAATAGCGAGCAGCTTCTTTTAATATATAAATCATTTATTCGTCCCTGCATGGAGTATTGTTCTCACATATGGGGTGGAGCTTACATAAGTAGCTTGAAATGTCTTGATTCTATACAGCGGAGAGCTGTTAAATTGATCGGCAGCTCGACTCTTACTAACGAGCTTGATTCCTTGCAACATAGAAGAGACGTCGCTGATTTGACGGTATTTTACAAGTATATTAAGGACGAACGGGCGTCTGCGGAGATCAAATCGATTTTGCCTATTCCAGCAAACTTCGCACGTTGTACCAGAGCATCAACAGCAGCCCATCCTTTTACGGTTCAAGTGAAAAGGTGTAGAACTGTCGCTTTTCAACGCGATTTTTTTAACAGAGTTTTTCATCTCTGGAATGCCTTACCGGCGTGGGTCTTTCCTGATAATTTTAATCCTCAAAACTTCAAGATCAACGTTAATAAATTCCTCAAAGAAATTTGAATAATACTTTCGAGCCCCTAGTTCCCTAGTTAGCATGGTATCTTCGGATATTCAGAGACGTTGATCTATATTGGTTAACACTAAACATGTCTAACATTGAATAAAAAAAAAAACGACGGCACTGTTAAGAAGTAGAATTCAGAACTTGCCGTACTTGCTTTGGCGATGACACGTTTCACACTGCTGTTATTTTTAAACCAACTTTATGAGAAATTCCTCCACATTGTTTCTCTAACTAAACAATTAAAATAATTTTATAACCTTTAATTTATTGAGGCAGTCTACCTACCGCTTTTGCAAACTCCTGTTTTAAAAATATATGGTATTCTGTAACGTTAGCGTTTTTTTTAAACAACGGATAGAAGTACCAGTTACCTCAGGTGCAAAGAAAAGTTGCGAAAAACTAAAATTGTTTTACATAAAATATATTTTTATTACGATTTAAACATTATTATTTTTATTTAAAACGGAATTAAATCACTTTGTTATTTATAATTTATGTTTATAGTAAAACCGGCAATAGTTTCTAAAATTTGTTTGTTTTTATGCTTTTATTATTATTATATTAAAATTCTTTTCATTGTATTTCGTTATATTTAATTTACATTTTTTACAATAATTTATTGTTTTATATTAATTTTTTATTTACGAGATGCGAGAATATAAATATAAATTTAGAAGTTATATTTAATTACTAAATAAGTTAACAAGAAAAAAATAATTGATCATGTTTATTATGAAATCAATAATCGGTCCCATCGAATTTATAGTATTTTTTATGTTTTTAAATATATTAATCTTGATTCTTTATTTTTTAAATATAGGTAAATAAAATTAATTGGTTGGTTTTTCGGTTTAATAGTAAAATTGGAAGATTTATATAGATTGTTTATAAAATTTGTTTGCTTTTTATTAAAAATTTGTGTGGTGTATATTTATATACATATATTGTATAAGGAAACTTTGTCTTTATTTTTAATTTAAATATAAATAAATGATATTAAAATAAATAAAATGGGCTAGTAAAATATACAAAGTAAACTTATAAAATATACAAAGTTGTTGAATTAATTATTGTATGACTTATAAAAACCAATATAACCATCAATGTTAATTATAATATCTTACCGTTTTTCAATTATAACAGTTAAAGGATAATAAACCCAGGTTTTTGATTAGATACCGCAAACTTCCTACAAAGCGGTATTTATTAGCATTGAAAAAAACTTTTTCATTAAGTTTTAATAAAAAAAAAAAGAAAGATAAATATTAACGACTAAGCCTTTTTTTGTTCTAATGTGGTAACGGAAATTATTATGTTGATAGTGGAATTCTGAAATTAATTCCTTTTTTAAATTGCTCAATTAAAATTTTTTACATTCACATATGTTAACTTTCAACAACTAAATTGTAAATTTAATTTATAAAATAAATCGTATACATAGTGTAGAATTTGACTTAATTCTTAGGTGAAACTGTTATTAATTTGTGTGGGGTAACTGGTGATATCTGAAAATACACCAAAACATTAAGCAAATATTAAACAAACTAATTCTTTTATATTTACCCAATGTGATCGATTTCCTAGCATACTTTCATCATCGTCAATCAAACTATGACTCTGTTGATCGATATACAATAATGTATCTTTACTACACGAACTGCCACTACCACGAATCATTTTAATTGTATCACAATCACGATAGCTTGATGGTGAACATATTGTTCTTCGATTATATTCCAAATTTTTTGCATGATTTGAAACTATTTCCGAAAATTTTATATTATTTAATTTCATTAAACTATTATTTAAACAAGAAAAGTTTATATTTCTGTCTGGTATTTCTTCAATTGTATCTTCTTCAAATATTTTGTTAAGCTTGTCATCATTTAATTTGTTGCTGACATCATTTTTCATAAACACTTGGATATCGAACGATTTTACGGTAATTATTTCTTCATTAACTAGTTCAGAATAAAAAGGCTTTTCAATGGTATCAGCGTCACATTTTACAGGTTCTACATCTTCCATTTCAAACATAGTTGGTATTTCTTCTATACTTACGTGGTTTTCAATAACAGCCTCGATTTTTTGTCTTATTTCTTCATTCTCCCTATTACTTTCGTTTTCACTTTCTAATGGAATGTTTGTTTGTTCGTTAATATTGTTTGTGTTAGTTTTTGTTTCAATGATAATAGCTGGTGTAAATTCATCATTCTCAATCTATAACAAAAAAGAGCCATTGTTTTTAATTAATTCACAAAACGTGAGTATGGACTTCATTTTCAACCAACCCGGAAAGAGATAGATACACATTCCAGCAAAAATAATTGGAATCAGCAGTTTAATAGATCGACCAAAACCGTAAAAACAAACACGTTATTAACCGCTCGTTTAATATATTTAGCGGTTACAAAAGTTATTGACATAACAAACCTTATAACTGACACACTGTAGAAAGCAAGAACTGTGTCTAAAATTTTGGGTGCGTCTTGTTATCTCCTTAAATGACCAATTTTATGAACCTCTTAGAGATATTAGGCTAACCTCAGGCTAATCTTTTCTAAAAAGCGTTAATGTATCAAGACTGTTTTGATCCTATTCAGCATTAGAAAGAACGCTACCTATAATTTCGACGGGGACAAAACGACAGATCTACAGACAAGATGGTCAAACTAGTTATATAACTAAATAAACGAATGGTAAAACTCTAACAAAAGTCGATTTAAAATTTAATCATTAAACCACGACATTTGTTGCCAATATCGAACAAAAACATTGTTTAATTTGCAAGAAGGCTAAACATCAAGTATTTAATTATTACCATTTTAAAAATCGATCGCCCAGTCCCAGTGAGCGTTTAGTGAACTAAAAGAAATAAAGTGCTGTTTAAATTCATCACATATTGTAGAGCAATGTCCATATTCTGGTAAAATATGTAGTAAAAAACACTATGTTACATATTGAAAATAACACAAGCAACTCAAATTGTCAACTTACTGAAGAACCAAGAGTAGAAGTTACACCCAAAACAGTAAATCTAATTTTACAGAAACAATGCTTTTAAAAATATTATTCTTTCTACTGCTTTAGCATTAAAACTTTAGAAGTTAGCATTAAAGATCAGAATGGAAATTTCCATGAAGGTCGTGCTTTACTTGATTCGGGAAGTGAGCTTTATTTTATTTCTAAAATAGCATTTGAAAATTAAAAATTCATTAATCCTACGTTTACAAATGTGGTAATAAATGCCAGAGTTCAAACAGAAGTAAATGTATTTCAAAGTATTACTACGAACATTAAGTGATTATATCACAAATATAATTTTGATACTGAATTTCTAACTGTCGAAACGATCTCAAATATTTTACCGACATTAAATACTTGTGTTTCAAGATGGCATATTCCTCCCAATGTAATTCTAGCAGATTCCAATTTTAATATATCCAGTCCAATTTTGTCAACCTCAAGAAAAATTCCAATGGTTATCCAACTACAATGATATACAATTCGCAATATTCTTCTGATGTTGATTGACAAGCTATTTTGCGAATTTCTTCACATCAGTTTACACGACAGATGATACCAACGAGTTATCGTTAAACATAGAAAGCCTCCAAACTAAGTTTACAGGCTTTATTATAACTGAATCAGATATAATCACAGCTTTAAATAATCTGGATACAAATAATACTTCTGGGCCAGATAATATTTCTCCTTTATTGTTGAAAACCTGTTCTCTTGTTGCACCATTATTAAAATTATTTAACTTAAGTTTGACTGTTTGACTTCGGGCGTTTTTCCTTCGAAATGGGAACGGTCTCACATAATACTAGTTTTTAAAAAATGTAGCCGCAAAAATGATGTTGAAAACTATCGAGAAATTAAAATCTTGTCATCCATGCCTAAACTGTTTGAAAGTATTGAAAAATTATCTATTTTTTTACTGTAGTAAGTAACCAAATCACTTCCTCGCAACATGGTTTTTATCCTGGTAGATCTACTTCAACTAATCTAGCTATCCTGACCAATGCTATTATTCTACCTTTGGAAGATGGTTTACAGGTTGATGTTGTCTATACTGATTTTTGTAAAGCTTTTGATAAAATATACCACAGAATCTTGATTAAGAAACTGGAATCTTCTAATAAGAGCTTGATGCATGTAGACTGGATTACATATTATCTCGGTAATCGTAGACAGTATGTTTAATTTGACTCCTCTAAATCTGATGAGTTTGTAGCTATCTTAGGAGTTCCACAAGGTAGTCATCTGGGTCGTTACTTTTCCTTTTGCATATAAACGATGTCATATGCTGCTTCAAAATTTGTAAAGTTTTAATCTATGCCGACGATATTAAAATTTATAAAATTATTAAAAGCGAGGCGGATGTAATTGTTTTTCAGGAAGAATTAAATCGGTTACTTAACTGGTGTAATGACAACAAACTTTTCCTTAACATCTCCAAATGCAAAGTTATGTCATATTACAGATCCAGATCAGCAATATTATTCAAATACAGTCTAAATGGCAAAGAATTATCGCGGCTTAACATAATTTTAGATCTAGGTATGCTTTTTAACAGCAATTTATCATTTTCTGATCATATTGAAAGAATCGTTGGTAAGGTAATGATAATTTTTTCTCTCTCGAGAATAACTAAGTTTCTATATAAAATATACATAAATTATACAAAAACAGTTATTATTTTCTTAAAATAAATATGTAAAAATTCAGAAAATTGAATTTTTTTTTGGTAGAAATGTTGATTTTTTGCTTAATTTTACGGATTTTAAAAATTGCGGTAATTTTTAATGGGTAAACTTTTTAGTTTATGGTATTAAAAAATCCCAAAAAAACAACATTCAGATCCATTCATTATAGCTGGGTTCCGTCATGTTTCATTTATAATGACTAATTGCACTGGACTAGCAAAAACTGTATATACTACAAGGTTCTAAATTTATCTTCCCTATTTTTTAACAAATTTACAAACTTAGTATATGTAACAATGCTAGGAAGACTGCAACAGTACCGTTTGTAGGTTAAGTAAACTTTTGTGGAATGTGTATAAACCTTATGTCAAGAAACCTAACGTATATTTTTTTTAATAAAATGTGTTGTGCAGTAGAAATACAATATGTGTCACAATAACACATAAAAAATGTTTAAGATCAAGATCCCATAATAACATGCGTTCTAAAGTGTTGATGGACGCACATTTTTATTTGTTTTTAAAGAATGGATAACAAAACAATAAATCCTATCACATATAAAATATGACATAGGGCAATATTTCATGAGGATAAAGTAAATAAAAATAAAATAAACTTATCAAAAGCAAATTAAAAAAAAAAATTGTACGAGCAAAACTAAAATTGGGTTGCCAATAATCCATTTTGTGATATATTCCTTGATAATGTGACGCACTGTGTTCCTCGATGATTAAAGCTCAGATTATATATAGTTATTTGAAAACTCGTTTCGAGCAAACAATAGTGTCATCATCATGGCATATCCCATAACTAAGATTGAAGGTGCTACGTTTGACTTAATACAGTTCATCCGCCAGTATCCCTAAGATACCCCCTAAGATACCCCTAAGATACCCCCTTAACTAGTTACATCTCACTGCTATTTAAAGTGGTATATGATATCTCACGTTAACTAATATGCGCATAGCAGGAATTGGAGTACGCGGGGTTGTCATACCCGTAGAACAAAAATAAAATTACAAATTAACAAAAACTGATCCCTTAATGAGGGATAACAAAGAACACTTAATTTGAATCTACTCTGGCTGTCGGTTGACTCGAATAATTCATCTTTTTACTTTTTGTATTCTCTTGCATTCGACTCTTGTAAAACTAATCGAAAATTTAATGAACGGAAAAATTAAAATGTACTTGGGAAGATATGTTTCATTCGATCGAAATGCAAAAATACAGTATTTTTTATACATATTATGTTTAAATATTTGAAATTTAAGGTCTTCACCTTGGAGACCTAAAATTTCATAGACTCGAAAGCGAGATTAACTGTTTCGTTCAAAAAAGGAGAAAGGATGATTGAAAATAAATCGAATGCTGGAATAGACCCTATGAAATATAAAATGGAGTTTAAAGAAAAATAATATTCACGTCGCTACAACAACAACGAATGACATTCGTAATATTTAAGTTTAAGTGGTGCTTAAACTTGCCAATGAAATCATGAACACAGATCAGTGTTGAAGTTATCAACCATACGAACCATATTCGAAATTATAAAATTAATCTTGAAAAGCTCTGGATGTTGATATTTTAAATCACAATCAAATAAATTCTTTACCTTCTCCTCCAAAGCGATAGGAACTTCCAAAATGACTTCTTTAATTTTGTCCTCCGTTTTCTTCTCGCAAAAATCACCACCTGCCACCGAGGAAGCACTACTTGCAGGCACTGAATTAACTCCAATTTTTGAAACCCAATGATCCATAGAAGTTGAGCTTGTGCCCGAGCAATCCATATTATCCAACTTTCTGCGTTGATAAAATAGAATATATGCTTCATTATTTACAATATCATCAGGTATTGCTTCGTCTGGGACATGTGTAATTCTTTGATCATCAAACTTATACCATTGGTGGTCATATGGATTTTTGCACGCGGCGGTGTAGTGACCAGTTTCAAGTGTTTCTCCCTAAAACGAATTTTAATTTTAATAACATTCTATGGTGTAATTAAAAATTTTTAATACCTGATGATAGCACACTGCATATAAATCATATCGATTATCTTTAAGATATCTTGGTAATGACGAATCTTTTCTGCGGGGTTTTTTCCAAGGACTCCAATTATCATCAGCCGTATCTATGCTATCCTCGGATTCCAAGACATCTGTATTTAGTGATCGCGCCAAATGAGGAGACATATCAAATCCATGAGTAGGAAATTTAACCATGGTTGTTAATTTAGCTGATTGTGGTCCCTTAAGTTGTTGCTGTCGAAATCGCTTGAAATGTATTACCAATATATCGGGTAAAGACCATAATCCCAGTGTTTTAACAACAGGAAGATACTGTTGACAGTGAGGACATCTCCAAGCATCTTCGGCGCTTAAAGTTTCTGCTTTGGTATAATGCTCTAAACATTGTTCTAATGTTAAGCTAGAAATATCTGAATACCTTTCCTAATAAAAGAAAGATATCATTAGCGGAATTTTAGTTGTCCAGGATTATTGATTAACTTACTTTTAACTGAGACACACTTTCATGCTCAACAATATTATCTGACATATCATTAAAAAATAGTTCTGGATCAGACCATTCCAAAATCAATTTAACGTGGGGAGGGCCGGCATCTGCTGGTAAAACAAGTAACGCTAAGTCAATCATCTCTGTAAAGAGAGGATGCTCAACGTTTTTATTCAAATACGTATCTGGATCAGCAGATGGATCTTGCAAACGAATCTTAAACATTTCATTCAATGGGGTTGTGTAAGCAAATGTTTCCGGTTTAATAATTGACGACAATCCTTTTAATAAAATCTTCTGAAGTTCTACGTATGAAACATCTCGACTTACTTCCAGACAAAACGGTGTTCCAAAACGTTTGGTAACTGAATCATTTCGGTTAATATTAGTTACGCACAGCACGATATTTCGAATATCTTCTGAAATCGAAGGAGTTTCGATACAATAAATAGGATCAGCTTCAATAATCGATGACAATGAATGAGAATCACAAAAAACTCTCGAAAATCCTGTTTCATTTATTTCTGCTAAAATCATTTTTTCTAATTTAATCCCTGTATCTGCTTCTAATTGCTCTTTTAAGGCGGCTATCGGCGATCCTAATGGTACACCCAAACCTAATTTTACCTGTTTCGGATGTTGAGTTGCATATAAAACTGTTACAAAGGTTGATTGGTATCCGATTTGTGGCAACTGAACTGAAATGCAGTGAAAAGGATCAAACGTATTACTTTGTTTGTGACATCTTGGACATGACAATGATGATCTAAACTGAGCTTGAAATACTGCTTGCACAAACGAATTGTTGCATCTTATATGATTTGCTAATGTTTCAGCTGCAATAACTTCGTCCGGTCGACCATAACTATTCTATAATAAAAACCAAACAAAATATATTCAATTTGTCATTTTATATGATAAATAATTTATAATAAGTTTACGAGAGAAATAATTACAATATGAACATGAAGAATTAAATAATAAATTTTATTTTTGATGAGATAGATATCACGTGAATAAATTATAAAGAAATTGGATAAAATAAAAACAGTAGTAGCTTACTTTTGTTAAAAAAATAAGGCACACACACGCTTATTATTTTTATTACTGTAGATTTTATTTAAATTACTTCCTGTTTGTGTACATCACATTTGTTTGCAAGCATTCTAAATAGAACTGGGTAAAAATAGTAATGTAAATAAAAAAATAAAAAATTTGTGGTAGGATGCAAGTTCTATAAATGACTCGGAAGTTTTTGCTTTGTTCTACCAAGCAATCAAGTGTTTGTTCTTTTACCTTTTTTAAGCAAAAATAAAAAATTTCAATCATCCCTTTCCCACTTACCAAAAAATACGCCAAATTATCATAGTGAATTCTTTTTTAATGTACCGAATTATCGAAATTTGTATTTTTTTGGATACAGTCAAAACTTTACAGAGCGAAATCGACAAAAGATTCTACTCAGTATACTTCTGACCAAAATTTTAAAATGTCAATAATTTTTTAAGTTCTTGTACTAAATCAATCGAATGTTTAAATTGTCTCAAAACTGAATACGTATAATATAAACTAAACCAAGATAATTATTTAACGTCTGATAAGTGATAGCCAATATGAAGTTTTCGAAACAAAAAATCAGCAATTATGAACTAAGTAGTCCATAGTTGGAATATCATACGTCATCGTTTAACACGTCTCAGAAGCATTTTTTATCATGTTGGTATGCAAAATTGATCAACGCTTTTATTGCGCATTAATTTCTTCCTAAAGTTTTGAAGTCGATTCAAAATTTTCAGAGTAGATTTAGATAGATTTCCACATTTCGGCTTCCATTGATAAGAATGACCTTATTTTTTAGCGACCCTATTATGCTATTGCATTGTCCTTAACGAATTTTTTGCGGGCAATTTTTACATATCAAATTATAACATTTGACATGTGTCAGGTCAAATTATAACGTTTTGACATTCATAACATCGATTTTAAGTGTTTCTGTTGGTTAATTAATATATTTACTTCTATTTAATTTTTCTATGTGGTATGACCACGACATAGTTATAGATGGAGAATCGAATCAAATCGCTGATGAAACTTTCGAAATCGTTAGTATAATTAAAATTAATACGTGCTTCTTATTTTTTTTATTTTTGCACTAGTTTTGACATAGGGTGGCTCGAAATTTGTTAAGAAATTTAGTGACTTTGTTTGTCAAAAAATTAATACTGGTTTTTATATATTTTATTCTTTCGCTTGTTTTGACACAGATGCAAACATTAGATTTTAAATATTAGTATTTTTGATAGATAAACAATTTTCTGCTCCCATTATTTACATAAAATAGAAGTGGGTGGCGCAGTCAGTATAGAAAGAGAACAAACGTTTGTAGTCTCTTCTAAAAGATTAATATTTGGTAATATTCACATATTTTGTATACATTTGTTCCTTTTCTATATTGATGACAAAATTCAACTGTCAAATCTCAAAATAAATAAAAGTGTGTAATAATAATAATAAAAACAAAAATTGTAGGTTGATAAGCCATTGATAATAAGATCTTGCCAAATTCACGATTTTAGGCAGTTTCTCTGTTCCGGCATATTGTCAAACTCATTGAGTGGTTAGATCAATTTTGTGTTTGTTAAGAGAACCTCTGGTCCATCCTGAGGTTCAGTTTTGTCATCCACTTTATTTGTATTTTAAATCAACGGACTGTTGAAAAGTACCAATAACCCAACAAATAGTTTCTTTAATTCGTGCCAAAATTCAACAATTTTAATTCCATAAAACACATTGCAGCTGTTCATCGTCTAACACGTCGAAAACTCAGCATTTTCTATAGACTATCAGTTTTACTATAGCAATTATCGATTCATTTGAAATAATACGAAACATTCTGTTCTGAATTTCACTTGTTTTACAACCTTCATTTATCAAAGTATAAAACAATTGTATCTATTTACCTTAGTTTTATCTTTAAATTAAACTAATGTTTTTGAACGTTATGTAATTGCCACTATACTAATAAACTTTTGTCAGTTTAAAGATAAATAACAGTAAATTAGGAAGAATTTTAAATTCGGTGAAGGATTAATTTATTTCAGACTTTAAAAAGCAGAACATCATTTATAGAGTTTAGATATTTGTTTGCCTACGAATATAAATATAATTGTTCTATAAATTTCATAAATGTGTTTACAAGATTATAAATGATATCATTTCTATCATTTTTTCGTCACAAAAACATTATTTGAACTTGAACATAACGAAAAATGCAAATCATTAGCATTTTATTTTTACAGTTTCACCGCACAATCTAAACAGTTACAAAAGAAATATTTACTTTTGAATGATTGGTGATAAATTTGTAACTAAAGTGGTTAGTTGTTTTTCATGCTTCATGGGTCAATGTAATATTGTGATTGTTTTTTTACTATACATAAAGAAACGTTCATAAATAAGCATTTTCGTGTAATCTCCTTAATCGGTTTAATATTTGATTGAGTAATATTTACTACTTATTATGTTATACCCTACAATAGTACAATATATAAAAACGGATTATGTTACAAAAATATTAAAACTGTTAAAAACATGACCAATCAAGAGAAATATTATGGTTTGTATTATATTAACAAATTAAATTTTTGACAATGTTATTGAATTGCATGAAAAAATACATCCAACTAAAAAGATTTTTAATGTTGCACAGAATGTTGATTTAGTTTTCATTGATGTTGCTCGTTGTTTAACGTATGGTATTTTGATTTTACATTTTAAAATGACATGTTGGTGTCAGAAACGGGCGTATATATTAAGTGGCTAATGGAATGTATCTATTAATTTACTAACAACCCTTTAAATAACGATATGCTAGATCAGGCCTTGAAAATTGTTTAATAAAATTTGCACCTCATAAAAGGCGCAGTTATTTATGAATACATTTAATTCTCTTTTACGCGGTAAATATATTCTTCATAAAAACCCATAAGATCAATTCACATAAAGAATAATTCCAGAAAAAGTGAACATTTATGTAGAAACCGGGGTTCTCCATAATAAAAACTACAACAATAGGAGAAAAAGTCGCAAACCTACCAAATCATATAAGGAAATCCATACAAAAATCATATAGAAAAGCCGCAAAACTTCAAAAACGCATAAAAAAGAATTGAGTGTACATTAAATTTAATGTATTTTCTAAAACAAACCCCTGCAACAACAAAAGAAAACCACTTCTCAAGATGGACGGGTCTATGCCCCAGAAGCTCTCGGAACCCGATTCCGACCAAGGACCATCACAACAATTTCGACAAAAGGTGCAAATCCGTCGCTCCATTTTTTGGGTTAGGAAGCAGCTGTCACTAGCCTCACTGCTTCAAGTACTCCTCGTTATGGTATTGAAAGAAATCCGGGACCAACTAAAACATGGCATTGTTCAATATGTAAAAGCATTTTAAGGGCAAACATAACATCCATCCGGTGCAACACCTGTAAAGAATGGTGTCACCTCAAGAACTGCTCAGGTTTGGCCACACATAAACAATGGACCAAACACTACATAGCGCCATGCTGTCAATTATCTAGTCAACATACCATCACGAGCTCACAGCAAAACACAATAGGAATGAACACGCATCCGGAAACTCTGAGTGACGTCAAAATTATGCAATTTAATTGCAACGGCTTAACCAATAAGATAGATGATATTATAAATCGTCGCTTTAATAATGAAATGACGTATACGCAAAAGTATAGTTTCGAGATATTTGAGTTTAAAGTTTGATGTGCGCATGCATTTGCATGGACGTTAATTTATAATTTACTAATTCTTACCCCCAGTCATAAAATAATTCGAAAATGTAAAAATGCCAATTCAAAGATACCCTTATGGGGAATACAGCGCACCTATTATATAAAAACAACGTATAAATAGCATACGTTGTTTCATTATTAAAGCGACGAAATGATATGTGCAATAACAATATTCTAGTCACGGTTCTTCAAGAAACCAAATTAAATGTTAAATCTAAGATTAGTGATAATTACTGTGATTACAAAATTATAAGGCTGGATAGAGGAAAGGACAAAGGTGGTGGCCTTGCCTTTATCATTCACAAAACCGTTATCTACCGTACAGCCACATTACCTGCAGTACCGGGAACTGATAAACACCTAGAACAACTAGGCATTATAATAAAATCCGGCAACACGGAGATAACTCTAGTCAATATCTATATTCCACCAGTAAGCAGCTGTGATACAGGTTATGAACCGTCCATAGGACATTTATTTTATACAAAAGACTGTCTGATTCTCGGCGATGTGAACGCTCATCATGATCTATGGCACTCGCACCTAAACACTGATTCACGAGGTGATAACATTGCTGATAAAATTGACGGCTCCAATTTTGGAGTCCTCAACGAACCACAACCAACAAGGGTAACAAACAACTCATACTCTTCTCCAGATATTTCCCTTGCTAGTATGTCACTAATGCCAATTGCAGAATGGAGAACAGAAATTGCATTAGGATCAGACCACGTGCCGATCATAATCACCTTAAGCCGTTCCATAAATCAAATCAATTCCGAAAAGAAGACATATATAAATTTTAACAAAGCTGACTGGGAAAACTTTACAAATTTTACTGAAATTGAATTCAGTAAGCAATTTTTACCACTTGACGCCCTCTCTGGGGAAAAACAATTCAGAGAAATTTTTAATAAGGCGATACATACATACCAGCTGCAGCCCATGGTAGAATTCACTAAAATTCACTAAAACCAAACTTTCCACATGAAGCGTGTGTGCTGTGAACAAGCAAATTAACAAATTGGTCACGGACCATAAAAGAAATAAATGGAGAGGGTTAGTGAGTAAATCAAACCTGGGTACTAGTAAAAGTCTTTGGAAGGTCATTAAGGGCCTAACTCATCCTCGACAACCACATTGAAAACCACAGGAAATGCGCAAACAAATTCAGTTTACAGAAAAGCAGCGTAAACACGAGAAAGAGACCAGATCAGCGTTGAGACACATGCGCAAACTTAACCTTGACAACTTGTAGGATATTATATTTACCGAAGAAGAGGAGGAGAATGCAATACGGAAAATTAAGCCATCAAAAGCTATAGGACCCGACGGCATCTCAGCCATCATGCTCAAATACATCGGACCCAAAGGTTTGAACTTCCTCACTACTACACTTAATACATCTTTAAATACTCTTCAGATACCAAATATCTGGAAAACGGCCAGAATCAGTCCCATTTTGAAACCAGGAAAACCTGAAGAAAAGGGAGAGTCTTACAGACCAATATCCATCCTTTCATCGGTCGCAAAACTCATCGAAGCACTTCTGCTCCCTCAGCTGACAAGATCCTGCAATTTGGCGCCACATCAACATGGCTTCCGGCGAGCACACAGTACAACCACCGCGCTACACAGAATACAAAACCAGATCAGTGATGGTCTGAATCAAAAACAACCATGCGCTAGAACAATTTTAGTTGCACTTGACCTGTCAAAAGCATTCGACACAGTGTCGCACACTGCTCTTTTGGATGACATCTTCAATACTAATCTGCCAGGTTTAATTGTGCAATTACCTCAGAGGTCGCCAAACATATGTTGAGTTTCGTAACTGCAAGTCCAAAATGAGAGTGCTAAGACAAGGAGTTCCTAGAGGCGGAGTTCTCTTACCGTCATTATTCAATTCTACCTAAGCAGTTTGCCTACTCCACCAGAAGGAATAATCATCACGTCGTATGCAGACGACTGCACAGTGCTTGCAACAGGAAATAACCTGCAACAACTCACAAATATTCTGAATACCTACCTTAATATTCTGAATGATTGGTTTAAAAGCAGAAAATTAAAACTTTCCACTGAAAAGTCTACATCTACACTTTTCACCACATGGACGAAGGAGGTAAATTCAACACTAAGGATCTGCATAGACAACATACTTATTCCCACAGTAAAAAATCCGAGACTGTTGGGTGTAACATTCGACCTACTGCTTAAATTCAACGCTCATGCACAAGAAGTAAACTCAAGATTGAAAAACAGGAATAACGCATTTAAAGCACTAGCGGGAAGCTCATGGGGGAAAGAAAAAACACGATCATAACAACATACAAAGCAATAGGAAGACCTATTTTAAATTATGCTGCACCCATATGGACCCCCCAAGTTGCCAATACTCACTGGAATAAGTTACAAACAACACAAAATGCTGCCTTGCGAACCGCAACCGGATGTCACCTGATGGCAACGCTCCTACATGAACGCTGTTAAAAAAAAAAAACTGAAGAATATAGCTAGTAAAAGTAATTAGGCTGTCACGGGATACCCGGCGGATGTGGAACAGAAAAGTTGATAGTATAATTTATAAAACAATTTTTTTTGTAATTTTTACAAAACACACACCCATGCACACACATACATACATGAACACACACATACAAGCGCATAACGCATTGAGTGGTAAAATATGAATAGAGGGTGAAAAAAATCCAACTTTTGGACCAACTTTTTGTTGCACTTTTCTGATAATAATTCAAAAATTGTGCATCGCAAAATTCTAAAAAAAGTTGCCCTCAAGTGCTCTTTCAACTTCAACTCCAGTGCTCACTTAACCAGGTTTTAAATGGTTTTTTTACACCTTCTCATTCCCACCACCTTATTAAATATAATTATGAGTATATTACACTTTTATATATTTTCCATTAAAATCTTACTAATTTTTCATTCCAAATACATTTTAAGATTTCGATCAATTGGTTAATTGATCAATTTCGATCAACTCAAAATCGAAGAAAAACTTTTAAGGGGGTTAAACAACAACAAAGCCTCTGGTCTGGACAATTCTGGTCTCCTGTTATTCTCAAAACATTTTCAAAAGAACTGGCACCCACTCAAAAGAACTGGCATCCCAATTTTCTATAAATTTGGTATCTTTACTTCGTACTGGAAGTTGGCAAATGTCCAGTCTGTCCCGAAAAAAGGAACGAAATGTGATATTTCCAATTATAGGCCAATATCCCTACTCCCAGTCCTTTCTAAAATATACGAGCACTATATTAATTCACATATATCCAAATTTTTGGAAGACAACCATTTAATATCTGACAGCCTATACGGTTTTAGAAAAAAAAATCCACAACCGATCTATTGAACTATGTAGCACATATTTGGAATAGCATACTTGATAAAGGTGGTGAAACGTTAGTTATCGCATTAGACATCTCAAAGGCATTTGATCGAATCTGGCATGCCGATTTGATCAACAAACTCGTTGCGTACGGTTTTCACCCCGCAGTCGTTAAGTTGATTCAAAATTTTCTGTTTAACCGATACATTTCAGTATCCATAGACGGCTTTCCTTCTGAATCTAAATTAATTAACGTTGGTGTACTCCAAGGCTCAGTTTTATCCCAAACTCCATTTCTAATTTATAGAAACGAACTGTTGAACATCACCAGTAATCCGATAAATAGTTTTGCAGATGATAGTACACTAGTATTGTTGACAACAGTATTGTTGTCAAGTGTGGGGCGCTGCATCTGTTTCCATCGTTAACATCAAATTTTGAAACATTACATCATCGTCGCACTATTGCTGATCTTGTTGTTTTTTAAAAATATCGTCACCAGCAGTGCTCGGACGAAATCATATCCATCACGCCTCAAACGTATTCTTTTCACCGTTTTATTCTTCAATCGGTTTGTGCAAACAGTCAAACTGATAGTGACAAAATACAAAGGGACTTTTTTGTCCGTGCATCGTACAAATGGAATGCTTGGCCTGAATCAATAGTCTCCAGTGCCTTCAATCCCCAAAGATTTAAAAAAAGCGTCTACCAACATCTCTGTTGTTGTGAGATCTAGGTCTTAAAAGGTATCTAGGTGTTGTGACACATTGTAATCTCTATTACACAACACTTTTTATTAAAAAATAAAATGGGTTCGGAGTTAATGGAGGAAAGAAAACACCATTATACAAAAAATGGTGGAATATAAAATTCCAAAATATATGTTTAAGGAATACTGAAGTGGAGTCCTTTTATATCCCATATGATGCCCTACTTGACTCAATAAAAAATGTATTTTCTCAAATGTCTCACATCGTAGCTCTGTAAATTAAACGAAAACAACTATATTTATTTTTTAACCCGTCATCTAGTGAGTATAGGTTTTATACGCATCTTAAATTTTAGGTCCATAGGATTAATGAGTGTATGAGATAATCGATATAATGGGAAAAAACGTTTTACTCTCATACCAATAGGGTTCGTTATAAAAACGGAACCCTAAAAAATCACCTCTCATATTCAGTTTGCAAAGTCAAAAATAATTTTTTGTTTTTAAAATTTTTACTTAAAACGCTCTCCAAATGACATATTGAAAGTGAGCCTGGAGCCACTACAGTTTTTGTTCGATTTTTACAACATTTCCTATAACCGTGAATTTTTTTCAAATTTTTATTTTGTAAAGTTCTAAGGGAACAGGAAAACATTTTCATATTTTTGAGACTAAGTTGAAAACTGTGCGGTCCAAAAGTAAATAAAGGTGTAGAGAATCTTACTATTTCATGGATAATAGTTTTTTTACTTCATTCCGGGTAGGAACTGCCAATATTAAACAACGAACTAATCTTGGGCCAGCATTGGCGAGTCAAGCCTTGGCTAGTTAGCTTTGGGTTCAGTCTGGGCCAGTTGTCAATGCATAGACTGAACCAAGATGCAGTTGATTATATTACGCATTAATACGAATTACGAATTAATAGATAGCTCTAAAACTCAAATAATAAAATTGACAATCGTCTATAATTACTTTCTACATAAAATATTTGTTATTTTTTAAGTCAATTTATTAAATTCAAAATAATTCAGCACTGATTTCCAGCTTTAATCTTATCTCAAAAAATAATTATCAAAACAATTATTTAATCTTTTAAAAAGAATCAAATGCTCTACTCCCAAATAAACAAAATATTGCAGAAAAATGTTATTGTGTATGTTTTGAATTTATAATCAAATTTAAAGAAGATAATTCTTATAAACATAAAATAATAATAAACTATGATAATAAATTTACTATCTATGTTTGGAATATGTTGTTCAGAATTATGTTTTATTTGAATTTATGGCGATAATTGTGTAATTCTTAGCTTACTATAAAATTCCGCTACTGAAATACAGCACGTAAAAATGAAATACATATTGTAACGTTTCTTTAGCCGAGTTACAATTATTTAGTTCGATCACTAAATCAGGAAATTTAAAACACAATGGATTTTCTAAACGTTATAATTTTATTCGTTCAAGATTTTACAATAAAAATATTTCTCCTATTACTATTCCCCTTTTAATTCTTCTTGTACTAACAATATTTCACCACTTATAATTCTTTTATACTTGTTCACAATATCACTTTTAACTTTCTACTTATAACACTGTTAATTTTTTTTACTTCGCCTTTATCACTGCTAAATTTTTATACTTTTTGTATCGCTAACAATTTTTATACTGGTTGTATCCTCGAACAACACCTTTTATATATACTACATGAAATAGCCTCGAAACTGCTGTAATGTTCTAGATAGAACACACCCTTTTTTTTTCCTTTATCAACAATAAGACGATCTTCAAATATTGACACCTAGGTGTGAAATCTATTCTTTTCAATTGTTTTATTTACCAATTTTTATTTCGTTAACCAATCCTTATTCGATAAAACAAATACTTCCTATTAAATGTTTACTTTGGTTGCATTGTTACCTTTTGTATATTTTGATTTTTATATTTGTAGAACTAATGAGAATTTTCTTGAAAGTTCTATTGTTGTTGTGTTCTATCATCTTCCATAATCGTCACATTCTCCCCCACTTATTTCTGTTCGTCCCGAATAGAATCTAAATCTCCCCCTCTGTAGGGTGATAATCTTTCTAGATGAACGACTTTTGGTTTCGCTCGTTGACCTTTCTTTATTTGATAAACGACATCGTTTAATTTTGTTATGATGGTATAAGGTCCTTCCCAAGATGTTTGTAGTTTTGGAGATAGTCCTTTTCTCCGCTGTGGATTGTGTAGCCACACTAGTTGTCCTTCCTCAAATCCTTTGTTGTTTGCGCGAATGTCATACCGAGCTTTCATTCGATCACTGGCTATCTGTGCTTTCTGTCTGACAAACGTGTGTACCTCCTCAAGTTCTTTTTGAAGTTTATTAACATAATCTTGGACACATAATGTTGACGATGGAATAATCCCAAACTTCAGATCACCAGGTAGCCGTAAATCATTTCCAAAAATGGTTGTAGCTGGCGTCGTTTTGGTTGTATCATGCACTGCTGATCTATAAGCCATCAAGAATAACGGAATATGACGGTCCCAATCACGTTGATTCTTGTTTACTACTTTTGCTAGATATTTCTCAAGAGTAGCATTAAATCTTTCCACCATGCCGTCTGATTGGGGATGTGAAGCAGTTGTTCTAGTTTTATTAATTCCAAGTATCTGACAGATTTAGTGTTCTTATCGGTATTCTTAAGTTTTCATCTGGTACAACTAATGTTTTCCCTATAATGATCTCTTGATGTTGAAGACCATTTTCATTGGCTTCCACAACCCACAACCTTGGTGACCCAGAATCTCCCTCCAATCTTCCCCAGACGATTGTTTCGGTATTAGGTGGCAGCTTTTCGCGATGTTCCAATATTATTCGCCTCATACTTGATTCTGCACCATTCATCTGAAGAACCAACTCTACGTTACCATACTTGAGTACTCCATTTCCAGCGTCTATTACAAATCCATTCGGCCTCATGAAGTCCATACCCAAAATTACTTCATCAACGATGTCTGCCACTAGAACTTCATGCTGAAAGTGCGTATTTCCTATTTTTATATCGGCAATTTTGCTTCCCCTGATAGTTGCACTTTCCCCTGTTGCTGTTTGTATTCGATATTTTTCTGCTGGTTGTAATTCCCCTTTTAGTAAATCTGTACGGACTATTGTGCGAGTTGCTCCAGTATCTAGCGTAATGATACAGTTGTTGTCATCAATTTTAGCTCCAATCGTTAAACTGTCACCATTCCTTGCGATTCTTGAAATAGGGATGGAGATTATGGGGCATTCGGTTGTGGGAGTCAGCTTACGCCCCTCAAAGCTGACTCGTTCCAGTTTAACTGTTTCGACCTCTCTCGTTTGAGTTTCTTCTTCAGATGATCTCCGTCTCATTGGTGATGTTGGTCTTCCCCGTTTTCGTCTGACCACTCTGCATTCTCGAGATATGTGACCAAGTTTGTCACATACCCAACATCTTATTCTACTGTTAAATTCTCCAGATCTTCTTTGGGGCCTAAAACTATCCTCTTCTTCCATTTCTACACGGCGTACTTTGATTGTTGGTTTGACAATTGCTTGTGCCGTCTCACTAGTCAATGCACAAGCTATTGTTTCAGCAAATGTAGCTTTAGGTGTCATCACAGCTGACTTTCGCGTCTCTGAATCTCTTATGCCGTCGATGAACGCATCTATCTTCATTCTTTCCATATAGTCTGGTGATGTATTTCCATGTGCCATATGTACCAGACGTTCGATCGCAGACGAAAACTCTTGCAGACTTTCTCCTATTCGCTGGTAGCGACCCTTCAACTCAAGTCTGTATATCTCCCGTTTGTGGTCACTACCATATTTGCGATCTAAAGCCTTCATGATCTCATTGTAGCTCCTTCGATCTTGTTCTGGAACTGATTGTATTGTTTCTGCTGCTTCACCCTTCAGTGCCACTATTAAAGCTGCCACACGATGTGGTTCGTTCCAACTGTTCTGATCAGCTGCTGTTTCAAATTGGAATTTGAAAATTCCAAACGATGATGTACCATCGTATGTGGGCGGTTTTAACTTCATGCTTTGTGATTGTTGAACCGTGTGAATTGTTTTACCTTTAATTTCAACATCTTGAAGCCTTCTTTCTACTTCTACTTTAAAGTCATCTACTTTCGATTGTACTTTCTGTTCCAGAACTTCAACTTCTTTTTGCACTTTCTCGACTTTTTCATCCACAATTTTCTCTACTTCGATGCGTAGATTCGCTGCCATATGTAGAAGTTTCTCGTCGATGTGTGTTTTAACCAAGCTAATTTCTTCTCGACTTGAAGCGATGTTTGCATCTAACTTTTTCATTTCATTACTCATGCTGTTACTTTGCAAATCTAACTTTTTGTTCATAACCTCCATGTTTGCCTTTACATCTGCTCTCATGTTGAAACTCATTTGCTCCATCATAGCTATTAACTGTGCAAAGTTGTTGTTTGCTGGCACGACTTGCCTCGTTGCTTCAACAGCATCGTCTTTAGCTTCACTATTTCCTGCATCTGGATTTTCATCTGCTTCTTCTTGCCCAAAACGATATTTTTCTGGATCCAATCCAGCTGCTTCCATAGCTTTTATTAATCGCTCTTTCAACTCATTCTTAGTTCCCGTTATTGAAAGATTCCTTTTCTCCAATTCGCTCTTCAGATCTTGAACTTTTAATCCATTCAAATCCATCTTATTTCCCAATCCCACTTCTGACACCAGTTGTAACGTTTCTTTAGCCGAGTTACAATTATTTAGTTCGATCACTAAATCAGGAAATTTAAAACACAATGGATTTTCTAAACGTTATAATTTTATTCGTTCAAGATTTTACAATAAAAATATTTCTCCTATTACTATTCCCCTTTTAATTCTTCTTGTACTAACAATATTTCACCACTTATAATTCTTTTATACTTGTTCACAATATCACTTTTAACTTTCTACTTATAACACTGTTAATTTTTTTTACTTCGCCTTTATCACTGCTAAATTTTTATACTTTTTGTATCGCTAACAATTTTTATACTGGTTGTATCCTCGAACAACACCTTTTATATATACTATACTACATGAAATAGCCTCGAAACTGCTGTAATGTTCTAGATAGAACACACCCTTTTTTTTTCCTTTATCAACAATAAGACGATCTTCAAATATTGACACCTAGGTGTGAAATCTATTCTTTTCAATTGTTTTATTTACCAATTTTTATTTCGTTAACCAATCCTTATTCGATAAAACAAATACTTCCTATTAAATGTTTACTTTGGTTGCATTGTTACCTTTTGTATATTTTGATTTTTATATTTGTAGAACTAATGAGAATTTTCTTGAAAGTTCTATTGTTGTTGTGTTCTATCATCTTCCATAATCGTCACAATATAAAAACATTAATATATAAGCAGATAGTAGCATACAGAAGCTGCAATAGTATTTATTATTTATTTGTTGTTTGCGTAAGTGCAAATTGTTTATGCAAGTCGACATTAGAAATAATGGGGCCTATTCAGTAAAATCTTCTGTCGAAAATTTCTGCTATTCTTCTATTTTTTGTTGAAATTTTATTTTCCCGTTATAAAATTTCATACAAAAAATAAAAGAATAGCAGAAACTTTCGATAGAAGATTTTACTGAATAGACTCCAATGTTTCAAAATATGAATAAAAATTGTGACCTAATTTGAAGACACCTTTTAAATGATTTATTTCGACAATATTTTGTGAATTGCTAAGGGCCAAGTGGGTAAGCACAACTTTAATAACTATCAACAACCCGATTTTTCAATTAAAAGTCAGTCTAAAAAATAATTGTCTAAAATAATCTAAAAACGTAATAAAATAACGATAAAGAGATAATCTTCTTGAAGAGATTCGATTAAAAACTTGTTAAAAATTAAAAAAAATCAAGAGCATTTTTTGACAGTGTGCGCTTGTATATAGAGGTTAAAGTCACAAATAAAACTAAATTTTACTAATGTTTTTAAACAATTTAACGGAAAGTATACAATTTTATTAAAACAAAAATTACTCATTTACCTTGATGGTTTTATATTTTCTTTTATTCGCTGTATTTAAATCCTCGTGAACCTTATCAAGTAACCAAAATAAAAATTCTTGAGCATCGTGTTGCGTTGAGCTCCGAAATTGTGAGCCATATCGGTCCACAACGGCTTTAAAGCTTGTACTATGTTCAGGGTCATATTTACAGGTCCATAATGCTTTTAACACAAGAGCTAATTGCTCTGTTAGTTCTCCTTTTGTACCAAATTTTCTTGAGTTTATTTTATTACGTTTTTTGAGATCAGCCTATAAATAGAAAATATTAAATTGTTTTTATTATTTAACATCGCTTTTACAAACGAAAACATTTTTATTAAAAATATCAATGAATGACATTCTTTTTGTAATTAATTTCAATTTTGTAATTGCTTTGCAGAAACGTGACATGCGAGCGTGGAAAACTGTTTACTCATTATTACTCTATTAACTTTGGAAATCAAAGAATGTATAGAAAATAAATATTTTGTTTTTTAGTTATTTGTTAACAATAATTAACAATTATTAGTTCACAAAAAAGATAACTACCATAGGTAACACAAAAAGATAACTACCAACAAATTGAGGGAGTTGAATCTTTTAAATATTTGGGATCAATGCTTGACTCAAACAACAGCATACTTACAGATATAAAAGCTCGAATCGCTGCAGGTAATCGAACTTTCCACTCAATTAAACCTCTCCTTGGATCACCGTATGTATCAACTAATACCAAGCTCAAGTTATACAAGACTGATTAGACCGGTTGTGATGTATGGGTCGCAAACGTGGACCCTTACACAAAATGACGAATCGCATTTATCTGTGTTTGAGCGTAAGATCCTACGCTACATTTTTGGTTCACGTATAAGACAGACGATGGATAGTATAGAACCCGATATAACTTTGATGTCAGAGATCTTCTTGAGGATAAGATTGCTTGGTTTGGGCTTGTTCTGCGAGACGATTCACAGTCTGGAATGATTAAAAAATGTACGTTAGTACCCCGGGGAGTGGGCGACCGCGAGGTAGACCACGACTACAATGGGAGACTGACGTAATAAATGACCTTAAAAAAATTGACTGCCATGGTAATTATGTCGCTGTTACGAATGACCGTGACAAATGAAAGCTGATTAGCCTGGCAACGCTCCTACATGGAGCATGAACGCCGTTAAAAAAAAATAAAAAAAAAAAGATCTATTATGGATCTTGGTAAATTTAATGGACAAGTTGGTAAATATATTTCTTATGGAAATGTGGTGTGTCTGATCCACATGTATTTGAATGATAATGGCGAGACATTGACTGAGTTTCCATTATCAAATAATTTGAGAATGTTAAGGTACATACATATGCACTATGTTAAACTTTTGCGAAACTTGATTTCGGCACATCAATCAAAGAAGTCATTCGCCATTGTGTCTGTCACTATAACAATGTGAGATCTTGTCAGTTTAGTTTTTGCTAACTGGCTGAAGATTAAAATGGAATAAAGAATATAGTTGAGGCCTGATGTATCCGATTTCATCTCATCACTCTTGGTGATGGTATTTATAAAAAACAACGCGATCAGCAAAAATAGACAGCACTGTTGTAGGGCATCGAGATTTGGTGTTGGTGTTGGTAATTTCGATCACCCATAATTCGTACAGCACGGTTTTAAATAGATGTAGCGCGAACGAAATTTTTTGACTGTGTTCGAATAGGTTTTTTAGATAACGGTTTTACCAAAAATATGGAAGGGTTTCTTACAACTGCATCCATTTTTGAAAGTGCTTTTTGGTAACGTTTAAAATTAATGTTTCGTAGTAATGTGCGCAGTACAATTGAATCGAGTTTCATTTAAATTTTTTATTTATAATTACGTAGAAACATTTATAATACCAATCATTTGTCGGTTAATTGATTCTTTTATTTAAAAAAAATGTTTAATTAAATATATTTGCACTTAGGATAAAATGACAATAAGAAAATGACACTTCAATAAGGAAAATACGCGACACACAAAAAAACTATTTTTGCGGTTGACTAGAAATGCGTTGTTCCATTTATTTTGAATTTTGTGTGTGTTCAAAACAAAAGCTATCTTTTTATTTACTACTTCTAATATACAGGAGCACTCACTTGTATGCAAAGATTTCTTAAATGAGATATACAACCAACAAACGGACTTAAATTACGGACAGTAACTGAAATATTTTGCTTTGTTTCTTTCTAGTGTACGTTTCTTTAATCATTTGAACTTCGGATTCACCTTTCGGATTGACGGGTGATTGGGCCATCGAATCCTAGCCAGTTTCCAGGGCTGCTGGATAAGGTATACTGGCATACCGTGGGCGAGATATTCCTGCTTCAATGTGATTCAATCATATTTCCATATTTTTTTGGAACGAAGGTAAAATACCAACCAAATGGAAAGAAGGTTTAACCATAACAATCCCAAAGAAAGGTGATCTAAGAGAATGCAAAAATTGGAGAGGTATATCTCTGCTCAACACAATAATGAAAATACTAGCGATGATCATTCTCGAAAGAATATCTCCATCAATTAACATGAAACTAAGAAATGAACAAGCCGGCTTTAGACCAGGAAGAAGCTGTACCGATCATATCAACACAATCCGTATCATCATTGAGCAATCAAATGAATGGAATTCACCATTGTATCTCCTCTTCGTGGACTTCGAACGCGCCTTCGACTCAATCCACAGAAGCGCGATATGGAAGACACTTTATGAAATGGGCATCCCGAAGAAAATAGTTGATCTAATCAAAGAAATGTATCGGGATGCTGCAAACAGAATACAATACAAAGGACAGCAAAGTGATGAATACTACAACCACCGAGGAGTGAGACAAGGCTGTGTACTATCCCCGCTACTATTCCTAATAGTACAAGATAGTATCATGAGAAAGCTCGATGATGCAAGTCCAAATGGAATCCAATGGAATACAACAAGACGGCTCAATGATCTAGACTACGCAGATGACATCTGTCTACTTACACACACACACATACGGACATGCAGCAGAAAATACAGAAGCTATCAACCCTTGCACATGAAGTTGGTCTCAACATTAATATCAGAAAAACAAAGGCTATGAGATTGAACACCAAAACGATAACACCAATTACCATCAAAAATACACAAGTGGACGAAGTTGACAAATTTGTGTACCTTGGTTGTACTGTAGCAAAAACAGGCGGGACTGAAGAAGATATCAGTCAGCGTATTAACAAAGCCAGAAATACGTTCAATATGCTTCACAAGATCTGGAATGCTTCCGTCCTGTCAAGAAAGACAAAGCGACGAATGTTCAATGCATGTGTCAAGTCAGTACTGCTGTATGGGTGTGAAACGTGGAAACAAACAAGAAAGATCACAAATAAACTACAGGTGTTTGTGAACAAACGCCTGAGAAGACTGATCAAATGCTTCTGGCCAAACACCATCAGTAACCAGGAACTTCTACGGCAGACAGAGCAGTTAGACATTGAGGACGAGATAAAACAAAGAAAATGGTGATGGATAGGACATACACTGAGAAAATCAGTCGAAGATATAACAAGGATGTCCCTAGAGTGGAATCCACAAGGTAAAAGGAGAGTTGGAAGACCACCCATGACATGGAAGAAAACGGTGCTAGCTGAAGCAAAACAAATTGGCAAGACATGGGGTGAACTGAAAGCGATTGCTCCCAACAGAGTTAGATGGTCCAGTCTAGTAGACGCCCTATGCTCCTAAATGGAGATAAAGGAAAAAAAAAAAAAAACTGAAATATTTATAGATGAAAACGTTGCAAGAGTATGACCGACATAAAACTAGAGAGCAACATTCTTCAATATGAATCGTGAAGTGAAGAAAGAGTGTTTTTCAAACTTACCAAGCATATTGGTTGGCTATCGATTAATTGGAAAACTGGTATGCTTATGGATGTTCATGTTTTGGTTATAAAAACAATTTGACCTAGATGGGAGTCGAACCCGGATCCTTCGAGTTCGAGTGAAGCGTGCTAACCAGTAGGCGACTAAGCAAACGTTAGCATAGTTAGTGAATGAAAAATAAACAAAAATGTCTATCGAGGTTTGTGAAACTCAATTTAAGCAGGTAAATAATGACGAAATTTTAGCTTCGAAGTACCATCGCCTCGGTGACATAGTGGATAGTCTGCCTAACAATTCGCAAATTGGCACTGATGAAGATAGTTCGAAATACGAATAAGAGCATTAGAGTTTTTCTTTGAGAAAAATCCAAAATATGCTTTCGAATTTAAAAACTCAAATGATTTCTTTAGTTAACTGAGTTTAATTACTAACAAAAATCTCTAATAATTCAAAGTCGTCGAGTGTAGTGACTGGTTAATTTTAATTATTTATATTTTATGAATTTTAGTTCTACCAAAACATATTTGATAATTTTATTTTCAGATCGAAAACTAAGATTTCCAATGATATCTTAATTAATATGTGTGACGAATAAACAAGTGAATGTGAAAGCATTCGTTCATTGGACATAAGTTTTAGTGAATAATTCTGGAAGTATTAAAAGACACGTGTAGAAATCTCCAGTTTCAAATATTTTCTTTTGTTGTCCAGTTTGGTCTTGGTTTCGCTGGATTCATGCACTGCAATGCGGCATATATTCTTAGATTTAACGCTAATACATTAAACGGTTAAATAAGAACTTGAAATAGTAGAGACATTTGCAGAAAATACTTTCTAAATATATACTTTCTAAACATAACCGTTCCATCGATGAGAAATGACTTGCATGTTCTTATAATACTTATAACTTATAGCAAACAACTTATCTTAAACTAAAGAGCGCAAGCATTTTTTAATTTCAAAGTCACAATGAGATTTAATCAAGTATTTAACCTCCAATGAGTAATATCATCTTAACGCCTAGCAAAAATAATCACATAGCATGGAAATTAATTACTAATTCTTTATATTGCATTTTTGCAACAAAACAAAAGACTTATCACGTGTTATTTTTATTATATGTATTTACGTTATTATAAGTAGTATTTTGAACTAACATTTATCTTTATTTCGCGAAACGTATTACACAATAAAATTTTAATGAAGCATTTTATAATATCGTGATGATGAAAATAATACAAATGGACTTATCATTTTTATTAAATTAATAATATTTATTCGATTTGGTATAACAAAACCATTGTGTTGGAATATCTAAAACGGAAAATGGAAAGGATCGATTTCTTTATATTTAAAATATCAATTAATATTTACTTTAGAAGAATAATAATTTCAATAGTAATTTTAATCATTCGCCCGAGCAGATTAAATTATTACATCATATTAAAACTTGTACCGTAGAGTGCCGATTATAATATCATTGTACTCTCTTTGAAAAATCGTAATATCTTGATTTATTTTTTATTCCATGGTATACTATTTGGCATTCTGAAATAAATAAACAACAAAATATGCAAAGCTAGAATTGTTTTTATAAATGTCTATTAATTTAGTTCACATAAATAAAAGTCGGACAAGTGCGTATAAAAATAATTCGCCAAGGGTTCCGTGAATGTAAGAAAACAATATAAAAAATAATTGACATAAAGTTGCGTTGTATAGTCTTTATATTGCCAGACTGTAGGCGTCTATAGAAATGACATAAAAGATGTTACTTGAAGTTAAATCTCATCCACAGCCGTTTATGGTACCTAAAGAAAGATTCAACTACACCAGCTTGTAAATGGATTGAATTTTTTTTTCTGGCAATCAATGTCATAATTTAGTGGGGTGGAGGGGTACACGCTAAAAATAGCATTTTTTAACAATAACACAAAAACTGCACCACAAAATTCTAAAAAAACTTGCAATGTTTCTTCAATTAAAGAGCTTCAAACGACAACTCGATCGGGTTTTAAATGGTGTTTTTACCCCTTCTCATTTCCAATATAGTTAATATAGTTATTAGGATGTGACAAATTTTTATATTTTTCATTAAAAACATACTAATTTTTCTATGATTTCAAAAACATTTTAAGATTTTGGATCAATTAGGTTCTGAGCTAATCGAGGAAAAAATATATAAAAAAACGCCATTATTCAAAATTATACAAAAAATGGTGGGCTGTAAAATTATAAAATAAATTTTTAAGGAATGCTGAAGTGAAGCCCTTTTATATGATACCCTTCCTACTTGACTCTATAAAAAATGTATTTTCTCAAAGGCCTCACATCGTAGCCCTGTAGAACAAACGAAAACCACTTATTTTTTATTAGTATCCGTCATCTTGAGTGGATAGGTTAGTTTTATACGCATCTCAAATTTCAGGTCCATAGCATTTATAGTTTACGAGATAATCGAAATAATGTGAAAAACACGTTTTACACCAATAGGGTTCGTTATAAAAAACGGAACCCTAAAAACAACAAAAAATATTGCGCCTATTTATAGTTCAAACTTTAATAATTTCTATAAAATGAATACCAATGTACAAAAATACAAATTTAGAAAATACTGATCAATCTGACTCATTTGTTTCACATGAACCACTTTCAGTAATGCTTGCCGATTATGACGATAAATGATTACAGCTAACCATTGTCAATTCTTTCTAAAGAACCAGTTCAAATTTTTACTCAAAATTGTCTTTCTCACCTTCCATTAACATATTTTTGGAATTATGATGATTATTAATTGCTTCAGGAAGAAGTGCTGTTATTTAGTGGAATAATGAAATTAATTGTTTAACCTTCTGCCCCAATATTCTAATGCAACGCCCTACAATCTGTGGGGAGATTTGTTTTAACGCTGTAGCTACGAAGTTAATTAAATTTTGATAACTTGACTTTGTCGATAGTATTTATTTATTTGTATTGGTTGGTTCAGTTCCTTCTGATAGCCATTTATTCCATTCGGTCCACAAAGCATTTTAAAAGGGATAATTTATTGAAACATCTAATAGCTGTAGGAATACAATGGCGTATTTCTTGTATTTCAATGTTTCTTTAAATTTGCAATAATAATCTGCCCTTTTAAATGGCATCCATATAAGTCTTTAATAAGTTATGAGTTCTTAAAGTGATTCTTAAAGTGCCCGGTAACTTAACTATCTACGGGGTTTTCACCTCGGAAATGCAGCGCTGGTCCGTAAGGCATGTCAAACAACATAGTGTTTCATCCATATTAAAAATTATCCGTTGCAAAATATTGAGTTTTTTTAATAACTGCAATATTACAAATATGAAGGGGTTGAAATCTCACAGCTATCAAGAGATTCAAGACTTCGGTCTGGGTTAAGGATTTTGATATAGTTTTCGGCAAAAAACTTTTATGAGGACATTGTTTTTAGTTTTGGGCAGCGATGTATATCAAACATAAAACTCTTTGTTAAAGTACAAGAATTTTTTTATCTCTTTTTAGAGATTACAATACAAACACGAAATATTAATACGTTGCCGGAAAATTATAACAGACCATAAATTAAAATATAACTTAGTGAAAAGAGGGTGTATCATCTTAGTAGCAAACTACTCAAAAACTAACCATTTAGCGTTTCGAGAAAATATTAAAAAATCAAAAATTGAAACTTTTTTAAAATATTCTTAAAATATTGCAAAAATTATAACAAAATCAAAAATACAATTTTTTTTCAAAATTCCAAAAATTATAATAAAATCAAAAATTTAAATTTTTTCAAAATTTTAAAAATATTGCTAAAATTCATAAAATCAAAAATTCAAACTTTTTTCAAAATTCTTAAAATATTCCAAAAATTAAAAAAATCAAAAGTACAAACTTTTTTCAAAATTCCAAAAATTATAATAAAGTCAAACATTTAACTTTTTCAAAATTCTAAAAATATTCTGAAAATTCTTACAAAATCAAAAATTGAAACTTTTTTCAAAAGTCTAAAATTATTGCAAAATTTTTTAACTCAAAAATTCAAACTTCTCCAAAATTCTAAAATTATTGCAAAGATTGTAATAAAATCAAAAATTCAAACTTTTTCAAAATTCTAAAGATATTGCAAAAATTAAAACAAAATTAAAAAATACAAACATTTTTAAAATTCCAAAAATATTTAAAAAACTATAACAAAATCAAAAAAAAACATTTTTTTCATAACTCAAAAAATATTACAAAATCAAAAATTGAAACCTTTTCCAAATCAAAAGTTCAAAAAACTTTTTCCAAAATTCTATAATATACCAAAAATTATAATAAAGTCAAAAATTTAAACTTTTTCAAAACTCTTAAAATATTCCGAAAAAAAAATCAAAAGTACAAACTTTTTTCAAAATTCCAAAAATTATAACAAAATCAAAAATTTCCATGTTCGATAACATTTCATGTCAAACAAATAATTTCATTTTTTTCCAAAAAATTGGGAAAAAAAAATGAAAATCATTCTTTTGACACACTTGACAACAATTTTTTGACAAACGTATAATGCAATAATCTAGATTTTGGTCTCACATACCAATCCCGACCATCAACATCTCTCCAAATTCAATGTTCCTACTCGTAATCACTTAAAATGAATGTTTTTTAAGCAAAATATATGCAAATTTCCTTGTTTTGATACACTTGACGATTTTTTTGACACACTTCCGCGACAGCTAATGAACACACCGTCCTTTCGGCTCTTACCGAGTATACCTCTTATTGAGTATACCTATTTTTAGAAAAAAAATTTTTTGAAATCCCTCCAGCCGTTTTCTAGGTTTCGTCGGTTGTGATGGTCGGCCGGCAGACAGACATACATTTTTCTTCTTTTTTAGAATCAGTAGGTCCTAAAAACGTCGAGAAATACCAAAAAAGTGGGAGCAAGAAATTCACTTTTGGCTCATGAATTTAATACTTAGGTCTTTCAGACCGAAGTAATTTGGTACTTTTATCACCTCTATCACTAATAAGTATTAGAATTGTTTTAATAATTTGATTTACGATATTTTATCCAAATAATATGCCAAATTTGAAATAATAGCATACTATTGGTACACTGTTTGAGGAGGTATACTATTTGGCACTCTACGGTATTGGTTTCCCTATCTTGACTTTTGAGCTGTTGAGTGTTGAATAGAGAAACTCAACTGGATTTAAATTTGGAAGACTCGGGTTAGACTCAAAAACATTTAAAAGACTTTATAACCAAAAGTTGATGGCTTTAAAAGCAAAAACATCAACATTTTGGTTTTCCAATAAGCCGAAATTCAACCAATGATATTAACATATGGTTCGATGCTCCAAGGGACTGATCAACTTTTGTCAGCATTGCATTTGGCTCGTTTGTCAAAAACATGTCCAATAAACTGTTGTTATGATTAGTATTATCTGCGAGTATCACGATAGATTATCATGATAGTCTGCGAGTATCAGTTCAGCTTGTCTTCCTACCTTATCGGTGCGAGATGAGTATTTCAACCACTTTTTATTATGTATATTAAAATCTCCAAGAATGAAGGGTCTTGTTTTGGGATGGTTTTTTAATGTAATTTTATTAAGATTGGATGGATCTAAAATGATAGTTTGCTTATATTCTTGAATTGCTTTAACTTGAGGCTTAGCTATTGTCATACTATTTCTTAGTTATAATTAAAAAAAAACTTATTAAAATAAAAATACAACAAAATAGTTTAACGGAAATGGTAAACCAAAAATTTCATTCATCAAAATCAGATGTAGAATTATTGTGAACTTTTCAGTGGACCTCATTACATAGTGTCCCGGTCAATAAGTTATTTTTCGTACACACTTAGATCATGTATCAAAATTTCATTCATCAAAATCAGTTAATGAACAAAATTTGTAGTATTGTGTGAGAAACGGGTTACATTTTGTTATTAAACATTTTTTTTTACCAACAATGACAAACAGGCAGGTAGGATGCAGAATTGTTTGGGATATTATCAAAACTTATATACCAAGTTTTACCGAAATTCCTTATTATAGAAATTGACTTTATTGAAGTTTCAAATAAGCAGGGTTTCGGCAACCAACCTTCAAAATTTAATAAGCGAAAAATTTGATGCTCAACAACATCGTTTCGTCTCTGACTGTTACTGATCTTGTTTTTTCATCAGGTCGGTTGGATAGATCATATCCCAACTACCAAGTGTTTTGTATTCAAAATTAGGTATGTTTGGTGTTAATTATATTATAATGAATAATAAGTTAGCATCTCTAAATATCCGAAGGAGCCATACTATCTAGGGAACTAGGGTTTGTGATTATTAATCAATTTTTATTCAGGAATTTATGAACATTGATTTTAAGATTAAATATTAGGCACCAAGCAAGTTCAATCACGTTAAAAAGCTACAGTTCTACATTTTGTTACCGAACCGAAACAGGATGAGCTGCTATTGTTACTCTCGTGTAACAGTGACGTGTGATATTTGCATGTTCACGTAAAATTGATTTGATTTCCGCGGAATCCCGACATACAGCGAATTGTTATTCCCGTTCTAGTTGTCAGTCGATTGAATTTCTTTAGATTTGGAAAATATTTAAATGTGTTGGATATAAGGTCGCGATTAAAACTTTTAAATTTGGTTTCGAATGTTGGGATTAAATTAACATAAAAATGGCAGTTTTGTTATTATCTTGCAGTTCAACATATAATTTATTTAAATGTACACAATAGCCACAAAAGAGAATTAATTTCAAAAGCCGACATCCATTAATTGACCTTATTTTTCAATGATTTTCTTTTTATCCAAAAAAGTCTAACTTCGTCTAAACACTCTCCAAATCTTTGTCAAACTTAGCCACGTGACGGCTTCACCATGAGACATTGTTGTACATGAGTAATCCACTGAACACTGAGTTAACCCCATTTAACAATTCTAAAAAATTTCGTTCATTTAAAGCCCGAGGAGATATGACTATTTTTGTGACAAGGTTCATAATATCTTCCGGCGATATAAAACTCGCCTTTGCACATAAAATCTGCTGGTGTTAATGCAATGGAACCCCAGACTTGGATTTCCAACACGCTGGGAAAATAGAGTAACAAAGTCATTTTCTGGTACTATCATACTACAAGCATTGTCACTAGTTAATAATACAATATTGGAAATATTACTTGGGTCTGAAAGACCTAAGTATTACATTCATGAGCTAAAAGTGAAATTCTTACCCCCACTTTTTTTGTCATTTCTCAACGTTTTAGGACCTACTGATTCTAAATAAGCAAAAAAAATGTATGTCTGTCTGCCGGCCGTCACAACCGACGAAATCTAGAAAACGGCTGAAAGGATTTGAAAAATTTTGAATTCTAAAAATAGGTAGACTCAATGGTAAGAGCCAAGGACGATGAAAGGACGATGTGTTCGATAACTGTACCGGAAGTGTCAAGTGTGTCAAAAAATCGTCAAGTGTGTCAAAACAAGGAAATATGCATATTTTTTGCTTAAAAAACGTTTATTTTAAGTGATAATGAGTAGGAACAAAGAATGTGGAGAAATCTGGATGGTCGGGATTGGTATGTGAGATCAAAAACTAGATTATTGCAGTATAAGTTTGTCAAAAAAATACTTGACAATATACAAAAGAAAGATTTTTATTTATTTTTTTACCCCAATTTTTTGGAAAAAAATAAAATTAATTATTTGTTTGAAATGAAATTTTATTATTATTATTGAGAATTATGGCATTATAAGTTTATCAAAAAAATAATGTCAAGATTGTCAAAAAATGATTTCATTTATTTGTTTACCCTTTTTTTGGAAAAAATAAAATTATTTATTTGTATGACATGAAATTTTATTATTATTATAGAGAATTATGGCATTGTAAGTTAGTCAAAAAAATAATGTCAAGTGTGTCAAAATACGATTTTTGTTTCAATAAAATGAGTGGTAGGAAGTGTATGTGTGTGTAGTAGGAATTAGAATATTTGTCACAATAACACATAAAAACCTTTTAAGACCAAGGTCCCACAGCAACATACGTTCAAAGGTGTTGATGGATAACTAAACAAAAAATCCTATCACTGACAAAATATGACATAGACCAATATTTTATGATATAATAGAGAAAATAAAAGTAAATTAAAAAGTAAATCCCTCCCGCAGGAGGGATCGATTTTGATCGATTATGATCAATGTTGATCTACGGGTCTGACTACCCTGCGTACTCCAGTCCCTGCCATTGACATATGAGTTAGCGTGAGATATCACATACCACTGGCAATGGCAGGAGATGTCATTAGCCAAGATGATATCTTAGGGTGCTGGCGGACGAACTTTAATTAGTCAACGGCAGCACTTCCAGTCTTAGCTGGGCAGCGTTCCGTAGCGGTACCGCTCATTAGCTCTTCCGAGGAATCGGACCAACACGTAGTTATGTGTGGGCTTTGTGCCTCGATTGAGGTGGTGGGCGGTGCTTCTGGGGTGCGCTGCATCAGCTGGATTATTGGCATTTAGTTTTGTTTTGTTTTCTGCAAATTTCTCACAATTTGTTTTTCACTTATTATTTTGTTATTGTTTCTTCATCTTATCATGAAATATTGGCATATGTCATATTTTGTAGTATGATAGGATTTTTTACTTAGTTATGCATTTTAAAATAAAACATAAAAAAATAAAATAAACATTTTGATATATATATATATGGCAGTACAACCGAAAAAAAATAAGTCTGCAAGTGGTAAAGCGAATTTGCGCAATCCACCCGCCCATAAAGCGGCATGTCCACGGAATTTGCAGGGACAAAACATATATGAATCAATAAAAAATTTTAAAATACATGTTCAAAACATCTGCGGATTGAACGCTAACCATGACCACGTGCAACATCATCTTGAGCACGACAAACCGAACATTCTATTCCTTACAGAAACACAAGTTTCTGAAAATTTTCTCTTTATAGAATCGCTTAATTCCAAATATAGGCTCGAATCAGCTTTCAAACTCCATCAGGGTGTATGCGCATTCATCCATGAGAGTGTTGCGTACACGCGCTTTCCAAATTTTGAACTACACGGTGACGGCTTCAATACAATGGTTATAAAGATTTGTCTTCCAGAAATGACTTTTTTTACAATAGCTTTATACCGGTCCCCCAACAAACGTAACCCAAACTTTTTTTATATACTGACAAAAATTATGGACGAGATTAGAGCAAAGTCCCCTAATTGTGAAGTTATCGTTACCGGTGACTTCAACGTCCACAACAAATCATGGTTGGAATTCTCCAAATCGACCGACGATGTTGACAATAGTGGAAAACTGGCAGAAATTTTTGCCGCGTCTCAGGGCCTATTCTAAATTGTTCAAAGCCCGACTTTCACTCCCCGTAATGGCGGTGATAATAGTTTTCTTTTAGATCTCTATCTTACCACAATGCCAGATATTACGAGTGTCGATGTCGCGAAAGGTAGTATTGGAAATTCTGATCATTATTTAATCTCATCAGTTATCAAAACTGATTTACTTAAAACTACAGCTCCCAAACCCCGTAAAATATTTCACTACTCAAAAATGGATAAGAGTGGTCTTCAAAATTTTTTCCATGGTTTCCCTTTCGACCGTCATTGTTTTTACACTGACAATGTAAATGTTTCTGCTCAAAACTTTACAGAAACCATCCAATTTGCTATCAATAAATTTGTCCCTTCTCCATAGTAAAACCCAAAATACTTGTATTCGAAAGCTGCCAAAACGGCACTTAGAAACAAACGTAGATCATTTAATGTTTGGATTCATAACAAAACTCCCACTAATCGATCCCAATATCTAAAGGCCAACAAAATATCTAATCAGATTATCTCAAACGAAAAGTCCGAAATTGACAGAGCGAAAGCCTCAAAACTTACGTCTATATCTGTTTCTGACAAGAGTTTCTACAGTGCCATTAATTCTTTAAATTCTGGTACAAAATTTTCTATTCCCCCTATTATTGATGGTGATTTAATCGTCAATGATCCCGCAAGAAAAGCTAACTTGTTCGCTGAACGCTTTGCTCTGAACTCCACTGTTTTGGAAACTCCTAAAGAAATACCCCAAATCCAGTCTTCAGGAGTTAATATGAATGAACTTCACTTCAAACCCAAAATAGTCGCTAAACTTTTAAAGGGGTCAAACATCAACAAAGCATCAGGAATGGACAATATTCCACCCATTATTTTAAAAACCTTTTCCAAAGAACTTGCACCAACTTTAACTAAAATATTCTACCAATCCTACAAATCTGGTATATTTCCCTCGTGCTGGAAGTTGGCAAATGTCCAGCCCGTCCCCAAAAAGGGACCAAAATCCGATATCTCAAATTATAGGCCAATAGCTTTACTATCGGTCCTATCCAAAGTCTACGAGCATTATATTAATACACATATTTCAAAATTTCTGGAAAAAAATCATTTAATATCCGACAGCCAATACGGTTTTCGAAACAAAAGATCAACTACCGATCTATTAAACTATGTAGCGCATTGTTGGAACAGCATACTTGATAAAGGTGGTGAAACATACGTTATCGCTTTAGACATCTCCAAGGCATTCGATCGAGTCTGGCATGCCAACTTAATCAACAAGCTCGTTGCGTACGGTTTTCATCCCAATGTTGTGAAGCTGATTCAAAATTTTCTATCCAACCGATACATTTCGGTAACCTTAGACGGATTTTCTTCTGAGTCCAAACTAATTAACGCTGGTGTACCCCAAGGCTCAGTATTGTCCCCAACCCTATTTTTGATTTATATCAACGAATTGTTGAAAATCACCAGTAACCCAATAAATAGCTTTGCAGATGATAGTACTCTGCACAAGTCGTTCGAGCCCCTTCCTTCAAAAGGTAAAATGCACGAACGAATTAATCCTGCCCGGAGAGACGCTGGCATAAACGTGAACAAAGACCTGAATAAAGTCGCCGACTGGGGTGACCAAAACCTTGTCAATTTCAACTCCACCAAAACACAGCTGTTGATTGTTTCCAGATTAAAGACCGAGTTCCCCAAAGATATTTTATTTAGTATGTGTGATGAACCAATAGGTGAATGTAAAAACATTCGTTTATTGGGTGTCACAGTTTCAAATGACCTACTCTGGAACGATCATGTAATGGCGATGGCAAAATCTAAAAAACTCGGCCTCCTAAATAGATGCAAAAAATTTTTCACTCCATACCAATTGCTCCATGTTTATAAGTCCTATATTCGTCCCTGTATGGAGTACTGCTGTCAAGTTTGGGGTATAATTTTTGCAATATTTTTAGAATTTTTGAAAAAGGATTTAATCTTTAATTTTGTAATAATTTTTGGAATATTTTTAGAATTTTGAAAAAAGTTTGATTTTATTTAATTTTTACAATATTTTTGGAATTTTGAAAGAATTATGAATTTATGATTTTGTAATAATTTCTCGAAACGCTAAATGGAGAGGTTTTTGAGTAGTTTGCTGATTGTATCATCTTTTCACTAAATTATGTTAATTTATGATCTGTTATGATTTTCCGGCAACGTATTGATGTTTCGTGTTAGTTTTGTAATAAATTTCTAAACAGAGATAGACAAATACATGGACTTTAATAAAGAGTTATGTTTGATATACATCGCTGCCCAAAACTAAAAACCATGTCCTCATAAAAGTTTTTTGCCGAAAACTATATCAAAATCCTTAACACAGACCGAAGTCTTGATATCTCAGAGCTTGAGATTTCAGCCCCTCCATATTTTACTTCTACAATAACGAAGAAAAATTGCTAAGTGAGTTGATGTCGTGATGTCATGACTCTCATCATGACAGAAAAAAATTAAACTTTCTTTATCTTCAAAGTCTTCGAAAAGAACTGATGCGGATTTAAACTTAGCTTCCTTCAATTATTTCCTGTGCGCTGTCTCCATGTTTTATTTTTCTGATGACATAATATACGCTCGCATGCATCTGCGAACGTAAACGCTGCACCAGAAAATTTTCACGTGCCAGGAAAATTTTCATACGTGCAACCTTTGGCACGCGTGCCATAGATTTGCCATTTGTAAACAAAAAGTTATTGTACCGTACATATAAAATCGTGTACATAAAACTTACTTTCAAATTAGTTTTTGTAAATAAAGTTTTAAGTGTTATTAAGATTTTGTGTATCAATTTGGACGCTGTGTACTGGAAATTTCGGGTGTGTTTGCTTACTAATCAGTGATCGAACTCAGAAGGAGATTGAGAATTGCGTTTATCGAATTGAGAGTGAGGAAAATTCGAAGTAAGGTCAGAAAAACGTAACAATATGAATGAAATTGGATCCCGTGTTTTTACAAAAGAGTAATGATGGTGTTTCTTTCAACAGGACATATAGACTGTTTGATTAAGATAAATTAACTATAAGGAATTGCATGAGGTTACATTGGCTAGCTTTTATGAAGTAAAAACTGGGATTCATGAGCCGATGTAGAATAATTTGCCATTCCAAACAAATTAGGTTGGTCTTAAAGGCTTTATTCGCTCATGTATCTTTATATGATGTGTATGGGTAATTCTTTTACAAACCGAACAGATTTGGACAAAATCTGGCCGACACATTTTTGATTTGGCTGAAATTTTTTTTTTCAGGTTTTATATCGAAAAAAAAGATATACGTGTTCGAGGATTTTTTAAGACAGCGGTTCTAAGTTTCGAGAATTTCGTGATTTTTGGCTTGACGAGCTATTTTCAAATATTCATAACTTCGGTTTTATTAAAGATAGAAACCTCTAGTTTGTTTTATTTTAAAGCTAAAAGATGCTAGTTTACAAAAATAATTAAAATTAATAAAAGTTATTCACAATTTGCTATTGTTATAAACAAATAAAATGTTCAAATCGATATGTAGACATTGCCCCGCCCCACTCACGAAATGAGTTTTGAGTATCACCATTGTATTCTACGTTTCATTTCCTATAAAAAAAGTATTTTTAATTAATGGAGAAATGATTTTTACTGTTAGAAATAAATAAATTTATCGAGCGCGGGACGACAAAAAATTCCATATATGGGTCATTCATTTACATACCGAACAGATTAGGACAAAATGTGACTTAGACATTTTTGATTCAGCTGAAAATTTTTTACGGGTTCTATATAAACAAAAAGATATACTTGTTCGAGGATTTTTTTTTTTAAGGGGAAATAGAGCGGATTTAAATTTCGAGAATGGAATATTCGAATATGGAATTTTTTGTCGTCCCGCGCTCCATAAATAAATTTATTTCTTACAGTAAAAATCATTTCTCCATTAATTAAAAATACTTTTTTGATAGGAAATGAAACGTAGAATACGATGGTCATACTAAAAACTCATTTCGTGTGTGGGGCAATGATTAAAGATTAATTTGAACAATCTATTTGATTTTATAACAATAGGAATTTGTTAATAACTTTTATTAACAATTTGTTGTTTTTCTTTTTTTAATCCGTAAAATCAATAGTGGAAACTTTGCCTCTAAGAGAAAAACAACAACTTGGTATATAGTGATTTTACCGCACTCCGAAAACAAAAATTAAAATTTTAACTTTTATTAATTCTAATTTTTTTTGTTAACTAGCATCTTTTAGCTTTAAAATAAAACAAACTAGAGATTTCTATCTTTAATGGAACTGAAGTTATGAATATTTGAAAATAGCTCGTCAAGCCAAAAATCACGAAATTCTCGAAATTTAGAACCGCTATATTTTCCACAAAGAAAAAAAAAATCCTCGAACACGTATATCTTTTTTTTCGATATAAAAACCATAAAAAAAATTTCAGCCAAATCAAAAATGTGTCGGTCAGAAAGGTGTTCGGTTTGTAAAAGAATTACCCATATATATCACGTTAACTCATATATGTCAACAGCAGGGGTACAAATCAAATTGATTAAATTGACCAGATTACTAAAGCATTTGCATTAAACATAAGGTAATTATGGGTTAATTAATTTGTAAAAATTTACCTTTTGTTTGAGAAGATTTTTTTTCAATAATTTCAAATATTTGTAAAACTAGGTAGATATTTTTAAAAATGAAAATGTTACCAAAACTTGTTTTTTTAATAAAAAGTGTTGTGTAATACGGATTACAATACGTGTCACAACTCACAACAACACATAGATACCTTTTAAGACCTAGGTCCCACAACAACATGCGTTCTGAGGTGATGGTGGACGCTTTTTGTAAGTCGATATTTATAAAAATAACAACAAAGTCAGCAACAGTGTGACGATGTTGTAGGGAATCGAAATTTGATGTTAAATTTCGATCACCAACATGCGTATAGCACGTTTTTGAACAGAATCCAAAAGAGCCAGGATGGAAACAGATGCAGCGTCCCAAACTTGCAAACAATCCTCCATACAAGGACGAATATAGCACTTATACATGTGGAGTAATTGATACAGAGTAAAATATTTTTTGAGGAGTTCGAGTTTTCTTGACGCGCTCATTGCCATCGCCATTATAAGATCGTTCCAGAGTAGGTCATTGGAAATTGTGAATCCTAATAAACGAATGTTTCCACATTCGTCTATTAATTCCTTAACTTACAATAAACATATTTACTCAAAACTAAATCCGTTCAATTCCAAAAATTTCACAAGATTGTTTAGTTTTAAATTTTAATCTCTGTAAGAATGTAATGCATCTGTGAAAATAATAATATATTCCGGAAATATGTTGCATCAATTTGGATTTCAATTGTACTATTTTAACTAAATTTAGGAAAACTAATATATAAATTTCAGTTTCAAATTAAAATTATTATTTATTTTTATTTAACTGCAACAAATATTTAAAGATTAGATTTGTAAAATAGAATAGAAGATAAATAGTTAAAAACAATTATAATCAAATATTTGAGTAGAACTGACAAACAGTAACAAAGCATCATAAATTAAATGGAAATGTCGTTCATAACAACACAGTATATAAAAATGCTTTATTTCTATTAAATTTTGTACAAGTTAAAACTAATTGGGGTCAAATTCATATTGAATTAGACATTAGAACAATAAAAAACACATGATCATGTATTTATTTTCTAAATCGTTTACTTAACACGTTTATATCAATCAACTATATATAGTTATCAATTTTAATTTACTGCTATTTTAGAATATTTTTTAAAGATGAATCAGAAATATAATTACGCCTAAGCAATGGGATTTTGATCTTTGTTTCGGTGAGGAGAATATAGACGACATGTTTATTTTAAACTACACTAACTTCAAGTGCTGGTTTTCAAATTTGCATCAATTACACTATAATTTTGAAACTATTTTGATAAGTCTCAGTTAATATGAGATTAGAAGCAACTTATTAGCTTTTGGGGTGTATTGAGCTAAGTTTCTGAGGTCTCGAGCACCTACTGATTTTGTATATTTTTGTATGTTAAATGGATAACATGTGGAATGGATACAAATTCTGCATTTATACTGGTAGCGGTTCTGAGAAAAATCAAATGTTTGATACGTCTCTACCCAAAACTAAAAACAATAGGACCATATTTTTAATAAAGCATTCTTCAAAGGGTAAAATGCATGAATGAATAGATCCCGCCTGGAGAATCGCTGTCATAAATGCAAACGAGGATCTAGAAAAAGTCGCCGAATGGGGCTACCAAGATTTGATAAATTTGAATTCCACCAAAACATAACTATTGATTATTTCCAGATCGGGAACCGAGTTCAGAGTTCCCCAACGATATATCAATTGGTATGTGTGACGAACCAATAGAAGAATGTGAAAGCATTCCTTTATTGGAAGTTACAATTTATAATGACCTAATCTGGAACGATCGTATAATGGCGATGGCAAAAGGCGCGTGAACAAAATTCGGCCTCCTCAATAGATGTAATACATATTCCGTGCTGTATTAATTACTCCACAGTTATGACTCCTTAATTCGTCCCCGTATGGCGTATTGTTGTCAAGTTTGGGGCGATGCATCTGTTTCCATACTGTCTCTTTTGGTCTCTGTTCAAAAGTGTGCTATATGAATTGTTGGTGATTGAAATTTAACTTCAACTCTTGATTCTCTACAGCATCATCGCATTGTTGTTAACCTCGTTGTTTTTTAAAAATACCATCACCAAAAAACAAATTCATCCTTCCTCAAACATATTTTATTTCCCGTTTTACTCGTTCGTCCGTTTGTGGAAACAGTAAACTGTCGAGATCACTCACTGTCATAGTGACGAAATGCAGAGCCACTTCTTTATCCGCAGATGGACAAATGAATTGGTTTGCACGAATTAATAGTCTCGAGTGGGTTAAATCCACAAACATTTAAAAAAATGTCGTTGTAGGACCTGCGTTTTAAAAGGTATCTATTTGTTGTTGTGACACATGTTGTAATTCTCAATGGACGTTATTATAAGGATGAGTTTAGTTAAATCCTTAATTTGATTTTTTCTTGAGTTGATTTGAATTTAATTTGAAATAAAAATTCGTTGAAATTACTACAATTCAATGCATCCTTATTGTAATCTATGGCAGATTCGTCTCTGATGAAGCTCTTGTTGATATATCATATTTAATAAATGTGATGAAACAAACGTCATCGCTCTAGACATCTAGAAAACACTTGCTCGAATCTGTCATGACACCTTGATCAACAAGCTCGTTGCCAATTCTTTTTATTCCAAAGAAGTAAAGATAATTTAAAATTTTCTGGTTAGCCGACACACCTCAGTATTCATAAACAGTTTTCAATGTGAGATTCAGGCTTATTATAGCTCATTATCGTCCACTACTCTATTTTTAATTATATCAACAAATTGTTAAAAACCAACAGTAATCCAATAAATAGTTTTGCAGGTGATAATACACTGCACGACTCATCCGTCTCGCTATCTTCGAAGGGGAACAATGAGAGAACGAATAAATCTCACTCGGAAAAATGTTGACATAAATGTAAAACAAGACCTAAAAATTTCGTTTATTCACCCGGTCACTCGAAATCTACACCGTGAAACAGGAATTGAGAACAAAATTTGAGCAATTTTCTCATAACTAGTATTCCGTCGTGTCGCGGGAAATAACAAATTCGAATTAAAAAATATTTCTTAATTTCATTTATTGCATTTTTTAAATTCCAAATCCACAGCGAAATGCAGGAATATGCGTAGAAAAGTCAGCTGTTGTCTCCAGATCGAAAACCGAGTTACTCGAGGATATTTCAATTAATATGCGTGGTAAACAAATAAGTTAATGTGAAAATATTCGTGTTAGGAGTGTTGCATCTGTTTTCATCTAGGCTCTTTTGGTTTCTGTTACGAAAGCTTTCTATACGAATTGTGATTGAAATTCAACCAAATTTTTTTCAAATCTTACTGTAATCCCTACTCAAATCTATACAATTACAATTATCGTAACGTACAAAAATCCTTATTGCTTATCACTTTTTATTCTATAAAAAATGGCACAACCCTTGATAAAGGCTGTTTTTTGAACTACAGATTTATAAAAATTATTTATAAGCTTTAAAAAAACCTTTTAAACCATCACTTATATTTAATTAAAGCTACAAGAACGAATAAGATTTAATATCATACACCGAGAGTTCAGCTTTAATTCAGTTCGTTATATAGCAGTAAAAATAGATACATTAAAAATTTTGGATTACTTTGGAACTCAGAGAACACAATTTTGTTTACCGAAGCAAAGCTTAATAGAAATCGCAATTACATATATATAACATAACTAATCTTTTATTGTAATACTGATTATTTTACAATTTACGCTGGTGGGTTTCTATTTTCGTTGACCTATATTTTAGATATGAAATAAACAAATAACTAAAAATTTGCATTTTCTAGACAAGCCGACTATTACAAAAAAAAAAAACAATAAAAGAAATTGTACCAAAAACTGTATAAGTTATCTAACTTATTCATAAAATTAAATAATTAATAAACACCCACTTACTTTATACAAATCCAAAACAAAATATTCTGCCAATATATCCGTATGACTCAAACATTGTAATACAGCGTTCATAAAACATGTGTTGCCGTGATTTCTTAATCCAGTAACACCCGGCGTTTGATCTGGTGGCCAAACGTATCCGCCCAATGGTGGTACACGATCTGTGTCTGTTTGTTTTGCCTGTAAAATACAAAAAATGTTTTTTTTAATATTGCTTTTTCTGCAACGGAACGTATCGATGTATGTCATATCATTTTTTGTCAAGGTAAAATTAATTTATTAATCATTAAATGAAAATAAATTCGCAAAATAAGAGAAAAATAACAAAACAACTACTTAGTAGTTTAAACCCTCGAAATTATTTTCATGACCAGAAAAATAATAAAATATTGAAATCATTATATTTATTGGACTTTTTGCAAATATGTATTCTAAAAATATTAATGTGTTTTAAATACAATTTTAAAAGTTAGACTCAAAGGCAGAAATAAATGAAATCAATAAAATCTTGGATGAACGATATGTTATTAACGAATTCTGAAATATTCAAGCAGAATTAAGACAGTTATATTTTAGTTAATACTGCACGAACCTGCCGATCCGAAATAATATAATTTATGAAGTTGACAAAAATATACTTTAAAAAACAAATTATTTGTATAAATTTTCCATTCATTTTGCTAATGCAAAATAATATTTTTTTGTTTAAAAATATTCGTCATTTATTTTACAGAAACACCTATTCAGTATTCTCCTATGTTAAATATAAAAATTGGTTTTATAGATGTATTTTTTAAATATTACCGGCATTTTCCATAAAAAATAGATTAGCAAAACTATACAAGATTATTGACTGGGCATTTATTTCGTTGTGTATTATTTATGTAGTGATGGCAGAAATTGCTTGCCAATGTTTGTACAAAATTAATGAATAAATTATAAGACATAAATGCATATCAAAATTTAGGGTACTCCCTAACCGAGTTTTGCCGACATTTGGTCTTAAGTTATTTGATCTTATTGGATTGATTGGTGTTGCTGAATTTATTTCGGAATTGTTTTTGGTAGGTCTGATATTTCAAATTTCTAGTTTATTACTCTAATAAAAAATCATTTTTACATATTTCGTCTAACTAAACAAAGTTTCAGTACAGATATTGTGACATAGTACATCTAGTGTTACAAGGTAATTCGATTTTTTTTCAACAACTTGTGAATTTTGATGGTTGTCTGCTGTTCAATATAATTGCATGTTTGTCTTTATTGGCTAACACAAACTTCAGAAATTAGAATTATAAGAACTCTGATGATTTGGGTTCTAATGCACTTACCTATCTCAACTTGAAGGGAATATGGAAAACAGGTAAAAAATTTGATTAAATAAAAAAAAGAGTTGCCAGCAATTTTAAATTACGCATAACCATTCATCCTTATAAGAATATTGGTTGTTAAGGTGTAACAGTATACCTTTAACAAAAGATCTATTGAAAACAACAAGAGTTTGAATTTAAAAGTAATATAATTTTAATTCAATTTAATATATATATAGTTTCCCAGATTTTGCACCAAATCAGTTTTGCAGTTTCGTATTTAGAGAAGACGCCGAAGAGAAGAAGCCAAATTTAGAGAAAACGCGCTCAGCTCTGGCTGACGTTGAAATTGACCCCAAAATACCAATAACTATATTTAATCCAAATAAAGTGGAATCTAAAGAAGAGGCAATGGTCCACCATTCAGAGTCAGATAATGTTCCACAAAAATCCTTCGTCAAAAATGTTGTACGAAACCGAGTTAATTTGGTACATAATTTATAAAAACTGTGGAAAATTTTAATTTTAGTGGTAAACTTTCTTCGATTAAAGTGATTCCACATTTATATTCTTCGTTTTCTAAAACAATGAAATTTTCATTAACACTTAGAATTAGCATTCTAACTTCTTTAAAAATACTAAACACTCTTACCGAAACTAGTATCCCCACCTTCATAGGTACTTTAAGACTTCTAAAAGGTTTCCATAAAGGCCATTTGAAGAAATTTCCACGCCTTTAACGAAGCTTTGATTTGTAATATTTATTTTTCTAAATATATTTTTTGTCTCTAAGAGACCTTCTTCAGAGAATGATTCTGATTTCTATGCTTACAAACTATGATTTGTATAAGACTTCGGCGATAACTTCGGTATGGTCTTTTGTAAGCAGTTATGCAAGCTAAATAGAATTTCTGGTTTTCACAAGTTATAGCTTCGGCAAAGTGCTTCTAATAGATCGTTTTAAGCAATCTTTAGAAGTCTTATAGAACTATTAAAAAATGTGACAAAAATAGTACAATATTTTTTATATTTCTACACTTTTTTCAGCGTAATTATTCGTTATTGCTATGTTATTATATAATAGAAAATAATATTTATTTCGTATAGAAATAAATATTTCCTAAAGGAAATATTTCTTTTCCTAGGCTAAAAGGAATTTGTTGAATATAATTTATTAATCTGTATATGATTCTATTAATTTTGTTATTTAAGTTTAATATTATATATTTTAATAGTCGTTCGAGTAGATCAGCTTCAATGTACATGCAATAAAATGAATATCCATTAAAAAAAGAAACTTCATTCAATATATGTTAATATTTATTGAGCGCGCGCCCGCTGACTGACGAACATAAAACTTAATTTTAATTAATATTCTGCTCTCAAACGAATTTTCAGGTTTTATAAAGTAGTTGCAAGATACATGGTTTTTTTACAACATTGGCGCCCCACCAACTCCAAACGCTAACGAATCCTGCTGACTGACTGAAGACTATTTCACTACTCAACATATGTGACATAATATTAAAAAATCAGCCTTTATAAAGTGCTTGCAATTTTATGTCGCTCAGCTCTCGGACTATTATATTTCATTTTCGCAAAACATGTCTCGGTAAAACTTCTAAAGTCTTGATATTGAAGCAATTTTTAGACTATGACAGCTGTACTTCTTTAAACAGTTAGACTTCTCCAATCCTAATGACAGCTATAATTTCTATAACCTTTTTTCGAACGGCTTATCTATAGTTGTGTAGATAAGTTTCGGTAAAGCTTCTACTATTAAATATAAAAGTATTTTCGCTAAGACTGCGATTGCATTTTGTCCAAAGCACTTGCGACTGGTTTTGATATAGGTCCTACGCTTTTTTTATCAAGACTATGTTAACATCATCACATTACATCACCTTCACTGGAATCGAAAAAATAATTTCTTTTAAAATTTACTTTGCTTAACTGTTAAAACATATCAAATCATCGATTCTTATGATAAATCATGGAAGATCGAAAATTGGATAATTCAAACATTTTGCTGCTGGTAAAAATGTTAATATTATATCAATGAGATGAAATATGTAACGTAATTTTACAAAACTCGTACCAGATGTGAATTTCCAAATTAGGATGTTCCTTTTTATTCACAGCAATGGCACATATTGGCCACAATTGTATATAGCAATTGAACGAATTGCACGTGGTCCTCGATCACACGTCTGTAAGACGTATCTGCCATTTAGAGTCCGACAACCTTGTATCCTTGTATCCAACCTTGTATCTGCCATTTAGAGTCCGACAACCCAAACATGCCAAAATGTCATTAATTATACATTAATCGAACATTCGTACGATAAAGTTAAACAATTTGATATCCCCGTGAAATATTACAAAAATTAATAAATATTATTAAAGTGAAGAATATAATTTTTATATTGATTATACATTTATCAGTTTTATAAAAACAATTTAGAAATAACATTTCAATAATTTAATTAAAAATAACTGTGATCTGCATTGAGTGATTAATAAAAAAAAAAATATATATCGTGTGATTACGTGATTGAAAATACATTATACATATATAAAACAAAAAACAACATCAAAAAACGAAATGCCGTATTATAGTGGTGATTCGCGCCAATTTTCGCAAACTGCAATTCAATGCAAAATTTGCAAGCAACAACTACGTGCTGCTCAAGCTTATTTTGAATGTGATAAATGTAATCAAACATTTCATCCGCATTGCAAAAAAATTATTGGCACTCATATTTCACGATTTGCAACGCTTTCAACGTGGTTTTGTAGCACTGAGTGTGGAGAAAATGATATTGAGGGCAGTAGCGGTCCAAGCAATAAAATTCTATTAGATTCACCTAACCACTCTGTTAATGGGAGTATTATCTCTACCTTGGCTAATGACATCAAGGAAATGAAATCGACAATTCAAGGCATTGAAAAATCTCAGGACTTTATCTCATCATCGTTTGATCAATTTAAAACTACGCTTAATCAAATCCTAGAAGAAAATAGTGCACTAAAAAAGGATTTGCAATCCATAAACACTAAGCAAAATCTAATGGAAAAAGCCATTTCAGATCTTGAAAACAAAATTGATCAACTTGAACAAGAAAAGTTGAACAAAAACATGTTTATAACGGGACTACCTGACGATCAATTAAAACCAGAGGAGGTAATTAGAAATATTTTCACCACCATTGAGGCTCAAGTGGAGCTACAAGATATCCAAACATTGAAGTATATTAAACAACCAAAATTTGTTGCTGATAAAACGCCAAAACAAAATTATCACCAAATATTTGTCAGTTTTAAAACAATGGAAGCGAAACTAAAAGTGATGCAGAAGAAGAAAGAAAAGAAGATTCTTTTCTTCAATCAAATTGGCGGCAATAGTAAAAGCGATAGAGTTATTTTCCTAAGAGATCATATGACCAAATATAAACAACAAATTTTCCAAAATGCCAAACAACTGAAGTTAGAACTTGGCTTCAAATATCTATGGACTAAAAATGCAATTATCTACCTTAGGAAAGAAGATTCATCGATCATACATACGGTAAATTCATTGAATGATTTAAATAAAATAAAAAATTCTACTAATATATAGGGCAATAAACTTGTTAATCAGTAATAAAACCTGTAATGTAATGAGTGTGTTAGATTTAGTAAATATTAATTATTCTACCTCTTTAAAGATCAATAACCTTAAAAATAGGTCAGGTTTATTTAATATTTTTTATTTAAACATTAGAAGTCTACGTAATAAATTAATTGATGTTGAAATGTTAATAAATAGTGACAAATCCTTTGATATTCAGGCGGTTGTATTGACTGAAATTTGGTTAAAAAAATGTGAGAACTTATTTTATAATATTGAAGGATACAATGCGTTCTTTTCCAATAGACTAAATGGCTACGGTGGTTGTGCTATTTATTTAAAATCCAATATTATTGCAACTGAACTGCACAACGAAGAGTTTGAAAACAATAACTTGCTGGTGGTTAATTTGGGCAATGAAAAATTAAATTTAATCGCGGTGTATAAATCACCTGTTTCTAGCTCAGAAAGATTCCTATCTAAACTTTGTTCTATTCTTCTGCGGTTTCCTAATAGTATAATTGTTGGCGACTTTAATACTAATTTGTTATTGCAAACTAATGAAATCCTTAGGTATAAGGACGATATCTACTCTCATGGATTTGCAGTGCTTAACAAAATTGACGTTGCATATTCAACCAGAAGCTCGACAAATTCTGAGTCAATTATTGATCATATTTTGACTGATATTTTTAGGTTTAAATATGATTTTTGTGTTACTGAAACATCGCTGTCTGACCATAAACTAATCGCACTGAGCTTTAACTGCAACCCTAGTACTCCACACTGTAAACGTACCAAAACTGTCTTAGATTATTCCAACATAGAAAAATCTTTTGATTGGAGGTATGTTAAGAGTTGTGAAACGTTTGATGAAGTAATACATTTGCTCCAAGGCACTATAAATGATAACACTCGTCAAGTAATCGTTCCACAACATAAACATAAGGACTGGATGACTCAAGAAATTCTAGCAATCATTGTCGACCGTGAAAGATTTTATAAATACAAAAACAAATTTCCAAATAATGCCTATATTAATTCCAAGTATGAATCGTTTTGTAAACTAGCAAAAAACAAAATCATCGCAGCTAAAAAAGAGTTTAATGTTCGTGAATTTAATAAATGTAACGGTTCGCCGCGCAAATTTTGGGACTTTTTGAAATCCACAGTTTTTAATAAACCTGCCGACACATCTAACTCAATCTGTCTTGTGAAAAATTCGAGAATCGTTAGAGATCAGATGCTAGTTTCAGAAGAGTTTAACGCGTATTTTACTGATTCCCCACATTTGGGTCCGAGTACGATCAATTATTCGGATGAATTTTGTCAAGATAACTGTGTACGTTGTTGTCACTTTGCAATAGAACCCACAAATGTCTCAGAAATTCAAAATATAATAAGTAGCTTAAAAAACAATTCGGCATCGGGTCCTGATGCAATTTCATCTAAATTTGCTAAATATTTTCAGAATAATTTAAGTATCGTCCTTTGCAAACTCATAAATGACAGCATTAACAAAAATCAGTTTCCAGATGTTTTAAAATTGGCAAAAGTTGTTCCGATTTATAAGTCTGGTTGTCCGCTTAATAAACAAAACTACAGACCAATTTCAATCTTGAGCGTTTTTTCAAAAATCTTTGAAAAAATTGTTTCGTCAAGATTGGTTTCTTTTCTTGACAATGAAAATGTTATCTCTGAAAATCAATATGGGTTCTGTAAAAATTCTAGCACAACATCAGCATGTCTTGCGTTGACTGATTTTATTAGTAAAGAGATCGAAATAAAACAGCATGTGTCTTGTTTATTTCTTGATATTAAGCAAGCCTTTGATTCAGTTAAGTATCCATTACTACTTCCTAAGCTGCATAAAATAGGCTTTTCGAAACAAACAATTAAATTCTTCGAAAGCTACCTAAGAAATCGGGAACAGTATGTTACTATTGGAACTTTTAAAAGTTTGTCTATGAAAATTCAAAAAGGGGTACCTCAAGGATCCGTTTTAGGACCATTACTTTTTATAATTTTCATAAACGATATGTGTAATCTTCCTTTAAAAGGTAAACTTCATCTTTATGCTGATGATGCGGCCCTAACTTATTCATGTGGATCACTGCTCCAACTTTTTCAAGATATGCAACACGATTTAGACCTATTGTATCACTGGTTTGTTCAAAATCAACTTAGTCTTAACGTCTCCAAATCTAAATTAATGATTTTTCAGAGCAAGAAATATGATGAAAATGATAATTCTAACCTTCATTTGACATATTGCAATAATGAAATTGAACGAGTGCAATGTTTCAATTACCTTGGACTAATGATAAGTTCAAACTTTAAATGGGATCAACATGTCATACTCATAAAAAGTAAAATCGTGCCGTATATTTTTGCATTAAAGAAACTGCGTAAAGTACTTCCCAAGAACTCTCTTACTTTAATCTACAACTCTTACATTTTGTCGCATTTTGTTTATATGAATCCAGTCTGGAGCGGAGCGGCAAGTTATCTTATTCAACAGTTGTTTATACTGCAAAAAAGGGCAATTAAGTATATTCTAAACGTACCTATGTACTATACCAGCCGATTACTGTTTTCCGATTTTGTCCCACTACATACTTTATTGGAAAAGGAACTCATTGTTCTGATATATAAAATAGTGACTCAACGCCTAAAAAATAATATGACGTTAACTCGGTCACATGAGATTCATGATTACTACACGAGGAGACGTTCTCATTTTGTTCCAATTTTCTTCGCAACTGGTGTCGCGGATAACAACATTTTGTACAGAGGATTACCTAAATTCAATCAATTGCCGGCGGATATCAAACATGAACAAAGTATTAATAAGTTTAAAACAAAACTTGTTCAACATCTTAGATTAAGTTAATTTATTAAAAAAAAAAAAAAAAAAAAAAAAAAAAAAAAAAAAAAAAAAAAAAAAAAAATACAATGAAACCTAATTAAATATGTATAGTATTTGTACTAGTGTTCTGTACTTGTTTCTTTACTAATAATGTTTGTTATAGTAATAATTTTTAGTTATCATTATTTAATTATGTATATGATAAAAAAGATTAAGATATTATTTATTTTGAAAATGTAATTTTGTATGCCACCGTATAGCATATTAATGCTTTGTGGCTAGCTATATTGTGTTAAGCAAGCAATAATCAATAAAGAAAAAAAAAAAAAAAAAAAAAATGTGAAACAATTACATTTCAAACCCAAAATTGTCGAAAAACTTTTAAGGGGGTTAAACAACAACAAAGCTTCTGGTCTGGACAACATTCCTCCTGTTATTCTAAAAACATTTTCAAAAGAACTTGCACCAACCCTCACCAAAATATTTTATAAATCCTATAAATCTGGTATTTATCCATCCTGCTGGAAGCTGGCCAATGTCCAGCCTGCCCCAAAAAAAGGAACGAAATGTGATATTTCAAATTATAGACCAATAGCCTTACTCCCAGTCATGTCTAAAATATACGAGCACTATATTAATTCACACATATCCAAATTTTTGGAAGACAACCATTTGATATCTGACAGCCAATACGGTTTTAGAAACAAAAGATCAACAACCGATCTATTGAACTATGTGGCACATATTTGGAATAGCATACTTGAGAAAGGTGGTGAAACGTACGTGATCGCATTAGACATCTCAAAAGCATTTGATCGAATGTGGCATGTCATCTTGATCAACAAGCTCGTTGCGTACGGTTTTCATCCCGCAGTCGTGAAGTTGATTCAAAATTTTCTGTCTTACCGATACATATCGGTATCTATAGATGGCTTTTCTTCTGAGTCCAAATTAATTAACGCTGGTGTACCCCAAGGCTCAGTTTTATCTCCCACTTTATTTTTAATTTATATCAACGAACTGTTGCAAATCACCATTAACCCAATAAATAGTTTTGCAGATGATAGTACACTGCACAAGTCATTCGTCCCCCTATCTTCAAAGGGTAAAATGCATGCACGAATAAATCCCGTCCGGAGAGACGCTGCCATAAATGTAAACGAGGACCTAAAAAAAGTCGCCGATTGGGGTGACAAAAATTTGGTCAATTTTAATTCCACCGAGTTTCCCAACGATATCTTCTTATATATATATATATATATATATATATATATATATATATATATATATATATATATATATATATATATATAAATATATATATATATATATATATATATATATATATATATATATATATATATATATATATATATATATATATATATATATATATATATATATATATATATATATATATATATATATATATATATATATATATATATATATATATATATATATATATATATATATATATATATATATATATATATATATATATATATATATATATATATATATATATATATATATATATATATATATATATATATATATATATATATATATATATATATATATATATATATATATATATATATATATATATATATATATATATATATATATATATATATATATATATATATATATATATATATATATATATATATATATATATATTAATACGCTAGATTAAAACTTTGTGGAGCATAAGGCTTTTTTATTCGCAGATGGATTCAATTCAAATTTTCACAGCTAACTGATATTAGTGTAACCTATATTGGGATCCGGATTCAAACAAATCGGATCATAAATAAAAAAGTTATTATATACGGAAAACTTTTTCTATACATATGCATTATAAGTTTACATACATATAAAAATATATTTGCTATCGAACAACGAACAACAAAAACGAAACTTAAAACTTTATTTTGTTATTCTTTTTTATATTTAATTTTTTCTCAGCTGTTAGTATATTTATTTCTTTGAATGTGAATAAACGTACATATTGTTTTTCTATGTTTTAAATTTCATTTCGAATTTTTTCTTATGCGTAAGATAGGTTTTGAGTTAGATCGTGTGAATCCTTTTGTTCGTTCTTTTAAATCAATGCATGAATTTTGTGAAAGACCTGAGAATGTTACTGCTGATGTGTCAATGGTTATAAAAGTTAACAGAGAATGTGATATTCGTCGTTTTAATGATGCTGTTCAAACTGATGTGGTTGCTATTTTTAAAAATGATGAATTTTGTTAAATTTGTCAGATGAAGATAGAATTGATGGAAATGAAATGATTAATAAATTTGTATGTACTGAAATCCCTGATCCCATTCTTTTTCCTAAATTACATGAATATGTGAAACGTCATATGATGCATGAACCATGTGGTGCTCTAAATCCCAATTCTGTTTGTATGAGAGTGGTAAATGTAGTAATAATTTTCCAAAACCTTTTTCTGAAAATATTAAAGAATATGTGAATGGTTATCCTTTGTACCGTCGACGTGATAATGGTATGAGTGTTGATGTACGTGGTGCATCTCTTGATAATAGATATGTTGTTCCGTATAATATTTATCTTCTTGCAAAATTCAATTGTCATATTAACGTGGAAATATGTACGACTGTTAAAAGTGTGAAATATGTTTACAAGTATGTATATAAAGAGTATGATTCTGCCAATGTTGAATTGAGAGTGAATGGAGAGAATGCAGTGAATAATGATGATGCGATTGTGGGAAATGAAATTCAAGATTTTTTGAATGGACGGTATGTTGGTTCGACTGAAGCTGCTTGGCGCATATTTGAATTTCCAATGCATTTTCAATCTCATACAATTATTCGACTTGATTGTCATTTGCCTAATAGACAAAATGTTTATATCAGGAATGGTAATGTGGCTGGCACAGTCGCAAATGTATCAAGAACAAAATTGTTAGCATTTTTCCATTTGAATTCCATTGATAATTTAGCTAATGAGTTTTTGTATACAGAATTAATTATGTTTGGTATGACCAAAGTAAATCGTGGAAAAGAAGACAACGTGGGGCTGATAAAGTTGTTGCTCAATTATATATGGTTACTCCAAAAGATATAGAATTGTTTCATATGCGTTTACTTCTGTTGCATGTTCGTGGTCCAAAATCTTTTTTTGATCTACGTATGTATGAAGGTGTACCCTACCCTACTTTTGTTGCAGCATGTGAAGCTCGAGGTATTGCAACAAATGATAATGAATAGCGTGAATGTTTACTTGAAGCTTCAGAAATTCAATCACCAAAACAGTTTCGTCAATTATTTGCATTTATCTGTGGTTTGAATGTTCCTCCGAATGCTTTAGCTTTTTTTCTTGACAGCTCATGCAGGTTGTGGCAAAACTTTTGTTCAAACGGCAATCATTCATAAATTTAATTCACTAAATCTTTCGTGTATTGTAACTGCCTTCAGTGGTATTGCATCAACTCTTTTGATTGGGGGGCGAACTTTGCATAATGTTTTCAAATTACCAATTCCATTATTAGAGAATTCAATGCCAAATATAACTCCAAACAGTGTACATGGCACATATATTAATAATGCATCAATCATTATTATAGATGAAATTTCAATGTGTTCTATTCATGCTTTAAAATTAACTAGGAAGGCCCGGCGTGCTTCGCTACGCTTATAAATAAAGTTTTTGCGTAGACATTTTGTTGACGTAGAAGCAATGATTTCAAAAAGTGGTAACGAGAAATGCTAGCATATAATTTTTAATTTTTCTTTTTAAATATATGAATGAAAAATAATCAGAACTCTAGCTGATCAGTTCGGATATATGAAAAATTAGCGATCAAATAAGTTAGAGATAAAATAAGCTTACTTGAAAACTTATTTGATCGCTAATTTTTCATATATCCGAACTGATCAGCTAGAGTTCTGATTATTTTTCATTCATATATTTAAAAAGAAAAATTAAAAATTATATGCTAGCATTTCTCGTTACCACTTTTTGAAATCATTGCTTCTACGTCAACAAAATGTCTACGCAAAAACTTTATTTATAAGCGTAGCGAAGCACGCCGGGCCTTCCTAGTTTCAATTAATATGTGTGACGACCAAATAGACGAATGTGAAAGCATTCGTTTATTGGGAGTCACAATATCCAATGACTTACTCTGGAACGATCATATAATGGCCATGGCAAAGAGCGCGTCAAGAAAACTCGGCCTCCTCAATAGATGTAAAAAATATTTTACTTCGCATCAATTACTCCACATTTATAAGTCCTATATTCGTCCCTGTATGGAGTATTGTTGTCAAGTTTGGGGCGCTGCATCTGTTACTATCCTGGCTCTTTTGGACTCTGTTCAAAAGCGAGCTATACGAATTGTTGGTGATCGAGATTTAACATTAGGTCTTGATTCCCTGCAACATCGTCGCACTGTTGCTGATCTCGTTGTTTTTTATAAATATCGTCACCAGCAGTGCTCGGATGAAATCAGGTCCATAATGCCTCAGACATATGTTTTTCCCCGTTTTACTCGTCAAGCGGTTTATGCGGGCGGTCGAACTGTCGAGATTACTCACTGCCATAGTAATAGAATGCAAAGAGATTTCTTTGTGCGTACATCGTACACATGGAATGCTTTGCCCGAATCAATAGTCTCGGGTGCCTTCAATCCACAAAGATTTAAAAAAAGCGTCCACCTATACCTCAAGACGCATGTTGTTGTGGGACCTACGTCTTAAAAGGTATCTATGTGTTGTTGTGACACATTTTGTAATTCCTACTACACAACACTTCTTACTAAAAAAAAAAAATAATTATGGGCTCAACTTTCTATTACATTTTGTTGCAATTTTGCATAATGTTTATATATAATGTATTATAATACATATAAGTAGGATCACCCTATTTTAAAATCATAAATATAACAGTAAAACCAGTTAATGGGTGAAATGCATAAAAACTAGTAAATAGGTTTTTTAAGTGTTTGCTAGGTTTTTTATACATAACAAAACTAGTAAACACTTAAAAAACCTAGTTTTTAGGTTTTATGCATTCCACCCAATGTATCATTAATTTTTTTTCATTTATTAAAATAAATTACATTTATTTTGAAGTCAATAAATCAAGACGTGTTTTGTGAAGGAAAATCTACATTTAACTTAAGTTGTTTTAGGATAACATCACTACTTGGGGCTTGTTTGAGAAAATTCTGGCTACTAAAAGACGTGAGTATACTGAAACAGTAGTGTGTACTAACCGTGGATCGTATGTTGTGTGCAACGGACTGTTGTAATGAGGATACGTGGAGTGCTAAAATAATACGTGCTAGAATAATCGATTGTTAGAGGTATTTATTTTACCGAAAACACTAACACGTTTTGTGTAGCATTAATACCGTTAGTGAACGTAAATGGAGAAAGAAAAGGAAAAGACGTATGCTCTACGAAAAGAATTAAAAAACAAAGAAATAGAATTGATGAAAAGGAATTGATCATCAAAATGGCGCCGTCTGATAAAGATGCGGAAAAAGATGCTCTGTGCAAAAAATGTAAATTTAAAGTTACTAGTGAATGTAGTGCTATACAATGTGATATACAGTGAAACTTCCATAATTCGAACCACCAAATGCCATCAGTTTTTGTTCGATTTAGGGAAATTTCGAAATAAAGAAACGATTTATAAAGAAAAACAAAATTAGAATTCGAAATATAAATACGATTTATAGAGAAATTCGAATTATAGAAGTTCGATTTATGGAAGTTTGACTGTATGTGATATGTGGTTTCACAGCAAGTGCACATCTATTTCGGATCCAAACTACAAAAAGTTACGTGGTCTTGGACAGATAGTTTTGTGGTTATGTGATGATAAGGTAAAATTTAATAAATGGAAAGAAAATAATTTTGCTGAAGCTATTTCAAATACAAATGTACGGGATAATACTGATATATTGAATGCTATTAACAATCTAAAGGATAAGATTAATAATATAGAAAATAAATTGGAAAATAACACCGGTCCAATTGTAAAACCAACATATGCTGATGCTGTAAAATCCAATGCACGAATTGATAGAGAAGTGAAATCTATCAAAAGGCAGAGTATTATTATAAAACCTAAAGTTGAACAAAGCTCGTGTAATGTCAACTTGATCTAAATGATAAAATGAAGATACTATACTGCAAGCAGAATAGGATAACTAAAAAGTGGATGATTTCTATGGAGGTGTCTGGTAGTACGTTTGTGAAGCTTGTGGACCGATATGTGAATCTGGGCTGGGGTTCTATCTATGTCAAGGAGGATTTGTTTGCGCTAAGGTGTTTTAAATGTCAAAGCATCATGGTTCCAGAGAATGCAAGGAAAATGAAGTTTGTGTAAACTGTGCAGGGAGTCATAATTTCAGGGACTGTCCGAAAAACATAACTAAATGTAATAACTGTGATATTTATAATTTAAGGTTTAATGTTAAAGAGTCGATTGAACATAGAGCGGATAGTGTTGTAAATGTCCGGTGTATCTGAGTAAGGTCAGGAGGATTCAGAGCAATACAATCTATAATACAACCATCTTATGATAGTAAGTAACGATAACGATTTATATCTAAGTGATGAGATCGGTTTCAACAGTTGATTCTACGAACGCGTTCTGCATTCCTAATATAATCCTCAAAGCGACACTAAACAGTAGACAGACGTTTAATATTTGTCATCTTAATTCTCAGAGCATTCTTCCAAAAATGGATGAAATAAAGTCAATTTTTGCTAATGTGAACACACATGCTATATGCGTCTCCGAAACGTGGCTAAAGTCTTATATGTCTGATACACTCAAAAAAATATTGCCGGTAAGATTTACAAAATCGTTTTGTAAAAGTGCTAACAAAAAATTTTGGTGAATTTACCAAAAAATCCTAAGCTTTATAGAAAATTTTGTATACTTTTTTAAATTTGAAAAACATTTGTAAACTTACCAATTGTTTTTGTGATTTGGATTAAAAAAGTACAAAATCATAAATATTTCTTATTACAACTTTTTTTTATAGTTTTAATAAAAATATTGTTAAGATTATGTTGATTTTTTTAAATTTTAAATCATAAATCGTGTATCCATAACAAAATAAAAATCAATTGTACAAAATTTTGTAAAATTTTGTGAACAGAAAAATAACATTCTACAATTTTTGTTGTAAAACTTAATACGAATATTGAAGATTTTTTTTTAAACTTTACAAAGGGACTTATGCAATTTAAAAAACCAACAACTATTTTACAGAAAAAAATTTCTTTTTACAAACACTTTTATAAACTTTTATAAATTGGAATCATAACGAAAATTGGTATTAAACATTTTCAGTTTCAATCTGGTTGTTTAAGTAGAAAAGTAAATTTTTTAAAGTTGTGATAATTTAGTGGTCTATCTTAGATTATAGAGTTTCTTAAACTGTTTAACTTTTATACTTGTAAAATTCATCGCATCTTTTGATAGAAACCATTTTTTGATGTATATTTGCTTGCTAAATACGAATATAATCTTTTTTTTAGTTAGAAGCTACTTTTTTGTCCGTAATATCCAATAACTTTCCAAAAAACTGTGTTTTGTAATAACGAACACACAGCGGTTAATTTTATTTTCTAAAAACGTATAACAGATCACATATAACCTATCCCTAAATTAAAATTTTCACATGTCGTCCCTAGACCCTATCCTATTCAAAAACTACCAAAAAGTATTTGCTTTTTATAACTGATTATCGTTGGAGTGTTTAAAAAAAACCTTATTTTGATGTAGTTTGGTTTGCTGAGTACGAACCTAACCAATATTATACTAAAAATTCCACTTTTCAATCTTGGACCCTAGAAAACTATTGAAAACTGTATTTTGAGTTCCAGGATCACCAAAGTTTTCGCGAAATTTGCATTTTTTTAACTGATTATGTCAAAAATTAAGGTTATGTTCGTGTTCAGCAAGCAAAGATACATCAGAAAAGGGTTTTAATTAAATGATCTATTGATTTAACAAGTCAGAAGGACGGGACCACAATGGTTTAAAAACAACGTTCATCAACACCTCGGAACGCATGTTGTTGTGGAACCTATTTATCTTAAAAGGTATATATGTGTTGTTATGACACATATTGTAATTCCTAAACACAACACTTTTAAAAATAACATCAACAAAACTATTCTTTGACGTTGAGGCGTTTGATTTGCAGATTTGCAACCGCCATATTGATCCGCCATTAAGGACAATGGAACACATTTTATGAAACTCTCAAACCATAGCTTCAATTTGAGCCATAAACAAACTTTCAAAGACTAATAGATTTTGAGCACCGTCTTGATCTCTTTGACGTGTATCATTCCAAACATATAGGTCAAAATCACGAATTTTCAACCAAAAATTCGTTTTTTTTAACACAAATTTTTTATCTGTTTTAACTTTTTTTACAGTGGGAGAGAAAATAAAAAACAACATTTCATATAGAAGAGAATTTTTGGTAATCGCCAGTGGTTCTCCCCTTAAGCTAGGGCTAATTTTAAAAACCACGAGTTTCATATTATGTTCAATTTGATGTATTTCACGAGCTACTTAACGCCTTTTAATTTTTTTTTGTTTTGCTAATAAAAGTCTTTTTTTAGTTAAAATAAATACAATTACAATTTTTGATTAGTTGTTATATTAAAAAGAATTAAAAAATTAATTAATTAATTAATCTCCTTTGAATTTTATTTTTTGCCTTATAATTTCATTACTTTTCTACATAATACCAAAGATTTAGATTTTGGCGATTTTTTTTTGAAAATTATGGAAATTTATAAAAAAAACTTCATCTTTATAGATTTATTCAAAAATTTCTATAATTTCCAAAAAATATCGCCAAAACCTATATTTTTATGAATTAATAAAGTTTTAAAATTATAGACGAAAATATAAAAACGATCAATGAGGTTTTGCGTAGTTAATTGTTAAAAAATTATAACTTAAAATATTACTAGCAAAATCTTTCTTTAACCTTTAAACACAACAAAAAAATTTAAAATCTGTCCAGTAGCTTATTAAATTAAACATTTATAGAACTCATGGTTTTTAAAAAGTAACCGTAGTTATAAAAGGAAGAACTGTTCATGACAAAAAAAAATTGTTCATGGGCAGAACTAAACCAAAGGAGAAATGCTTGTGTTTCAAGACTCAAATTATTTAAATTCAACGCCTCAACGGGAGCTATATTTCTTAATTTACAACAGTAGAGGTAACCATAAGGTTACAAATTGGTAAATATAAACAAGCAGCATGTAAGTTTGGTGAAAAAGTTGATAAATATTTATTTTTTAAATTTTTTTTACAGACCGAAAAAGATTTAAAATGGCAAAGTAAGATAAAAACTAAGAAACTTCCTTGAAACCAATGCTCCAAGAAAATGTAAAACCATCGAGTGACGCACCAATTTTCTCAATATTACAGCAAAAAGGATAATCTGCAATTTTATTTCATTTAAGACAAGTTACGTTAATATCACATGAAGTGACGAAAAAAATGGAAACAGACATGTATCTTTATGCTTTAGTATGCCGGATAACCAGAAACGTTTCCTTGTTCTTTGAGTAACTCCTGATAAGTTAGAGAAGAAACTGCGATTATAATTTCTAAAATATTGTAAAAAATTTTAACTATAAATTGTTTACAAAATATAACAAATGTATGCAAAAAAAGGGTTTTATTTATTAACGGGGTTCCCATATGATATATGTGTATGAATATATATATATATATATATATATATATATATATATATATATATATATATATATATATATATATATATATATATATATATATATATATATATATACATATGTATATATTACAAAAAAATGTTATTAAATCCATAAATGCTTTTTGTTGATACTATAAAAGGGTTTGTTCTTTTTCTAAAACTTTTGTGAAAACAATTTAATAAATTGCATAAATTTCACAAAAGCTCTGATAAACTAAAATATTTAGTTTGATGATTTCACAAAATATTTATTAAACCAAAAAATGTTTCTGCCATTTTCATAATATAATTTATAAGCCTTACAATCCTTTGTTGTATGTGAATAAAAGAATTTGTAGGGTTTATAAATATTTTTTTTCACAATGAAAATATATATTGTAAAAATGTAAATTTTACAAAAATTTTTGTGTGTTGTATATTTATAAAAAAATTGTAAAATATATGTAGAATTTTATTAGTTTCACTTGGTTTTTTTTTTGAGTGTAAGTCTGTAGCCCTTGAAGGCTTTAATATTTTCAGAAATGATAGAGTATTGAAACGGAGAGGAGATGTGTGCATATACATCAAATCTTCAATTCCTGCGAAAGTTGTTTATGAGACTAAAAATTTGAAATTTGATTTTCTCTTCATCCAAATAATTGTTTCGGGTTCGAAGATACTACTAGGGGTGGGTAACAATCCACCGGGCACTAATCTGTTGAATGAGCTATTTTTATGAACTATTGAACTATTTTTAACGACTTCTCCATCAACTACTCTGATTTTATCCTGGTTGGTGATTTTAACTATGATTTGATGTGTGTGCGTAAGGAAACTAGGAAGTTCAATGATCTTGTAAATAGATTCAATATACGTGTATGTAATAATGAGCCTACGCATTTCACTGCAACATCTTCCTCCCTGCTTGACCTTATATGGTGCAACTCTGACAGGGTTTCCTTTCTTAATCAAATTCAAGTACCAGGAATCTCTCGACATGATTTGATATTCTTGGCTTATAACATCGTGCCACCAGTTGATAATAATACTGTTACTTTCAGAGACTTCGCTAAAATAAACTACGAAAAATTGATAACATATTGTAATGGCTTACTATGGGACCAAATATATAGTATGGTTGATATTGATTCGCAGGTACAATTGATTAATGATCTAGTAAATGACATGTTTGAAGGGTTTGTGCCCCTGAGAACTATTGATATATCATTGTCTTCACCGGGATGATTTTCTGCTGAGATAAAAAGTGGTATAAGAGATAGGAACAAAGCTTACCATAGGTGGACTAGATTTCGTACAGAAGAGAACTGGAATGTATACACTTGTCTGAGGAATAAACTAACGTCTCTGAAGCGTAAAATGCGATTTGATTTTTTGAATAAAATGCTTGATTCAAATCTCCCGTTAAGAGTTTTCTGGGGAAATTTAAAAAGCCTTGGCGTTGGAAAAAGCAATGAGCACGTTCAGGTACCGTTTTCTTCAAATTATGTGAATACATACTGTTGCACACCTATTACTCAGCCTGTTATTGATACGAACACTAGCATGATCTTTAGTGACATTGATCCTAACTCTCGCCAACTGGCATTTGAAAATATTTCTTACCAGGATCTTCATAGATCAATCTACTCCATAAAATCTCAATCCGTTGGCTTGGACATCATATCGTTGAGATTCATCAAGATTCTCTTGCCCGTAATCTCGCCATATATTTTGCATACATTTAATAGCATTTTGACACAGTCTTACTTTCCTAAGAGATGGAAGATTGCTAAAATAATTCCAATCCCTAAACTAAAAAACCCTAAGACAATATCGGATTTAAGACCAATAAGCATCCTATCAACTCTGAGTAAAGCGATTGAAATTATTATGAAGAATCAAATTAGTGATGTAAAAGTGTTTAATACTATTGTATAATACGCGGCATTATACGTAAAATACCGTATGGTCCAAAACGTAGTAAAATAAAAGGTATTTTATTATAAAATTTTTTTCTTTTGTGGTGGCGCGTGAATCAGTAATCTGCAATTTTATTGAGATTTCGCGTGGATTATTTGAAGAATTTATAACTGCAAAAATATATACTACTGGTTCTTGAATATATGAACGACACAGAAGAAATTAATGAGTTATTGCCCCTTGTTACTAACAGTTAGAAACGCATTCTTAGTGATTCGCAAATTTCTATGGCAACAAAATTGTTGTAATATCAACAGAACATAAATTTCAAACATCGAATGCTGCATCATTACTGTTAACTGTTATAGGGAATTTTTTTTATGCAGCAGATCAAAATTATGAGCCATGAACTCATTCCGTTCCACTCATTATGAGCTATGGACTGTCATTCAATTTTACATCTTTGAGTAGTCCTCTTTCTATACATTCAAATTGATTAACTAAAACACCCAAATCTTAAAACTCACATTTTGAAACCGATAACAGCTATATTGATTGTTTAACTTAGTGGCAAAGAGTTTGTGGCTCTTCGGAATGTTGCATCGTGCCGCATATTCCACTGTAGCAGAAAAATCTTTTTCAATCTGCAGCCTAACTCATACTGCAAGAAGTATTTGTCTTACAAATCAACGAGACGTAATCTTGTTTATGTGAAAAATCACAATTTAAATCTTCAACAGTTTACCGATGGGAAATGATGTCTTCAATTTAAATAAAAACATAAATACAATAACTCGGCGCGAATGAAAGTGATTAATATTGAAACCAAGCAGAATCACATGAATAAATAGATCTTATTAGCATTGGTTTAAGAAATATAAATAAAGATAACGATAAGAAATCCAAATGTTGGGGCAGTTATTTAGAAGAAAATGAATTAGTTGTGATTGAAAATGGTGATGGAAGTAATTTTTTGTTGTTATACCACTAACACTGTATGTCGGCTATTGCACTTTTGTACAGAATATACGGTATTTTATTTTGTATTATACAATGTATAATACGCTGTATTATACAAAAAAAAAATAAAATACCGTATTTTAACATCTCTAGATCAAATAGAGAAATATCTGCTAACGAACGATTTATTATCGGAGTTCCAGTCAGCCTATGGACCGGGTCATAGTACTACTTATGCCTTACTAAATATTACTGATGATATTAGACGTAATGCGGAATGCGTAATGCTAACAAGTTTACTGTTCTGGTACTTTTGGATTTTTCAAAAGCCTTTAATTCTATAAACTTTAAGAAACTATGTAGAAAACTTTCAAGACTTTACAATTTTTCATCATCATTCATTATTCTTATTTGTTGGGAAGAACACAAATAATGTGCGGTCAGATGAAATGCCATTATATGAAGGTGTACCGCAAGGGTCTGTTTTGGGACCTCTGTTATTTTCACTTTTTGTAAACGATATCTCTTCTTGCTTAAGGTTCTCTAAGTTTCATATGTACGCAGATGATCTCCAAGTTTATTTGGGTGATGAATTTAATGCAGGGGTTTCTTTTTTGGAAAAATTGAATGATGACATTAAGAGAATTTTTAAATGGGCACATGATAATGACTTGCTTCTGAATGCCAAAAAAACTCAATCTATTATTATTTATAAACATAATTTGTTGAGTAGTACTTTTCCTAATGTTGTAGTGGATAATGAGGTGATTAATTACTCAACTTCTGTGCGAAATCTGGGGCTTATTGTTGACTCTACACTGTCCTGGGAGGAACATATTGATACAAAATGTAGTCGTGTGTATGGCATTCTTCGTTCTCTATGGAAATTAACGGTAGCTACTAGTGTGAAATTGCGACATAGGCTATCTATGGCTTATGTTTTGCTACATCTTTTGTACTGCGATGTAGCCTTGTTTGGTATGTTTGATAAATGCATGCATAGGTTAAGATAAGAATGTTGTTCAATACATGTGTAAGATATGTCTTTTCGTTGAGAAAATATAACCACGTTTCGGCTTTTTCTAAACTAATCCTGGGATGTGAAATTGAAAAACACTTTGAATTTCGTACTTGCTTATATATCCATAAGATTTTAAACAACAAGAGTCCTCCATATCTACATAGTAAACTTATGTTGTTCCACTCTAGGCGAACCGGGCATGTTATACTACCTATAAATAGGTTTCGTATTTTAAACTCCTCATTTTTTGTTCTTGGAGTTAGTATGTACAACGCGTTGCCGCAGACTATTCGGTAGTCCAATATTGTGAATTTTGTTCGTCTCTACAAAGAGTATTACAGTTTTGATGTTTGAACGAGGATAAATCCTGATTGCTCTATAAAATTTATAAAATAAATATAGATGCTCTATATCATATATGTACAAGGAATCTGTGTTGTGGAATCTCGTTTGACCTTACTCGGAATGCTGTATATATTTTTAGTTTTAAACTGTATGGAAATTACACTAATGATTTGTTTGTTGAATGACGGTGATAATTAATTAATTTTACTGCAAGTTGCAATATGTGATACTGATAAAAATTTGTCTTTTCTTATTTTCACTTTTTAACTAGTTTAAGAAATTATTAATGTAAATAGAAGTCTATAGAGCTTAATTACAGGAAATAAATTAAATAAATAAATAAAAGGAAGATACAACTAAAGGAAAGAGAAAGTTTGACGCAGTCTCAACAATCGTTTTCTTTGCGAGAGTTAGAGGATTCGATGGTAAAATTCAACGGTACATGTGGTTGTATGTAACGATAGTGGATAGCTGATATTAGTGAAGCAGCAGCAATATATAAGCGGACTGAAGTGCAGGCAACGACATATGCCAAAAAATTGGTGGATGGTGATGCAATGAAGGCGAAGTGGGAAGAATTGCAATATTTTTCCATAGGAAAATGCTTGAACGAAAAAGGTATAAAGATGAGTCCTTTTTTTAGTTATTTACTGTATTTACGTGAGCTTGGAAAAACTGCCAAGTTGGAAGATGAAGCAATCATTGAATATTATATAGAGGGTATAGAAGACTATGAACCCAACAAAGCTATTTTATATGGGGCCAGTTCAATTAGTGAATTTAAGAAAACGCTCGTGTATTACGAAGAAATAAATAAAAAATTGCCTAAGAAGAAATCACAATCAACAACATCAATACCATCTTTCTCAAGTAAAAATGATAAAACTGAGATCTCTCGGATAATAACAAGAGTGAAGTGCTACAAATGTCATGAAGCGGGTCATTTGTCAATAGATTGTTCCAATAAACAACGAGGTCCTCAGTGTCATAGTTGCAAAGAATATAGGCATCTAGCTAATAAATGTAAGAAAAAAAACGATAAAAATCCAATTGTATGTGCAGCGGGATCGAAATGTTAAACGGATTGCTAGTAACGCTTATGAGATGTATGCACTGATCGACAGGGGAAGTGACATTAATTTCATAGCTAAGTAAAGGAAAACTTGAAAAACAGTATCAACCAGAAATGGAGCGGGTGGCAACATCGTTTAAAGAGTTGTCTCAGGTACTATTTATACGATCGGAAGAATAACGTGTAACATGGTGTGGCATATCGGACAACCGTCGTTATGATGTGATTGTTGGGAACAAGTTGTTAGCACAAACTGAAACTGTGTTGAGACCGGATTGTATTAATGTTCAGAAATAGGAGTCTGAACTTTCTAATTATGCAATTAACAGAGAGGATGAATTAAATTTAGATCACATTCAACATCGTGCTTTGACAGAAAAAGTCCAGAAGATGATTTTTGGCTATGACAGTCAAGAAGATATGTCAAATATAAACATGGAAATGAAAATTGTATTAGCAGACTACAGACCAATCTACCGAAGCCACGCAGATTGTCCTTTTTAGAAACCGTAGTGGAGGTCGGTAGGAACTGTTAGACCTAGTATCTCTAACTATGCTAGTGGTAGTTTTGCACAGTAAAAAGGATGGAAAGGAAAGATTATGCGTTGACTACCGCAGAGGATCGGTATCCACTCCCGATTGTACATGAACAGATTGATCAACTTCAAGATGCGGAAATTTTATTTTCTTACCATGAATGAGAGAGTGAAAGGATTTATAAGGAATCGTGTACGGTGCATCAATCGAAAGAGAGAAAACAAGATGGCCTATTAAACCCAATCCCGAAAGATGGATTCGCCAAGATGGTTCTATCTGACTCGAACCACTGCATCTAAGGAAGTTATTGCAAAATACAGAAAACGATATTTGGCAGTCCAAAGAATACTATTTCGGACATGGGAGCTGATTTTGCGTCTAAGGAATTTAAAAAATATTGTGAATAGGAAGGTATCGACCACCACATAATTACTACTGGTATGTCGACAGGCAACGACCAAGTCGAAAGGATCAATCGCGTCATCATACCTATTTTATTGGTGGAATTGGTTTGATTTGTGGATATCGTATTGATTTGATTGGTGGAAATAAGTATATATAGAGTACAGCGATACATCAACAATACTTTTCATCGTTCTATCAGTTTTCACTTTTCATCGTTCCATAAGTCACCTAGAAAAAGAAGGACGACATCAAGATGCTTTCTGCATGATGTAAGAGATAGCCAGATTTCTGGTAAAATTGACGATAGGGTTGCACCGATTAATCGGTAGATAATCGGTAATCGGCTATATCGGCCATTTTGCCGGTTAATCGGTATCGGCCTTTTTGTCCGATTAATCGGCCGATTATCAAACATGCGTTTTTAATTGTTTATTGCATTTTAAACACAACAAATTCCAAACTCTAAAACACCATAGTCAGCCATAGTTGAAAACCTTTTTAAAAAAGTATAAGATTGAGGGCTGTTTAAAAATATGACAAATCTGTTTATGTATTTCTGCATTTTTTTGAAAACTTGACAGTTCTAACTTTTGAAAAAGTTTATTTAAAATAGAGCTTTTTTTAAATGCTGTTGTTCAGTTGTTAAATGTCCATGTTCAGGAACTCTACTACTGCCCTTGGGTGGTACCACAAATCTTCTTTCGTCAGGTTGGTTACATTATCAGGACGCTCTTACATGCGGGGCACTTGTCAATAGTTTCAGAAACAACTCTACTCATGTAGTTGTTTAGGATGCGAGACCAGCCGCATCTTAGTTGGACTAGGATTGATCTGGTTTTGCGAGATAGCTGGACTTCCTCGTCAGTGACTTTTGGTGGTTTTCTATTTAGAACTCAATTTGGAGCATAGTTTCTTATTAAGTTTTCAACAGTTTTGGTGTGGAGTGCTTTTAAGCCAGTTCTATATGTAGATAGCGGTTTGCTTGCTTCACAAGATGGACGGGTCTACGCCCCAGATGCTCTCGGAACCCAATTCCGACCAAGGACCATCACAACAATTTCGACGAAAGCTGCAAATCCGTCGCTCCATTTTTTTTGGTAAAAAAGCAGCTGCCACTGGCCTCACTACTTCAAACACTCCTCGTCATGGCTGGTATTGAAGGAAATCCGGTACCAACTAAAACATGGCATTGTTCAATATGTAAAAACATCTTAAGGGCAAACACAACATCTACTCAGTGTAATACATGCAAGGAATGGTGCCACCTGAAGAACTGCTCAGGTCTTGTCACACATAAGCAATGGACCAAGAACTACATAGCGCCATGTTGTCAAGTATCAAGTTTAAATGCCAACACGAGCTCGCAACAAAACACAATGCGAATGAACACGCTACCGGAAGCCCCGAGTGATGTAAAAACTATGCAACTAAATTGCAACGGTCTCACGAATAAGATCGACGATATAATGAACTATATGTGCTGTTTTTAAATAAAGTACTATAGTTACTGCCATCGACAAATGAATTTTTTTTTAAATTTTACCAAACTTCTTGCCACCCTAAATTTGTTCAAATTGTTCTATACATCAAGTTCGAAACAAATACCCAAATCCAAAAATGATGCAAAATTGCACAAAGTTTTTCTATTAAATTTTATCTTTAAAATTTGTTAGATAATTCTTTAGGAACTTAGTCTTTGTGAACTAATATAATACACTCGATTCAACAAATCTGTCCGGTCAATAATTCTATTTCAAACGAATATTTAAAAATCAGGCTTTTTCTTTATTAAAAGTTAAGATTCGCAAAAAGTAGAAGTCCTTCCCTGTTCAAATTTTGCCCCTCTCGAAAGGAGGACACGTGACAACCTGTGTTGAAGCTAGTTCAGTGTTCAGTGTACCCGTTGAAAGTGCGTTTATTTTCATTAAAAACGTTCGATCCGTGAGCTACTTGGATCAGTGCCACTCAGTTTGACTCTTCCATCTACCAAAATTAGGTATAATGAATGGATGAATTTTTAAGAAGCTTCCTCAAAATATTGCGGAGCCTTCCCTCTTTGGCAAGTTAAATTAGAAACATTGTTTTATAATTTAAATACTGTATGCTATATTGATTTTTGCTAGTATTTTTCCCAATTTGAGTGCGAAAGCCGAACATGGTTTGCTACCGAAAAATGGGTGAACATACTACTAATACCACGAGAGGGGTTATTTAACATTTGGTGGTAACAATTGCAACACTGGGATGTTCTCAAGGTAACAAATGATCAGAAATTTTCTTCCACTTAGGAGCCAAGATTTTTTTATTTGATATAGAATCACTCACTAAAGCGAATAAAACCAAAACGAGTTGTATACCAATCCCGGGGTCAAAGATACAGCCCTTTGAAAAAAGTAAAATCCATACAAAATTACACTTTTTTGACAAGATGTTATTCAAATATGTTCCTTCTACAAAATTAGCCATCCCTATTTCCTATGTGCTTATAAGATAAACAGATGTCCCTAAAGGTTATAACTATTTTTTTAAAGTTCTTCATGTAGGTTCTTTGAAATTGTATATTAAAAATAACATTGAATGTCATTTGAATTGCAAAATTTGGGAAAAAAAAGTGTATTTTTGCACGATTTTTTTTTCAAAGTTGTATATATTTTCCAAAAAAAGCTTTTGTAATTTGCTTAACAAATTACCCTTAAAAAAATCCGCTTGCACCTAAGTTCAAGTAATCCTGCCGTTTTTGCATATAAACTTGTAAAATAATTTTTTGTGGACTTTTGTGTAAACACCTGGTTACATTACAACAAATAGATAGCCCAAATGCCAGAATTTTAATTTCGATAAATGAACGCAACAAACATATATAGAACTTTTTACATGTACATAATTTGATCAAGCTTTCTATGCTCTAGCTTCTTATTTTTTTATTTTAAATTACAATTCAATTAAAGAGATAAAAATGTATTTCGCAACAAAAATAAATCTTAAATTAACCGTGAAATAATTACTTACATAACCGTGAATAGTGTGACAATAGTGTGTAGAAACAAACTACGGGAAACGTTAAAAAAGCGAACATAAAAAAACGATCTAACTACATTTGCATCACCATGAAAATATACACAAAATATGTATTATAAATTAAAAAAATCATCAGTCAAATATTAGAACTTCCAGGCACAATACATATTATAAAATGGAAATGTATTGACCAGCAACAAACCAATCTATTGGAAAAGATAGCTCTAAAATTTTAGAAAGTTCGAAAAATTTATTTCAATAATTTAACTACATAAAATAAAACAACAATACGACGCCCATGCTGTAATAATAAAATAATTGATTCCTAGTTTCATTTTAAACTTTTCTATCATGTTAATTAAAGTCTTTTTTATCATTCTTTTTTAAGTGTGACATCACAATATTAATCTTTAATTTAAAATTACAAATTTAATTATGTTTAAGGAATTGATTAGACAAACTAAATACACATAAGCACACATGTAATGTGAAATTTGTCAAAACAATGTATGTTAAAATTCAATTAAGCTCAATTAATACATATATAAAAAAGACATGGAATGGAACAATAAGTGGAACTTACTCCAAGATTTACAGATGTCATTTGTTGAGCAATTCTTGTTATAAATTTTCGGAGAGAAGATCGCCGAAATAAGCGTTTTTTAGAACCAAATTCCTTTTGTTGTTGTTGTGAATTGTAATTTATTTCATCAGATTGATTTATTACGTCGGCGGTTGTAGTAGTATTATGTTTATCAATAACACCATTATTGTGTGAATCTCGTTCCATAATCTTATTAGACTTTCGTATAGATAATCGAAATGGGTTACGGGGCATTGAAAATGCTCGACGCACTTTTTTAGAATCATTACTATTTTTCAATAACATTTTCTCATCATGTTTATTTATATCTTCTTGGGTTATATTTGGCATTAAGCTAATAATACCAGTTGTTGTTTCACCAATTATTACATGTGACATTTTTCATATAAATTAATTTACACAAAAACATTTATTTAATCACATTTTCTAATCAACACAATTATTCCGATCAAATTAATTTACCACAATTATATAAACATAAATCACAAAATAATATTCACAAGAGTCACACAATTTTATGTCATACGTTCGCCATATTGACAGATTAACTAAACAAAACATTATATGAAGTTTGTAACAATTTATTAGGTAATGAGTTTAATGCTTATAGGCTGTTTATAGTAGAAGTGTTTAAACAATATGCATTCTATATCGTCGCTTTACAGGCTGATTCTGACATACCCTCACAGATGTAAAAATAGTCATAGCAAAGACTTTTCTCTTAGCTAAGACTAAAACCTCTTAAATGCGATTCTGTATGAGTCACAACTGTGAGATGTCAAAAAATAACCTCTTAACGTAAGATCATCAAACATGGTCATCTTAAGCATCATAATTTAAATTTTCATATTTTTTATTTGGATTCTTGTATGAAAAATTATAGTAATAAAGGATAAAATATTAATTATGAATTATTTATGTACTTATTATAAAATTTATAATAATTATCTATATTTTAGTTTAGTTTGAATCAAAATTGTAAAACAAAATATATATTGATATTGGTTTTACATAAAATGGCGATTGAAAATTTCATATTTGCAATATCAAACTTTGACTCTCATGTTGTTTTATGAAAATTTTCCAAATTTTATATAAATTTTAAGGAAAAACAATCATTCTTTTCTCACAAATTTATTGCAAAATAATTAATATATGGTATGATTTTATATTAATTGTATATAAATTATTATAAAATAAAATACATTTTTGATTATTGAAAATGGCGGTTGAATATTTTCACAAACAAAAATTATATTAACACCTTAAAAATTTTATAAAACATAAACTTGATTTTTATAAAAAATTATTATATAATATACCATAATTCTTAATAATAATTTATATGGTATTTTAATTTATATTTTAATTATTTAAAAAGAAAACATGACATCTTATAATAATTTTGTTTATAAAAATAGCCGTTTGAAAGATCTCCAAAATATATTTGTAGAGTTATTATGAGGTTTTTTATGACGGCAGTTCACAGAATCGCAATTAAGATATTCTTCTTAAAAAAATTGTCATAACAAAAATAATCATAGCTAAGACCTCTTAACTCAGAATCAGCCTGTTAATAATGAAATAACGTATGCCATATATACGTTGTTATTATATAATGGGTGCGCTGCATTCCCCATAAGGATGTCTATAAAGTGGCATTTTAACATTTTCTAATTTTTTTATAACTGGGGTTGAAAATTAATATATTGTTAATTAACGTACATGCAAATTTGAATTTGGTTAAATATTGAAACAGCGTAAATGCATGTACGATATTTCAATTCCTACAGAATAATAACTTGGGTAAAATCAGTATCGTATACTTTACATACATTACGATCGCCACACGAAATGGTAAATCTAAAATATTGTATAAGCAATAAGCATCATTCATTACTACATGATATGCCGGTTCATATAAATAAAAAATTGTAAGAATATTATGCGTTAGTTCAATAATAATTAGTTTTAGGCTTAATCGTACTTCCATGCAAAATGAAATAACGTATATGAAATATGAAATAACGTATAAGGTCGATTGACTTTTCACCTCTTTTTAGGTAGAAAAGCCAGCAGGTACCAATGTGAAATTTTAATATGTTGTGGGGAAATTAGTCAAGATTAATTGGTAGAATTTTTTTTTCCAATATCTTTATTCATTCAATAGTGCTGCCGAGTTTACGAAAATCAGAAAATCGAAAAATCTTTAAACCCAATTATCTCGAAACTACACTTTTGCGAATACGTTGTTTCATTATTAAAACGACGATATTTAACTACTTCATTTAAGCAAAAACGTACCGCATTCGAACCGAAAATGTAAAGAACTATTATACGATTGTGTTATACCAGCTTCCCACCGCAGCAATTTACTATGTAGTATAGCAAAAATTTGATATTTGTTTGATTTCACACCGTTCATATTATATTAAGATAATGTTTCGGTGGGAAACCAAGCCTAACTTGACACTAGAAAAAAAGTGACATATCAAAATACCGTACTGTCAATTTTATATTTGATATTAGCGTTATAGTTTTTAAAATGAAAATTACAACCCAGAGAAGTTCAAACTACATTTAGACTAGCCCTGCCACTGTTTTTGAACAGCATAAATTACAACCAACCACCATAACTAATATTAAACGTGACTGCTCTTATGTCAAATCGTTTTTTTGTTTGTTTGTTTTCCTTTATTTCTCTCAGAGAGAAACAGGTTTGTCTTCCCAAAGACGTGCGTAAATTTTTCATTTGATTCAAAATTGTACAATTATTGCGAGTTTCTTAAATAATAGTTTCTCCCTCCCTGCGACTATATAAAAAGAAATGAGAAAAATGACAGACTAAGATTTGATTCTAACCAAACATATAAATTTTGAACTTTTATCTATTAAAAATAAACTAGCCAATAATTAAAAGTTGGTCGCCAGCTAGTTTTCATAATACACTTTCAGGATATATACATAACTTAAATATTTGCACATTATAAAATAATAAAATATTCACTATTATAGAATCACTGGAAATAACACAATAAATGTAAAATACTCTCGTAATTATGTTCATTCATTTTATAAAAATTAGCACAACAAAAATAATAGATTTTACTTTTTGTTTCGTTTTAAATTATTTAATTGTTTTTAATTTATAATTTAATACAACAGTTCTTTGTTGTAAATAAACAGAAATGCAAATGGCGAAATGAGAAATTGAATAAGACATTTTAGTGATCACGATTTCTTATGTCTCTCTTCATACAATTTTAAAGTTATGTTCTTTCTATATTTATATATACTCTAAGATAAATTATAGTTTTAATTCTTTTTCCTCTTTTCATCAACGGTCAGACGAATAAGGTTGTCTGCTAAATTTTAAAGAAAAAAAAAATAATCGAAAAAAGAAAAATAAATTGTATTTTAAGACTGATGTTATTTGGACCTTTATAAATTATGTCTAATACATATATATATTCCTAAAAAAAAATTGCGGGATAACCGGAATCATACCCACACAAACCTTAAAAATTTTTTGGGAATCTCTTAGCTTTATACAATTAGCCTGTCATCAAAAAAGCTTATTTGGATCACATAAAAGATATAAATTCAATACTAAAAAGAAAATTTAGAAAAATACCTTATTTAAAATTGTTGATTGATGAAATCCGACTCTGGTTCACTAAATTCTTTTCTTCTAGTCCACATATATTCCTTTAGTTTTGTTCTTCCACTCCTACATACCAAAGATGCATTTCATTTTCCAATTATTGATGATGTCACTTCATTTATTTATTCCGGTTCGAAATGATGACTGCAAAATCATTTCTTTTTCTTCATTCAACAATCTTAATTTCTCTTTGTTTTAACGAATCCAAAATTTCACCGTTATTTTTCATAAGTGATTATTATTAAAACATACAATCACTTTTATATTGAAATTTATATTACTTGTAATATTTTCACAAAATGATTATTATAAAAAAAAGATATAATGATAAAACATACAATCACTTTTCTAGTGAAATCTATATTAATTATAATTTTGTAATATTTTCTATTTTTTTCATTCTAGATGTGATCTTTCTTTTAATGACAAAATCGGAATCAAAAAGAATCATCCTTTTGTTTTAAAAATTAAAAACTGAATAATTTAAAAAATGTGATTTTTTGTTTGACATCTTCCAAACAAAAAATCAAATCGTGTAATACCAAAGATTCAACAAAAATTAGCAACGACATCTGTTCGTTAGAATTGGAAATAAAATTGAGTACGTTCGTTTGTTTTTTATAGTATATTCGAAATTTAACTAGCCGTTAAGTACTAGCAAATTTTAAAATTATTATTAATGTAAAAGTGAACTGAAACTATTGAAATATATTTTTATTGAATTAGAAAAAGAAGATGAATTGGTTTTATTGTTGTTTAGGCGAATATAGCGGACGTTACACTGAATCTAATAGTGTATTCTTTTTGACTGTACCGAGTATGGACAAAAAATCCAGAATTTTAAAATCGTCTCCACGAGGAACTAAAAAAAATTAGTACAATTACAAGTTAAAAAGAACACTTGGATTCTGTTCTATTTTTTCATTACAAATATTAACCCAGAATGATTGTGATTGGTTGATTTTTATTCACAAAATAATATTTTCATAATATTAATACCTGTTATCATGGTATAACGAATATAAGGTATTCTTGACAGCTAATCGAAAATTTTTTTGACGTGATCTGGAGTAAATATACAAAAACAAAAAATGTATGAATTTTATAGTTTTAAAAAACAGTATTTTTAAGTTATGGTTTTCCTTATTTTTTTTTTATTTTTTTGAATAACAATCTGTTTATTTAATTATCTAATCCTAAAATACATTCTACATCTAAAAAATAAAAGTTTAACTTTTTCAGGAACATCAATTTTATCACATTTTTTCAAATGATTTATTAAATAATCATTCATATCACATAATATATCATCGTTGATTTGATTCAAAATACTTTCTAGTAAAACTATTTTTTCCATGAACTAGGTAAATGGTTTAATAAGACCTCCTTCTGAAACTTCAGCCACCCTTGTCCAATAATACTGGTCTTTCTGTTGGGATGTAATCTCACCATCGTTTAGTCCCATTTTTTTATAATGTATCCTGCTAAATTTTCCAGAGCATCATAACATAATTCATCATTCATCAATTCAACCTTTTTTAATTGTAATTTTTCTTTCCGAAGGGTAGCAATTTCCTTCTTCATTTCCATAATTTGAAGTTCCTTAGCACATTCAATATTAACTCTAAAATAATTAGGATACTGCTTAGTTTAACTAAAAGTTAACAAATAAATAAACAAAATTAATTCACTCTGTTTGTATCTCTATCGATTTTGAGCTTGTATTTTCTTCAAGTAATTCGGTATGAGATGACAAATGTGAAGCCTTATCATTCGATATACTAGAAATAATTTGAAGCAGTTAATAAAAATGTAGCTAATTATATTTACAGTATAATTTTACAAACCTTAAATCGTATTCTTCAAGAGCATCTTTAACAATGGAAGCTGGCACTCTTTTATTTGAACGATTCTCTCTTGAACTAGCTTCTTTTGTTGTTTTATTTTCTGCCAAACATTTTGTTGGAACGGCGTTTGGATTCAACGATCTTTTATTCATTGGAGTATTTAAAAGTTTGTCTTTTATAGTCCAATCATCTTCAGTGAAGTGTAAGGAACAAACTTTCTCATAATGAATGAGAACATCTTCCTTTCCACATGCTTCTATCCACAATTTACAAATAGATTTATTTTTTGGGAAATGAAAAAATCTTATGTGCTGAGAATGATTTTTTGCATTTGTTGAAATACTTTTGCAGGTTTTCACTTCACAGTAGTTTGGAATTTCAATTTGTATATGTTTAAATGTTTAAAACAAATAATAAAGTTCGCTTATAATTAATTTTAATCAATTCACTAACTTCCAAATCACACAATGTATTTTTAATTTAAAGAACAATTACTTCTGAATAACTTCGTATTGATAATAAATAACAACAATGTGGGCAAAATAACAATTCTGTTTCCAAAAGAATACGATCGAAATCGTAAATCTGTGCTGGTGCAATCGAAAAGAACACAAATTTCGATAATTCGGTGTTGGTACTTGTTCAGTACAGTTGAAAAGAATACACTATAACCAAATATGGTGTGCAATCCACAAAATTGTCGATCGATCTAGTTTCGAACCGATAAGAACTTTTTATTACACATTAAAAAAGTATATTATTCTCATAAGGGCTAGCCGACTACATACACTTCCAAAAAAATTTAACGCTATATAAACCAAAATTGGTCTACTACTCTAGCGAAGTATAATAAAACAAAAAACTTTCATAAACATATGTTTATTAGATTCAGGTTTAGTCAATTTGTTTCTCTAGTTGATCACTATTGTTGTTATACTCTAACCAAGTAAGAATTGGATAACAAACTTGTATCGGCGAGAAGATGACCATTTTCACTTGTATCTATCGACACATTATCTACAATTAATTCAATGAATTATTTGTGATATTACATCACTCCGATGGAATTTATCCCACCATGAATAATAAGACTGAATCTAACAAAATGTAGTGTGCAATTTATGAATTTGTTTTGCTATCCACAAAATTGTCGATCGATCTAGTTTCGAACCGATAAGAACTTTTTATTACACTTTAAAAAAGTATATCATTCTCATCAGGGCTAGCCGCTAGATACACTTACACTACCAAAAAAATTTCACGCTATATAAACCAAAATTGGTCTACTACTCTAGCGAAGTATAAGAAAACAAAAAATTCCATAAACATATGTTTATTAGATTCAGGTTTAGTCAATTTGTTTCTCTAGTTGATCACTATTGATGTTATACTCTAACCAAGTTAGAATTGGATAATAAACTCGTATCGGCGAGAAGAAGATGAGCATCTTCACTTGTGTCTATCGACACATTATCTACAATTAATTCAATGAATTATTTGTGATATTACATCACTCCGATGGAATTTATCCCATCATGAATCTAACAAAATATAGTGTGCAATTTATGAAATTTTTTTGCTATCCACAAAATTGTCGATCGATCTGGTTTCGAACCGATAAGAACTTTTTATTACACTTTAAAAAAGTATATCATTCTCATCGGGGCTAGCCGACTAGATACACTTCCAAAAAAATTTAACGCTATATAAACCAAAATTGGTCTACTACTCTAGCGAAGTATAAGAAAACAAAAAACTTTCATAAACATATGTTTATTAGATTCAGGTTTAGTCAATTTGTTTCTCTAGCTAGTTGATCACTATTGTTGTTATACTCTAACCAAGTTGGAATTGGATAACAACACTATTTTAAAGTGTAATAAAAAGTTCTTATCGGTTCGAAACCAGATCGATCGACAATTTTGTGAATAGCAAAAAAAATTCATAAATTGCACACCATATTTTGTTAGATTCAGTCTTATTATTCATGATGGGATAAATTCCATCGGAGTGATGTAATATCACAAATAATTCATTGAATTAATTGTTATAGCATTTTCGATTGAAAAACAGTTCATAACTAGTTCTTTTTTGTTCAATACAAAAAAATTATTTCCCCTTCAAGTCATGTTCGATTGAAGCAAAATAAAAGAACTAGTTCTGAACTGGTTTTACATATTTTCTCCTTTTGAAGAACGAGTTTTATTTTCAGTTATTTTTGAGTTTTACTCACACTATGACAAAAATTATACACAACAAACGCCAAATCAAAACGTTATAATTATAATGCAGCATCATATTATTAATTTAATTTAATTTTTAGTTATTTAACAATATATGTTATCAAATTAATTTTTTTTCGCAAAATGTATTATTTTTTTGCTTTTTAAACATACCAACTTAAAAGAATTAATAAAATTTAACCAATTCAATTTACTCATACAATAACACTGAATGTTTGCATGTTCGATTGAAAAAAAGAACTCGTTAAGAACTAGTTATTAAATAGTTCTTCAATTGCAAACGACATAAATTGTATTTCGTTTTATTTTATTTTTGCATGTATCTAGCAGCAAGCCCCGCACTGTCAAACGTCAAAAATAAATAAATTTAAATGTTTTATAACTTTTAACACAATTTAAACGGAATTTTTTACAAATTTAAATATTTTAGAAATTAAATTTGAAAAATCAATCTGTATTTAGTTTAGAAACCATGGTATAACGAATATAAGGTATTCTTGACAGTTAATCGAAAATTTTGTGTGACCTCATCCGGAGTGAATACAAAGAAACAAAAAATGTTTGAATTTGAAAATTAAGGAAAACGTTATTATTATGTTATGGTTTTCTTATTTTTTTCATTAACAATTTGTTTATTAAATTTTTTAACTCTAAAGAAGATTTTACAGTGTAGCGAAATTCGGAGTCCACGCCGTGCTGCCTGTGTAATGCAGACAGAATTAGGTTGGTGCATCGGAGATAGGGCCGGGCGATATTTAAAAAGTTATCGAAAACGTCGATATCAAAAACACATCGATAAAACCGATATATCGATAAATATCGATATACCGATATATCGATATATCGATATATCGATATATCGATATTATCGATATATCGATTATAATCTGATATCGGTATTCGATATATCTATAATTATCGATATTTATCGATATATCGATATTTTTTCCTGGCCCTAGTTGTTAGGGCCGGGCGATATTTAAAAAATTATCGAAAATATCGATATAAAAAAAATATCGATAAAACCGATATATCGATATATCTATAAATCAGTGGCGTCATTTCACCAAAATCTTAGGGGGGGCGAGAATTTAAATGACATAAAAAGATTTTTTTCGTAAAACATAACATACACATTTTTATACACACATATATTTAAAAGCATTTAAATGCAGCGACTTAGAAATAAAAATAAAATGCTTTTGAGCTACATTGGTTACTCTGCTAGTCTTCTGGTGTTGTTTCATCGAAGCGAATGCCGCAAAGTTCTGCAAAATCCCTTCATTTGTTAACAATAATTTTAAATTTAGTATCATCTCTGCATTGTCTGCAGAACACATCTGCAGAAAGTAGTTTTAATTAAAGCGCTTGTGCTAGAAATTATTATATCTTTGCTTTGTAACTGTTCAGAGAGTGAATTTGTAAACGACAGCAGATCGTGCAGCATAGTTTTTGTTTTTTCTATACGATTTTTTAGATCCCGGGCATCCCGGGATTTAAAATTTATGAGTCACATAGTCCCAGGATCCATAAAACACCACGGGAATTTAATCCCTACGTGACTCCTCTTATGTCGAATCGTTTTTTTGTTTGTTTGTTTTCCTTTATTTGTCTCAGAGAGAAAGAGTTATGTCTACCCTAAACTGACCAGAGCCAAATGGTTAAAATGTGGGACAAAATGCAAACATTCTTCCAAATGCTAGCTAATTAGAATTTCTATTGAAATGAGAAAGTGGAACAGTGAAAACGTGCTAGCTAGATTGTGCATAAATTTACTATTTAATGCTTTCCTTTACTATTTGTTTACTATTTAATTCTTCAAAAAATTCTTTTATTTTAGTTGGACATTCAACCGTTAGGAAATGTGCTTGCAGTGGTTCGTACATTTTCTAAATCTTTTCTAAATCTTTTCTAGTGCTGGCATTACCGCCAGCCAGCGAGTTTCACTATATCCAATAAGTTGGTTATGTTCGACATTACTTTTGCCGCAGAACTCATTCAACGTCTCCAGTAAAGACAGTAAAATATCCAAATTTGTTTAACCCTGCCAATTAAATCAGCAGCATTTCTTATTGCATTATTTAGAATATGGGCTGCGAATCCAATACCCAATACACTCTGGTTCAAATTCGAGTTTAGCTTGTTTTTAAATTTTCACCCCTTGACGTGACACCACTAAAATTGGTGTTCGTGTTATCAGCGCAAATTGCAACTAACTTTTTGTCAATGTTAAATAACAACAATAAAACAAAATAACAACAAAACTTGTTCAAGCTACTGGAGCTGGCGGCTTATAGCAACGCTTTATTATGTTTATCTGTATCTATATGTCTTTTAATATCATAATGTTCACTGTTAATTTGCAAACTCACTCCGACTGGTAATACACTAAACTTTTGCGTCGTTATATTTTGATTTTTTTTATAAAAGGATAGTCCAATTCAATATCGTATAAGAATTTACGTAAACGTTTTCTATCCGTCTTGATTTGCAGGAGAACTTTTTAAATATAATTTTAAAAATTAGTACAAATTTACCTTTTATAGTAGCTTAAAACTTTTGTTATACAAGTAAAGACTGCAAAACAACTGAAACAATTTATTTTAATTTTACTAAATAATTAATATCTTTTGTGTACTCGTATTCTGTAAGTATAAGAGGTAAACAGTATACCTCTCGTTCTATCTTTTGCAAATCTATACCATTTATCAAGTTTTTATGCTGTTTGCTTTGTTTGTTCTTTATTGAGAAAAAAAATTATATATTAGAAAATAATAATTTTACTTTTGAGCTACCATGAAGAGTTTGAAACGCTACTTATATCACTCTTTTACTTTGTCCTTTCAGTGCGTAGCTTAAAAAAAATATAACACTCCCACATACAGGAGTGAAAATAATAAAATATCATTCTTGCTACTAAATTGAAAAAATATTTTCTTTCAAATACTCAAAACTTTTATTTTTGCGTCAAATTTGATGCTTTCCAACGTAAAATGCTTCGAATGATTCGTTCAATTATTCATGTATTGTTAGAAAAATGAATATAAAGGATGACGTAGAGTGACTAATTTTCTTCTTTTGCAAATCGAATGAAAGAACAGGAAAATGTAATCTGCTCCAAAGGAGTAAAATCGAAAAAACAAAAATTTTACTCTTACGAGTAAGAACGATATTCAAATTATGAAGATTTTAATTTTTGAATATTATTTCAAAGGATTGAAATGAGTGCTCGAATAAAGGAAAATTGTAAACTCTGGTTTAAAAATTTAAATTTTTATGAATTTATACGCAAAACTGCGTCTTTTTAAGTAAAATATTTTGTATTTTATTTTTCATAATATACTTTCGATCTCTCGTATACACCGGGGAGATGTTTCTATAAACAAAGAAACTTTTTCATAATATACTTTCGATCCCTCGTATACACCGGGGAGATGTTTCTATAAACAAAGAAACCTTTTCGCTGAGGTAGATCTGTTAGACATTAAAAGATATGTAAATTATTGAAGTGAAATAACTGAGTTTAGTATTTATAAGAAAATTATAGTTAAAACACTATTTTAGTAAAAAAAATATTGCACTGGTTTGTTCTCTCAATATGGTTAAATAAACATATACATAACATTATACAAACTGCAAGAAAAAACTGTGAAGCCATTGCTTTGACTAAGAAATTGCGCAAACTGTACGTAGGTAGATATAAGGTTTTTTGATTATTTCGATAATGCGGGCAAATGTGGTGGAAATATTTGTTTCGTGGGACGCTTCGTGGGACAGATTTCTCCGTGGGACAACGCAATGATATGTGTGACATTTCCACGCAGCGTGGGACGTCTGGTCAGTTTACTAAACGTGTAAACTTTAATAAACGTTTAAACGTTTAATAAACGTGCGTAAATTTTTCATTTGATTCAAAATTGTACAATTATTGCGAGCTTCTTTTAAATCTATAAGAAAAACCTACCACAAAAAAATAATAGTTTCTCCCTCCCTGTGACTGTATAAAAAAATGAACAAAGATTGACGTTTAGGATACGTTTTGGATTTTATTATAACCAATCAAACATATAATTTTTGCTATTTTATGAATTAAACATTATAGTCCATATAGCGAAAATAATTTGTCAGCTAGTTTTCATAACATACTTTGAAAATATTTACATAACTTAAATATTTGTTCGTGTCGTTAGAAAATATTGATTGTCCATTATAAAACATTCACTATTATAAAATCACTGGAAATAACCCAATAAATTTAAATTACTCCCGTAATTATTTTCATTCATTTTATAAAAATTAGCACAACTATCAAGAAAACTTTTGATATGTTATAGGATTTTACATTTTAGAACTGTTTTTAATTTGTTGTTTTTAAAAAAGTCTTGTAAAGTTTGTACAATATGATATCGATAAAAAGCAAGGCCAAACAGTCAGGGTTCTCCAAATAAGTGGGGTAAAATCAGGTTGTGTTCTCCTGCATGTACTTACTTTTAAGTTTATATAAATTACCAATGGCCAATAACAATTGAAATTTGAATTTTAAATACTGCACTATGAACTCTCGAGGAACGCTATACTAATGAAATATTTTGTTTCCTCTGGCTCAGACACGAATATCTTATAAACAAAACACAATCGTTCTTCTAAAAGCGGTGATGCCGCGCACCTTATAGTACGATATAATTTTGTCAAAATACGCACCCACAGCGTTTTTGGAAGAACGATCGTGTTTTGTTTATAAAACTGATTTCATCAGAAGATTAGAACCAATACGACCGCCTTTCGTATCGGTGGCGCTCAAGTCCTTGATACAAAGAACGATAACGGTTTGAATATTGCGGTGAACTGTACTTTAGTCGGGCCAAAATAATATGTAACGTAATAATTATATTATCAGATATATTTCAATTAATAGTATGCGAAAAAATTGGTATATTAGGTAAGTAAATCTTCTAAAAATTAGACGAATTTACAAAATAAGAGTGCATTGAAATTTTTATCGTGTATAATTCTATCACGATTGGATGGTTTTATTGAATCGATGTATTGATAGTATCAGATCTTTGGGGGAGCCAATGCCCCCCCCAGCCCTACCCAATTGACGCCCCTGCTATAAATATCGATATATCGATATGTCGATATATCGATATATCGATATATCGATATATCGATATTATCGATATATCGATATATCTATATATCGATATTATCGATATATCGGTATATCGATTTTATCGATATATCGATATATCGATATTATCGATAATATTGATATATCGATATACCGATATATCGATAATATCGATATATCGATATATCGATAATATCGATTTATCGATAATATCGATATATCGATATATCGACATATCGATATTTATCGATATATTGATATTTATAGATTATCGATATATCGGTTTTATCGATATATTTTTGATATCGATATTTTCGATAATTTTTTAAATATCGCCCAGCCCTAACAACTAGGGCCAGAAAAAAATATCGATATATCGATAATTATCGATATATCGAATATCGATATCAGATTATAATCGATATATCGATATATAGATATATCGATATATCGGTATATCGATATATCGATAAATATCGATATATCGATATATCGATATACCGATATATCGGTTATATCGGTTATTTATCGATATATCGGTTTTATCGATGTGTTTTTGAAATCGATATTTTCGATAACTTTCTAAATATCGCCGGCCCTATCTCCGATCCACCAACCTAATTCTGTCTGCATTACACAGGCAGCACGGCGTGGACTCCGAATTTCGCTACACTGTAAAATGTTCTTTAGAGTTAAAAAATTTAATAAACAAATTATTAATGAAAAAAATAAGAAAACCATAACATAAAAATAACGTTTTCTTTAATTTTCAAATTCAAACATTTTTTGTTTCTTTGTATTCACTCCGGATGACGTCACACAAAATTTTCGATTAACTGTCAAGAATACCTTATATTCGTTATACCATGATTTCTAAACTAAATACAGATTGATTTTTCAAATTTAATTTCTAAAATATTTAAATTTGTAAAAATTTCCGTTTAAATTGTGTTAAAAGTTATAAAACATTTAAATTTATTTATTTTTGACGTTTGACAGTGCGGGGCTTGCTGCTAGATACATGCAAAAATAAAATAAAACGAAATACAATTTATGTCGTTTGCGATTGAAGAACTATTTAATAACTAGTTCTTAACGAGTTCTTTTTTTCAATCGAACATGCAAACATTCAGTGTTATTGTATGAGTAAATTGAATTGGTTAAATTTTATTAATTCTTTTAAGTTGGTATGTTTGAAAAGCAAAAAAATAATACATTTTGCGAAAAAAAATTAATTTGATAACATATATTGTTAAATAACTAAAACTTAAATTAAATTATTAATATGATGCTGCATTATAATTATAACGTTTTGATTTGGCGTTTGTTGTGTATAATTTTTGTCATAGTATGAGTAAAATTAAAAAATAACTGAAAATAAAACTCGTTCTTCAAAAGAGGAAAAAATGCAAAACCAGTTCGAAACTAGTTCTTTTATTTTGCTTCAATCGAACATGACTTGGAGGGGAATTAATTTTTTTGTATTGAACAAAAAAGAACTAGTTATGAACTGGTTTTCAATCGAAAATGCTATAACAATTAATTCAATGAATTATTTGTGATATTACATCACTCCGATGGAATTTATCCCATCATGAATAATAAGACTGAATCTAACAAACTATGGTGTGCAATTTATGAATTTTTTTTGCTTTCAACAAAATTGTCGATCGATCTGGTTTCGAACCGATAAGAGCTTTTTATTACACTTTAAAATAGTGTTGTTATCCAATTCCAACTTGGTTAGAGTATAACAACAATAGTGATCAACTAGCTAGAGAAACAAATTCACTAAACCTGAATCTAACAAACATATGTTTATGAAAGTTTTTTGTTTTCTTGTACTTCGCTAGAGTAGTAGACCAATTTTGGTTTATATAGCGTTAAATTTTTTTGGTAGTGTATCTAGTCGGCTAGCCCTGATGAGAATGATATACTTTTTTAAAGTGTAATAAAAAGTTCTTATCGGTTCGAAACTAGATCGATCGACAATTTTGTGGATAGCAAAAAAAATTCATAAATTGCACACTATATTTTGTTAGATTCATGATGGGATAAATTCCATCGGAGTGATGTAATATCACAAATAATTCATTGAATTAATTGTAGATAATGTGTCGATAGACACAAGTGAAGATGGTCATCTTCTCGCCGATACAAGTTTGTTATCCAATTCTAACTTGGTTAGAGTATAACAACAATAGTGATCAACTAGGGAAACAAATTAACTAAACCTGAATCTAATAAACATATGTTTATGAAATTTTTTGTTTTATTATACTTCGCTAGAGTAGTAAGCTGTGGCGGCGAAAAAGAAATCCTTCTCTTTTTCTTCGTCACAACAGATTGAAATTTGAACCTTTCCAATAATTAATCAACCTAAACTTCATTTGGAACAAATTCCTAAATTATTCTATATTTCTAAATCAAAATTATTTTCTTCAATATCCCATATACTTCATTTATTTGATTTGCTTCCTGTAAGATCAAAGCGAGGGCAAGAATGCTTTACCAAGTTTTCTTTAATTTCTTTAATATCACCATATTACGAGAAGTTGAGAAAACCTTGACATACTGGTTCATGTATTATAATTCATTGACTTTAATTTTGCGAAATTAATGGATTATAATTACATTTACTGTAAAACAGCATTTTTTTGCTTGCGTTTGATAATACATGTAAGTACATTTTCTAAATGATATGTGATACCAAGCCTGATGTGATGATTATGATTGGCTAGATAACCATCACATGATTTTCTTCATTAATTAAACGGACGGGTGAAAATTTTCAATCGAGGAGTCTGGTTAGGAATTTTGAAGTGGACGTTTGCTCCACTTAAATTCCATTTTTTTATTATTTGTTATTTTGTTTGTTATTTGTTTTTGTTTTTGGGTGCATTTAAGTTTGTGTGAAGAAGTTCTATTGTGTTTTTATGGTTTTATATTTATTAATCAATTGGTTTTGTGAAAATAGTGTTGATTTTTGTTATTTGTACTTAAGAAACAATTAATGAATTTGGTTTGACTTTGTCTTTGAAATTAACTTAACAGTTTTGTGTCATAAAAAAAATAATAAGTAAAATCAAAAAGACCAAAACATTTTTAAATTGAGTTTGAATCAAAAATACTAAATTCACAACTCATTTTTTTTAACAAAAAAATTATGATGTTACTTAACACCTCTGTGCTTAGCACGGCAGTTTAAATTGTTTATGGTCACATAAACCATACAAAAAAATATATATAAAGATAATATAGTTAAATAAGCGTATATACTTATGCATAGGATAAAAACAACAAATATTATTAACTAACTTTAAACCAAAGTTAAACTAAAATTAGTTATTGTGAACTTAAAAAGAAAAAAATAATTTTTTCTGTGACGGGAAAAAAGTTTAACATTTTACTTCTGCTGACAGGTGCAAAAATGCTACTTTTCATAAAATACTTTTTTCCCCGGGAAAAAAGTATGTACTTTTTTCCCGGATAGATAAAAATATATATATAAATACATATATACACATAAATGATGAATATTATGAATATTTATGAACATTATGAACAATAGTCATATTTTAATGTTAATGAAAAGTTATACCGTTTTCTTCTTGATGTTAATAACTGGTTTTGACAAATAAAATGAAACTTAATTTTAAGTTTTTATTCAAGAAAAATTCGTATGGTGTGGTGAATATACATATTATAATATTTGTTTAATATTATTTTTTCACTAATTATATTAATATTTATCCAGTCACAGAAAAAAATAGTGTATTATACACGGGAAAAATTGTAGATTTTAGCTCTCGGTTTTTTGTCTCCCTCCGCTTCGCGTCGGGAGACAACACAACCTCGAGCTAAAATCTACTACTTTTTTCCCTTGTATAATAAATAACTATTGTGCAAATAAATGAGAAAAAATATTATTGAAAATATACATGATAGTGTTTCATTCCAATTGGCCCGAGTACATTTTATTGAGGATATCTATCAGCCTGGATCGCAGAACGGTGGTTGTTAAAAAGGTAAACGATTTTATTAATATTATTACGGTTATTAGTATTAAGACGTCATGTATGTTTGTGTTGCAATTGTTTGGCTTTTTGAGTAATTTTTTTTAATTTTTGATATGTGTTAGTTTTTTTTTATAAATGGTGTGAGTGAGATGTGCCAATTCCCTGGGATTCCTTGCTGACTTTCGTCCATCGTGTTTTTGGGGATTTTAAATGGCTGTCCCCTTGTCATATTAATAATATCGTGTTCCCATATTAGTAGTGTATTTCATTTATTTTCTAAAAGCAGTCCCCCTATATCAAAGGAACAACGAGGCAAACCACGACCCAGGCCGAGAGCTTAAGACCGGAGCAAAAGACTGCTGCCTCAAAGTTGTCCTTGGATTTTATTTTCAGATACAGCGGATATTTTTTTCAATTCACATTCAATTTTAGTTTTAGCCCTATCCGCCTGTATCAGATGGCGCCCAAAATTAGCTCAATTCAAGCCATTTAACATGGCTTTTGTAAGTTTTATTTAATTCTGCGTTTGCATGAATGTTCATGCTATCTTTCTCTGACACCAAAGTTATTTATTTTTCGTTTACTTCTAAGCCATTAGTCCTTAAACAACGCTTCCCACAGTGACCTCGCATTAAGAATTCCATTTGTCAATGTAGATTTCCTCGTTTTAAGTGGTCACAATCCTTTAGTAGAAAATCATCTAATGCTAGTCCAATCGATGGTGGCATCGCATTGTGATATCCGCGGTATCGTGGTTTCACAATGTTTGTTATGTTTTCATACTCTAGCATTTTATATTCAGTATTTATTTAAGACTTAAGAGTGGTTAAGGAATTTTAACCGCGGACTTACATTGTCCACGTTAGTGTTTGACCAGTATTGTCAGATCGGTTAACATTCTTCGGTTGCTCTTATTATCTTGTTGAAAATATGTTCGCTCGCACTTACATTGTCTACTTCGGTGTTTTGAACAGTAGTGTTAGTTGCGATATATATTTTTCTATTTACAATTATGTTGCATTGGTCTTTAATCAAAATTTTTGTTTGGCATGAATGAATTTACTCCCGCAGCAATCAGTCCACTTCGGTGTTTTGATCGATGTTGTTAGTTGGGGTGAATCCATTTCTTGATAGGCAGAATTTCTAGGTTTATTAAAATTTCATCTGTTAAATATCTATTTCTACTATATCCATTTCCTTTTCCTATCCTTTACCCAGGAATTGACAATCTTATCTCACACCTAATTCTATATAGTTGAATTTATTTTTATTACATGTATTGAATAAAATAAAATTTGTTTATTTTGAAAATTTAATGTTTTATTGTTAGTAATTTTGGTCATTACTGTCGAGTTAATGATAATCGTTTATATTATTTTGTTAAGATTTAAGTTACGTTTTTATCGTAAATTTTTGCTTGGTTAGATATCATAGAAAATTAATTAGTTAATAACATATTTGATCAAATCAATTTAAACAACAAAAATTAATTAAATCAAGAATTACTATTCAATTATTTGTTCTGTCATAAGAAGATTTTGTCATTTAATTTTAGCTAAGAAAATTTCTTTTCTTGATGGTTTTATGCAATTAAATTATAAAATCAAATTACAATAGTTATCGTTTGTTGTTTGTTTTATTATGTTTATTTTTTTTAATTTAATTTTGTTTGTTATTGTAGAAATATAAATATGAATCAATTAAATAAAATATTAGGTTCTAGAAAAACAAAAACAATTCTAATATAAGTGCATATATTAGGATTTTTAAAATTGGGTTTTGATACGAATATAATTATTATATTTAACATATAATTTTTTTCAGTATCTTTTGAATTTTAGGTTTTTATGTATTTTTTTGGTCAAAGATTTGAAGAAAACAATTTTATTATTACATCGTTATTCTTATAATATAAAATAAAGAAATAGAAATATGTATGTAGATATCAAGTTTCCACAACATAATTTAAAAAAATAATATTATAAATTTAATAAAAAAATTTTGTATGGAGTATTTTTGTAACATTTTAAGTAATTCAACACTTGAAAAAAACAAATCAAAATCATTCACTATTTTTGCTGTAGTATCTTATGTTTATGTTTTTTATGTTTATATTCTTTAAGTTTTTACTAGTTCAAGGTTAGTTATTTCATGAAAAAAAAGAATATAAGTAAATAAATACTTATCTTAGGTTTGTGAAAATTTTTCTTTAATATTAATATATATTAAGTAGAATTTGTGTTATTTTTTTTATCTGCTACGATTTTTTCTTGTTTGTTTTTGTTGAAAAATCAAATAATTTTTAACTAATTGTCTAACGATAATTTACACAGAACATTAGAACATAATCAAATTAGCCAAAATCAAATCACTTTCACAGATAACCACAAACCGTTATTGTAGTTGTAAAATTTGTTATTTTCTTCCTCGTAATTTAAACTTTGAAGAATGACAATGGTAACCCCTCCACCGACAAATATTGAAGCCCTAAACAATCCATCACCTCCGTCTTACCAACACATAGCAGATATTCGGCGTGAATATAGTCTTCATCGATGGAATATTTCTTTCAATGGGTCCTCTGCAGATATCCCAGTTGAAAGATTTATCTTTCGACTTGAGCGCCTCGCTGCATCATATGAAATGCCATGGCAACAACTAGTAACCGACATCCACGTAGTACTCCAGGGTGCCGCGAGTGAATTTTATTGGGTATATTTGGAGCGCATGGGGACTTGTACTTGGGACGAATTGCGACTTGGATTAATAGAACGTTTCCAAGACAGACGTACAGACATGGATATACGCCATGCATTAGAAAACCGTAAGCAAAATACTCGAGAGCCGTTTCTCGATTTTTACCAAGATATGCAAAAATTGAGTCTTCCTCTTCGAACACCGTTAGTGGATATGGATTTCCTTGGTATTGTTATGCGAAACATGAGGCAAGGTTTACAAATTGCACTAGCAAGCGAAGAATTCACCTCGTTAGCTGCATTAGTGCGCAAGTGTACCATCATCGAGAATACGTGGCAACGACTTGGTTACATCCCTGAGCTAGTTATGTACCCAAGAAATAACATGAGCGAAGTATGCGAAGCTCCTGACACCTTTATGTCAACATCCAAATTAATACCACTTAAAGAGATGGATAGTGCTAATGATAGACAAGGTATACTACCAACTAACACCTACACGGGCAAAATACAAGATTGCCACAATAGCTGCTTGAATACAGATACCAGCTGGAACTGTGAAAACGCAGGGCACATGTTTAAAAAGTATCCAATTAGCTTGCAGAAGAAATTTTGTTATGACTGCGGTAGATCTAAAATTTTAAAACCACAGTGTCCAACATGCCCTCTAAATTATCCGGGAAACTTGCCACGCGAGGTGAGAGTGACTGGGAGCTAGTACCTCCGAAAACCAATAATTTCCAGAGAGCAGATCAATGCTGCATTCCACACGGATCCCGAACTGAAGAGAATCATCTACAAAAATCAACTGCAACACTCAACCAAGTTTCTTCCAACATAAATGCTGAACATCTACCCTTTGATTCCGACATTTCTGAACCCTTACTCTATAGTCAGCAATCAAAAATCAAATCTGATAAATCCAGATTTTTGCGATCCTTAAAATAATTTCACCATAGACGACATCTTAAAAAAATTGCTAGTGAAACAGTTCTTGATGTCACATCTGACCCTTACGATCAACGTCCTTATGCAGACATTAAGATGGGTGGTGAAAGACTTCGTGGACTTTTGGACAGTGGAGCCTCAATAAGTGTTCTAGGAGCTGGATCCGAAAAATTTTTAACAAATCCCCATGTGGAATTTCATTCCTTCCCATCTAGTATCTGCACAGCCAGTGGTCAGAAACAGAGAGTTTTCGGTTATATTTCCGCCAGCGTTCATTATCTAAATAAAATTCGAACTATCAAATTTTATATCGTTCCTTCTTTAACACAAACGGTTTGCTTAGGTATCGACTTCTGGAATGCATTTGGATTAAAACCAATGTTAAGCAATGATGTTACGCCTTGTTCTCCTAAACAGAAATCAAGCCATACGATAGATGAGCTGTCCACGGATGACATGAAACATGATTTAGACCCCTATCAGCAACTTAAGATATCAGAGGTTATGAAATCTTTACCTTCATTCAATCAATTGGGATTAGGACGTACACATTTAGTTGAGCATACTATCGATGTTGATAACGCAACACCTATCAAGCAACGATATTACGCAGTTTCTCCGGCAGTTCAGGCAGAAATGTATGCTGAACTCGACCGTATGTTGGAACTTGGCGTGATTGAAGAAAGCGTCAGCGCATGGAGCTCACCAATGGCACTAGTAAGGAAGAAAAATGGAAAGACCCGTCTTTGTTTAGATGCACGACGTTTAAATTCAGTCACTCACAAAGATGCTTACCCTTTACCAATTATTAATGGTTTACTTAGCAGACTTGATGAAACAACCTATATATGCAGCTTAGATTTTAAAGACGCATTTTGGCAAATGCCTTTGGAGTCAAAATCGAGAGATAAAACTGCTTTTACGGTACCTGGACGTCCGTTATACCAGTTTACAGTAATGCCTTTTGGGTTATGCAACGCTCCGCAAACTCTATGTCGTTTGATGCATAAAGTAATCCCTCATCAACTCCATGACCGTGTCTTTGTTTACCTAGACGATTTATTGATAACTTCTGCAACTTTTGAGCAGCATATAGCATTGCTGACGGAAGTTGCAAGTCGACTTAAAGCGGCTGGACTTACCATCAACATTGAAAAGAGTCACTTTTGCCTGCGAAAAATAGAGTATCTAGGTTTCATAGTAGGTAACGGTTGTTTGCGTGTCAACAGTGATAAGGTTAAAGCAATTGCTAGTTTTCCAACTCCTAAGACCGTAAGGCAGATTCGAAGATTTCTTGGTGTAACCGGTTGGTACCGCAGATTCATTCCAAACTATTCAACCGTAGCAGCACCACTCACTGAGCTCTTGAAGAAGTCCAAAAAAATTACCTGGTCTGAAAAGACTCAAAATTCATTCGATCAATTGAAGAACCTTTTGATTACTGCACCAGTACTTGTAAATCCAGATTTTAAACGAAGATTTTACATACAGTGCGATGCCAGCAGTACTGGTGTAGGAAGTGTGTTATTTCAGATAGCTGATGATAGTACTGAGAGACCTATAGCCTATATGAGTCAAAAACTTAATGCCGCGCAACGAAATTACAGTGTTTCTGAGCTCGAATGTTTAGCTGCAGTTTTAAGCATAAAAAAATTTAGAGCATATATTGAAGGATTACCATTCACCATAATTACTGACCATAGTAGTCTCAAATGGCTCATGGGTCAGAAAGATCTAACTGGAAGACTTGCGCGATGGAGTTTAAAGCTCCAAGGTTTTAATTTTGAAATTGAGTATCGTAAAGGCGCTCTAAATCATGTTCCAGATGCACTTTCGCGTATGTTTGGAGAGCAAACTGTTGCTGAAGTTAAAATTCTGGACGATACAGATGTTCCCCCATTGCATGTGGACCTGGATGATAAGGCTTTTCATGATGATGACTATTCGACCTTAGTTAGCTCCGTAACTGACAAAGTGTTAAATATGAAACTTGTCGATGGAAAAGTTTACATTAACATTTTGTCAAATGACGCTGAGTTGACTGACATCCCTCAATGGAAGCTTGTCATTCCCAAAGCTCTTCAAACCACTCTCATTCAACGAGCTCACAATTCACCATTCTCAGCGCATGCTGGAGCTGCTAAAACTTTAGAATTCTTAAGAAGGCAGTATTATTGGTCTAAGATGCAGGAAGATGTCAGAAAATATGTTGCCAACTGCGATACCTGCAAGAGTAGTAAAGCCAATAATATCACTCTACGACCACCCATGGGTGATCCATCATATATTTTTCTCCCATTTCAAAAACTGTATGTAGATTTTCTTGGACCATACCCACGCTCAAAAGGTGGCAATTCGTATATATTTATTGTTCTCGATCATTTTTCACGATACGTTTTAATTGAACCTCTTCGCAACTCAACTGCTGAGCTTGCAATTAAATTTTTGGAAAATCGAGTTTTTAGTGTGTATGGTGTACCCGAATATCTGGCTTCGGATAACGGCTCTTCTTTTAAATCTAACAAGTTTAAGGAATTTTTAAGAAAATACGGCGTTCATCATACATTTACCCCAATATACTCGCCGCAATGCAACGCATTAGAGCGAGTAAATCGGTCCATTCTTTCAGCGATTCGTTCCTTTTTAAAAGATTCGCATCAAGACTGGGATCTGCACCTCCCCAAAATTAGAACTTCCTTGTGTAATGTGATACACGATTCTACAAAATTTTCCCCACACTTTTTAGTTTTTGGTAAACATATAGTATCCCATGGATCAATCTATAAATCATTTCGTTCTGTTCCTGATTTCCAATTTGATCCATTTATTCGATATTCTTCCGATCGTTCTTCTTTGCTTCAAGAGAAAGTTTTAAGCAATCTAAGAGCAGCATACCATAAGAGCGCCGCTCGTTATAATCTACGCTCCCGCGTCCGAAAACTGGAACCAATGCAGACAGTTTTTGTTCGAAATTTCTCCCAAAGCGATGCTACGAAACGATTCTCAGCCAAGTTGTCTCCTAAATTTATCAAAGGAAAAATTCTTAGGTCGGTTGGCAACGTTGCATACGAGGTGGTTGATGAAGCTGGAAGAACACTTGGCATCTTTCATGCCAAAGACATAAAATCTTAGTACCACATAGGTGGCGTGTTTTTTCAAATAAACTCCAGAGCCCGGCTTAGAGACATCTTCAGGGTGTGGGACGTCCCCACGATTTGTGGCGGCGAAAAAGAAATCCTTCTCTTTTTCTTCGTCACAACAGATTGAAATTTGAACCTTTCCAATAATTAATCAACCTAAACTTCATTTGGAACAAATTCCTAAATTATTCTATATTTCTAAATCAAAATTATTTTCTTCAATATCCCATATACTTCATTTATTTGATTTGCTTCCTGTAAGATCAAAGCGAGGGCAAGAATGCTTTACCAAGTTTTCTTTAATTTCTTTAATATCACCATATTACGAGAAGTTGAGAAAACCTTGACATACTGGTTCATGTATTATAATTCATTGACTTTAATTTTGCGAAATTAATGGATTATAATTACATTTACTGTAAAACAGCATTTTTTTGCTTGCGTTTGATAATACATGTAAGTACATTTTCTAAATGATATGTGATACCAAGCCTGATGTGATGATTATGATTGGCTAGATAACCATCACATGATTTTCTTCATTAATTAAACGGACGGGTGAAAATTTTCAATCGAGGAGTCTGGTTAGGAATTTTGAAGTGGACGTTTGCTCCACTTAAATTCCATTTTTTTATTATTTGTTATTTTGTTTGTTATTTGTTTTTGTTTTTGGGTGCATTTAAGTTTGTGTGAAGAAGTTCTATTGTGTTTTTATGGTTTTATATTTATTAATCAATTGGTTTTGTGAAAATAGTGGTGATTTTTGTTATTTGTACTTAAGAAACAATTAATGAATTTGGTTTGACTTTGTCTTTGAAATTAACTTAACAGTTTTGTGTCATAAAAAAAATAATAAGTAAAATCAAAAAGACCAAAACATTTTTAAATTGAGTTTGAATCAAAAATACTAAATTCACAACTCATTTTTTTTAACAAAAAAATTATGATGTTACTTAACACCTCTGTGCTTAGCACGACAGTTTAAATTGTTTATGGTCAAATAAACCATACAAAAAAATATATATAAAGATAATATAGTTAAATAAGCGTATATACTTATGCATAGGATAAAAACAACAAATATTATTAACTAACTTTAAACCAAAGTTAAACTAAAATTAGTTATTGTGAACTTAAAAAGAAAAAAATAATTTGTGCAAATAAATGAGAAAAAATATTATTGAAAATATACATGATAGTGTTTCATTCCAATTGGCCCGAGTACATTTTATTGAGGATATCTATCAGCCTGGATCGCAGAACGGTGGTTGTTAAAAAGGTAAACGATTTTATTAATATTATTACGGTTATTAGTATTAAGACGTCATGTATGTTTGTGTTGCAATTGTTTGGCTTTTTGAGTAATTTTTTTTAATTTTTGATATGTGTTAGTTTTTTTTTATAAATGGTGTGAGTGAGATGTGCCAATTCCCTGGGATTCCTTGCTGACTTTCGTCCATCGTGTTTTTGGGGATTTTAAATGGCTGTCCCCTTGTCATATTAATAATATCGTGTTCCCATATTAGTAGTGTATTTCATTTATTTTCTAAAAGCAGTCCCCCTATATCAAAGGAAAAACGAGGCAAACCACGACCCAGGCCGAGAGCTTAAGACCGGAGCAAAAGACTGCTGCCTCAAAGTTGTCCTTGGATTTTATTTTCAGATACAGCGGATATTTTTTTCAATTCACATTCAATTTTAGTTTTAGCCCTATCCGCCTGTATCAAAGCCAATTTTGGTTTATATAGCGGTAAATTTTTTTTGGTAGTGTATCTAGTCGGCTAGCCCTGATGAGAATAATATACTCTTTTAAAGTGCAATAAAAAGTTCTTATCGGTTCGAAACTAGATCGATCGACAATTTTGTGGATTGCACACCATATTTGGTTATAGTGTATTCTTTTCAACTGTACTGAACAAGTACCAACACCGAATTATCGAAATTTGTGTTCTTTTCGATTGCACCAGCACAGATTTATGATTTCGATCGTATTCTTTTGGAAACAGAATTGTTACTTTGCCCACATTGTTGTTATTTATTATCAATACGAAGTTATTCAGAAGCAATTGTTTTTTAAATTAAAAATACATTGTGTGATTTGGAAGTTAGTGAATTGATTAAAATTAATTATAAGCGAACTTTATTATTTGTTTTAAACATTTAAACATATACAAATTGAAATGCCAAACTACTGTGAAGTGAAAACCTGCAAAAGTATTTCAACAAATGCGAAAAATCATTCTTAGCACATAAGATTTTTTCATTTCCCGAAAAATAAATCTATTTGTAAATTGTGGATGTGGAAAGGAAGATGTTCGCATTCATTATGAGAAAGTTTGTTCCTTACACTTCACTGAAGATGATTGGACTATAAAAGACAAACTTTTAAATACTCCAATGAATAAAAGATCGTTGAATCCAAACGCCGTTCCAACAAAATGTTTGGCAGAAAATAAAACAACAAAAGAAGCTAGTGCAAGAGAGAATCGTTCAAATAAAAGAGTGCCAGCTTCCATTGTTAAAGATGCTACATTTTTATTAACTGCTTCAAATTATTTCTAGTATATCGAATGTTAAGGCTTCACATTTCACATTTGTCATCTCATACCGAATTACTTGAAGAAAATACAAGCTCAAAATCGATAGAGATACAAACAGAGTGAATTAATTTTGTTTATTTATTTGTTAACTTTTAGTTAAACTAAGCAGTATCCTAATTATTTTAGAGTTAATATTGAAAGTGCTAAGGAACTTCAAATTATGGAAATGAAGAAGGAAATTGCTACCCTTCGGAAAGAAAAATTACAATTAAAAAAGGTTGAATTGATGAATGATGAATTATGTTATGATGCTCTGGAAAATTTGGCAGGATACATTATAAAAAAATGGGACCAAACGATGGTGAGATTACATCCCAACAGAAAGACCAGTATTATTGGACATGGGTGGATGAAGTTTCAGAAGGAGGTCTTATTAAACCATTTACCTAGTTCATGGAAAAAATAGTTTTACTAGAAAGTATTTTGAATCAAATCAACGGTGATATATTATGTGATATGAATGATTATTTAATAAATCATTTGAAAAAATGTGATAAAATTGATGTTCCTGAAAAAGTTAAACTTTTATTTTTTAGATGTAGAATGTATTTTAGGATTAGATAATTAAATAAACAGATTGTTATTCAAAAAAATAAAAAAAAAAATAAGGAAAACCATAACTTAAAAATACTGTTTTTTAAAACTATGAAATTCATACATTTTTTGTTTTTTTATATTTACTCCGGCTCACGTCACACAAAATTTTCGATTAGCTGTCAAGAATACCTTATATTCGTTATACCATGATAACAGGTATTAATATTATGAAAATATTATTTTGTGAATAAAAATCAACCAATCACAATCAATCTGGGTTAATATTTGTAATGAAAAAATAGAACAGAATCCAAGTGTTCTTTTTAACTTGTAATTGTACTAATTTTTTTTTGTTCTGTGTGGAGACGATTTTAAAATTCTGGATTTTTTGTCCATACTCGATACAGTCAAAAAGAATACACTATTAGATTCAGTCTTAAAATAGAATTTATTTTTCTATTTCCGATTATTTTTTTTTTTCTTTAAAATTTAGCAGACAACCTTCTTCCTCTGACCGTTGATGAAAAAAGGAAAAAGAATAAAAACTATAATTTATCTTAGAGTATATATAAATATAGAAAGAACATAACTTTAAAATTGTATGAAGAGAGACATAAGAAATCGCGATCACTAATATGTCATATTCAATTTCTCATTTCGCCATTTGCATTTCTGTTTATTTACAACAAAGAACTATTGTATTAAATTATAAATTAAAAACAATTAAATAATTTAAAACGAAACAAAAAGTAAAATCTATTATTTTTAGTTGTGCTAATTTTTATAAAATGAATGAAAATAATTACGAGAGTATTTTACATTTATTGTGTTATTTCCAGTGATTCTATAGTGAATATTTTATTATTTATAATGCCCATGTGCAAATATTTAAGTTATGTATGAGCAATTTCACGCAAGTTCAGCAAATTTTTGGGAAATTTTGACTTGACCCCTTTTAATTTTGATTATTTTTTGTTTATGGATAGTCTTTCATAAATAAAAAATACAAGTTCTCTTAGAATTTTTTTTTTCGACCAGGGGTCTTCACAGGGTGCCCCTCAATTTTTTGTTATTTTGTGATGTGAGTGCATTTTGACGAGCGATTGTAGAAAAACTACTGAATTGATTTTCATAAATGATATGTCGTTGAATAGGTATTAGAACAAAGTTTTTAAAAATGTACACTGTTAATTGTTTGAAATAATTTTTAACGGTGTAACATAAGAAAAAATCGGTGTAATTGAAAAAAAAAAGGCATAGCCTTTTTTTTTTTTTTTTTTAAACAAAATTGAAGCTTATTTTATATCTAACAACTTGTGAAAGTTTAGGACTAGCATTATTTTTTGTTTTAAACATAAAATTCGTTGTGCATATGACTGTCGGGAATCAGTTTTTTTTGTTCTGAAGGAAAATTATAAAAATGGCGTTATAAACTAAGAGATTTTTTTTTTATGTTAAATATCAAATATTTTATTATTAGATGAACTTTTTAAAAGCAATTTCAGTCAAGTTCAGCAAAATTTTGTGACATTTTAATCGAAACACACTAATCGAAATATCTTTGGCAAACTCGGTCGTTGATCTGGCAACAATCAATAGTCATGTTTTGGTTGAGTTAAATTTAACACGTTAAATTTTCACAAGTGGTTAGATATAAAATAAGCTTAAATTTAGTTTAAAAAAAAAAAAAAAAAAAGGCTATATCGATATATCGATATAATCGATATATAGATATATCGATATATCGATATATTATAATCCAATATCGATATTCGATATATCGATAATTATCAATATTTATCGATATATCGATATTTTTTCCCGGTCCTAATCAGAGACAAGCAGAGTAAAAACTGCTTCGTCTATTACGCTACATCACGGCGAATTAGCGCCTTAAAACTTCTTTTAACCTTAACATCAGAACGGAACCATTAACAAAAATTTGGGCTGGGACCGAGGTTTAACACCATCACCCCGGAAAAAAAGCTTTGTTAAATTTGCTAACCAAAAAAAGAATATCAGACACGAACAAAACAACAAAGTTTTACCTGGACGTGAAAAAGAGCCAAACTACTGAGTCGGAACGTTCAGTTCAGAACGCAGTTCAGCCGAGGTTTAAGCTGAAATTATGCTAAACCTGATATTCTGTTCAGTTACGCGTTGAACAATTGCGGTTTAGTCGCGAGTATGAGCTTAAGCCAGGGTTCAAGTTGAGCGCCCAATTTTGTTGGTTCAAGTGCGGTTCAAGAAACTAACCTAACTTGTAACCGAACCTAAGCTCCTATCGGGTTCTACTAAGCTTTAACTAAACTGCTATTGTACAACCGGCCCTAAGAAACAAACTCACTTATAATAAATGCGAACATTTTCTTTTTCCACATGCTTCTATCCACAATCCACATATCGTCGGCTACAAAGCATTTACGTGTATTTACATTTTAGAAAAATCGAAAGGAAGTTCACAAAACAATTTATTGCGCTTCTAAACAAGCTTGAAAATAAAATTTGTTTATCAATAAATTAAAAAAAAACAATTTATTTTTAATTATTGATGGTAACTTTTTTTTAAAAGCTTGTTTAGAGTCGCAATAAATCGTTTTATGAGCTTCCTTTCCATTTTGCTAAATTGTAGTTACACGTAAATGCTTTGTAGCCGACGATATTACAAATTGATTTATTTTCTGGAAATGAAAAAAACCTTATGTTTTGAGTATTATTTTTCACATTTGTTGAAAATTTTATGCAGGTTTTCAAAGTACTTCGGAATTTAAATTTGTACATGTTTTAATAATAAAACAAATACTAAAGTTCATTAATTAATGAATGAATTAATTTCAATCAATTCATTATCTAATAAATTAACTTATAAATCTTAGGATGATTTATATTATATTTATATTTTTAAAAAAATAGCTTCTAACAAACAACGTAATTATATAAAACTCTGGATGACGTCAATCAAAATCAAAATGGCATCGCAGTCACTCTAGTGAGAATACCTTATTTTTTTACTTAGAAATGCAATTTTAAAAAATCAATTTACATTGACGTTTCGGTTTTTTTGACATAATATCAATGACAATTCAAAACAAACGATTTCATTTTATTGCCAAACCAAAAATCAGTGTTAACTTTATAGTTTTGAAACTTCACTCACTTAGATATTTTTGCGGTTAAGTGATGAAAAACTTATCATCTCACCGCTTCACAGTTACAGAATTTGACTGCAGAACACTAATATGAAGTTAAAATGTTAATACATTTACATTTTTCTTGAAAATGACAAATTTATTTTTAGAAAAACACTTTTCTTTTGGAATAATTTGAAAATAGCCGTTGGAATGACGTATAAACCATAGTTTTAATTTATATAAGCACATTGAAAATACCGATCGAAAGATTGAAGGTATAGGTCTGATAATAAAATAAATATAAAGGAATAATTTCATTAATTTAATATATATAGTATTAAATAATTAATTAATTATATGGCGTTTTACATCAAAATATTGCAATTAAACGAAACTTCTATCCTATGAAATATTGAACCTTGATAACCTTACACACGTCACCTTTCCACCGTTTTGCGGTTGCCAGCGATCCATCGATACATGGCTCTCAGGGATCTCCTAAGCTTCGATTACATGCAGTAGTTGTTACCAATGATAGAAAATTGTTCAATAATTTTATCGTCTTCCATAAAGCATATAATACGGGATTGTCACACGTAAGTAGGAGTAAGGACTGTCCTGTACTTCAAAAAGAAAAATGCATTGCTAGTATCAGAGCCAGTGAACGAGTGACATATCAACGGGCGAAGGATATATATCTCAGATCTGAACCAAATTTAGCAGCAAGTAGCACGAATGAATATGCGGAACTTTTGTGTGAGAGAAAAATTCAGCAACAAAAGAAAATTGAATTAAACCATAACGCTACTTTAGGCCATCCACTACAGTCACAAATTCTACAAACACATCTATCTAAACAAGCAGAACAATACAAACTACTATTACAAGAATTAAATTTAAATAAAACAAATATGCGAACTGAACAGAAAAAAAATCAAGAGATACCATTACCAAGCCAAGGGAGTGCATTCTTGTTGATGTCAATCCAACCAAAACCAAATTATGTCGTCTTTCGCGGCTGGAGCGACATAAATATTGTCACACCAATATTCAAATATCCCTTTGTAGAAGAATTTCTTTTATCCACGACTACTAAAGAATATATGCTTTCCATGCGTATGTCTTCCATTGTAATTGTATTCATTCCACAACTAGTGAATTTGATTAAAATTCTTTAACAGCTCTATAGTTTATTAAATATTCCCCTAACAAATTAAACAACAAACTTGTTTTGTTTTTCGCTATCTTTGATGTTTTTCTTTCAATATGGCGATTCACAGTCGTGGATAAAATAGCATCTTGTATTCGCTTAGGATGATGGCAATTCTTCACTCGGATGATTCCGTCCACTCGCTACGCTCATTTCGGGAAACTTCACCCTCGTGAAGAATTGCCTTCATTCTAAGCTCATACTAGCTCCGAATCTACTATTCGGAACGATTATTTCAATAGGAATGTCAAGTGGAATTCATTGCCCATTTCTGATTTTCTTTGTATTTGACCTTGTATTTGTATTTGATTTCCTTTGTTGACATTGTATATGCGGCTATTCAAATATGCCAAACATGCCCAATTAATTAATAAAAATAAAAAACTATAAAATTCTCAGTGCAAAATAAACACCGAAATAATTCTTTATCAAAATCTGCAAATTTACATATTACAACTATTTCAAGCTCAGTGTCATATATTAAATTTATTCAGTAATTTTATGTATCCATCCATGTATACAAATGTTTTCACTTTTCAGACAAATTAAATCATCCTCAAAAATGTAAAATTGATTTTTTCTTCATTCATCAATTTATCTATTCGACTTTAAGGGTAGAAACTCGCACCGGTGCGAAAGTCACTTCATTAGTGGAATCTCGCACCGGTGGAATCTCACACTAGTGAAATCTCGCACCGGTTGAATCTCGCACTAGTGGAATTTCGCACTTTCTGAGGGTGCATAGGATATGCACTAGGATATTTCGCACCGTGCGAATTTCCACCTTGTTATTTCGAGTTTCTGGGGGTGCAAAATTCCACTAGTGGAGCGTTTCACAAAGGATTTTAAACCTTCAGAGGAATCGAACTCCCACCTTTTTATTTCGAATTTTCGGTGGTGCGAGATTCCACTCTTGAAGTGTACTTTCGCACCGGTTGAGAAATTCTACCTTGGTGTTTCGAGTTTTCGGGGGATGCGAGCGTCCATTAAGTTGGAGATTTCTATGAGTTCTTTGATATTTCGAAAGACTTAGATTGGAGAAAGATACATTTTAAGTCATAGCTAATTTCTGCGTGATTCCACTAGTGCGAAATTCCAATGGTGCGAGATTCCACTGATGCGAGATTCAACTGGTGCGAGATTCCACTTGTGCGAAATTCCACCTGTGCGAGATTCAACTAGTGCGAGTTTCAATTGGTGCGAGTCTGAACTCTTAAGTTCAATCTCACACCGGGTGCGAAATTCCAATTTAAGGGTGAAATTTCGCAACAGCGCTGCAAATGCACGCAAAGCTACGAGTGTCCACTATCTAACCAATATTGGAACAGGTGCGAAATTCTACTTTAAGAGTGGAAATCTCGCACCGGTGCGAAATTCCTTTCCATCACTTATCTTACAGTTTTTATAGTTATACAATACAATACAAAGTTCACGCCTACTAACAACAAAAAAATTATGAATATTTGTTTTTATCTATATTTTATGAACATAGATATGGAGATAGAGAAACAAAAGTTTTTTTTAAGGATTGGTTTAAAAAAATCAAAAAAAATCGAAATATTTCAAAAACACATTTCAATGAATTTTCGACTGCTTAGTTTTTAAGTTATTTCCAAAAACGTGTGTTTATTTTTTGTCCCCCACCTTAACTTCGAACATTACAAAAGCAAAAAATTGAAAAAATTTAAGGTTGTAGGAATTTTGCATAAAAAAATCCGTTTTTTTGTTTTGGTTGCTATAATTTCAAATGTTTATTGGAGGGGGTTAAGAGTATAAATTACGAAAAAAAATATTTCTGGTCATGTCAAATGGGGTGTCATATGAAAGGTTATTTTTTTTCTAGTCTAAAACAATTTTTTTTGTAATTTTTGAAAGCACATTTTTTGACTTATTTCCGAGAAAGTAAAATTTTTGTTTTGTCCCCCCACTTATCTTCGAACAAAGTGGTGTCCCATACACCTGTTTTTTGAAAGCTCAATAACATCTGTACCTGATAATCGAATTGGATGAAACTTGGTACATAAGTATTTAGTACGGTATACAACAGTTCTGCATCCCAACTTCCGGTAAAAAAATTTTTTTTGTAATTTATTGAAGTTTTTTCAGTGTCTTTATGCACACTACAGCCTACAATAATGAAGTGATTATGATGAAACCTATGAAAAAGGTTTCAATTAGTATGAGAAGATAATTATCATCTTTTGGAACATATTGATTAAAGTGGCGGGGGCTCTACCATACAACTGCTGACTTTTCACACTTTGTTTTTAAAGTTTGTTGGGAGCATACAAACTTCTTTCATTAATCAATTTTAATGACACTTTGAAAAAAGATGGAGACTTAAATGACAAAGAATTGATTAGTTTTTGGACAAAATTGGGATAAGTGGTGGGGGGCCTCCCGAACACCTGTTTATTGTTTCAATGTTTGTTGGGAGCATACAACATTTGTTCGTGAATGAATTTTGATGACACATTGGAAAAAGATGCAAATATGTATGGCAAGGAACTAATTAGTTTTTTAGCGATAGTGAACAAAGTGGCAGGGGGTCCACCGAGCACCTGTTTTGTGGAAGCTTAATAACATCTGTATCGGATAATCGAATTGGATGAAACTTGGTACACAAACATTTAGTACGGTTCACAACAGTTCTGCATCCAAGCTTCCGGTTTGTCATTTCCGGTTAATTTTTTTTTTACTTTTTCTCGTACAACAGAATTTATGTTTGTTGAGATACTACTGCTTCTTTAATATTTTTATAATTAGAACTACGCGAAATCTACAACATTGGTTAGGTTTTAATTAAAGTATTTGATGGATATTAGCCCATTATATATCCAGAACACTATGTTTCCAGAGCTGTGGTGAAGTCAGCCTATGCATCAGCGTCGCAATATTTTATTTTGTTTTTACAGCAAAAGGAGTATCAATCTTTCCTTCAAACGAAACTATGAGTGATCATCATTTATCCGAAATTTTTTGTTGATCTTTTGCGAATGAGTAGAAGAAAGAAATGAAAAAAGAATTCAACAAAAAAACATTTCCTCACTCAAATGAATTTTATATTCAAAAATTTTTCGCTTTTTCATGATAAATTTTAATCTTTAGAAAAATGATAAACGTCTATCTCTGCATTTGGCTACTAAAGTTATCACATGGTCTGCGAACGGCTTCGAAGGGTACAGAAGAAGGAGAATGATGTACTGAGGACCGCAATGGGCAACACTCGACATTTACTGGACAGATGCCCCGTTGCAGTTAGAGTAGGATATATCGGCACAAGAGGATTGCCATTTTGTCGGATAACCAAATTGTTATTAAAACCTTGAGGTCATACAATATAATATCTAAGTTCAAATACTATAACTATATATATAAAAGTTGACTGCGTAGTTTGGAGAGGGATATTATAGCATCCATTATGTGGAATGGAACTTAACACTATCCACACAAGGATGAGATACAAAATTATGATTGAATAATCTTTTAACTGGATCAACGTTGAAGGGTTTAGACAGTCTAAGGAATTATTTGAATTCATTAACAGATTAGACATTGCAAATTAATACGATTATTTGGCGAGAGACTGAATCCTACACATGATTTGAAACTTTTAAAGTTAGTACGGTTGGAAGAGATATCCCAATAAAAAAACCATCATCGAATAAGTAGGTATAGTGCAATAGATCTTTAAATTCATGGTACGTTGATGTACCACCATATTTTATTCATTTAAATTTTTAAAATTTTTTGAGTTACAAAACGGTCAACGCTGGATAAAGTAATCTGTTATTATTACTTATCTCACCGTTTACCAGTTCTAAAATGGAAAATTAATAAACAATTCATATTCCATGAACTGCGGCGACTATACTTTTTTAATACTTGTCTATTGATTCCGGTCTCAATCAAATTAAATTACTCAGTTAATTTACAAATGTTTATTTCGTAATTTTTACAAAAATGCCAGAAAAACGTAAAGTAATTAGTGATGTATTTGCAGAAATAAAATGTTCAGTAAATATTTCGCGTATTTGCGAGTTTTGAATTCATTGACCTCAGGAAAATTGATTATAAAAAAACTTAGTTGATTTTTCTAAACGAAAATTAAAACAAAATTACTTTGTTTTGAGGTTTTATCATGAAAAGACAAACTGCATCAACTGGGTAGGAGGTTGTCTGGACGTTTAAAAATGGACTTTCTTATACACATTACAGTATTTCTATCCAATCAAAACTAGTTTTACGAAATTTTAATATTTGATATAAGTAAATTACTCGTGAGTTGACTAAATAAAATATCGATTTATAAGCAACTTTATGGAAATTTAAATTTGTTGATCATCTATTTGCTTGAAAGTAGTAATAATTGTATCATCAAACCATAATTTACATTTATAAGTGGTAGTTAGTGATAATTAGTAAATTTATAGTGATGTTAACAGTTAATTATTTTTTTGTTTATATAATATTATTAATGTTTATTAATTTATGCTTAACCGATTATTCAATAGTTAGTCAACTAAATAGAAATAATTTACCAACGACATATACGCAAACGAATCGCGGTAATAATTTTATGGAATTACCTCAAATTGGTGATTCTAATGTGGTCCGGACAAAAGATAATAACGGTTATAGCAGCTCTGCCAGCAATATAATTGATGATTTGAAAAAAGAAGTTGTTCATTTAAAACAAGATATAAAAGTGCTAAGTGGACTACAAAGTGATTTTGTCAATAAAGTTAACTCGAAACTCAATCAAACTTTGAGTAACGAATTAAAAGAAGTAAATGAGTCGTCTACCTATAATAACCGTATTTATAATCCATACGAATATTATCAAAATGAATTTTCAACAATAGACAATAATCAAATTTATAATGAATCTCAACCACAACCAGTTGTGTATCAAAATCCTGCATCAGTAGTAAATCAGGAAAACTATAATCCAATGACTGGATTATTTCATAGTCTTCGCTCAGTTGTTCCAGTTTCGACAGTTCCAAGAGCTTATAATACGGTGTATACACAGAACGTGCCAGTTATAGCACAACAGCCAATGGAAGTGCGAAGCTTATGGTAAGTGTTTTACTGTAATATTATTAGTATTTAAATTATTATTATTATGATTTAATGTAGCTAGGCGGCTCAAAATAAATAAAATAACTGGGTCTTGTTGTACAAATTAAATTCAATTTCCGATTTAAACAAAAATATTTTGTTGATTTAAAATTTAATATTTTAATTATTCCCATCTAACATTCTATAGTTTAGAATGGATTTTGTTGAACTTGATATTGTTTGTTTAGTAATATCATTGTGATTTTTAGATTATATACGATCTAGCTCAAATTTCTCATACAAAACTACCTAGCATTTTTCGATTAACTAATTAATTTTCATTTTAACAGGTCTCATCCCCTTCACAATTTATTTGCACCACGAACACTCATAGTTCCATCGGCATCTGAATCTGAAAGATCTAATAAAAAAGTGGATAAAGCAAGAGCAACTTTACGTAAATTAAAATCAAAAATTATAAGATCCAAAAGCAACAATATTGAGCGCAGCAATTTTGAACGAGGTTTGTCTTCTTTAAAAGGTGGCGTTTCAAAAGTATTATTGGTTGGCATGATAATTGTTGTTTTAAAGATAGTGCCGCTGTTAATGTTAGGAGCTAAGGTTGATATAATATATGACTATAAATAATAATATTTTAATTTTATATTAAAATGTTTACAGTTCATTTTTGGCTTGGTTCCAATTTTGGGACAAACGTTGTGCCGTAAACAAAATACCCAACGTGATGTATTAGATCTCCGTCTTGATGGTGATGATCTCGATTATTTAGAAGATGAAATTGATGACCTAGATGACGAAGAAGAAAGAGCAGAAGACATAACATCTCCAAATCAAAATGTAGCATACACTTACTAGTAGTAATAAATATTTAAAATCAATAAATGCTAAATGTATTTTAAGTTACTTTTAGGATTCCGCCAAAATGTAATCTTTAGCCTTAGTTGTGTGTCTTTGGTGGTTGTCTCGTAAACTATAGTACCTATATACCAGAAATTTGATATATTTATAAACACCTTGGTTTCCTCAAAATGGTGATAAAGTTCTAAATTAACAATATTGGTTTCAGAATGAGGGTGGTCATTTTGAGGGTGGGAATTCATTAAACTTATATTTTATTAATCAATTATTAAATTTATTAATTTAATAAAAACATTTTTTTTTATTTTTTAACAACTTATTTAAAAAATATAAAAATCAGACCGGTTTCAGATATAAATGTCTATTGTCAGTGAAAAATTTATATTTATGACAATATTATGACAATACGAAACTCACCCACATGTTAAGTAATTCCAAAGATGCAAGACTCTTCTAGATTTTATTTGAAAGTATATTTCTGTAGAAAGACAATGTTTATGTAAAATTGACTGGTTTAGAATTTTTAATTCACTGGACTTGAATTTTGAATATATATTGAATTATTAGGGTTTTTTGTGAGCAATTAAACGCACGCAACTGTAAGGAAATAGTTTGGATTTTTCAATGCGAAAGTAAAGTATATTTTGGATTTGTCTCAGATAAAAACTCAAAATTTCTCTTATACGTGTTTTGAACTGGGTTTCGATCCTTCATCATCAGATTTGAATCCGTTTGCAAACACGCCAACCACTACGCCAACGAGGCGATGGTATTTCAAAGTTAAAATTTCATCATTATTTATCTAGTTTGGTAGGTTTTTTGGCTATTATTTTAATATTAAAACACATTCTTGATTTAAAGCCAATTTTATTTTGATTTTATTCATCAATTATGCTAACGTTTCGATCTTCTTAAAAAAAAAAAAAAAAAAAAAATTTCACTGATGATAGATATATATATATATATATCTGAAACCGGTCTGATTTTTATATTTTATAAAAAGTTGTTAGAAAAATAAAACATTTTTATTAAATCAACAAATTTAATAATTATTTAATTAATAACCAACTTGGTGACCAATTCCATAATATATATTTTTTACATTTATGTAAATTATATATTTAGCCATGTCTATCTTCTTTGAGATCATTTTCAAAGCAAGTGACTTTTTCTTAGATGTGGAAAAACTGAGAAAAACGCACATCTTTCCAATAAGTACCTGAAAGTATTTAGTTAACCAAATTTTTCAGCAGAGGTCTTACAACCGTGCAGATAGAAAATCATCTTCCTCCAGAGCGGATTTTGTAAATTCATTCGCTTTTGCATACTTTCCGGAGTATGAGGACAAAACGCCATTGGACGTATTAGAAAAACTCATCAAGTATTGCAATAATAGTCACTAAACCTCATAAATCATAATATCGTATGGTTACGATTACATAAATGCAATGAAATACAAAACATAGTTTGCAACCTCAATTTTCGATACACTATATTTCAAAAATAATTTCAAGGTGACATTCTTTAAAAGAAAAAGGGACAGAATCACACATGAAATTAAATAAATAAAAAAAGGATGTCATCGAATATTTTTTTTTTAGAGGTTTCTTTGTAAAGAAGTGACCTCAAATAATCAAGAAATTGTATAATTGTATATAAGGAATCCATGGATAATTGTATATAAGGAATCCCCTTTGTAGAATTAAATTAGTTTTATTTTAAACCTGCGATGGTATAAAGTTATAATTAAAAGAATTAATTGTAAACGAAACGTCCCAAGTAACAATTGTTAGAGCTGAAAGAAGCAATCTGCTCTATTGCAGATACTTCGCTCTTTAAGCTAAAATAATTAACCTGATAGCTCGTTAACGCATTTAAAAGCGATTCTGAGCTTTAAACAAAAATGCCACTACTCTAATTCATTGTTGTCTTACAGTTCTAGCTGTTTTTGCTTGTAGAGCATTTAGCTTTATTAATGAGCTCTATAACCACTTTTAGAGCTAAAATATATAATCTTATAGAGCACGCTATATATTGGAATAAAAAACTTCCATGAGCACAAAATTATCTCGTTGAAGAGCTGCCTTAGAGTGCATTGGTTCAAACAACAGCAACATCTTATATAGTAGAGCTTACTGCTCTACTATGTTTGTTTATTATTTTGTAATTCAGCTTGTTGCTATTATAAAAATAAAAGGATACTGATATACAGCTTCTTGCTTATCCGTCCATATTTAATCTAATAAAATATAAAAAAAAGTCGGCCATACTTGAATTTAATATAAAATTTGATTTGATTTTATTTTATGTAAATATTTAAGTTAGGCTTAGCTCTCAAAATGGAGCTAAAATTTCCCAACCCTTCTTAAGAAAATTGTAAAATTAAGCTTTTCATGCAAATAAAAATTAATAAATATTTTCAATAATTAGTAATTTTAATAATAATTATTAAATGTTTTAAGAGCGCATTGAAAATTTGAGAAGTATCGTATTAATTAATGTTCACGGTAAAAAATAAATATCGTGGAAAATAAATATCTCTATAATCCATCCCTCAAAACACATTTTATAGTTTAAACTTTAAACAATATTCCATTTGAATTTAAACTATTCCATTTTAATTCAAAATTCATAATAGTAGATTCTTGTATGAGTTGAGAATGATGGCAATTCTTTACGAGGATGAAGTTTCCCGAAACGAGCGTAGCGAGTGGAGGGAATCATCCGAGTGAAGAATTGCCATCATCCTATACGAATACAAGATGCTATTTTATCAACGACTACAAAATATTTCGATTAATTTCCAGTTTGATTGCTAAAGTTTGTGTCACCATATTGAAATACAATCATCAAAGACAGCATTAAAACAAAACAAGTTTTTTTTATTTTATATTTTATAAATGTATTGTTCTCGTTTTAACCTGTTTATATTACTATACCAACAAATGAAGTTTTTAATTTGTTAGGGGAATATTTAATAAACTATAGAACGGTTGAAGAATTTAATTAGAATCACTAGTTGTGGAATGAATACAATTCCACGCATGGAAAGCATATATTTTTAAGTAGTCGTGGATAATTGTAGATTCTTGTATGAGCTTAGATGAAAGCAATTCTTCACGAGGATGAAGTTTCCCGGAACGAGTGGAGGGAATCATCCGAGTGAAGAATTGCCATCATCCTGAGCGAATACAAGATGCTATTTTATCCACGACTTTAAAAATATTTGAAATAATATAAAGTTTTCATTTAAAACTTTATATCGCCATATTGAAATTAATTTATCATAGAAAACAAGAAAAACAAAATGTTCGGTGTTTATTTTAGATTTATATATGTATTGTTCTTGTTTAAACTTGTTTATATTACTATACCAACAAATCAAGTTTTTAATTTGTTAGAGGAATTTTTTATAAATAAAGTGGAATGAAATAAATAAAAGAGAATTTTTTATATAAATTGGAATGAATACAATTACAATGAAAGATATACGCATGGAAAGTATATATTCTTTAGTAGTCGTGGATAAAATATTTTCTTTAAAAAAAATCTATTAAAACTAATAATATTATACATATTCGGATAAATTCGTTTTTAAAATTACGTCGGATTAATATTTTAAGAAATAATTCGAGTTCGTTTTAGAGCAAAATGTGTGGTTGAAACGTTTTCATTTAATTGTCATATAGAGCTATGCGGTCCATAATGGAAGTTGGAACCCAGAATTATTCTTATAGAGCGAGTAAGCTACAAGGAGTTCGTGATCGCACAGAGAAGAAACTAGGTGGTATCCAACAATCGTTAATTTTTTGACGGACAACGGTGTCAAGTGCCTTGTCAGAAGCATCAACCATGTGGCAAGTTAGGCAGAGTGTGAGGGGCGAGAATTAGTTCTTGCCTTACTGAGTTGTTGCTTGCAAAGATCGAAAGTTTGAATGCTGTATTCAGACGATTGAATGACACGCTTGCAGGGGCGAACACAAGGGGAGGGGTTTAGGGACCGGACCCCCCCCTAACCGATTACTTTTCGGCATGTTTTTAGGGTTCCGTTTTTTATACGGAACACTTTTGGTGAGAGTAAAACGTGTTTTTCACATTATTTCGATAATCTCGATTACTATAAATCCAATGAACCTGAAATTTAGCATGCGTATAAAACTAATCTGTCCACACAAAACGAGTAGTTGAAAAATAAATAAAATGGTTTTCGTTTGGTTAACAGGGCTACGATGTGAGGCCTTTGAGAAAATACATTTTTATATCGAGTCAAGTAGGGTATCATATGAAAGGGCTTCACTTCAGTATTTCTAAAAAATGTATTTTGTAATTTTACACCCCACTATTTTTTGTGTAATTCTAAATAATGGCGTTTTCTGTATGTTTTCTTAACTCGATTAGCTCCGAGCCTAAGTAATCGAAAATCTTAAAAAGTATTTTTAATGATAGAAAAATTAGTAAGTTTTTAAAGAAAAATATAGTAAAGTACCAAATACTAATAATTATATTTATTAAGGGGGAGGATATGAGAAGGGGTAAATACACCATTTAAAACCCGGTCAAATGTGGTGTCATTTGAAAGAGCACAAAAATTAAGAAACAGTGCATTTTGCGATTTACCGTTTTTGAATTATTCTCAAAAAAGAGCAACAAAAAGTTGGTACCTCCTCATACGTTTCTTCGTTGATTGACAGAAAAATTTGAAAAAATTCATAGAGATAGAAAATTTAATAAACCCTTAACGAAAAATATAGCGAAGCTTCAGGTGATTTTATTTCTATGTGTTTAGGGGATGGGAGTTGGGAAGGGAGAAAAAAAGGTTTTTTGACCCACAAAAATGGGCTGTCATTTGATAGAGCACCAAAATTAAGAAACATTTCAATTTTTTTTAGAATTTTGCGATGCACCGTTTTTGAATTATTTTCAAAAAAGTGCAACAAAACGTTGGTCCCCCCTATACGTTTCTTCGTTGATCGACAGAAAAATTTGAAAAAATTCATAGAGATAGGAAATTTGATAAACCTTTAACGAAAAATATAGCGGAGCCTCAAGTGATTTTATTTCTATGTGTTTAGGGGATGGGAGTGGGGAAGGGTGAAAAAAATGTTTTTTGGCTCGTATGAGTGGGGTGTCATTTGAAAGAACACCAAAACTAAGAATCACAATTTTTTTAGAATTTTGCAATGCACCGTTTTTGAATTATTCTAAAAAAGTGCAACAAAAAGTTGCCCCCCCCCCCTATACGTTTCGTCATTGATTGACAGAAAAATTTGAAAAAATTCATGGATATAGGAAATTTGATAAACGCTTAATGAAAAATATAGCGAAGCCTCAAGTGGTTTTCTTTCTAGGGGATGGGAGTGGGGAAGGGTGAAAAAAAGGTTTTTTGGCTTGCATGAGTGGGGTGTCATTTGAAAGAACACCAACATTGAGAAACATCACAATTTTTTTAGAATCTTGCGATGCACAGTTTTTTGAATTATTGTCAAAAAAGTCCTATTTTTAGTGTTAACACCACTCATGACTCAACCCCTAAATTTCATCGTTGATTAACAGAATTGAGTCGTTCCTTAGCTACCATAAACAGCTATTGATAACGTTTAACCTAAAGTAATATTTTTTATATCATTTCGATCAATTTAGATGAGATTGACATTTACTATTGATATTTACGATAAACCATTTATTTTTTATGTGTCTATGGCCTGGCAATATAAACCCTTTACAACACAACTTTATGTTAATTATTTTTATATTGTTTTCTTTACATTCCCGGAACCCTTGACGATCGAATTTTATTCGCACTTGTCTGACTTTTTTTATTTAAAGTTAGGAATTGTTTAGTGTAACCACAATAAATTAAAGATTGGCGTCTTTGAATATCAGAAGATACGATGCTAAGTACGGAACTAAGTTTTGTGAGAATTGATCAATTTTTTGAGGATTTTTTAACGCTAATTTTAAAGTTTCGATGGTTAAAAATATCAGGGAAGACCCACGTCTTTAAGGCCTTTCAGAGATGACAGACTCCGTTGAAAAAATCACTTTGAAAAGCGACAGTTCTACATCTAGTCACTCGAACAGTAAAAAGATGGTCTGCTGTTGATGCTCTGCTGTAACGAGTGAAGGATCAGGCACAATCGATTTGATCCAGACAGACGCTCATTCATCTATAATGTATTTGTAAAATGCCGCAAAATCAGCGACATACAAGCAATCCAGCAAGTAAAATTTGAATTGTCAATCAATTTTACAACTCTCTGCTATGTAGAATCAAGACACTTCAAACTAATTATGTATGCTGCATTCCCTATGTGAGAACCATATTCCATGCAGGGACGATTAAATAACTTATATATTAAAAGAAGCTATTTGCTATTAAAATCCTTACGACAACGACGCAAAACTATTAAATAGAACAACGTTCTAAGCCAAGCTAAAAATATGAGAATTCCACTTCATATATTATTTTCAACCTCAACTACTAGAATAGATTCTTTCTCTTCAAGATCAGTTTTTCTTCAAGAATCAAACTTTAATGAAAACGGATTAGGCTTTGATAACCTGAAAAAACAGCAAACTTTAGTTTTGGTCGTGTTGAATTCAACATTGTTAGCAATACTCGAATCCATAACTGTTTTTAAATCAATGACCGTTGAATCAATGACCGTTTGAATTAATGACCGTTTAATGACCGTATGAAATTTGACCTAGTATCATTATAAGCGCTACCGGTGAGTAAAGATTAGGTGTTTCATGGGGAGCATGGCGTGCTTTCATAAGCAAAACTATCTTTTATTGTCTTTTCTTAATTATTTTTGACGACTTAAGAAGCTCGCATAATATTTTTTTTTTTTTACTTTATTATCATTAAAATTAATATTCAAATATTTTAGCAACAATCGGCAAGATTGATATGGGTTTGTAATTTGTTGGATCCGTTTTAGGCACCTTTTTTGGAACTGGCTGTCCACTACTCACTTTTTCAAAAAATCCCTTTCTTATATGACACATAAATAATTTTAGTAAGGATTGATGCTAATTTCTTAGCAAATGTTTTGAAAATAACTGAAGGAATACTATCTGGCCCAGATGCCTTTATTAGTATTAATGTGTAAAAGCATTTTCCAAATTATATTTTTTCGAAAAATGATCCGCCCCATTTTGATAGAAACTACTTGTTTTGGCAGGATTTTGGGACAACGCATTGATGAGAGGCTTGTTATCGGTGAAAAGAGTGAAGATTGTTCTTTCAAGGAGATACCGAAAAAGTTTATTTGCAGAGTAAGCTACAAGGAGTTCGTGATCGCACAGAGAAGAAACTAAGTGGTATCCAACAATCGTTAATTTGGCTGGATTAGGTTGCAAAATAGGTTCCACTAATGGCTTTAAAAAATTGCGGTGAGTGCTCAGCAAAATTAGTAGCTTTTTCCGTAATAAAATGATTTTTCTTTGCATCTATTATAGTCTCTGGGCCGGCGCCGATTTCATGTGATGATTACCACATATTTTATACTTCGTGAGGCGCCTGTCCTTGACGAGCCCGAAAACATTTGTTCTACGATTTTTCTCAAATCGGCCGCCTTTGTGTTCGGCAAGCTCCGAAAAATGCCGATTGCGATCTTGTAAATTTGATACCACATTTTTTTAAACTGTGGGCGTTGGAAATTTGTTTTAGAACAAGAGGGTAAGCTTGTCCGACCAAAATGTGTCTGCTATTGTCTAGTACGACAACTGACATTTTGGTATGTTTGGGTTGTCGGATTAGTCACTAGACAATAGCAAACAAATTTTTGACGGACAAGGTTACCCTCGTGTTCTAAATCAAATTTCCAACCCCCATAGTTAAAAAAAACAAAAATTTACAAGACCCTGGGCAATCGGCATTTTTCGGAGCTTGCCGAACGCAAGAGCGGCCAATTTGAGAAAAAGCGCGGAACAAATGTTTTCGGGCTCGTCAAGAACAGGCGCCTCACGAAGTATAAAATAAGTGGCAATTATCACATTGAATCGGCGCCGGCCCAGGGACTATTAGTTTTCTACATAATATATTTTTTCTATTCAGTTTTATTTTGGTTATAACTTATACTTTCGAAAAGCATTTTTTAAATTTTATTGCTTCTTTATATTTACTCAAAATCCATAGATCAGCCTTTGGAACGATTAATTTAATTAATTAAATTAATTTTTTCCAAAAAATTAGAAGCAGAAATGTTTGAATCAAATCTCCCTGCCAATCTGCAGCTTTATAATCCCAAACAAGACCAGGATTAGTTTTAAACGGCTTAAGAACTAGAAAATTTAAATGTGTGGAAATCAAATTATGATCTGATCCACCTAAGGTTCTGATACATACTTTTAATTGTACCAACGATATGTCATTTGTCAAAAACAATTCACTACTTTTGCCAGGAATGTTTTTTATTTATTTCACTCAGATAATATACCAACCTTCCAGGTTTCCTGGGTAGGTTGGTATATTATCTTTTCTCTCTCTCTGGCGTTTACATCCCATGGAGGGATTTTGCCGTCTGTGCAGCTTCCAATCATCTCGTTCCATGACCAGTTGGGTCCCAGATGGACCATAAATTGTTCGTATGACCTTCCTCTCGAAAGTTGATAAAATTCTACAATCGGAGGAAGTGTCCAGTTTTCACTTCCAAACGTAAGCACAGGTCGGATTAATGCTTTGAAAGATGTTTTGATCGCAGAAGTTTTGAGTATCCGTAGAAAACTCTGTATGCGGCAGAGAGACGGGCTTTGATATCTGCCTGCATGTTATTTGACGATATTATTACAGAGGTATTTGAAGTTCTCCATGCGTTCCACTTCATAGTCGTCAGTATCCAGATTTCTGGGAGGTATGTTCTTAGCATTTCTTTGAAGCTGAGAGATACTATCCTTAATATCGCTTGTTCTACGTCCGAGAAGCACAATATCATCTGCGTAGCCAAGAACTTGACTAGATTTGTTATATAAGCAGTTCTGTGTCTCAATTCGGCTTTTTCTTATCGCGTACTCCAGCCTCTAAATTAAATAGTACGGGCGCGTGTGCAACACCTTCTCGAAAACCTGATGTTATATCGAAAGGATCTGAAACTGACCCTTCGATTACTATTCTACAATTTGATCCCGATGTTGTGAGTTTGCACAGAGAAACAAGTTTCTCTGGGATACCAAGGCATATGAGTGCGGACCAAAGGTTTTCGCGAATGATACTATCATATGCTTGCTTGAAATCAACGTAGAGCTGGTGAATTTTGCAGTCAAAAAAATTTGCCCGGTAAGATTCACAAAATCGTTTTGCTAAAGTGCTAACAAAATTTTTTTATGAACTTGCCAAAAAATGCTAAACTTGATACAAAATTTTGTATAGTCTATTTGACTTTTTTAAATCTGAAAAAAAAATTGTAAACTAACCAATTGTTTTTGTGATTTGGATTACAGATGTACAAAATCATAAATATTTCTAGATACAAATTTTTTTCATTCTTTTAACAAAAATATTGTTAAGGTTTATGTTGATTTTTAAAATTTTAAATCATATCTCACTTATCCATAAAAAAATAAAATTCAATTCTACAAAATTTTGTAAAATTTTGTCAACAGAAAAATGACATTCTACAATTTTTATTGTCAAACTTAATACGAATATGGTCGATTTTTTTTAAACTTTACAAGAGACTTATGCAATTTAAAAAAACAAACACATTTTTTACAAAAAAAAACTTTGCTTTTACAAATGATTTTATAAATTTTCATAAATTGAAATTATGTATAACCAAAATTGGTATTAAGCAATTTCAGTTTCAATTTGGTTGTCTAAGTAAAAATTCGCAGATATTTTTTAAAATGGTGATTTTTAGCAATGTCTATTCATGATAAATAGTGATAGTGAAAAAACATATATGATAAATTAAGAAGACGTACTCTATGCACAGGTGAGAAATTTTACATATTTCGATATTAATAGGCCACTTACCGATTGCGTAGAATGGTAGATTGGAATTGACTCTTAGAGATAATGAATGAATTGAATTGGATCAGATCTATACAGTGGCGTAGCTAGCATGGGTGACACCCGGGGCGGATATTGTGGTGTCACCCCAAAAATAAAAACTGTCAATAATAATAAAAAGCCGATAAACGTAATTTATGATTTTTTTTAAGTAATACAAATGAAGATTATTAATAATAAGCTACATTGGGTCATTGTTGCCCGCAAGTAATTTTTAATTAATTTTAATTTGATGAAACTCCTCTCCCACGAAGCCACTAATACGCAAATAGTCATAAATAACTTTAGTGCGACCGTAAGATTCGGAAGAAATTCTGAAAAATCCCATTCTACGATGCATTTCAAAAAGTCAAGGTACACCCAGTTAGAAACTGTAACATTGGCCGCTTTTAAATGCCTCCTCAACTTTGGAGTTCTGTTGCCGATACCTCATCATAAAAACTGGCAAATTTTGATACAGATAATTTTAACTCTTCACTGTTCGCCAAAAGCTAAGTGTTTGTCTGCACAACCACGCCACGAACAATGAAGCTAAATCTTGAACTGACTTAAGTCTAGTTCGGAGTTCAACACTGAATCGGTCAAGACATTCCAACATGTCCTTTTTAAGTTGAGCTCTCAGTGTCAGTCCAACATCAGGGACAAACTCACCAGCCATTCGTTTTTTATGACGAATTCAGCTTTCCATTGGCATGTCATAGTCCTCCGATTTTTTCGCAGCAAGAATTATTGCCTCTTCTACAATGTGACTTCGTTACGAATTGACTCTATTTATGTAACTAATTGATCAATGTTCAAGCCCTTGCTTTGCAATCCAATCTGAGCACAGATATTATTTCCCTTAGAATATCATTCCAAAACAAATGATAGCAAAGAAAGGTAAAATCACTTCCTGCATGTGCAAATCACATGGTTCTGTGCAGCGCCTTTTCTTGTTGATCACTTAACTTCTCAATTGCAGCCACAATCCCATCAAAATTTTCAGCCAATACTTTTACTGCAGCATAATGAGCACTCCAATGCGTTGTTAAGAGTCTTTTAACAGTTGTTTTGTTGTGTTTAACAAGCACTTCCCAGCGGCTAGTCGAAGCAGAAAAACATGTAAAAATGGCTTCCATTGTTTCGAAAAACATTACACAGGCTACATTTTCTGCAAATGAGTGTTGGCCACATAAATTAATTGAATGATCTATGCAGCCGACAAAAATTGCTTTGTTATTTTTTGCTTTAATAATAGCTTGCACTGCTCCATGTATACCACTCATAACAGCTGCATTATCATAACCTTGGGAACGACAATTCATAGCATCTATACCCTCATTTTCAAGATTTTTACACTGAAAAAAACATATCCTATTTCCAATCGAAATGCAGTTGTCTCAACCTCACCGTGCGGGCAGATATGGCGAATCGAACTACGAGATTGATTCAACAACTGTACAATTATAAGCCGACCCTCACATGAAATATTTATGTGAAAATAAGATATAGTTCAATTAATCTCAAATACTTAAATTTTAAAATGAAAAATTCATGATATAAGGCCAAAGAAATATGTTTTCATGGAAATAGTTCTTAACTTTATTCAACTACTGTTATATTGGATATAACACTTTATATTTTAAATAAACCTCATTCTGTTGTCAGGACAATGTTACTGATTACTAAGTAGTTGTCCTAATCACGGTGAAATTGTTTGTAAATATCTTTGTTTTGCATGATTAATAAACTGCCAACTTCTAGATGATGTTGTCATTACTTCATTTTTTTTTTCAGTTTAAGAATTTTATCGCTTAAATCAGCGGCTTTTTTCCATGTAAAGGAAAAAATCTAAGGAATACTTCCTTGATTTCCACTTTTCTACCATCAATTTTCACATAACGAATCGCTTCTGACATTTGATCAATATGTGAAATGTCAGGTGTGCAAACATAATTCCAAAATATTTAACCGATTTAATTTCGTTGACAAGCTTAAACTTTACGTGGTTCGCTAAAACATTTATGAACTCATTTTGTATAACTGGTGACAAATACAATACTTTTGATGATATACCATACTCCAAATTCAAAATGTGTTCTTTTAACACTACAGCATATTTTGACAATAGATTGACTAGTTCTAAAAACTTGCCCTTATTTGAAGAACTTTGTCCTTCATCATGTCAACGAAATGCTAGGTTTTGTTTACATAAAAATAATGTTATATCCAGTAATCTGGATAAAAGATGTTGCCACTTCTGTTTTTCATCATATATTAATTGCAAGGCTGCGTCTCCTATCGTTTTATGAAATTTTAACCTCATTTCCAAAGTTTTCCACTTTTAAAAGTTCTTCAGATGTTCATTTGAAGTTTCATGGTCGGTTACTTTGGGATTTAGTTTCTACCACGTCTGAAATCCAGTCGTAGATTTTGTATTGTTACTATTGGTGACAGCTAATATACGACAGCAGAAGCAGTACTGGCTATTATTTAAAGGAGAATAAACCATCCATGACCGCAGAATTTTTTCACCATAAGGCATCACTTTATAATACCATTCTTTAGAAAGATGGCGAACATCACCTTTTATGTCCAACCCGTGTCTAGATACAGTAGCAAACGACCCTTATCTATTTTGAAAATGTTCACTTCCATTTTTTATGATTTCAATGCGAACATTATCAGAGACGAGTATATTCCAATGTGATACATCTCTTAGTCCTGAAGTGATTCACCCATGCAAATACTGTCTTCGATAGTAGAAGCATTAGCAGCATTATCACTGTCATTTTCAGTATTTCTTTCTGATTCGTCTTCATCATAGGTTATCATTATTATTTCTGTATTGTCGCTGTTACTTTCCGAAGATGAGCCAATATTCTCTGAAACATTCGTTGCATCAACTTGAGAATCAGTTTCTTTTGATGAACCTTGGATATCATCGGGTTTTGTAACATATTTATAGAGGGATCCAGATATGCTATGAACTGCATCTATTTTAGCCTGTTTGGTCTTTCTCTGCTGGATCCCATTTTTTCTTTAAGAAGTATGAACTCCTCGTGGCATATTTATTTTTTGCGATATTTTCTAAACGAAATCTAAAAAAATATTTTTAATTATAGTAGGTATCAGCAAAGCATTAATTCTAAATATATTTGTAGGATACATATATGTCTATTTCATAATAAGTACACTGTGTTAACGATTAAATACACCGCCAAGAGAATTAATTTATTTAAAATTCCTTGTAACAACTTATATTAAATAATATTTGATAAAATGGAATATACAAATCATATGCCTAATATTATAAGGAACTATTTAAAAAAATAAAAGTATAAAATCCTAACAGATATTTTATATAAGAAATTGAAACCAAAATTAAATATCCAATTAGAATCATGCTCAATAATTTACAAAATTAAATGTGATTTTTGTGAAAAATTTTACATCGGGAAAACCGGAAAATGTTTTAAGGAATACCTTCCTAAAAAGAAAAATAAACAAAATTTAAAGTTTATTTTTGCAAACCATTCTAGAGTTAATAACAATTGCTACACCATTCTTAAAAAAAATTTGAAGGCTTTACATTTATGTAGCCAAGGATCTCTAAAAGAATCGCTTGATGAGTTTGAAATTTACAAGGGATTTAAAACCCAACAAAATGTAATTTTAAATGATAAACTTTCATTTAATTCAAATACATAAATATATAAAACTGAAAACAAACAGTATGAGTATGTATCAACCTACAAAAATTTGCAAAACTGCAGTAATTGCACAACTGCCATTTTATTCCACAGTAATTATTTTTGTGTCCATTGAAAAACGATCTATTCCAATTTATTCCTTGAGTTTCAAGATAAAGGAAAAAAAATTATTTTAAGATCATTTACAAACACGGTGATTTGATTGTTTATTCGTTTCCTTAGGTGTTTGCAATTAATTTGTTTGAAAGTATAGTAAAGTTAAGCTGATATTTTAGAAATAATTTTGGAATAGAGACATTGTAACTCAAGGGTTACAACCCTAACCCTAACCCTATCGACAAAGGTGCCACATTATCGACGTAAACCACTTTTCCTATTCATTATTCAGCATATGTGTTTTCAGACCTGGTCGTTAAATAATCATTCTTGCATACTAAATAATGTACCGTAAAAAAAAGTCAATATGGTATCTATAGGAATATTCAAAACTATTGAGTAATTGTGGTGATGGTATTCAATGCTCAACAATGCGATTCGATTAATATTGTTAAAATTTTATTTCACGTAATAACTCAAAAATTTTAAAAAGTAGAATAGATTCTTTTTGAACCAATAACACATTTATAGGATACATTTATAATAAGTTATCACAATTTAAAAATTAAAATTGTATGGATAACCTGGTAAAAATGGTTTCTAAGTGATTTATCGTTCAAAACATTGTGATGGTTTGTTTAAGTTTTTTACGGTCGGGTGTCACCCCAAAACGGGTGACACCCGGGGCGGACCGCCCCCGCCCCCCCTAGCTACGCCACTGGATTTATAGCATATTTCAAAACCTACGTAATCGGTGACAGCCAGCATAAAGTAATAAGATAGCACAACTTTTTCATTGTTTTTTTAGATGCTGAAATTGATTTTACAGTGCTACCTCAGTTGGAAAGCTTAGGTTGTGATAATATAACGGCGTATTAATATGTTTTAAATTTGGTTTTTTAAATGATGCATATATTTGAAAATAAAAATATATCATAAAAAAATATAATAAAAATTATAAGATAACAAAAAATAAAAATAAAATAAATGTTAGCAAAAAATTGTGTTTTATTTATTAACGAAGAACTAATATATATGAATGACTGTTTTACAAAAAAAAATATTAAATTCATAAATGTCTTTTGTTGACCAAATAAAAAAATTGTCATTTTTTTAAAACTTTTGTAAAAACAAAAATTAATTTTGAGGATTTTACAAAACATTTAATAAAATCAAAAATGTTTCGGGCATTTTTAAAATTTAATTTATAAAGCTTACAATATTTTGCTGGATGTTAGTAAAAGAATTTGTAGTGTTTACAAATAATTTTTTGCATATCTACAATATTTATTGTAAAAATGTAAATTTAACAAAAATTTTTGTGTGTTGTATTTTTATAAAAAAATTGTAGAACGTATGTAGAATTTTGTTAGTTTCACTTAGTTTTTTTTTTGAGTGTGCAATATTGTACTCCCAACATTTTTCCAGAATCATCCTTAATGTAAAACATTGATCTGTGGTTGAGCGGTTGGGACGAAAACCTCACTGATATTCACCGATGATAGATTCGGCGAACGGTATCAGTCTAGCAAGTACGACATTAGCTAGTATTTTATATGCAGTGTTCAACAGTGCGATGCCACGATAATTTGCACACTTTAGACTGTCACCTTTCTTATGTAGCGGAACAATGAGAGCTGTTTTCCATTCAGCAGGTAGTTTTTCTTGGTCCCAGATTGCAAGAATCAGATTGTATGTACGTGAGACCAGAGCTGCTCCTCCATTTTTCAAAAGTTCTGAGGGAATTCCATCGAAACCTGGTGATTGGCCATTTTTCAGCTTTTTAATGGCAGCTCCCACTTCTTCTATGGCTGGGTAAAGGACAAAAATCCCCTCAGTTGATGGAGCAATTGCTCTAATAGGATGATCTTCATTCGTCCTATTCAGTAGGTCTTGAAAGTGGGATCGCCACACTGCTGCACATCACGTTCACTTGTTGTAAGTTCATTATTTTCATTTTTGATGGTTGTAGATCTTGGGTGGAAATCTTTTGTCAGATTCCGTGCATTGGCAAAGCACTCTTTTGAATTTCCGTTGGCCGCATGTTGGTTGATGTTTTCGATGCAGCTCTTCATGTGTTCGCGTTTCTTTTTACGTAGAAGTTTTGCTGAGGCTCTCCTGGCGCGGTATATTATCTTAGTGAAAATAAATATAAAATAATATAATAATAATATAGTAAAAATTTTGTTTGATCAAAATGTTTTAGTATCAATAAGTTCGTTCCATTGACAATAATGAAACAAAAATATTTGTTTTCCAAGGCAGATTGGCCTTTAGAAACGAAGTTTTTACAGTGCCAGTAATTCTTTAAGGTCTGGTTCCATATCTTCTATTTCTGATGGTGGTTTAATCGTCACTGACACAGCAAGAAAATTGTTCGCGGAACCTTTTGCTTTGAACTCGGTCGTTTTGGAAACACCTACAGGAATACGCCAAATCGAGTCGTCAGGAGTTAGTATGAAAGATCTTGATTTCAAAACCAAAATTGTCGAAAAAATCTTAAGAGGGCTAAATACCAACTGAGTCTGGACAACATTCCTCCTATTATTAAAAAGCTCGGCCTCCTCAATAAATGTAAAAATATTTCACTACGTATCAATTACTCCAAATCGAGTCGTCAGGAGTTAGTATGAAAGATCTTGATTTCAAAACCAAAATTGTCGAAAAAATCTTAAGAGGGCTAAATACCAACTGAGTCTGGACAACATTCCTCCTATTATTAAAAAGGTCGGCCTCCTCAATAAATGTAAAAATATTTCACTACGTATCAATTACTCCACATTTATAAGTCCAATATTCGTCCTTGTATGGAGTATTGTTGTCAAGTTTAGGGCGTTGCACCTGTTTCCATCCTGGCTCTTTCTTACTCTGTACAAGCGTGCTATTCGAATTGAGGGTGATCGAAATTTAATATAAAATCTTGATTCCCTACAACACTGTCGTACTAACTGTCTACAGTACTGTCGTACTGTTGCTGATCTCGTTATTTTTTATAAATACCGTCACCAGAAGTGCTCGAACGAAATCAGATCCATTATGTCTCAAACATATTCTTTTTCCCCGTTTTACTCGTCAATCGGTTTGTGCAAACATTCAAACTGTTGCGATTACTCACTGTTACAGAATGCGCTGTGACAGAATGCAGTGGGATTTCTTTGTCCGTACATTGCATAAATGAAATGCTTTGCACGAATCAATAATCTGAGTGATGTTCAATCCACGAAAGTTTAGGAAAAGCATGCGTCAACACCTCAGAACGCATGTTGTTGTGGAACTTAGGTCTTAAAAGGTATCTATGTACACTGAAAGAAAAAAGTACTTGAATAGAACGACATAAAACATTATATTAAAGACTTTAACATTGTTTTTCAGCCGAAGAAACATGTCATTGTATTAACACAATGCCAATAGTTAAATTATGAAATTTTCATTAAACAACGTCATACGACATTGTTTCATAAAAATTTTTTTTCATAATTCTATGAATCGTTACGTAGCTTTATGAAAGATGTTCATTAATAAACATGATGGGTATTAATGAAATATTATCATCAAATCAATGAAAAAACGTCATAATTTAATGAACATTGTTAGAATGACAGCAGACATTATAATCATGACTTTGGCATAATCTTTTTTCTGATATTTGACATTATTTTAATGTGAAACAAACATTAAATTATGAATAAGTCATTAAACAATAAATCTCACTTCAGGACCTTAATCAGAACTTAATATTAAGGTCATATTAGAATTAAAATTTTGGAGCCGTTCTTAACAAAAACACAGGGCTTTTGAGTTGTTAATATAGAAAAACACATTTTTATTTTATTTATTTTACATACTGTCATCTGTGTGTCCCTATCCCACTGAAAAAAGTTAAAGAGAAGATTGAAAAATGAAAAACAAATTAAATTTTGAAATTCACACTTTCTATTTGTTTTTTAAAAATTCAGATAAAATATAGATTTTCGAATATTTTGGTTTTTACTGTTTAAATTAAAATATTGATATCCAACAAATCTCCAAAACATTTCTGCAGGAGACGGAAATTTCAAATTAAAGACATAAAACATTTTGAAGCATATGTCGACTGCTCTAATGAGGCTATTGAATGAATACTTGATAGTATCAAAATAAACAAAAATTTCTTGTATATCTTGAATACTATAGCCTATGCATAGTTTTATGGGTTGGAGATGCAAATCGCGTTTCCTTAAGAAGTTGAGGTGGTCTTCTACTTCTTGTGTACATTTACCAACATATAAAAATGCCTGCTGGGAATCCTTAATTGTGTATTTTGTGACAGATTGGCCACTGTCTTTTTTTGCAACAAATTTTGTGGTAGGTGCAAAGTACGCATGAAGAGCCCACAAAATTTTTGCATCTCGAGCATCGGTTAAAAATTGTAATATTTGTGGTGCGTTTGTATTCCAAGTGGATGGCAATTTGGTAGAATTATCCACATTAATGGTAGAAAAATCCAAATCAATCTATAAATAATTAAGGAAAGATATTGTAAAGATATTGGAATAATTCTTATTATCGAGTTACTGTTCTCACTTTGAAAGTAACAATTCTCAGTTTGAAAGAAAAATGGTATAGTAACAAATTTCAGGTTGGTCTTAAATTTGACATTTATCGAAATTTACTGGAATTGCATGTATTATGTATTTATATACGAAAAAGCAGATAATGTTTACCAATCTGAAGCCTGATGGTAATGTATAATACGGCCATTTTTTTAATATAACTTTGGTGGTGTTGTCATTTATTTCGCATAATCTATATTTTGCGCAGGCTTTCCACACATGATCTGACTCCAAATTGTGTTGTGCTCTTAAGTTTTTTATGCATTAGGGATGGTGAAATAATTAAAATCGCATAAAAATATGGAAATTAAATGAACCTTCATTTCTGAAAATACTTTAGTTTAGTGTAAAATAACAATAATAAAGTGTAAAATAATAATAAAATAAGTTCAGAGACAGTATTATATAAAATTGATAATTGTTTCCGTCGAGTCTCTAGTTTAGGGAACCTGAAAAACTTCACTAAATCTTTTCCACTTCTCATTCTACATTGAAATACGCAACAGGTTATTACCAACTTTTCCAGGCACAAAAAACTGTTCCTGTTAACAAAATCGAAAATTATAATTTCCACACTGAAAAAAAAATTGAAGTTCATGGCAACCTCATCTCGAAGTTGGCAGTTGATTACTCATGCAAAGAAAAGTTA
>OY856186.1:119450859-119644222 GCA_963693315.1 Diogma glabrata | reverse complement strand
ACACCACTAGCAGCAACTTGAACTATTTGGGATAACTCCACTGCTACCAAACAAGCAATGAGAAACATCAAAACAAAAAACAATTACACTCAATATACACAAAAGCAATCACAATTACGGGTACTCAAACATTTTATTCTTATATTATCTATATTAATTCAAAGTAACTATCCGTAAACCTCAAAACCACCACTTGTAAGCTCAGTGGACACCCCTTCTCCATCAGCCGCCCTAAAATTAGTGGCAGTACCCAAAAAGTCCTTCTCTTTTGTTCTGATAAACCAGAACTTTTGTTTATCATGGCTTGAGAGCCAATTATCCCTGGGCAACATTAGGTCTCAGCAAGCTAGGTACAGTTATGTACTTGGTGCCACAACGTCGTCCCTTGTTTCATTGGTTAGAGACATTCTGCTCCAACTAGACACGGCTAAGCCCAATGATAGGTTTAAAGAGACTCTCCTAGCCCGCTTATCAAGCAGCCTTTCAGACCGCTTGTGCAATGTGCTGCGCGGTATAGACCGAATATAAAATCAAGTCGGGGTCACCAGTTTTGGAGCTGCTCCAGTGGCGTTGTCCAAGTGATGGATCTTGAGAGTACAGCGATGACACGGATGAGGCAGATGATGGATGTTTGATAATTCTGCTTGCTAGAGTTGATGAAGCTTGAGGCAGTTGGCTTTGAATACGAAGATTTATTCAGCAGTTGTTTTTTATATATATTAACACCGCTCTGTTCATATTGAGTACGATCCCATTGTACACTTTTGATTTGTTTAATAATATTTCATTAATGTTATAATCCTTTTTCAATGTTTTGCAATGGTTATCAATGATATTAACATTCATTAATTTTAAAAGTGAATATTAGTAAAGGATTTAGATTAATAATAATATTTTGACAGCCTCTAATATAAAGACAATGTCAATCGGTCAATTATTTTGCTTTTCAACACATACAACTTTTGTTATATAACCTTTTGGAATTATTATTTTATTAAAACAGAATTGAAGTTACTTTCGTAAAAATATTTTAATTTAATTTAAGAGTTCATATAATGCAATTTATCAGAAGAAAAACGGCGTCGTAATCGAATAATTAAAAAATGGAGAATGACATTACAAATTTCATATATAGATATACCCAAAAAATAATTGCATGAATTTGGAAGCATTTCTCTTTTTCCACCAGGAGTGGAACTACATTTTGTTAGGTGTAATGACAATAATAGGAAGATAAAAAATTGCTTAACATTGCGCAAGCAAATTTTTTGCCATTGGAACTGGAAGTTATCGCCACAAGCTTAATCTTGTTCCATTAGTTGACGTCAAGTAGTAACACCAACACGATAAATTGAGTAAATAATGTATGCAAGAAAATCGAATATCGCAAATCGAATTTGGTTTCAATGGAACGACATCTCCATTTTGTTTGGTTGGTAGTAAAATGAACTAAATGATAAAAACCCTCACTTTGTTTTATTCCAGAACTTGAATACTCAATAGCCTTATTCTATAGTGTGTGCGAATTATTCATTTTTGTATAAAATTCAATCGACATTGTTGTACATTAATTTAATTATTGAAAGCGTATTCTATAAGTGACAGTAAAAATATTAATCAAATTGAATTGGTGATGTTATTGAATCACCATTATTTCGTCGATGCATCACGCAAACAAAACCTTTCTTTAAATTTTGGCATGTTTAAGGGTAAGAATGGCGCTTTTATACTGTGTAAAAAATTAAAAAATTATCTACGCCATCAGCAGCGCTATCTTTTTAAAATTTTATTTCTTGATATTTTTAAAAGTGTAAGCTGTGAAAGTGTTAACTTTAAATAGGCCAGTATACTGCCACTTCAAGGCACATAAAACCGTTAATATCGGTGGAACCGTTCTCGTGCAATTCACAAATTTTATCAACAGTAAAATTTACGTCTAGGGAAGGAGATAAAGCTTTGCACATTTGTTTACTTCACCAGTTGGTCAGAATATATTTACAATTTTATATATGTATTCCAAATTTGACATCTATTTATTTAGTTTACTAAGTAGAAAACATACTTTTATACTTTTCCTATACCTATAAATCCAAATCTGTGAAAGTGTGTAAGTCTATTGGTAGGTTGGAGTTTTGTCTGTTGGCATAGGTCTAAAAACATCTTACGCATTCAAATTAGAAAATTATGTAGAGGGTGTCCCAAAAATTTCGCAAGATTTGAATGTGTCGCCACTTGGTTTGAACCTGTGGTTTCAACAAGACCGTTGCACATGCTATCTTACGCATTCAAATTAAAAAATTATGTAGAGGGTGTCCTAAAAATTTCACAAGATTTCAATGTGTCGCCACTTGGTTTGAACCTGCGGTTTCAACAAGACCGTTGCACATGCTATAAGTGCACGTGAAACAATTCAATTACTGTCATGGCAGTTTAAACAAAAGCTTGCGTATGTGTCTGCAAAGGTGTGGCGATTATTTGCCAGATGTGTTATTCCATTTCCATACATAACAAATTGAAAAAATATTACAACTTTAAAAAAATAATTGTGTTTTATATTTAATATAGATTCTGCGTAAATTTTAGGACACCATTTATAAGACAGAGCAAAATCATCAACATTTTTTATCTTAATTAATTTGGTACAATATAATAAATAACATAAATAACTAAGAAATACCGGTTATAATGGTATGCTTATTTCATTATGTTTAACTTTATAAAAGGTTAATAGTAAAACAGAAATGTTTATGCTTTATTATAATATATATAATTTACATATCGCGGCAATAAAACCTGCGGTGACATGTTGTAACATCACTTGCGTTCGCTTCGATAGTGATCATCGAAGCAAAAATAAATATAATTGGTATGTTACAAGTTTTTCGTTCGATAGTAAATGTTTTACGTTGGCAGCATTTGTGCGAAGAATCGAAAAATAGGAGAATCGAAAAAAGTGATGGTTGAAAATGTTACAACATGCCGATTTATTGAAAATTTCGATACTTTATCGAACATCGAAAATTTCGATGTTACAACATGTCACCGCTGCTTATTTTTGTATCACAATCTATATTTAAAACGGTTTATAAATATATACCATATACGTATCCATCGCGATAGAAATGTCATGATATAGATAGACCAATAGTTTTGTTTACAGTGTGAATCATCTGTAACATAAATTTAAACCCACACTGGTTGGAGACATTTTAGACGTGTTCGATTTGACTGAAATAAAAACAACAATTGCATACAATTTGTCAGAAAATTTTTTGCCTTAGTTTTATTTTAATATAAACCAATGAAATTCTCTAAAATGTAATGACATCATTCAATTTCACCAATAACATTTTAATTATACTAATAACAAATAGTTATACGTATGACCTACTGCGATATTAAAAATTATCAAATAATTTTTGAAATAATTCACTGATATCGCAGTAGGCTAACCGCTAACGTATAATTCAGAAAAAATATATAAAGAAATGAAAAATGGCAAAAAATTTTCTAACCGAATTCCCCTCGTTCGTTGATAAATTCTCATAATTTTTTGGAAAATTCCTCAAGCAAGTGATATTAATAAAAGCCCTCGGCCTACGGCCTCGTGCTATTATCAATATACTTGCTTTCGAAATTTTTGGCAAAATATTATTTCGAATTATCACCGTCCTTGGGAAATTACGACTGAAAATTTTTTGCCTTAGTTTTATTTTAATTTAAACCAATGAAATTCTCTAAAATGTAATAACATCATTCAATTTGACCAATAAAATTTGAATTATACTAATAACAAATACTTATACGTCTGGCCTACTGGGATATTAAAAATTATCAATCTAATTTTTAAATAATTAACTGATATCAAAGTAGGCCAACGTATAATTAATAAAAAATATATAAATAAATGAAAAATGGCAAAAAATTTTCTAAACGAATTCCCCTCGTTCGTTGATAAATTCTCATAATTTTTTGAAAAATTCCTCAAGCAAGTGGTATTAATAAAAGCCCTCGGCCTACGGCCTCGTGCTTTTATCAATATACTTGCTTTCGAAATTTTTAGCTAAAAATTATTTCGATTTATCACCGCCCTTGGGAAATTACAACTGATAATTCAGTTATTTCAGTCAAATCGAACACGGCTATTATTTCTTTTTGCATGATGTTCGTTTATTTCTTATTCAAATTTGAACTTAAATGAAATGTTTTTTTTCTTTTTGACGTTAAAAATTGCCACCAAAAATATTAATAATATAATTTACAAACCTGTTACATAAAATACACTTTCCCATCCTAAATAAGATATAAGATAACCACATATAGGCATGGTAACTGCAGCACCAAGTGATGAAGCTAAAAAACATTTTTATAAGCTTTTTATGTTATTAAAAGATTTTAATTAGTTATTACCCATCATATTTGACATGAATTTGGAACGATCCATCGGGGCAATCCAGACGGCTGCAAGTGGATGAATTGCTGGCCACGATGCTCCTAAAACAAATAAATATTATTTATGAATAATGAAGTATTTTAAATTGTGGCAAGCGTCATGTTTTTGTGAGTTTAGGTTTAAAAGTTTAAATTATACACTGCAATATAATATATGAGCAATTTCACGAAGATTCAACAACGTTTTGACTTGACCCCTTTTAATTTTGATTATTTTTTGTTTATAGATAGTCTTTCATAAATAAAAATACGAGTTCTCTTAGAATTTTTTTTTTCGACCAGGGGTCTTCACAGGGTGCCCCTCAATTTTTTGTTATTTTTTGATGTGAGTGCATTTTGACGAGCGATTGTAGAAAAACTACTGAATCGATTTTCATAAATGATATGTCGTTGAATAGGTATTAAAACAAAGTTTTTAAAAATGTACACTGTTAACTTTTTGAAATAATTTTTAACGGTGTAACATAAGAAAAAAACGGTGTAATTGAAAAAAAGATGGCATAGCCTCTTTTTTTTTTTTTTTTTTAAACAAAATTGAAGCTTATTTTATATCTAACAACTTGTGAAAGTTTAGGACTAGCGATATTTTTTGTTTTAAAGATAAAATTCGTTGTGCATATGACTGTCGGGAATCAGTTTTTTTTGTTCTGAAGGAAAATTATAAAAATGGCGTTATAAACTAAGAGATTTTTTTTTATGTTAAATATCAAATATTTTATTATTAGATGAACTTTTTAAAATATTATAAAAATTATATATGTAGTACAATAAATAAAATAAATACAATTGTTAAAAATGATTTACTTATTTTACAAACAGAAGTTTCTTTTGAATAGGAAAGCACTTCTGCAATTATTTTCTTTGTATTAGATGGCATAAAAAATGAAATGTTTATTTATCACTTTTAGTAATCACTTGTCACTCTTATAAAAAATAATTTGACAGTCTTGACTGCAAACAAAAAAGCCGTAACTTTTGACTGGAGAAGAATTATGTTCGTATTATGTTATTATGGAATCATAAAGTAAAAGATTGTTTTTCAACATTAAATTACAAATATTTTATTATTGAATAAACTTTTTAAGATATCATACAAATTATATATGTGAAAATAAATATAGTTATTAAAATTTATTTACTTATTTTACATTCAAAAGTTTCTTTTGAGTTTGGAAAACATTTTTGCATTTATTGTCTTAGTATCTACTGGTACAAAAGAATGAAATTTTTGAGTTCCACTTATAGTAATCGCATTTTTATATCGATTTTGTAATTTTTCTTTTGTTAATTGATATTCATTTTTATCGGCGTATCCAAAGTTCATGGTAGATTCCCATTTTAAAGCCCATTCGAAAAGTTTTTTTGGTGTATCAATAATATTATCTTCGCTCGCCATACTATAACGGTGTGCAGCACGCTTCAGTGTACCACCAATTCCATCACAAGGTCCCTTTCCATGGCTGGTAGCATGAAAATGCCATTCAGCATCAACCTTAAAGTCTTCTTTATGGTGGCATAAGTTAATTAGGTTATGTTTATTTTTGTATTGAGAAGATGCACGCACGGTCAGTGTTATAAATTATTTTTGTAATTTTAGAATTTATATGCGTTTTGATGAATTCAATAAGTTTTGTAATGAAAAGATGGACTGTAGTACTGTTGTGATCGTTTATATCCGAAATGAGTATAAAACTTCGGTGCTGTATATATTCACTTGTGGCACTTTTAAAATAAATGGCAAATCTATGTTAATATGTGTTAATATTATGTTAATATGACAAATGTATGTTAATATTTTCGGATGAGAATGTCTGAATATTGGCCTACTCAGATTAATCTGCGATGGACAATTTTTTTACCGAAAAATAATCAGTAATTTTCTGTTGTTTAAGGCAAAGTTGAATAATATTTTCCACTTTAATTACAATTTGGTCGTCAATTTGCATTTGATTAAATCCGGGCTGCAAACCTGATCAGCAAGCGCGTAGCGTACGGATTTAACCCCGCAGTTGCGTAGTTTATTCAAAACTTTCTCACCGACCAATACATTTCGGTATCCATTGATGGCTTTTCTTCTGCGTCTAAATTAACTAACGCTGATGTACCACAAGGTTTAGTTTTGTCACCACTTTATTTTTAATTTTTTACTTTTAAATTAAAATCACCAGCAACCCAATAAATAATTTTTCAGATGATAGTACACTGTACAAGTCATTTGTTTTCCTATCTTTAAAAGGGAAAAGGCATGAACGAATAAAGCCCGCCCGGAGAGACTCTGCCATAAATGTAAATGATAGCCTGAAAGTTTCCAATTGGGGTGACTGAAATATGTTCAATTTTAACTCAACCAAAACATGACTATTGATTGTTGCCAGATCAACGACCGAGTTTGCCAAAGATATTTCGATTAGTGTGTTTCGATTAAAATGTTGAACTTGACTGAAATTGCTTTTTAAAAAGTTCATTTAATAATAAAATATTTGATATTTAACATAAAAAAAAATCTCTTAGTTTATAACGCCATTTTTATAATTTTCCTTCAGAACAAAAAAAAACTGATTCCCGACAGTCATATGCACAACGAATTTTATCTTTAAAACAAAAAATATCGCTAGTCCTAAACTTTCACAAGTTGTTAGATATAAAATAAGCTTCAATTTTGTTTAAAAAAAAAAAAAAAGAGGCTATGCCATCTTTTTTTCAATTACACCGTTTTTTTCTTATGTTACACCGTTAAAAATTATTTCAAAAAATTAACAGTGTACATTTTTAAAAACTTTGTTTTAATACCTATTCAACGACATATCATTTATGAAAATCGATTCAGTAGTTTTTCTACAATCGCTCGTCAAAATGCACTCACATCACAAAATAACAAAAAATTGAGAGGCACCCTGTGAAGACCCCTGGTCGAAAAAAAAAATTCTAGGAGAACTTGTATTTTTTATTTATGAAAGACTATCTATAAACAAAAAATAATCAAAATTAAAAGGGGTCAAGTCAAAATTTCCCAAAAATTTGCTGAACTTGCGTGAAATTGCTCATATACAATAGAAAATTAGTTCATATATGTACTTGTAAAATTACAGTTCAGATATATTCGACAAATTATCACGACATTTGCCAGACTCTAAAATAAATTAAGTTCTTATAGTTGCCAGTCTCTTCAACGTGCATTCATTTTTCTTGAGTTGTCTTACACTAAGTTTGCACCAGTATCTAATTTGCTACGTATCAACTTCTTAAATTTGATACGGTGATGTAAACTCTTATTAATTGGTGTGATATATTAATTTTTAGCGCGTCTTTTTCATTGTTAGTTTTTTTAAATAGAAAAAAATATTTCCCTATTTCCAAAAATATTTTTCTGCTTAAAATGCTACTGAAAACTACATGATGATACATCACCATCGCATAGCATACATAAACCAATGATTACTTCAACAAACATCCCATCGATGTGATGAAAAGGTCCAATCGCAGAATTATCAACCAATAAATGTTCTAACCAAATCAACCACCAAGAGTTTGATTTGCTAGAGATGACTGTCATTAGTCGTAGTAATAATAAAATGAATCAAAAATACAAAGGAAAACATTACTGATTAAACAAAAGATCTAAGCATTAGATTGATGGGAACATTATCAAATCCTTCCACTTTTTGGCATTTATCGACGTTTTAGGTCATAAAGAGTCAAAATCTATGCGTCGGCTTCTCGTCATGTGCAATGAAAACGCTAAAACTGTACGACCACCGTCAAAAAATCTTTCTTTTTAAATTCTTTGGTCGAATTCGGTGTTCTGAAAAGCCTTGAAGCGAAATTCGACGAAGTGTTGATGGTCAAAAAGAGGAGCGGAGTCGCATGAACAACTGTTTATTTGAAATTTGAATGCCATTAAGTCCTGCAGCCAAATTATGTTACTGTGAAACAATGAAGTGTTATGTTTTTCATGATGAACGAACTTTTAAAGATACAAAGGTTAACATCAACTATTTGTTTGATGATAAATTGAAACAGTTTGTTTTGTTGGTATTGACATTATGTTAAAAACACTATAATGTCATTTGATTTTCTTAAACTGTATTTCTAAATTAAATCAAGATTGTTTTTCAAATTTAATTTATAAAATATTTATATATAATTAAATTTGTAATAATGTATATTTGATTTGATGTATTTTTGACGTTTGACAATGCGCCACTTTCTCTTAGATTTTTTAACACTCACATCACATATAATTCGCATATAGAATTGCAAAAATGGTAAAATGATAAAAAAATGAGTGATAAAAGCGAAATAAAATAAAAATAAAATTTTTAACACTTCACTACTTCACAGTTACAGAATTTGGCTGCTGTGATTTGTATTTGACGAAACCCAGTATATAAACCTTTCGTCGGTTTTCCCACAATTCTGAAAGCTTTTGGGCGAAATTGGATAAAGTGAGGATAATTTTTTTTCCAACAAATGTTAATTTAAGTTCTATGACTAAGTTTATTTTATTTTGATGAACTTATGTGCAAATTTGTGCTTAGTATGTTATGTTATGGTGATATATGCCAAATGAACTTATGTGCAAATTTGTGCTTAGTATGTTATGTTATGGTGATATATGCCAATAGCGTTGATAGATTTTGGGTAAAATTGGACAAAGTGGAAGTGGAGTCTTCTGAATAACTGTTTATTTGAAGCTTCAATAATGACAAGTCTGTCATTTGATTTTGAATCTACAGTATTTTCACGTAGATATTAATGTTTTCAGGCAAAACTAAACAAATAGTGAGGAACGAGGAAATCCCAAACACAAAACATAACGTAACATAACATACCGATCATAATATAACATAACATAGCACAGCATAACAGAATATAACATACCAGTCATAATATAACATAGCACCGTATAAATAAGCATAGCATAGTATAACATAGCATATAACGAACATAACATAAACATAACATAACATAACATAACATAACATAACATAACAAACATAACATAACATAACATAACATAACATAACATAACTAACATAACATAACATAACATAACATAACATAACATAAACTTAACATAACATAACATAACATAACATAACATAACATAACATAACATAACATAACATAACATAACATAACATAACATAACATAACATAACATAACATAACATAACATAACATAACATAACATAACATAACATAACATAACATAACATAACATAAACATAACATAACATAACATACATAACATAACATAACATAACATAACATAACATAACATAACATAACATAACAAATAACATAACATAACAAACATAACATAACATAACATAACATAACATAACATAACATAACATAACATAACATAACATAACATAACATAACATAACATAACATAACATAACATAACATAACATAACATAACTAACATAACATAACATAACATAACATAACATAACATAACATAACATAAACATAACATAACATAACATAACATAACAAACATAACATAACATAACATAACATAACATAACATAACATAACATAACATAACATAACATAACATAACAAACATAACATAACATAACATAACATAACATAACATAACATAACATAACATAACATAACATAACATAACATAACATAACATAACATAACATAACATAACATAACATAACATAACATAACATAACATAACATAACATAAACATAACATAACATAACATAACATAACATAACATAACATAACATAACATAACATAACATAACATAAACATAACATAAAATAACATAACATAACATAACATAACATAACATAACATAACATAACATACATAACATAACATAACATAACATAACATAACATAACATAACATAACAAACATAACATAACATAACATAACATAACATAACATAACATAACATACATAACATAACATAACATAACATAACATAACATAACATAACATAACATAACATAACATAACATAACATAACATAACATAACATAACATAACATAACATAACATAACATAACATAACATAACATAACATAACATAACATAACATAACATAACATAACATAACATAACATAACATAACATAACATAACATAACATACATAACATAACATAACATAAAATAATAATAATAAATATAACATAACGTTGATATTGATACTTGTCAGATCTAAAGTATAAACCAAAGATCAAATCGCCGAAATTTTTTTTTTAGTTTTCAATTTTATTTCTTTAGATTCAGTTTTCTAGCAACGAAAACTGTTACAGTTTTGTTACATGTACTATATACAAAAACAATAATTTAAAACCCTAACTTACCTAACAGAATCCTAGTACAGCACGAAGAACAATAATTGCAACATAACTTAATTACAAGCTAACGGTGTTAAAAGGGTTAAAACACTAGCCCATAACATACTATGACCGAACACTCGACGACCACCAATTAGTTCAGCTAAACGACCACCTGCACTTCTGTTAGAATATAACCCCAGAAGAAACTTCCAAGAATGAAGTTTTGCTCATACGGAATCCCATTCAAACTTATCTGAATCATCATTAATCACAACTTCACTACTTGAGTTTGCCAAATCGTTGTGTTGGCGGCGAGTGTTGAATTACTAGTTACGTTCAATTTAACCATAGCTAAATGGCAATTGTCAAATTTACACGTAAAGCATAATTTAACATAAAACCAATAATAACCATTATCGTCAAGACCATGCGACATGATATTATATCTGGAATGAGAAAAAAATGGAATTAATATGTAATCAAATAAACTTCCTTTTATTTTTTAATATAATGTTTTTCTGTTAAAATTAAAATGGTTCCATTTTTTTGTATTAATTTAATGTTAATTAAAACAAAATTCAATAGCACTTCACAAACAGACGTCAAAATTGTTAATTAATGACGCTAATCTCAATTATTTGGTGTTATCGAATAAAAATATAGCAAACACAAATTATTTTCATGATTTCAAAAATCGATATCCCGATACCCAATAGAAGACATTTGTTAAATTAGTTATTATTAGTACTACTATTCTATGGTGTTACTAGGAATGTCACAATCAATCAGAAAAAACCACAAAAAATTTGTTGGTTTTAAATAAATTATAATAAAAAATATTTATAAAACCCAACGACATCAGCAACTGTGCGAAAACATACTGTAGGGAAGCAAGATTTGGGGTTAAATTTCGATCACCCACAATTGGTAAATAGCACGATTTGAAGAGTCCAAAGGAGCCAGGATGGAAGCAGAAGCAGTGCCCGAAATTTGACAACAATGCTCCATACAGGGACGAATATAAAGGACTTATAAGAGTGGAGTAATTGATACGGAGGGAAATATTTCAGATTCGGAAAATTCGAAAGTTAATGGTAATTCTGCGAATTATGATTTCACAAAAACGGTTTTTTTACGATACAACAAGCTAAACTCGTGATATTATTTAAACTTGGATTATGAAATGAAACGGGCATTTCAAAAACCTCTTAAGTCACATTTTTTTCCAACATGATTTTTTGCTGAAAATGGTTCCTTAAAGGGAGATGCGTATTCTGGGTAAAAACCACGTAAGTCGATAGCGATAGCATGCCTGCGTAGTACGAGAGAACCGCAGATACGGAGCCATGGTTCAATACTTATTCGAGAAAACAGTGGAACAACGATCGTTGGATTATGCCTGAACGCCTCTAAGGTTGTATCCAAGCTAGTCTGTGAAATTGAAATGAGGCTTTAACAATCTGTTAAGCAAAATCCATATTCTAAAATAATAATCTTATTATTCGATACTTTTGGTTTAATTGATGCTAATGTGTATATATTTTGGTTTAAGGCTGTTATGATCTATTTAAATGTCATAGTTTTGCCAAAGATCAGAATAATACAAATCTTTAGTATTGACACTGTAAAAACACAGAATCAATTGCAAATGACATTATTATCGGTGGAGCCGTTGTAAAGGGTAGAGCAGCCGTCATACTGCGATCCCTTGAGACTCGTTCTCTTTCGAGGATTCGTATTATATATGAATTATATATGAATTATATACGTATTATATATATGAAATAACTCTATCCTATTCGTATTATATATGAATTAACTCTATGAATAATTAAGAATGATGGAGAATATGACTATATAGTATATACCATAACGATATTAAATACGACAGATTAATACGTGTAAAATGTTAATAAGATTATTTTTAAGTGTAATTCTCAATAATAAACAATTAATTATAATGAAAACTACATTTTTAAATCGAAATTTTCTTTTATAACATTTTATTTATACCCTCAGGATCATTCGTCGGTTATAAAAAGTTGGTGGTCGACCTCCCTTATTTTACTACCCCTTAATATGCCTTTTATCAAAAATAAAATATTTTTGTCGATTTATAATTTTTCAAATAATACGTTTTTTAGCCTGAAAATAGGTTCCTATACGTTTCTTTGGTCGCTGATTACGAATCCGACGTCAGTTTTCCAAAATTAATAACGTGAAAAGCGGAAAATCGAGAAAATTTTACCGAATTCCAATTTTAGAGTATTATTACGAGTTGAATATCATTTTCAATGTTTTAAGTACGCTGGCAACGAATTTTCACTCAAAAAGTAAAAATCTTTAATAAGTTTTGGAAAACTGTGAAAATTATTTGGAAAATTTGGAAAATTATGATTGCAAAACCATGCAATATATCGTTTAGTGTTTTTTTGGTTCTGATCTCAAATTTAATATTTATAATGCAGAAAATTTTTTATTTCCCGGAAAATGGCAAAAAAATTTGCCGATTAAAAAATTTAAATTTTTTATTTAAATTTAAATGTTGTTTAGTTTAGATGAATGTATAAATTTTTAATGCGAGTTTACTGCGCTTCAGTATGTGCTGTAATTTTTCGTGTTTTTTTTGGTCACGACCTCAAATTTGATATTTATATTTAAGAAAAATTTTCTATTTTCTCGGAAAATAGCAAAAAAAAAATTTCTGATAAAAAAATTTGAAAAATTTAAGTACAATTAAATAATACATGTTTTAATTTTTTTGGTGATTTTAATGTCAAGTTTGATATTTAAATAATAAAAAAAATTTTTTAGTCGGAAATTATGAAAAACTCCTGCAATTAATATTATTTGGTTTTAAGCTGTAAATTAATATGTACTTCGGTCTGAAAGACCTAAGTATTACATTCATGAGCTCAAAGTGAAATTCTTACCCCCACTGTTTTTGACATTCTCGACGTTTTAGACCTCCTGCCTGATTCTAAAAAAGCAAAAAAAAAAATTTATGTCTGTCTGTACGCTGCAGGGAAAACCGCAGGAGGGATTTCAAAATTTTTTTTTCTAAAAATAGGTATACACAAGGACAGGTCTGAAAGGACGCTGTGTTCGATAACTGTACCGGAAGTGTGTCAAAAAAATCATCATGTGTGTCAAAAATAGCAAATTTTCATATTTTTGGCTTAAAAAACGTTCATTTTAAGTGATTACGAGTAGGAACATTAAATTTGGAGAAATCTTGATGGTAGGGATTGGTATGTGAGATCAAAAACTAGATTATTGCATTATAAGTTTGTCAAAAAATGTTGTCAAGTGTGTCATAAGAAAGATTTTTATTTATTTTTTTACCTAATTTTTTGGAAAAAAAATAAAATTAACTGTTTGTTGAAATGAATTTTATTGTTATTATTGAGAATTATGGCATTATAAGTTTGTCAAAAAAATATAGTCAAGTGTGTCAAAAAAATGATTTCATTTATTTTTTAGCCAATTTTTTGAAAAAAAAATGTAGCTGTTTTTATGACGTAAATGTAATTGAAAATGAAATTGGACTCGGAAATTTTTGAATTTGTTATAGTTTTTGAAATATTTTTGGAATTTTGAAAAAGTTTGTATTTTTGATTTTGTAATAATTTTTACAATATATTTAGAACTTCGGGAAAAGTTTTAATTTTTGATTTGTAAGAATTTTTGGAATATTTTTTAGAATTTTTGAAAAATTTTTAATATTTGATTTTATTATAATTTTTGGAATTTGAAAAATTTTCAATTTTTGATTTTGTAATAATTTTTGCAATACTTTTAGATTTCATTTTAATTTTTGGAATATTTTTGGAATTTTGAAAAAGTTTCAATTTTTGATTATATATATATATATATATATTATATTAAATATATATATATATATATATATATATATATATATATATATATATATATATATATATATATAATATATATATATATATATATATATAATATTATATATATATATATATATATATATATATATATATATATATATATATATATATATATATATATATATATATATATATATATAATATATATATATATATATATATATATATATATATATATTATATTATATATATATATTTATGAAAAAAGTTTCATTTTTGATTTTGTAAGAATTTTTGGAATATATTTAGAATTTTGAAAAATTTAAAATTTTTGATTTTATTATAATTTTTGGATTTTGACACGGAAATTTTTGAATTTGTTATAGTTTTTGAAATATTTTTGGAATTTAAAAAAAGTTTGTATTTTTGATCTTGTAATAATATTTGCAAATATTTTTAGAATTCGGGAAAAGTTTTAATTTTTGATTTTGTAATAATTTTTGCAATATTTTTAGAATTTTGGAAAGTTTGAATTTCCATCATTTATCAATTTATCAATCTATCATTTCTTAACGTTAAAATTGCGTTGTGAATATCGTGCTCGACTGATGTGTAGTGAGTTCAACTTCTGGTTGTGGTACATATTTTTTTATTCTTTTTTTTTTTTAATTTTTATTAAATACCATTAAAATGTACACAATATTGTTGTTAAACATTAAATTAAACCATCAAAATTATTTTTTTTTTATTTATGAATTCATAATATTTCTTTATACGAATTTTAAAAAATTGATCTATAACGCAGTTTTTTAAAGTTATATTGATACTGTCATTTGCAATTTGCATTCGAGTCATCATGCTAAATAAATATTAAATATTTATAAAATTGAAAGTATGTCTGTTGGTCCTTTATGCATTAATACATTAATCATCATGAAAATTTATGAAGTTGTTGTGTAAGCTTATTTTTGCTTTTTATTTAACTATCGTTTTAAATAGTAGTTTGCTTTGATCAATATTTTTTTTTAACATAATTTTTTTATGAAATTAAAAATAACGTAAGATAGTATAACATGAAGGCTGAAACAATTACATTTGTATATCAAAATTATATGTATTGGAATTTTATCATCTTCACTAAATATATTGTCGGTTTGGAATTGTATGTAATACATGTTTCTAAAATTAGGTGAAGACTTAATACTTATAACTTGATACTTGATAAAATCGATTATATCGATTAAAAGCTCACAATTACGAGACGAAAATCGCATAAATTCTATACAAAGAAGCATAGCTTATGTATGATTAAACATGGATGGCAATCATGATAAATAAAATAATTTAAAATGGTGGCACTTAGCCGATAGTGATTTGCAAAAGGCAATAACGCGCATTAATACCAATGAATTTGCTTAGCTTTCTGCAGGAAGATTTGTAAAATTTAAACTTGTTGATCTATGGGTGTGACAATAACGCGTACTTTAGTCCCTGCTATTGGCATATAAGTGCTATTTTGACAATTATTTGGTTAACATTGTGAGGTTAGTGTGTGTAATGAGCGGTTTATCGTTCTGACTTGTTTCTCATTTATTCTACTAATACGATCCAAATACTACTAATACGATATCAATTGATTGCGATTGCCAATGAAGTTTTCACTTCCGCCGTGCGGTCTTAAGCACACTCTCTGTTTTTTTTATATTTATTTATTAAATAAAGTATTATTTTTATTTTTTAGAAAAAATTTTTAAAATTTAAAATTTATTACTTTCAAAAACTTACAATAAAAAAAATTATAAATTTCATTTTTTTTTCTTAATTAAAATTATTCAATATTTATAACAAAAAATCCCAGCGGCAGGTATATCCGCTAGAAATAGGTAGATTTCGGGGTCAGACGGTTTTGTGTCCAAATAAAATTAGATAAGTCAGATTAGTTTAAATAAAAAATATAAGTAGAAACAGAATAATTCAAAAAAATTATCGAACCAAATTAAATACATTATCCGAACTAACGCCAACAGTTTTATTTAAGTTGGTTTAAACTACTTTTAATAACATATTAAATCCACCAAAGATCAAATGAACTACGTCACAACTACAATTATACCATCACACATAATTTATAATCAAACATTATCAAACAGTTTTATTTCAAAATCATCTTTTGTTGTTGTGTTTTTTTGTTCTTATTTAATCTTTTTTCAAACGGTTACTTAGTAAAAAAAATAAAAACAAAAGAGATTTTGATAATTTTTCTATGGTATTAAATGGGTTGATATTTTTCTTGTAAGGGTTGCATTATAATGCTTATAAAAATGGAACCTTTTGGGTTAGAAAGCTGAAATTTTTTGAGGCTATAGTTGAAAAGAATGTTTAAAAGTTAAGATGAATTTAAATAACATAAACTGAAACATGATGAAAGCATTGCCTTTTGCGTTTGTTTTTATTTCAACAGCCGAAGGGTCTGTCCGTTAGGCAACCGTTAGACTTAAACTATTATTTTTGAAAATTTTGGAAAGATTTATATTTTAAGTACGTGAAAAAAAGTTTTCAACTATGAGCTTGGCTATTTCAGCTAGATCAAGGGAAGCAAAGTTTAGTAAATTTTTAAAACAGCTGATTTTTGAAGAACCTGAAACGCCAAAGTAGTCATCTGGATAAAAATGATAAAAAAAGGTTCAAATATTCAATATTTTTAAATTTTATTAAAATATTATTATTCAAACGGAAGTTATAGTGCCCTAGATTGTTCGACTTTTTAGGCTCTAGCCGCTTAACCGGTACCCGGATATGGCCAGTTCACGAACTTGTCCAAGACATTATTTGCCGAAACATACACAGAAAATTATTTTGCTGTAGGTCGAAAAATGCGACCGTGAGAGTGCCGCTAAATTCCGTTATACCTCATATCGTTATATATATATATATATATATATATATATATATATATATATATATATATATATATATATATATATATATATATATATATATATATATATATATATATATATATATATATATATATATATATATATATATATATATATATATAATTTTTTTTTTTTTTTGTTTTTCCATCTCCGCTTATCATAAATAGTCGTTTGGCATCAAAATTTTTCCGAAATTCCGAGATGAAGCCCATTGCAATAGGTAGATTTTTATATGAAATCTACCTAAAAAATGTGTTTTCAGGGACATTAAAACAATATATAAAATTTTGTATGCTACGCAGTAAAATAAAATTATTTTATTAATATTTTTGGAATTTTTTGAGGATAAATTTTTATTATAATTTGATAACTCACAATCATCATTGAAAAAAAAAAGTTAAAAACAATAAAAAAATATTAATTTACAGCTTAAAACCAAATAATATTACTTGCAGGAGTTTTTCATAATTTTCCGACTAAAAAAATTTTTTTTATTATTTTAAATATCAAACTTGACATTAAAATCACCAAAAAAATTAAAACATGTATTATTTAATTGTACTTAAATTTTTCAAATTTTTTTATCAGAAATTTTTTTTTTGCTATTTTCCGAGAAAATAGAAAATTTTTCTTAAATATAAATATCAAATTTGAGGTCAGTGACCAAAAAAAACACGAAAAAATTACCAGCACCTACTGAAGCGCAGTAAACTCGCATTACAAATTTATACATTCATCTATACAACATTTAAATTTTAAATAAAAAATTTATATCTTTTAATCGGAAAATTTTTTTGCCATTTTCCGGGAAAATAGAAAATTTTCTGCATTATAAATTTTAAATTTGAGATCAGAGACCAAAAAAAAACACTAAAACGATATATTGCATGGTTTTGCAATCATAATTTTCCAAATTTTCCAAATAATTTTCACAGTTTTCCAAAACTTATTAAAGATTTTTACTTTTTGAGTGAAAATTCGTTGCTAGCGTACTTAAAAACATTGAAAATGATATGCAACTCGTAATAATACTCTAAAATTGGAAATTCGGTAAAATTTTCTCGATTTTCCGCTTTTCACGTTATTATTTTGGAAAACTGACATCGGATTCGTAATCAGCGGCCAAAGAAACGAATAGGAACCTATTTTCAGGCTAAAAAACGTATTATTTGAAAAATTATAAATCGACAAAAATATTTTTTTTGATAAAAGGCATATTAAGGGGTAGTAAAATAAGGGAGGTCGACCACCAACTTTTTGTGCCGACGAATGATCCTGAGGGTATAAATAACATGTTATAAAAGAAAATTTTCGATTTAAAAATGTAGTTTTCATTATAATTAATTCTCCCCTTTACAGACTGTACTAAAAACAACATAAGTCTAAAACTGTTTTTCAGGTTTTTGTCATTATTTCTATTAATAAACTGTAAAGGTTATTCGCTATTTTAATGTTTTACCACTCAAATACTAAATTAAACATAAAAAAGTCCTTTAAAACTCATTTGTTTGTGTATGAAACAGTTTTTATTGATTTCTGAAAAATTCTAATTGAGTGACTTATGAGGTTTTTCAAATGACCGATTCAAATATAATAGCTATTTATGTATTAAGGGCATAAAGTATGTCTTTTCCGCTTGGGAGTGAAATTATTGCTCGAGGCGTTAGCCGAGAGAAACAATCACTCGAAAGCAAAAAAGATACTTTATGCCCGAATTGCATACTAGATTTTTTGTACGAGTAAGATTCTCTATTATTTGCATAAATAAAAATACATATATTTACACAAAATAGTAAAATATTTTTTTAGAAAATTTTTTTATCCAAGTAGTTTTTCGAAATTATAGTAATAATAATAACTTTAGGCATTGCTATTTCGATTTTAGGCATTGTTCTTTCAATTTTGGCATTGTTATTTCAATAGGAAGAAATGGCCTGCTTTACGAACAATTTTTGAATCGCAAAAGTGCATTTTATGTTGTGGCTGTATCATAAAACTGACATTATGAGAAGCGTATGAATTTAGACGACAAATTGAGTGAGATTAGTATTTAATTATAGTTTTTATTACAATCGAATTTTTTCCTAGTCTAAAACAACTTTTAAATCTAAAACAGCCTAAAACAATTTTCGACTTATTTTCAAGTTGGTTCAACTGAAGCTGCTTGGCCAATATTTGAATTTCCAATGCATTTTCAATCTCATACAATTATTCGACTTGATTGTCATTTGTCTATTAGACAAAATGCTTATATCAGGAATGGTAATGTGGCTGGTGCAGTCGCAAATGTATCAAGAACAAAATTGTTAGCATTTTTGCATTTGAATTCCATTGATAATTTAGCTAATGAGTTTTGTATACAGAATTACCATTACACTTTGTTTGGCATGATCAAAGTAAATCGTGGAAAAGAAGACAACGTGGGGCTGATAAAGTTGTTGCTCGATTAAATATGGTTTCTCCAAAAGATATAGAATTGTTTCATATGCGTTTACTTCTGTTGCATGTTCGTGGTCGAAAATCTTTTACTGCTCTACGTATGTATGAAGGTGTTGAGTACCCTACTTTTGTTGCAGAATGTGAAGCTCGAGGTATTGCAACAAATGATAATGAAAGGCGTGAATGTTTATTTGAAGCTTCAGAAATTCAATCACCAAAACAGTTACGTCAATTATTTGCATTTATCTGTGGTTTGAATGTTCCTCTGAATGCTTTAGCTTTATGAATTGAATTTAGGAATAGTATGATTGAAGACTTTTTACGAAATTACGATGAAAATGTGTCAATTAATCGAGCTTTAATTGAAATTAATTAAATTCTTCTTCTCATGTTTTGATTTTTGAGCTCTCATGTTTTGATTTAATTTCAAAATTTTAAAGTTAATAAATTCTTGCCAAGATGTAATACAATTTTCAAATAAAATAGAACGTAAGCCATGCGGTATAACTGGAAGAATTTGGTGAAAGTCACCGCTCAGTAAAAGAGTTTTACCTGCAAACAGTTTATTTTTATTTTCTTCGTTTGGAGTCAAATATCTTAACAAACGATCAATTAATTTTAAAGCATGAATAGAACACATTGAAATTTCATCTATAATAATGATTGATGCATTATTAATATATGTGCCATGTACACTGTTTGGAGTTATATTTGGCATTGAATTCTCTAATAATGGAATTGGTAATTTGAAAACATTATGCAAAGTTCGCCGGTTGTTCCAAAAGAATTTTGTGTTTTACAAACTTTTAACTTTTTCAAGAACTTCTAATTGCAGAGGTCTATTTTTAAAAGAAATTAATAAAAAAGATTCCAAAGATTCTATATTTATGAAGTTTTTCAAAATATTAGTATCCAAACGGCCGTTATAACGGATTTAAAAACTTTTTTCTAGTATATTGATCTGGCTTCACAAATGCGACTGGGAGAGTGCCGGTTAATTCAAACGCATTTTGTGTTTTTAGTTTTTTAAAATATTAGTATCCAAACGGCCGTTATAACGGATCTAAAAACAGACTTTTTTCCTAGCATAAAGCCTCTAGTTTCTTAACCATGTGTCGGATTTTGTTGATTTACGAACTTGTCCAAGATATTAATAAAACACACATTTTTAGAAAAGGTTTTTTGATCTGGCTCTACAAATGCGACGCGAGCCGCTCACTCAGGAATCTTTAACTGCAGAGGTCTATTTTTGGAAGAAATTGATAGAAAAGGTTCCAAAGATTCTAAATTTGTTAGGCCTTTTACTAAAAAAAATTGATTTTTTAAAACCGTTATAACGGCCGTTTGGATACTAATATTTAAAAAGAAAGAAATAAATTTAGAATTTATGAAGCCCTTTTTATCAATTTCTTTCCATTAGAGGTTCCTGAGTAAGCGGCTCCAACAAAAAATTTTTTTTGAAACAACCGACACTCTCACGGTCGCATTTGTAAAACCAGATCAAAAAACCTTTTCTTAAAATGTGTGTTTTATTAATATCTTGGATACGTTCGTTAATCATCAAAATCCGACGACACATCGCTAAGAAACTAGACGCTTTATACTAGAAAAAAGTCTGTTTTTTAATTCGTTATAACGGCCGTTTGGATACTAATATTTTGAAAAACTTCATAAATTTAGAATCCTTGAAACCGTTTTTATTAATTTCTTTTAAAAAATATTCCTCTGCAGTTAGAAGTTCCTGAGTGAGCGGCCCCAACAAAAAAATTTGTAAAACACCAAAAGTTTGAAACAACCGGCACTCTCACGGTCGCATTTGTAAAGCCAAATCAAAAAAATATTTTTAAAAATATGTGTTTTATTAATATCTTGGACAAGTTCGTAAATCAGCAAAATCCGACACATGCTTAAGAAACTAGAGGGTTTCTACTAGGAAAAAAGTTGTTTTTTTTAAACCGTTATAACGGCCGTTTGGATACTAATATTTTTAAAAACTTCATAAATTTAAGATTTGTGGAAACATTTTAATCCGTTTCTTTTAAATATAAACCTCTTTAGTTAGAGGTTTTCGACTTGTCGGCTTCAACAAAAAAGTTTGCAACAATCCATAACAACAACAATTTGCAAAAACCTTATAACGATCAATGAAAAAAAAAATAAAAAGATATGAATAAAAGAAATTATTTTATTTTTCTTAGAAATAAACTATTATAATATTTCGCAGTAATTGCACGACGTATGATATAGAGTAGGTTTGCCGTGTGTTTTTCATATAGAGTCATACATTGCCACACATATGTTCGTATTCTGTGGTAGATTTGATATTTGTTTGTTGCAAAATTGCATAGATGTAGTTTTGCTTATGTGTAGCTAATTTTCTTTTTAAAATTTGTTCGATATCTGTTTGCAATTAGTTTGTTTTGTTTAAACTAATCTGATACATCAGATTGTACTTGTACACAAAACTGTCTGATCTCGAAATTTACCTATTTTTAGCTTTTTTTTATATGTGTACTTATTACTTGAACTAAACACATAATATTTATATCCGCTTTTTCTATTGTTATATATTTTTATCAAGGCAATCTTAAAACAACAAACCATATTGTGTTGCTATATTTATTCTTATGTAATAAAATTCAATTTCTTTAACCACCAAATAAACTGACAGAATAAATAAAAGCTAAAAGTTTGAAATATTTTTACTACGCGATATTATTTATGTTATACATACACAATTAAAATTTCCTTAGGAAAAATCAATATCGATTACAAGCGATATTTTTCTTACAAAACAAACATCTTCTTTATATATACATACATATATATTATATATAATCATCGTCAGCTATTTACTTTTCTAATACAATTTATTTTGTATTTGACCTAATATATTTTGTTTAGGTCAGCTTAGAATAGAACACACAATAATTGTTTTTTTAGTCTTCGAAGCTTAAAATAAAAGTCTAAGCCATTGCCATATGAATTTATATAGTAAGGATTGAAGCTTGTAAAATGAAGAAAAGTTCTAAGGCAGAACGTAGGCTATCCTAGTCGGCAATAATTTTACACATCAATCAATCACTTTTGAATTTTAAACTTAGATTTCCTAAGTTAAATTGCTATCTATCAATCATTTTTAGATTCAATATTTTATGTGAAAAAATAAGACATAAAGTTCAAGCAAGACACTTAAATTGATAGAACAGAATTGTGATGCTAAGTCGCTGGTCGAGAATGTTAAGTAGTTAACCATTGACTCTGATCAGAAGGACACTTTGATCCGCGAACTGGAATTGAAATAAGACTTTGTTACGGATTTTTCGCATTTCAAAGCAACTTTTTATTCAATTCTATTGAATACCTTCAGTTTTATGGGCTTATCATTCTAAACTACATGATGAATGGTTAGATCCATTGCTATTGTATAGGGTAAAAATGCAGGAAATCGTAACATTGATTTGCCATATATTTTTTGATTTGCTTCTAATTTTTTACTGTGGAAGAGAAAATAAAAACAAACGTTTCGTAGAAGAAATTTTTTTTTGTCACGAGTGGTTCTCCCCTTAGAGCTAGGGGTAGATTTTGAAAATTACGGGTTTCATATATATATTCAATTAAATATATCTCAAGAATTACTTGATGGATTTAAAATTTTTTTTAAGAAACTACGCCAGTTTTCTAAGAAACTACGCCTAGCTCAAGAACTATTTGATAGCTCTAAAAAAATTATGTCGTTTTAAAGAGAAAAATGAGTCCTGATATCAACAAAAACAATTCAAATAAAATTTTTTGATATAATGTTTTAAAAAAATTCAAAAATAAAAATATAATAAGGGTTGATATCCCCATTGTTTTTTGTATTTTATCCCATAATTTTAAAATTTCATTAATTTTCTACAAAAAAAAACGAAATTAGGATTTTGAAATTAGGATTTTGGCGATGTTTTTTTGAAAATTATAGAAATTAAATTAATTTAAGAAATTAAAGAAAATATTTTTTTAAACAAAATTCTATAACTTTCCAAAAAAATTGCCAAAATCCAAATATTTGGTATTATGTAGAAAAACAATAAAATTATAAAATCATTAAACGTGAATATCAATCCCCCCTAACCCCTATTATTTCTTCTTTTTTAATTTTTTTATAATAAATTATACAAAATTGTAATTACTTTTAAGAACTCATTTTCAAATGTTAAACAAATTTTTTAAATCCGTCAAATAGTTCTTGAGTTACATTAAATAGAACATATATGATTCCTGTGGTTTTCAAAAACTACCCCTAGCTCTAAAAACTATCCCTAGCTCTAAACCAAAACCACTGGCGACAAAAGAAAATTTCTTCTACGAAATGTTGATTTTTATTCTGCTTTCCTACTGTAAATAATTTGAAGCAAATCAAAAAATGCGTGTCAAAAAAAAAACGAATTGGTCGAAAATTCATGATTTTATAGATAAAATTCGTGATGACTATAGACAAAAATCTTAATAAAACCTTAAATTCGGGTTTTTCTTGATTTCGGCTTGGGTTTAGTTTGCTATCTGCTTACGGTTTAATTCTGGTTCCATACATATATATTAAACATTTCACACTAAAAAACTAGTTAAATCCGCTGTTGAATACCTGCTCCGTATGTCAGCCAAACTTATAGCACCTGGAAATAATATAGGGAAATATCACTGCCCAAGGTTGTGGTTCTGGGGTGCTGTCAGATGAACTTTATTCAGTCAACGGCATCACCCTCAATCTCAGATATGGAATATTCCTTGATGATGGCACGCTATTGCTTGATTGACTGTAATCGATAATTTCTTTGTTTTATAGGATGTCTTATTTTTGTAGTAATTGTATGTGGTAAATCAAGTTGGTTACTCTTTGGGGTTAAAATACTCAAGGCAGTTCGCGAATAATTTAATAATTTAATTATGTCGTTTAATTTTCCTCTAACTTGTTTTATATAAAATAAAGTTTATATATCGTCGCTTTAATAATGAAATGACGTATACGCAAAAGTATAGTTTCGAGATATTTGAGTTTAAAGTTTGATGTGCGCATGCATTTGCATGGACGTTAATTTATAATTTATTAATTCTTACCCCCAGTCATAAAATAATTCGAAAATGTAAAAACGCCAATTCAAAGATGCCCTTATGGGGAATGCAGCGCACCTATTATATAAAAACAACGTATAAATAGCATACGTTGTTTCATTATTAAAGCGACGATATGAAATAAAACAAAATAAGAACCATATAAGAACAAAGCATCAATTTGATAACCAATAATCTAGTGATAAACGTATGCAATACGAACAAGAAGCTTAAAAAATTAATAAATTTATCTAATCTAATCTAACATTTCATTTGCTCACACGGACACGGTCCAAACAATTTGGAAGGCGATCATTTGTGAAACATAGGTTATCGCATTAGACATCTAAAAAGCATTTGATCTGGCATACCAACTTGATCAATAATTTCTTTGGCTTACATCGCATACTGTTGAAGCTCGTTCTAAATTTTCTGACTGACCGCAACATTTCGGTAGCTAAAGATTCATTTTCTTCTGAGCCTAAATTAATTGACGCTCTATTTTTTAATATATGTATATCAAATCAACAAATTGTTGAAAATTACGAGAATTACTATAGTCAAACCAGTCATGTGTCCCCCTATCTTCAACAGGTAAGGCAGCTGAACAATTAAATCCGGTCTGAAGAGACAAAATTACTTTGTTGTGCCCATTTTACTGAAACTAAACACTTTTTGTTCTTTTTACTCTGCTATCATAATATTATAATGCTTATAGATAGTAAACCATAAAAACAATAAATAAAATAGCAATTAATGTTAATCATAAAAGTAAAAAAAAAAATAAAAGCTTCCTAAGAAACGTGTCTTATAAATTAAAACTACAAATATTATTATGTACATGTTAATGAGAAATTAAAAATTAACAATATAACAACTATTTAATGTTGTTTTTGTTTCTTGAAAAACGTAAATATAAAAATAACTCCGTTTCAAATAAAGCTGATCACAATTTTTTTGCGTGTCTTCAATTTTAATTGTGACACAAGTCACAACGAAAACGCACATTTATCATAACCTTAACTAGTAAACTAGAAATAGTAAATAAACTTTGAATCCAAGTCTATAATTAAATAAGTTATAAAAATTTATAAACTCGATTTTTCTGACTGTAAAACAATTTGCAATCCTTTACTGATAGTGGATGCCAGTTAAAACAACGATAAAAACGAAATACACTCAGTTCTGTTTTTGCACGAATTTATTTTACACCAATTTGAAATTTTTAAGCATTATTATAACACAAACAAGAGAAAATTTTTTTCTTTATGCACGAAGTGTTTTAATTTAACACGAATCGACAAAACAATTTCTTAAAGGAAGAAATTTCCTTTTGCAGGATAATTTACATAGGTTGCTAATTTAAAAAGTCGCTTGAAATTACACTGCGTGTGCATAGAATATAATAAAAAAAATCGTTTAGGTTTAGTACCCTATATAAATATGTACATTCTATACGCTCTACAGCTCTACAGTTCACAGTTGTGAACCCATTTGGATAAACCTTTAGTAAATGGTTTAAGTCAGTATGAGATTAGATTGGCATTTAGAAATTGTTGGAATTCTACAGTCTTATTTCAGAATTCGATTTCAATGAAACCTTGACAAAAGGTGTACATTTATAATATGGTAAAGACCTGATTAGTTTCACAATGTAGTGCGTATTTTCCGTGTGGCACTGTTAAACGATTTTGATGAAACTTGGTATACATTTTTTGACTACAATTAAAACAGTTCTATTAACCCACGCCTAGTTTGTCACTTTCGGTACACAATTTTTTTCGTTTTTATATTATGTAACAAAATGTTTGTCTGTACGAACTTTACAACCTTTATCAATGTAGGCTTTTTTGAAACTTTGATACATCATCTGAATCTGTACGTGAAAGAACTCATTATGTTGTTGGCGTTATTTGTTATTTTGTCATTGTTTTCCACTTCTGACAACTATAACCGATTTAAATGAAACTGTATACATACATATTATATATGTATAAGGTTTTCGAAACACAATAATTACTATGCATACCCTTTTTTGGTTGTCCACTTTCCATCAAATTATTCTTGTTCTTATTTTGTTGTAATAACTTTTCTAACTGTGAGTTAAATTTATGGTAAAAACCAGCCATTAATTACAGTTCTTAATGGATACAAGTGCACTATATATTAACTCCAGTGCTGCTACGAATTTTTTGAATCTGAATGAATTTTTTTGAAATTTGTACAGTATATTTGGAATAGCTAAAAGATTAAAATCTATCCTACGCCGATGTGCGCTTTTACTTTGGGGTTGGTTACCACTCCATCTCGGCGATGCAAATTTGTATGCTAAAACGACGGGATTCGATATAAGATTGAATTTTAAGGATTTAATGTTTAAGAACTTTAACCGGTTAGGATGATTGTATTTAAAAGAAATAGAGTTTAGAGTGTAAAGAGCGTTTTCATTATTTCTAAATTTTTTTTTTTCAAATAACTTCAAAACTAATAATGATGCGTAAAAACTGTTAAATCGCAAAAATGTAAACGAGTTTCACTAAAAATTTTATTTTTAATAAGTCAAAAAATAACTGAGATACGGCCATTAAAATTATGTGTTTGCAAGCTCACACCTTTTAAAAATGAAGGTATTGAAAGAAATTTAATTTATATGGTCTCGCAGCTCCTTTCCTATAGCCAATTTAATACAAAACGGTTTTTGGGTGACCCGCTAGGTAAAAAATTAAGGGAGTAATCGATAAAAAACCAATCATCTTTTTCGCATTTCGACTTTTTAGCATTTCGAGCAGATGATTGGAGATACTGATGTATGTAGATTTATTTTTTAATAAAATGTAGTGTAAAATGTTGTGTAGTAGAAATTACAATATGTGTCACAACAACATATAAAAACATTTTAAGACCAAGGTCCCACAAACACATGCGTTCTAAGATGTTGATGGATGCAAATCTGTTTTTTTTTGTATTTTTTTTATATTTTTTATAGAAGGGATAACAATAAATCCTATCACATATAAAATATGACATAGGCCAACATTTCATGATAAGATAGAGAAAATAAATATAAAATAAAAGGTAAAAACAAATTTGTATTAACAATTTGCAGGAACAAAACTTAAGGGTGGTTGCCAATAATCCAACTAGTGACGTATTCTTTGATAATGCAACGCACTTTTTCCCTCAATGATTAAAGCCCATACATTTCACTGTTATTGCCAGCAGTAAGTGATTTTTCACGTTAGCAGGGACTTGAGTACGCGGGGTCACATCCATAAATTTTTTTTCGAATATTATTAAAATTTAGGAACCTGGTAGGTACTATGCAATACTGTTATCTGGAACTGCTAAGAATATACTAAATAAATTGAAAAATAACGAAAACTTGAAGAAATATCTAGATCGATGCGATATGATTCCTTTATTAAGGATTCTTCTACCAAAACCAGTGTCGGCGAATTATCATGTACGAATTATCATCTATATGCCTTATATGACATCCAATTAAAAGAACTTATAGATGAAAAACGTGATCTACACAGAGGAAAAAGTCGAAATTTGAACTTGACCATTTTTGATTTTCCTGAAACCTGGCATATAAGTAGTATGGACAAAATAAAAAATACAACTTATTTTACAATTTTTTTAAAAGTGCATAGTTAGAGCATAGGGGACGACACGAAAAATGAGCACAACAAGCACGAAAAATGAAAATTCTGCCAATTCGATGTAACTTGAAAGTTAATTTAAAAAAAATTGCTCAAGAACGTCTATATTGATTTCATCAAACTTTTTTTTGTTTGATAGGTGATTAGTTAATCGTTTGAAAAAAATTAATTAATTATTTTTGTAATTCCTATATTCGTCCCTGTATGGAGTACTGCTGTCAAGTTTGGGGTGCTGCCTCTGTTTCCATCTTGGCCCTCTTGGACTCTGTTCAAAAGCGAGCTATACGAATTGTAGGTGATCGAACTTTGACATCAAAACTTGATTCCCTACAACATCGTCGCACTGTTGCTGACCTCGTTGTTTTTTACAAATATCGTCATCAGCAGTGCTCAGATGAAATCAGCGGCATCATGCCTCAAACTTATTCTTACCCCCGTTCCACTCGGCAATCGGCTGCCGCAACCAGTGAAACGGTAAAGATCCCGCGCTGTCATACTGGCAGATCGCAGAGAGACTTCTTTGTCCGAACTGCGTACAAATGGAATAGTTTGCCGGAACACTTAGTCTCAGGTGGCTTCAACCCACAGATGTTAAAAAAAAGCGTTAATCTACACCTCAGAACGCCAGTTGTTGTGGGACCCAGGTCTAGACCTAGGTCTTAAAAGGTATTTATGTGTTGTTGTGACACATATTCTAAACCCTATTACACAACACATTTTATTAAAAAAAAAAAAAAAAAATTAATTTTAAAATTAAAATATTAAAAAAACTATTTTAAAGATAGCCCTGGGGTCGAAGATCAATTGGAACTTAAATTATTTTTTTTGTAAAACAGTTCTATTCTTACTCTAAAATATTCTAAATTTACAAAGAGGCATTACTTCGCGTTCTTGAGATATTTAATTTTAAAGATTTTTAGTCCGGCTAAAATCGAATTTTTCATCGTTTTTTCGAACTTCAGTGATAAAATTTTTTGTTGACAAAACTTGCTCGAAAAAATAATGAACAATAAGAATTGAAGTCGGACTAATATCTTTAAAATTAAGTATCTCAAGAACACGAATTAACGCTTTTTTGTAAATTTGATATATTTTAAAGTAAGGATAGAACTATTTAAAAAAAAGTTAAAATTTAATTGAAGTTAAAATTTTATGTTAATGGAAGTTGGTTGAAAAAATTTTGAAAGAGTAGAATTTTTAGATGGAATAAAACCTCTAAAATTAAATACATATCTCAAGAACACAAATTAAAGACTTTTTGTAAATTTAGAATATTTTAGAGTAAGGATAGAACTGTTTTAGAAAAAAAATTAGTTAAATTCCAATTGATCTTCGACCCTAGCGATAGCTTTAAAAAAGTTTTTTAATATTTTAATTTGAAAATTAATTACAAAAACAATTAATTAATTTTGTTTCAAACGATTAACTAATCACCTATCAAACAAAAAAATTTGATGAAATCGGTATAGCCGCTCTTGAGCAATTTGTTTTTGAAAGTCGTATTGGCAGAATTTGCATTTTTCTTACATGTTGGGGTGCTCCCTATGCTCAAACTATGCAATTCAAAAAAATTGTAAAATAAGTTGTATTTCTTATTTTGTCCATATTACTTATATGCCAAGTTTCAGGAAAATAAAAAATGGACAAGTTTTCACAACTCGGTCTAGAACACGTTTTTCTTCTATTTGCAAATCCAATTGTGTCTTGGAAACAGCAAAATTAGTCCAACTAATTGGGGATAGATTAATACTGAAGGATCTTTGCAACTCATCAGAATGCAAATAATTCCTCTACCGAAAAACTTTTTAAAAAGGATTTTTTGAAAGTGCAAAAAGGATGTGGTGATTTATGTAGCTGCCGAAAAGTTGTATTTTGTGCAACGTAAGTTGTAGTGGATGTGCCGGCGAAAACTGCCATAATAGTGCTCCGATTTTAAATCAAGAAAAGGAGATTGATAATCGTCTCATAAGGATTAATTGTTCTAAATGTTAATGAAAAAATAATTAAATTTAACGTAAAGTTTAAAAAAAATCGTTACCTGCAAATAGCTTTTATTAATGTTATGATAATATAGGGTGGTGTTAAGGGTTGAGATACGAAAAATCATAAATAATATTTTTGAATATCTAACAACTTTTATACAACTCATGTGAACTTTATTTCGATATTTTAAGACTTAATTTGTAGGTTAATAAGTTTTCACAATAAGGGGTAGTTTTCACCCCGAGAAATAATAAGGGAATATTGGCATGAGGTAGATTTTAAAGTGGAGAGTAAGTTGAGCTTAATTCCAAATTTTCAGGCAAATTAATGCTAATTTAACAAAATCGAAAGTTTCTTAAACTATTTTTAACATCATCTACTCACTACTAGACTAATTTGCCGGATGCTTTATTTTGAACTGTTGCAACATCACATGGTGATATCTGCCCAAGCATTGACGCTTTGCCAATATTTTTTTATACTGATTTCTTGAGATTGGAACCAATCTTTTATTTTTCCTTAAAAACAATTTATATTTTTACACGCGTTTTTCTGGAGTGTACCTGTCGTGTAAAAACAGAATTAGGTGTAAATGTTTTCTGAAATTATATTAAAATTCAAATGAACTCTTGTTCAAAATAACACAGTTGTAATGATTTTTTTTCATATCAAAAATTGTACATGCCAAAAATTATGTTAATTGTTTCTACCCACCCACAAGATACATATATTAAAGTTAGGAATTAAAAATTGGTCTATTACACAAATAAAATTGACAAGTTTTTCGATTCGGAAGTGTACAATGTACATATAGTTCAAAAGAATTTTCGTTTATTTTTAAATCGCTTTGAAATGTTTTCAATATACAGTAAGATTACAAAAATTATAATATTGTTACGTTTTCCAATCTTACTTCGAATTGGCCTTACTCTCAATTTGATAAACGCGATTCCCAAATCGCTTCCTGGATTCGATCACTGATTACTAAGCACAAATACCAGCTTTTATTGAGTATTCAACTACTTAATTGTTCCAAAACAACAGGAAAACAATACAGCAACCAATATTCCTAACTAGAATATTCTTTCAACAGCTTCAGAAACTCCATGGAGGGATCAACTTTTTGTTGCATTGTTTTGACAATAATTCAAAAACTGTGCATCGCAAAATTGTAAAAAAATTACTGTTTTCTAATTTTGGCGCTCTTTTGGTTTATCAAATTTGCGGCTTTGCAATGCGGTTTATCAAATAAATAAATTGTAACAAGTTTTTTATCGACTAGACAGGAATAAATTCGGCATTATTAATTTATATTTCATAAAACAACTTTTCAAATATATAACAAGAAAAAATGTATATATAAAATATATATACGATTGTATAACGATTGTACTTCGTAATTGGTCAAAATAAAAAATTTAGTTACAATTTGGTATAAATAATAGTATATATAAAGAAGTTGAAATGATACATATATGGGTCATTCTTTTACAAACCAAACACCATTCTGACCAACACATTTTCGATTTAGCTGAAATTTATTGAAAAAAAAAGATAATACGTATTCGAGGATTTTTTTTTCTTTTTGAAATAAGAGCGTATTTCAATTCCGAGAATTTCGTGATATTTGGGGTGAAGCCATATATTCAAAAATTCATAACTTCGGTTTTATTAAATATAGAAACGTCTGTATTATTTTCTTTGAAAGTTAAAAAGTCCAAGCGGCACGTATATCCGCTAGAAATAGGTAGATTTCGAGATCAGACAGTTTTGTGTACCAGTAGAATCTGATTAGTTTAAACAAAACAAACTAATTTCAAACAGATATCAAACATATTTTAAAAAGAAAATTAGCTACCTACAAGCAAAATTATATCTATCCAATTTTGCAACAAACAAATATCAAATCTACCACAGAACATGTGTGTGACAATTTATGACACAAACCATATCATATCATATGTCGTGCAATTACTGCAAAATATCAAAATAGTTTATTTCTAAGAAAAAAAAATTATTTTTTTCTATTCAAATCTTTTATTTTTTTGACTGTTATAAGGTTGAAATTGACTGTTTAGCCAACAAGTCTAAAACCTCTAGCTGCAGAGGTTTATATTTATAAGAAACGGATTAAAATGTTTCCACAGATTCTAAATTTATGAAGATTTTAAAAATATTCGTATCCAAACGGCCGTTATAACGGATTAAAAAAACCACTTTTTTTTCTAGTATAAAGCCTATAGTTCCTTAACCATGTGTCAGATTTTTCTGATTTACGAACTTGTCCAAGATATTAATAAAACACACATTTTTAAGAAAGGCTTTTTGATCTGGCTTCACAAATGCAACCGTGAGAGCGCCGGTTGATTTAAACGCGTTTTGAGTTTTACAAGCTTTTTTGTTGGAGCCGCTCACTCTGAAACCTCCAACTGCAGAGGTCTTTTTTTTGAAAAAAACTGATTAAAAAGGTTTCAAAGATTCTAAATTTATGAAGATTTTAAAAATATTAGAATCCAAACGACCGTTATAACGGATCTAAAAACCAGAGTTTTTTTCTAGTATAAAGTTTCTAGTTTCTTAACCATGTGTTGGATGGAGCTGATTTACGAACTTGTGCAAGATATTAATAAAACGCACATTTTTAAAAAAGGTTTTTTGATCTGGCCTTATAAATGCGACCGTGAGAGTGCCGGTTGTTTCAAAAAAAATTTTTTTTGCAAAATTTTTTGTTGGAGCCGCTCACTCAGGAACCTCTAACTGCAGAGGTCTATTTTTAAAACAAATTGATAAAAAAGATTCCAAAAATTTTAAATTTGTTAAATTTTTTGAAATATTAGTATCCAAACGGCCGTTATAACGGTTTTAAAAAATCATTTTTTTTCAGAAAAAAGCCCCTAGTTTCTTAACCACGTGTCGGATTGTGCTGATTCACGAACTTGTCAAAGATATTAATAGAACACACAAGTACAGAAAATTTTTTTGATCTACCTCAACAAATGCGACCGTGAGAGTGCCGGTCGTTTTCGTTATATCTCATATCGTTTATATATATATATATATATATATATATATATATATATATATATATATATATATATATATACATATATATATATATATATATATATATATATATATATATATATATATATATATATATATATATATATATATATATATATATATATATATATATATATATATATATATATATATATATATATATATATATATATATATATATATATATATATATATATATATATATATATATATATATACAAATTTTTTTTTTTTGTTTTTTCGTCTCCGTTTTTCATATATAGTCGTTTGGCACAAAAATTTTTCCGAAATTCCGAGATGAAGCCCATTGCAATAGGTGAGCAATTTCACGAAGATTCAACATCGTTTTGACTTGACTCCTTTTAATTTTGATTATTTTTTGTTTATGGATAGTCTTGGATAAATAAAAAATATGAGTTCTCTTAGAATTTTTTTTTTCGACCAGGGGTCTTCACAGGGTACCCCTCAATTTTTTGTTATTTTGTGATGTGAGTGCATTTTGACGAGCGATTGTAGAAAAACTACTCAATCGATTTTCATAAATGATATGTCGTTGAATAGGTATTAGAACAAAGTTTTTAAAAATGTACACTGTTAATTTTTTGAAATAATTTTTAACGGTGTAACATAAGAAAAAACTGGTGTAATTGAAAAAAAGATGGCATAGCCTCTTTTTTTTTTTTTTTTTTTAAACAAAATTAAAGCTTATTTTATATCTAACAACTTGTGAAAGTTTAGGACCAGCGATATTTTTTGTTTCAAACATAAAATTCGTTGTGCATATGACTGTCGGGAATCAGTTTTTTTTGTTCTGAAGGAAAATTATAAAAATGGCGTTATAAACTAAGAGATTTTTTTTTTATGTTAAATATCAAATATTTTATTATTAGATGAACTTTTTAAAATATTATAAAAATTATATATGTAGTACAATAAATAAAATAAATACAATTGTTAAAAATGATTTACTTATTTTACAAACAGAAGTTTCTTTTGAATAGGAAAGCACTTCTGCAATTATTTTCTTTGTATTAGATGGCATAAAAAATGAAATGTTTATTTGTCACTTTTAGTAATCACTTGTCACTCTTATAAAAAATAATTTGACAGTCTTGACTGCAAACAAAAAAGCCGTATAAACAACTAAATCTATTTAGGAACTTTTGACTGGAGAAGTATTATGTTCGTATTATGTTATTATGGAATCATAAAGTAAAGGATTGTTTTTCAACATTAAATTACAAATATTTTATTATTGAATAAACTTTTTAAAATATCATACAAATTATATATGTGAAAATAAATATAGTTATTAAAAATTATTTACTTATTTTACATTCAAAAGTTTCTTTTGAGTTGGAAAACATTTTTGCATTTATTGTCTTAGTATCTACTAGTACAAAAGAATGAACTTTTTGAGTTCCACTTATAATAATCGCATTTTTATATCGATTTTGTAATTTTTCTTTTGTTAATTGATATTCATTTTTATCGGCGTATCCAAAGTTCATGGTAGATTCCCATTTTAAAGCCCATTCGAAAAGTTTTTTTGGTGTATCAATAATATTATCTTCGCTCGCCATACTATAACGGTGTGCAGCACGCTTCAGTGTACCACCAATTCCATCACAAGGTCCCTTTCCATGGCTGGTAGCATGAAAATGCCATTCAGCGTCAACCTTAAAGCAGTGTTCCGATTTTTATTTTATTTTGCCCTTAAAAAGTTTTTGTCTTACAAAACAAAATGAATAAAAATTAAAAGCAGCTCTCTAAAGAGCGAAATTTTATTTTCTTATTTTTCGCCCTTAGATATTTTAATTTTATTTTGAAAATAAATTTTTGTGTTTAGTAGATTTTATTTTATTTCGTTTTATTTTGTTTCGTTCAAAAGAGGAATCAAACCAATTTTATTGTTTTAACTATTCTTTCTTTCTTAAAAAAAAATTGTCATATTTTTGTTTATTTTGTTTTATTTTGAATATTTTTCGTCTTTTGTCGTGGTTTTCGTTGAACTTCGAAAGAAAATGATGAAATTATTTTACAATGATAAGAAAGAAACTAAGAAAGACAATATACATAATTTGAATGTACATTACAATTAACGGTGAGAGTGTAGTAAATAAATCAAAAGATATCATAAGATAATCATAAGAAGTTCAATTATAATTTATAATATATAATTAAATAAGATCAATATTAAGGTAACAATTTTATAAAAATATGCACATATTTATTGGTAAAAGAGGAGCTCTAATTTGCAATCTTTGGTTGATTAAGGGATGTCAAGTGTTTCTAATAGTTCGACCGTTTTTTTATCTTTCATTCTGAGATAAACACATAACACAGAAAGTTGTTCTTCAATAAATACGCACTAACATATCAAAGTATTTGTAAGTAATCTGCTTAGACATCTTACAGTTCTTTCGGTTATATGGATAGGGAATATTGGAAATGTTTCCAGTCCAGACTCCTAAGAATTAAAAAACATACTTGGCAACTCTTTTGTGAACCTATTTTTAGTTTTTTTAGTTGAATAAATAAAATCCAATGCTCGTTAAAAAAGTTAATTTATATTTTAGTGTTACTATGGGTAGAAAAAAGGATTTGGAGTTAAGAAAACATTTTTCTACAAGTGAAAATAGAACTAGTTGTAACCTGTGTAATAAGGTTTTGACTGATAAGTTATATAACTTTCGCCGTCATCTGCAAAGTGTACATCCAAAAATATTTGAGCTTTACCAGCTTCAGATTTTAAAAAATGAAAATAACATGCCGTTGAAATCGCAAGTTATTAAACTGCAAATGAATAAAGAAAATGTAAAAAACGCATTTGTGGATATGATTGTAAACAATGGATGCACTTTTAATTTTATTGATTCGCGAGGATTTCGCCAGTTGGTGAATCCTATATTAAAAGAATTAAATATTACAATCAATGCAAATATTCTTCAAGAAGAAATAGCAACGAAATGTATCGAGTCAAAAAACTACATTTCGAAATGTTTAAAAAAAACCTTATTTTCTCTGAAATTCGATGAAGCTACAAGGCTACATAAATCAATTTTTGGAATTAATGCACAAGTGGTTATTGATTCAAAAATTAAAATTTTTACACTAGCAATGATTGAATTGACAGAGAAACGAACTGCAGAGTATATCAAATCTGTTGTTTTGGACACTTTGAATAAATATGATCTAACTATAGATCATGTTTATTCAGTTACCACTGATAATGGACGAAACATGATTAAGGCGTCTTTCCTTTTAAATTCGGAACTTGATTCTGACTCTGAGTTTCTGGAAGACGAAAGTTATGTAGAACATCTAGAGGATATTGGCAGTTTAAGTTTTAGAGGAAAACAAAGCTTTTTAGTAAACCCTGTTCGTTGTGCGGCGCACACCGTACAACTTTGTATTACTGATTTACTAAAAAACAGAGAAATCAAAATTAAAATAGAAAAATTAAGAAATTTGGTAACATGCCTACGCACTTCTAAACATAGATTGCTTATTATAAAAAATAATTGTAAAGAACCTATAATTGATACGATCACCCGGTGGAATTCTACCTATTTGATGATCGCTAGATTATTGGAATTGAAAGATTTTTGTAAAAAATATGAAGAAGTTTATTCAAATTTCAAACTTGATGAAAGTGATTGGATATTTGCAAATAACTTTGTTAAAGTTTGTGAACCCTTAAAAACTGCAACTCTAACACTGCAAAGAGAACAATTACTGATGGGTGATTTTTATAAATTATGGGTTGAAATGAAGGTTAAATTGAAACAAATTTCTCATCCAATTGCTAGACAATTATTAGGTTATATTGAAATTAGAGAAAAAAAATTACTTGAAAATCAAACATTGCTTTCCTGTTTGTATTTAGATCCTAGATTTAACATCTATTTGAAATATGAACAAAAAGAAATTGCTGTAAAGCACTTAAAAAATATATACGACCATTGCCGTTTTTTAGAAACTGCATCTCCTAGTCCATCTGTTTCTTCCTCCAATTCATCTCAATCGATAGCTCTTTCCGATGAACCAAATTTATCGCGCTCCTTTGAAGAAAATAACCATTTATTACCACCAGAAACTTCAACGTCCGAGTTACCCACAAGCGATACAAGTAGCACTGATAACCTTGAAGAAATGATAAGAGAATATTTAGATAGTACTATAAATAGAACTAACAGTGATTTAAATTCAAATGAACGTGATGAGGCATATAAGGCAATTGACCGATTTGCACCTGCAAAACATGATTTCGGCATCAATTTGCTACACTTTTGGCAAATAAAACGTAGCGAGCTATCAACACTTTCAAAATTAGCAGAAATAGTTCACGCTACTCCAGCAACGCAAGTGAGCGTGGAAAGGTGCTTTTCGGCACTTAAATTAATTCTTTCAGACTATCGTAATCGTCTCTCCTCAGCAAATGTTGAGGATATTTTGCTTCTGAGATTCAATTTGGATTTCAAATATGAAAATGATTATTGATCTTTTGTTAAGTTTTTGAATCATCTTTCATCTTATTTTTGGATTAATTTTTTTATTGTTTTTTTTTAATGCATATTAAATTAATTAAATATTATTTATTTATTATTAATGAATTAATAATTTATTTATAAATAAAAAAATATTGGTTGTTATTATTTGAAATAATTTACTTAAAATAAAAATTGAAATTAAAATTAAAAATCATTGTTTTTATTTTCTTTATATTGTAAGGTTTCTTGACCGAGTCACCAATTTGGGTTTCGATAACTATAGGTAATAGTCTCTGGGTCATCCATCACCAATGTAATTTGATGATTACCACATATTTTATACTTCATAAGGCGCTTGTCCTTGATGAGTCCTACAACTTTTTTACCTGCCATTTTCCTTGATTCGGCCGCTTTTTCCCTCTGGAAACTCCGAAACATGCCGATTTCCCGGGATCTTGTATATTTATTCCCATAACTTTGTTATTAATTAAATGGGGCGAAAATTTGTTTTAGAAAATGAGAGTAAATTTGTCCGACAAAAAATTGTCTGCTTTTGTTGAGTCCGACAACTTAAACATGCCAAAATGCCGGGGTACTGAAAATTAATTACCATAAAGCTGTTTTTTACAGGATTGTTTAACAAAAATAAGTGAAATTGAAAGGTCATATTGTCCGACAAATTTTTCGCCACGTATTTCCAGCCCAACGACGGGAAGTCGGAATCCTGGCGGGACATTGTTTATTGATTACCACATGTCTAACTTTTTTTTATAGTTTTAATTAATATTATTTTACTCTGATACAGTTGTCCGACAAATTAGTGTCCGACAAAAAATATTCCAAAAACTAGAATAAAATCAAATATTTAAACTTTTTCTAAATTCTCATAATATTCCAAAAATTCTTAAAAATTCAAAAATTGAAACTTTTTTCAAAATTCTAAAATTCTAAATGTACATAAAATTAAAAATTTTTTTTTTTTCAAAATTCTAAAAATATTCCAAAAATTGGAATAAAATCAAATATTTAAACTTTTTCTATATTCTAATAATATTCCAAAAATTCTTAAAAATTCAAAAATTCAAACTTTTTCCAAAACTAAAAATATTGCAAAAATTATAACAATATCAAAAATTCAAACTTTTTCCAAAACAATAAAAATTATAATAAGATCAAAATTTTAAAATTTTTCAAAATTCTAAAAATATTCCAAAAATTCTTACAAAATCAAAAATTGAAACTTTTTCAAAATTACAAAAATATTCAAAACAAATTCAAAAATGTCCATGTCCAATTTCATTTTCATTTTCAGCAAACTATTCAAAAACCTTCAATTTAGCGATTCGAGAAAATATTACAAAATCACAAATTCATATTTCTTTCAAAATTCCAAATATATTGTAAAAATTATAATAAAATTAAACTTTTTTCAACATTCTAAAAATATTCCAAAAATTATTACAAAATCAAAAATTAAAATTTTTTCAAAATTCTAAAAATATTCCAATAATTCTTACAAAATCAAAAATTAAAACTTTTTCCAAAATTCTAAAAATATTGCAAAAATTATTACAAAATCAAAAACACAAACTTTTTTCAAAATTCCAAAAATATTTCAAAAACTATAACAAATTAAAAAATTTCCATGTCCAATTTCATTTTCAATTAAATTACGCCATAAAAACAACTACATTTTTTTCCCAAAATTTTTTTTCCTAAAAAAATCAAAGAAATCATTTTTTGACACGCTTGACATTATTTTTTTGACAAACTTATAATGCCATAATTCTCTATAATAATAAAATATTTTCATATCATACAAACTATTAATCTTATTTTTTTCCAAAAAATTGGGTAACAAAATAAATAAAAATCTTTCTTTTGACACACTTGACAACATTTTTTTGACAAACTTATAATGCAATAATCTAGAATTTGGTCTCACATACCAATCCCGACCATCAAAATTTCTCCAAATTCAATGTTCCTACTCGTAATCTCATAAATGAACGTTTTGCAAAAAATATGCAAATTTCCTTGTTTCGACACATTTGATGATTGTTTTGACACACTTCCGGTACAGTTTTCGAACACATCGTCCTTTCGGCTCTTCCCATTGAGTAAACCTATTTTTAGAAAAAAAAATGTTTCAAATCCGTCCAGCGGTTTTTTAGATTTCGTCGGCTGTGACGGTCGGCCGGCCGACAGACAGACATACATTTTTTTTTGATTTTTTAGAATCAGTAGGTCCTAAACGTCGAGAAATGCCAAAAAAAGTGGGGGTAAGAATTTCACTTTGAGCTCATGAAGACTCAGGTCTTTCAGACCGAAGTAATTTATAGTTTTTTATTACGAAATTGAATATCATTTTCATTGAACAAAAAGGCCATCAATGTATTTTTATAAAGACAAAGCAAAATTAAGAAAAAAGAAAAATTACCGACAATCAAAACTCAAAAGTCAAAACGAACCAACTACATACTCTAATATCATAATTTGTATGAACGAAAAACAAAATTCTAATTTCTAACACTCAAAAAAATATCACACCAACAAATTATAAGCAAAACAAAAATGAAAAAACATAATATTGTATAAATCTGTGAGAGGATTATATTTTTATTTTTAAAATAGTTTTACCTGAACAAAATTTTACTTTGTGTATTATTATTTCGTTTAAGATGAGTTTTTTCATAAACTATTTTATTTTATCTTAGGAGCAAGTGCGAAAAACAAAAAATAAAAATAAAGCCCTCATGGTTTTATTTTTAAAATAAGTGCGGGCGCCCTTAAAAAATAAAAATCGGAACACTGCCTTAAAGTCTTCTTTATGGTGGCATAAGTTAATTAGGTTATGTTTATTTTTGTATTGAGAAGGTGCACCGTCAGTGTTATAAATTTTTTTTGTAATATTAGAATTTATATGCGTTTTGATGAATTCAATAAGTTTTGTAATGAAAAGATGGACTGTAGTACTGTTGTGATCGTTTATATCCGAAATGAGTATAAAACTTCGGTGCTGTATATATTCACTTGTGGCACTTTTAAAATAAATGACAAATGGATGAATAGTAGCTTGTGAATTATTATAATAATAGCCTTGAACCGCATTCTGAATTATGAAGCCGTAGCTTTCAGAAAAATCCCCTTGAACGAAGCACTCTCCTGCTTCTAAATTTTTTTTTTTTCCTCAATGAATGTAGATTGTTGTTTTGCTATAAAGTTGTGTGGTATCAAAATTTGTAAACGCTAAATAAATTTTTTCATAAATTCTTCTACAGTTTCTATTAAAGTATCCAAATTGCATCGATCAGTGGTATTCCATTGTTGATATTTGACTTGAAGGATTCCTTTAACGTCAAAATCATTTAGTAATTTTTCTTTCAGTTGTTGAAGTTTTTTTGAACATTCATTGCACTTCAAATTATGACAATCTTCTGTTAATTTAGCAGCATCAGTAATCCAAGACATCTTAGAGTGTTGAATCATTAGTTTCATATTTTGATGTATGGTACACACGCACACATTATGAACTCCTTGGGATAATTTTATACATTCTTGTGGTCGAAAGGACGTGAATTTAGTAAATCCTATTTTCACATCAGGAAACTTATTTTTAAACTCCACATAAGCTTCATTTAATGTACATAGCAATAAGCGCTTTTGTGTTTTTTTGCGCTCCTCTCCTTTTTTAAAAGATATTGCATCTCGTTTGCCTGGCAATAATCTACTGATTTCATCACTTTTATAGAACTGTTCCACAACATTTATATCTGTTGTGGATACACCTCTTTTATCCGTCGCAGATGAATTAGTCTAAGATCCGAGTATAGAACGACCTTCACCGAACTGGTTAATGGATGAAAAGTAGTTTATATTAAATTAAATATGTTAATAAATATATTGCAAGTGGGTTGTCTAAAAAAGTTCGGTCCAGAATATGATTAATTAAAAATTTAAAACTTAATTTTTTTTAAATATTTCACCGTTTCGGTTAATAGACAAATGACATACCAATCAAAAGTATGAAGCCTTTAGAATATGCAAACGATAGGTTGTCTATTTTTTTCCCGTCATAACTTAGGGTTGGCAGGTATAAAAAGGCAGATCGAAATTAGTAATTTGCACCGGTCTGGTTAATGAATAAACTTTATGTCAAAATAAAGATTATTTTATTATAAACACGGTGATGTAGGGTTGTCTGCAAAAAATCAGTCCTGAATTAGGGTTGTCGAGTTTTAAAAAGTGCAATATTCCTACGAGTGAATACGTGCGAACTTTTTGTCTGTGAAAATAAAAAGGATAGCGATAGACTCGTAAATGCTGCGCATTATTTTGGAACAGCTTGCCACAACATTCAGAATTGAATTGAAAACTATTAACCAGTTTAATGCACAGAAACATTGTCTTTCGTTTCGTGGTTTTACTGTGGTTGGGTTTTAGATGATTCTTTAAAACCAACAGGGTTTATTGGAGATCAAACACCTTTAACGGTAGAAGACATAATGGAAACAACACAACAAGAAATCGATGACGACGAATGTTCCAGAGATGAAGATGAAAATTTTACTTCCGATGAATCAGAAGCAGAATAAAGTTTAACAGAAAAATAAACAAATAACAAATAAAAAAAAACAAATTATTTGCTGCAATTAGTTATCCATATTAGTTGTATTAAAAATGTATATTACATATTTGCATTAAATAATATCGCAAAATGCAACATTTGTTGTTGTATGACATTATAATTCAAATTACCTTAAAATTTCGAGTTACTTTGATTATTTACACTGAAAAAAAGGTGTGCTCAACTTATACAATATAGATATTAAATCATGCATAAAAGTTTGCATAAAAGTTAAATGTGCGCCAAGAATAACTATTCTCAACCTATTCTAATATGAAGAATAATGTAATAATAAAACAATCATTTTGTAACATATTTTGAATCTATTTGAGACTAACAATGCATGTTAAAAACGTTTCCACTATTCTTCAATTAAGAATATTATGTAAATCTAATAAGCAAACCTTCTCAAAATAAGTTAAAATAGACAATATTTTTAGTTTTTAATAATTTATTTTTAATAATGAAATAATAATTTTAGATACAAAAAATGCAGTATATGTTATTTTAGTACAATATGTTTGTTATTGTTTATTGTTATTGTTTGTTTATTGTATTGTTTGTTATTGTTTAGTCGTTTATGCAATTCATTAAATATAATTAATTTAAATCATTAAAACAATTTCTATCTTTTCATAATTTCAAATTATAGATTCTCTTTTATATTAACTCTAAATATGTATAGATAAATATTAAATAATTTATATAAATAAAAAAATATAATCAGTTTTATTTTAAGAAAATATTAAGACAATATTTAAAATTTTACTTAAATACATATTTAATAAATATTTATTTTATTATATTAATTATTATTTCGTTTAGTATTATAAAAAAGGAAATTTCGCATACAATTTGAATGTCAAAATCTTGTTTAATGTTTAGTCAGGCTGAAATTGATGACTTCTAAAGGCTGTTTTACACGGACCAGTTTTTTGTCCAGAAAAGTATTCATTTTTGTATCCAGTCAAAAATAGACATTTTTATTAACATTTTTCTATACAGTTTTTTCTCTGTTTTACACACAACCAGTTTAAACTTACATCGCGCATGCGCCTATGTTTTGTTTTGTTTGTTTTGTTTTGTTTGATTCTACGAAGGTAAAATAAATTCTACGAAGATAAAATAAATAATAAATCGTAACTGACTTCGCGCATGCGCCTATGTTTTGTTTTGTTTTGTTTGATTCTACGAAGATAAAATAAATTCTACGAAGATAAAATAAATAATAAATCGTAATAAATCGTCGCATAAACTGTTGTAAAAATGAAGAAAAAATAGAGCATGCTCTATTTTTTACTCAGAAACTGGATGTATGTCCATTTTTCATTTGCGCAGACGGCTGTTGCGCATAAAATAAATATGAAACTGGAAATAAATTAGAACTAGCTTTATTTTTCGCTTAAAATGTCCATTTTTGACTGGATACAAAAATGAATACTTTTCTGGACAAAAAACTGGTCCGTGTAAAACAGCCTTAAAAAATCTGGCCACTTGGTCATGAGCAGCATACTCGTCATTTTAATACAAATAGAAATCAATGTCAACCTTAATAAAAAATGAGACAAGTTAAATCCAAAATTAAGTTCAGGAAAATTTATTTAACTTACTAGTTTAAATTAATTCACAGAAGTTAAAACAGTCTAATCTCTTAGAAAATCTGCAACTCTATCGCTTAGAAATTCAATGTAGATCAGCTAATTTCTTCTTCCATTGAAAGTTGCATGCCACTTCATTTCTTCATTTCTTCACTCAAACAAATAAAAGTCACTTTTACAAAATTTTTATAAATATACAACACACAAAATTTTTTGATAAAACTACAATTTTTTTCCTTCACATCCAAAAATAATTTGTAAGGCAAATAAATTTTTGGTGTTATCAAATAATTTTTTTTGTAATCTACAATATTTTTGGTAAACTTAAAAAAAAAATTGTAAGTTGCATATTTATAAAAAATTTGTAAAATTTACTTAGTTTTTTTTTATGAGTGTTGTAGCAAAATATACTATTTCACAAATGTATTGGCCTGCGAAAATAGCGATTATTAAAAAAAAATGTGTTGGCACGCCAATAAAATTCAGTTTCGAACCCTGGATATACCAATATTGATTAAATTTAACATAAATCAAGAATAAGCCATAATTTATGAATCTACCTTGAATCACTTTGAAATTTTAGATATTGAGTTAAAAAAATTTGATTGTTATCCATTGCGATAAAAATGAAACTAAAATTTTTTCTTGTATTCTAAATTTATTTAATTCATATTTGAAATGTAAATAAGTTATACATACTAAATTATACAATATACGTTAACCGTAAATAATAATCCTAGATGTTATTTGAATGTATAAAGAACGAAACGAAAGACAATGTTTCTGTGCATTAAACTGGTTAATAGTTTTCAATTCAATTCTGAATGTTGTGGCAAGCTGTTCCAAAATAATGCGCAGCATTTACGAGTCTATCGCTATCCTTTTTATTTTCACAGACAAAAAGTTCGCTGGAACCTCTCTGTCGCACGTATTCACTCGTAGGAATATTGCACTTTTTAAAACTCGACAACCCTAATTCAGGACTGATTTTTTGCAGACAACCCTACATCACCGTGTTTGTAATAAAATAATCTTTATTTTGACATAAAGTTTATTCATTAACCAGACCGGTGCAAATTACTAATTTCCAACTGCCTTTTTATACCTGCCAACCCTAAGTTATGACGGGAAAAAAATAGACAACCTATCGTTTGCATATTCTAAAGGCTTCATACTTTTGATTGGTATGTCATTTGTCTATTAACCGAAACGGTGAAATATTTAAACAAAATTAATTTTTAAATTATTAATTAATCATATTCTGGACTGAATTTTTTTAGACAACCCACTTGCAATATATTTATTAACATATTTAATTTAATATAAAATACTTTCCATCCATTAACCAGTTCGGTGAAGGTCGTTCTATACTCGGATCCTATACTAAATGCTGAAAATTATTTTCATGTAGAGTTTTACTTTTTTCAACCAAATGACGCGTAGCATTACTTAGAAATGTATCTTGAATCTCCTTCATTTTCATTTCTTGCGGTAAAATTGACAACATTTTTTGTTTTTCAGCATAATCCCCATTGTCGAAATGTATTTTTATGTTTCTAATAATTTCTTCATAACGTTGCCTTATTTTTGCATTTTCAGACAACTCTAATACTTCACCAGTCAAACGTTCCTGAATAGACTTAGTTATTTGAACGGCTTTTCGTTTCCTGTAGTCGAGACTGCCACACAAATCTATTTTAAGAGGTGAAAGATGATCCGATATAATATGTTTGTTTAAATTATTAATTAACTCATCACGCTCTATCTTAATCAAGTTTGGTGTTTGAACATCAACGACCGAGTTTGTCAAAGATATTTCGATTATTGTGTTTCGATTAAAATGTCGCAAAATTTTGCTGAACTTGACTGAAATTGCTTTTTAAAAAGTTCATTTAATAATAAAATATTTGATATTTAACATAAAAAAATCTGAATCTAAAAATCGCCATTTTTATAATTTTCCTTCAGAACAAAAAAAACTGATTCCCGACAGTCATATGCACAACGAATTTTATTTCTAAAACAAAAAATGATGCTAGTCCTAAACTTTCACAAGTTGTTAGATATAAAATAAGCTTCAATTTTGTTTAAAAAAAAAAAAAAAAAGAGGCTATGCCATCTTTTTTTCAATTACACCATTTTTTTCTTATGTTACACCGTTAAAAATTATTTCAAAAAATTAACAGTGTACATTTTTAAAAACTTTGTTTTAATACCTATTCAACGACATATCATTTATGAAAATCGATTCAGTAGTTTTTCTACAATCGCTCGTCAAAATGCACTCACATCACAAAATAACAAAAAATTGAGGGGCACCCTGTGAAGACCCCTGGTCGAAAAAAAAATTCTAAGAGAACTCGTGTTTTTTATTTACGAAAGACTATCTATAAACAAAAAATAATCAAAATTAAAAGGGGTCAAGTCAAAATTTCCCAAAAATTTGCTGAACTTGCTAGAAATTGCTCAGGTAGATTTTTATATGAAATCTACCTAAAAATCGGGTTTAAAAAAAAATGAAGTCAAAAAAATAATTTTTTTACTACTTGCATGAGAAATTTCAATTATTTACTCAAAAACCCAAGACAAAAGTTATTTTTCTCAGCTATGGTTACTAATAATTATTCCCCACACCTAATATAAGTATTTTAGCACCTTCGTAAATAATGAAAATATAATTTTTGTTCGTTTGTTAACTGAGTTCATCTTTGAACTTTTTTAGTTTCTTCTTTAGTTTTGATTTTATTTTAATAATAATAAATAGTGAATGAATGCAAAAACTTCTTTGCAACTATAGGTTAGTTTATTTGAAATTTTAATTCGTGTTAAACAGAATTCTGTTGAAATTTAGTTTAGTTGTGAGTTGTAGACTAAAAAAATTCTAAATCTCTTCTTTGGCTCAACAATATTGAATAGATTTTCAATTTCATGTCAAAAATAAATAAAAGCTATACTTTTTAATGCAAAGCATATGTGATTTTTATATAGTTTTAAGAAAATTTATTGAAAATAAATTTTTAGCTAAGCAGCCCTGAATAATAAATATCCAATACGCAATCCAATGATATGATAAACAATGTTTCACCAAATCAAAATGTTTATTTATTCACCATTTGCTTATTAATTGACATTTTATTTTGTGAATAATTAAGAGTTTTAGTGCATTTTTTATATCAAGTAGTAAAAAAATAGTATATAAACCTCGGTGAAGAAAATTTTCTCCATTTCGTTGCTGTCGTTGAATGTCGTTGAATAGGTATTAGAACAAAGTTTTTAAAAATGTACACTGTTAATTTTTTGAAATAATTTTTAACGGTGTAACATAAGAAAAAAATGGTGTAATTGTAAAAAAGATGGCATAGCCTTTTTTTTTTTTTAAACTAAATTGAAGCTTATTTTATATCTAACAACTTGTGAAAGTTTAGGACTAGCATCGTTTTTTGTTTTAGAGATAAAATTCGTTGTGCATATGACTGTCGGGAATCAGTTTTTTTTGTTCTGAAGGAAAATTATAAAAATGGCGATTTTTAATTTCAGATTTTTTTTTTATGTTGAATATCAAATATTTTATTATTAAATGAACTTTTTAAAAAGCAATTTCAGTCAAGTTCAGCAAAATTTTGCGACATTTTGACTCGACCCTTTTTAATTTGGTTTATTTTGGTCTATATTTAAAAAAATTCTACTTGAAGCCGTATTTTTCATTTATCAAAGGCTATCTATAAACTAAAACTAAACCAAATTAAAAAGGGTCGAGTCAAAATGTCGCAAAATTTTGCTGAACTTGACTGAAATTGCTTTTTAAAAAGTTCATTTAATAATAAAATATTTGATATTCAACATAAAAAAAAAATCTGAATCTAAAAATCGCCATTTTTATAATTTATCTTCAGAACAAAAAAAACTGATTCCCGACAGTCATATGCACAACGAATGTTATCTCTAAAACAAAAAATGATGCTAGTCCTAAGCTTTCACAAGTTTTTAGATATAAAATAAGCTTCAACTTAGTTTTTAAAAAAAAAAAAAGGCTATGCCATCTTTTTTTTCAATTACACCATTTTTTTCTTATGTTACACCGTTAAAAATTATTTCAAAAAATTAACAGTGTACATTTTTAAAAACTTTGTTCTAATACCTATTCAACGACATATCATTTATGAAAATCGATTGAGTAGTTTTTCTACAATCGCTCGTCAAAATGCACTCACATCACAAAATAACAAAAATTGAGGGGCACCCTGTGAAGACCCCTGGTCGAAAAAAAAATTCTAAGAGAACTCGTATTTTTTATTTATCAAAGACTATCTATAAACAAAAAATAATCAAAATTAAAAGGGGTCAAGTCAAAACGTTGTTGAATCTTCGTGAAATTGCTCATATGTATATTCAAATCGATTATTGTTTCTAAATTTTAAAATTTGAGAAGTGAAATTATGTGCTTGGCTCCAATGTCAGTTTTTACAAAAGAATGGCAACTGAATTAAAGTTTTTTCTATCTTCTTATAATAATAAAAGAAAGTGTTTGTCTGTCTGCGTGCGCTCTCCAGCAAAATCTGTAGCACACAGGAGTCTGAAATTTTGCCAGGAGGAGGCCATTAACAGGTACTAATGCACCTCGGAGCCGAAATTTTAAAATTTAATTTAGGTTTTTTTAATTAATAATTAGGAAAAGTCTAATGGTTTGCCTAAATGTATAGTATTTTTTATACTTGGCTTTTTATTCAACTTTCACTCAGTTATCTTTGATCGATTTTTTTTCCGCAAAACAGAATTACCATTTTAATGGAAAATCAAAGTCTAATGTGACAAACAAATTCATTTAGATGAAAATTATATACATTTATATATTTATTATATACATACATGATACAATTATATGCATCCAACACATTACGTTGCAACAAATATTTCTAATTTACAACAAACATGTTCTTGGTTTGGTGTATATACATGTGTAATACATATTTCATTTGGTTTATATATATATGTTATACATGTTCAAAATATAGAAAATGGGCGTTTCTTTTCCTCTTTTTAGAAACATTGATGCAGCAAGTTTTTGCAATGGAACCTTTGTATTGAAGAAAAGGATTATGAACAACAATATCAAAGCTACAGGTTGAAAGTGGTTTACTTATTAAGAAAAATATGAGTCCCCATTGCTTTCAAAAACAAACAAACAATGCAGGTTATTTGAAGAAATCGGGAAAATATATGCAAATATGTCAACAAATGAAGTGATTTGACTGGTTTTAGATTAGTATATAAGTCTGGAATTACAAATGATATTATTCTTATTATTATTTTTATATTATACTACAAATTAGTCTTATTATTATGTTTGTCCAAATTTTAAACTCTGTCAGAAATGTCAAAATAAGACGATGGCCTTAAATCGACAAAACCCAAAAAACGAAAACCTTCACTAAAAATGCTGTCATTCTTAAACCGGTTTTTCGATTAGTATCAAACATCAGCGCTATGCATATTTAGTCTGCTCTTCAAAGTTTTCTTTCAGTGACATGCTCCATTACTACTAAAAACACACAGAGCGCATGTAGAGCATTGGAAATAATTGGTAAAATATATTTGAAAATCCAAATTGACTTTATTTAAGATCAGCAAATAATCTGGATAGATTGTTAGTCAACATGAAATGGTACGATAAAACAGTAAATTTTGGTGCGGTGTGCCTGTTTTGTATCGCAAGTATGACGGTTCCAGAGTAAGTCATTGACAACTGTAACACCCAATAAACGAATGTTTTGACGTTCACCTAATTAAATTCGCGACACATATTAAGCCGATTAACGCGAAAAATTGCAAGCGTTTAATTTAAACTCTCTGAAACTCTTTACCAATCGCTTTCAAATGTTGACCTTCCGTTCAATTTTCAAACTATCTGGATTGATCAGCTTGAGTGCTTATGATCTCCTTTATTCATATTTCCCAAATGGAAAAATTAAAATAGGCTCCTTCTATTCTCATTACGACTCTTTGAAATTATTCTTACTAGTTCAACAAAATGTACGCACACAAACTTTTTTATAGGCGTAGCAACGTACGCCGGGTCCTGCTAGTACTATATATAATATAAATCATGTCTGTCGGTGTAAGATCCAGTTTCATGCCAATTAAATAAAATATATTCTATTATATTTGAAAACACAAGTTTTGCATCAGCTATATCGGCCGATTCGAGTCATTACTCACCCTTTTATTATATAGTTCATATGTGGTTCCGGTTTTATTACGTTTGAAATTTAATCAAATCAGTACAACGTTTTCATAAATTACTGTTATTTAATTACATATATAAATATTGATAGTAAACTATTATTCGCTTTCAACACCATTTTATTATTCGTGAATCCAATTAAACAAAAGATTATTGAACTCATATCATATCATTTAACATTTTTAGAGTATGATGAAAAAATAATGATCAGCCAATTAGTTAAAACCATCGAAAACAATCTCGGAGTAATTTTAAAGAAACAAACTGAAAGAAAGTGATTAAGAAATAATGCAATAAAGATTAACATATTTCCTTTGCCTAAGCCTTAAACCACTACCGCTGAACTTAACCTTTTACCTCTACTCAAAACAAATTTTAAATGCAACCACCAAAAAGTGAGATGTTTCAGAATAGAAAACTATTCAACATTCTATGTACACATTTTTCCACTTACAAAATTTGAATTTTGAACATATACTTAACAAGGAAAATTACTAGTTACCCAAAATTCTAGGTTTTAATTTTATCATGAGTTTGTTAAATTTAAGAAAATTAATTAAATGTTAACAGATTTATAAAAATTGATTATGATTTATACAACATAAAATAATGGAAAAAAACAAAACAAACATTTGGGCAAACATATTAGAAATTTTTCTCACTCTTGTGAATAGATGTGTATGTTTGTTATGTAGCTTTATCATCATTGGATGTGGTTACCTTGAAAACAACATTTGCTACAAAAGTAAGGCACACGGGGTAATTTGAACCCATATTTTATTCCGGATATAGCTTGGAATAATAAACGATATAGTGATACAAAATTTTGTATCACCCAAACCAAATTTATTCTTGAACGTGTTTGAAAACATTTCTTTATTATTTAAACTTAAAAAAAATTAATTGGTGTGTCTGATGTTAGTGGACTATTTAATTGCATCACATTTTTAAAAATTAAAAAAACTGTTCACACTCGTATATTAGAATTTTTTTTAAAACTTTAATGCCTATTTTATTTAATATTATAATAATTAGGTTTACCAAAAATATTCATGGAAATCATTCAGTTAAGAAAACGAAGTGTGGAATCTCAAAGTTTGTCTGTTTGCGCTAACCGTCTGACAAGTACAACAGGGAATAGATTACATCTCTGCTATTGCTTACGATAAAAATGATCGATTTATAATATGTAGATATAAATATAAATGGATCATTTTAACCTAACTCGCATGTCTTAGCTCTTGATAAAACGTCTGTATAACAAAGTTAATTGATACGAATTACTTATGTATATTATTATCTTATTGTTTTTGTTTACAATTTAAACCATATTTTATTTGTTTTAATTATTATGAACTTCATTTTCTGAATTATTAGTTTTATTACGATTATAGTCACAATGTTGTTGCATTTCAACTGTGAAATTAATATTAATTTATAATAGAGATTTTTAAAACAAGATACTTTGCATGTTCAGTAAATTTATATATATATACAATTAAAATGCTTTTAAAGTAAGTTACAAGACTTACAATTGTATTTTGTAACACTCAAAACTTGTTCTAAATAAACAACATATTCCTATAGTTTTCAAATAGGTTTTACTGTGGAAGAGAGAATAAAAAAAAATTTTCGTAAAAGAAAACATGTTTTTGTCACGAGTGGTTTGTCCTTTAGAGCTAGGGGTGGTTTTTATGTTCTGTTTAATGTGTCTCAAGAACTAAGGTGCGTTCGATTTGACTGAAACAACTGAAAAAACAACAACAATTGCATTGAATTTCTCAGTTGCTTCAATTGCTTCAGTCAAATCGAACACGGCTCTATTTGAAATTTTTTTTATTTTAATGGTAAAAATCAGTCAGTTTTGGTAAAAATAATTACAGTTACAATTTTTGATACTTTCATTATTTTCCTACATAATACAAAAGATTTGGTTTTTGGCGATTGTTTTGGACATTTAGAAATTTTTTAAAACAATTTCGGATGCTTATTTACAGAAAAAAATTTATTAAAATATTGCTATAATTTCCAAAAACCATCGGCAAAATCCAATTTCATGTGTTTTTGTAGAAAATTATTGAGGTTTTAAAATTATGGGAGAAAATATAAAAATCAATTGAAATATCAACTAACTCTTTTTATTTTTTAATTTTGTATAACAAATTATCAAAAATCTTAAAGTTAATCAAAATTATCAAAAATCTTAAAGTTAAGTTAAAGTTAAAGTTTTACTAAAAATGACTTACTTTTACCTTTAAAACGTAGCTATAACTCAAAAACCAATTGATGGATTTAAAGCAAATTTATATCGTTTTAAAAGGAAAAATGGTCTTTCCAAAAATATGAAAAAAACTTAATTAAAATCAAAATTTTTGACTGTTAGAAAATATTAGAAATAAAAGGGGTTGATATCCATTGTTTTTTATATTTTCTCCCATAATTTTGAAACTCCATTAATTTTCTACAAAAACCAGAAAATGGTAAGTTGGGTTTTTTCGAAATTATAGCAAGTTTTTAATAAATCTTTTTCTATAAATATAAGACGAAAGTTTTTTAAAAAAATTTCTATAATTTTCAAAAAATACCGTCAAAATCTAAATCTTTGGTATTATGTAGAAAGATAATGAAATTATAAAATCATAAAGCAAAAAAGAAAAATAAACGGGGATATTCGACCAACCCCTATTATTTTTAAGGTTCTGTACTTTGAAAAAGTAAAAACGGAACCCTTTTGGTGAGAGCTTTCGGTGTCAGTCCGAATTTCTACATAATCGAATTTCTCACAAACTATAACTGCTGTCAACTTATAATTTCTCACGTCTACTGAAATCAAAAAAATTGCAAATATTTGTTTTTGTCTGTATTCTAAACGACGTCTTATTTGAAACTTATTTATGTAGACTTACTTATTTACCGCCATTTTAAATAAGTATTTTATAGCTATTCTAAACGATTTAGCTTACTTATTTTGACAGCAACAAAAAGCAAATTCGAATATAAATTAAATTAAAACGATTCATTTTATTTAATCAATAAAAGAGTTTTCAAAACTATTTTTTTTCATTTTAAATTATTACGTTAATTTTATTAGGGATCATCGAAAAAGAAATTTTATTGCTTAGGCTGTATTCTAAACCAAAACTTATTTGAAACTTATTTGTGGAGACTTACTTATTTGAATAAGTAACCTAAATAGGGGGTGAGAGAATGACTGAGTTTGCATTATCAAATAATTTGAGAATTGCCAGTACGTTCTTTCCGCATCGATCGATTCATAAACAGACTTGGGTCTCACCGAATGGAAACACTCGAAATCAAATTGATCACGTTCTAGTAACAGCAGGTTTCTTTTCGAGCGTTCGGGATGTGCGATCCTTTAGAGGTGCATACATCGGAAGTGATCACTTCCTTGTATGTGCAACGATAAGGTTCCACTTCCCAAATCCAGGCATTCCAAAATTCAATCAACGGAAACGTTTTAACATCTCATCATTAAAGAATGCTGAAACAGAAGAGAGATATCAAATCCATATTGCCGAAACATTGGAGAAATCAGAAACCATTAATGGAGACGTCGATAAGTCATGGTATTTGCTCAAAGATGCTGTTTTAAGCGCTGCTGAGGGAATACTTGGACGACCACAGAACCACTCCCAGAAGCCATGGATGGATCAAGCATGCCTTGACGCTATTCAATACAAAAGAGATTGCTATCTGAAGTGTCTACAAGGACGCAACACCAGGTCCACGAAGGAAAACTATAAACTGGCAAGACAAGCCGTTACAAAGCTATGTAGACGAGCGAAGAGAGAATGGTGGAAGAGACAGTGTGAGGAGATTGAAAGCTTCAATAAGGAACATCAATCGCGTAACTTCTTTCAACAGGTTAAAACCTTAAAGAAGGGCCCTCAAACTAGATCAACTGCTATTCAAAATGAAGATGGGGAGCTACAAGTAGACCTTAAAAATATTTTAGATACTTGGGCCGCTTATTTTGAGAATCTTCTCAACTTAAGTGACCAGCAACAAGTCGGACGACGAGCAAAGCTTATTCGTGCGTCAAAGGTACATGTAGACGAACCCACCAAAGAGGAATTCGATGCGGCGCTGTCAAAACTAAAATGCAATAAAGCACCTGGTATCGACGATATAACATCCGAAATGATTGTACATGGTGGCAAAACTCTATCCTTAAGATTGTTTGAACTTGTTCAAATGATCTGGCGGACTGAAACCATGCCACAGGACTGGAACACAGCTATGCTGATACCAATCCATAAAAAAGGTAATCGCCTACAATGTGCAAACTACAGAGGAATCGCTCTCCTCTGCACAGCATATAAGATCTTTTCCTACATTTTGCTATCCAAAATCAATCCTTTTGCTGAACAACTGTTTGGAGAATATCAGTGTGGCTTCCGGCGGGGCCGAGGTACCACCGATGCACTTTTCTCGATAAGGATGATTTTGGAAAAGTGTCGAGAGTTCAACATACCTGTGCACCAACTTTTCATTGATTTCAGGCAGGCCTACGACTCTCTCGAACGAGAGACTCTATGGTCTGCTCTGGTGTCGATGGGAATTCCTGGTAAACTGGTATCACTATGCAAAATGACAGTACAGAACTCTCAATGCTGTGTACGAGTAGAGAACGAAATATCAAAGTTTTTTAAAGTCGACTCCGGTTTAAGACAAGGTGATGCTATCTCTCCTATACTTTTTAATCTAGCCTTGGAATATGTGTGCCGTCAAAAGAAACTACCGACTAACAACAATATCTTGTCAATAAACTCAGTACAGATGATTGCTTACGCTGATGATGTTGTCATCCTCGGCCGAAGTGAAGCTGTTATGAGTGAGACTTTCAAGTCGCTTGAGAGTGGTGCTAGGAAAATTGGTCTGCAAATTAACTACAATAAAACCAAACATATGAATGTTTCAAGAGAGGCTGAGAAGAAAGATTTGATGTGCGGCGATGAACGAATTGAGGGAGTTGAATCTTTTAAATATTTGGGATCAATGCTTGACTCAAACAACAGCATACTTACAGATATAAAAGCTCGAATCGCTGCAGGTAATCGAACTTTCTACTCAATTAAACCTCTCCTTGGATCACCGTATGTATCAGCTAACACCAAGCTCAAGTTATACAAGACATTGATTAGACCGGTTGTGATGTATGGGTCACAAACGTGGACCCTTACACAGAATGACGAATCGCATTTATCTGTATTTGAGCGTAAGATCCTACGCTACATATTTGGTCCACTTAAGACAGACGATGGGGAGTATAGAACCCGGTATAACTTTGAGATCAGAGACCTTCTTGAGGGTCCTGATATAATAGGTTGTATCCGTTCTAATAGGATTGCTTGGTTTGGGCATGTTCTACGAGCCGATTCACAGTCTGGAATGATTAGAAAAATGTACGTTAGTACCCCAGGGAGTGGTAGACCGCGAGGTAGACCACGACTACAATGGGAGACTGACGTAATAAACGACCTTAAAAAAATCGGCTGCCATGGTAATTATGTCGCTGTTGCGAATGACCGTGGTGAATATTCAAAGCTGATTAACCTGGCAACGCTCCTACATGGAGCATGAACGCCTTTTAAAAAAAAAAAAAAAAAACCTAAATAGGTGACTTATTTGAAAATTGAAATTTTTTTTTCATAGAAAAATCTAATTCGATTTGACAGTGTCAAATATTTTTATGTTTGTTTACTAAATGATTTTAAGGAATAAAACTTCTTTTTCGATTTCTAATAAAATTAATGTAATGCTTTAAAATGAAAAAAATAGTTTTGAAAACTCTTTTAATTGATCAAATTAAATAAATGTTTTTAATTAAATTTATTTTCGAAATTGCTTTTATGTTGCTGTCAAAATAAGTATGCTAAACCATGTAGAATAGCTTTAAAATACTTATTTAAAATGGCGGTGAATAAGTATGTCTACATAAATAAGTTTCAAATAAGTCGTCGTTTAGAATACAGCCTTATTTGAAATTTTTTTTTCATAGAAAAATCTAATTCGATTTGACAGTGTCAAATATTTTTATGTTTGTTTACAAAATGGTTTTAAGCAATAAAATTTCTTTTTCGATCCCTAATAAAATAATGTAGTAATTTAAAATGAAAAAAAAAAGTTTTGTAAACTCTTTAATTGATCAAATTAAATAAATCGTTCTAATTAAATTTATTTTCGAATTTGCTTTTTGTTGCTGTCAAAATAAGAAAGCTAAATCATTTAGAATAGCTTTTAAATACTTATTTAAAATGGCGGTAAATAAGTAAGTCTACATAAATAAGTTTCAAATAAGTCGTCGTTTAGAATACAGCCTTATTTGAAATTTTTTTTCATAGAAAAATCTAATTCGATTTTACAGTGTCAAATATTTTTATGTTTGTTTACTAAATGATTTTAAGGAATAAAACTTCTTTTTCGATTTCTAATAAAATAATGTAATACTTTAAAATGAAAAAAATAGTTTTGAAAACTCTTTTAATTGATCAAATTAAATAAATGTTTTTAATTAAATTTATTTTCGAATTTGCTTTTATGTTGCTGTCAAAATAAGTATGCTAAGCCATTTAGAATAGCTTTAAAATACTTATTTAAAATGGCGTAAGTAAGTAAGTAAATAAGTAAGTCTACATAAATAAGTTTCAAATAAGTCGTCGTTTAGAATACAGCCTTAAAATCATTTTGTAAACAAACATAAAAATATTTGACACTGTCAAATCGAAATAGATTTTTCTATGAAAAAAAAATTTCAAATAAGTCACCTATTTAGGTTACTTATTCAAATAAGTAAGTCTCCACAAATAAGTTTCAAATAAGTTTTGGTTTAGAATGCCTGTATTTTATAGATAAGGAGATAGTAAACAAATGTTTTTTTAAGGAATCGAGTTTGATTTAGGAAACTCGATCAAGAATAAAAACTTAAATAAAACCTCAATAAATTATCGACTGCTTAGTTTTTGAGTTATTACCAACATCGTGAGTTTCTATTCGTGTCCCTCCTCTGACTTCGAACATTACAAGTTAAAAAAATTCACGGTTATAGGAAATGTTGTAAGACTCTAATACAAGTTTTAGCGGTCGGCTTATCAATTAAAATGTTATTTGGACAGGGTTGAGAGTAGAAATTTTGAAAAAAAATTATTTTTAAAGGGTTAATTTTTTTAGTTCAAACCAATTTTTTTTGTAATTTTCGGTAAGAAGAAAATGTACAACATAGCCTTGAAATTAAACAGGCAAAATAAAGATCTAGCAAACGGCGATATGGATAGCATAGAATATAACATACAACTACAAGTAACCGTTTTACAAGTCTTGAAGAAAAGAAGTTCCCTGAAACCTCAAACCTGTGATGTAAAAAGCAACAAAATACAATCAACACCAATTATTGTATTAAATTTATCGTACAATATAATTACAGGTATAATTAAATCATTGAACATAAAAAATTTTAAAATAAAAAATCAACAAATTGTGTTCAAAATTATATTTGACGAAAATGAATCGAAAAATCAAATTAAAAAAGCTTCAGACACAAATAAACTTGAGTTTCTACAGTTTTTGTACACGTGAATATAGACCCAATTCCCAAAGTAATGATTTCTGGTATACTTAAAGACATGGCGATTGATGGTATTAAAATGGAGTACCAGGAGACCGAGCTTAGCTCGGTGGAAAGAATGACAGTTTTTTTAATCTCTTTCGCAAAACAACTTTAAAATTAATATATATTTATTCTTAAAAAAAATTTATTTATAAAAAAATATATTAATTTATTTTTAAAAAAATATATTTATTCTCTTTCATTTAATTATATCAGCTTTAACTGTATGTTTTTCGATCATAATAGTATGTATTATTATATTATTTTCTAACCTCTAGCCTAATGAACTTAACCTATTGTCTAATGAAAATTTTCCTATAAAAAAATTATCATTATTCAATTGGTATGATTCCAATTGGTCAAATTGTTTTGATTTCATTAAAATTATTTTCAAATTATAATCACAATTGCTTTGATAAGTTTTGTTCAAAAATCAAATTACTTCGGTCTGAAAGACCTAAGTATTACATTCATGAGCCAAAAGTGAAATTTTTACCCCACTTTTTTTGACATTTCTCGACGTTTTAGGACCTCCTGATTCTAAAAAAGCAAAAAATAAAAAAAATGTATGTCTGTCTGTCGGCCGTCCGGCCGGCCGTCATTACCTACGCTGCAGGGAAAACCGCTAGAGGGATTTCAAAAATTTTTTTTCTAAAAATAGGTATACTCAAGGGACAGGTCCGAAAGGACGCTGTGTTCGATAACTGTGCCGGAAGGGTGTCAAAAAAATCATTATGTATGTCAAAAATAGCAAATTTTCATATTTTTGGCTTAAAAAACGTTCATTTTAAGTGATTACGAGTAGGAACATTAAATTTGGAGAAACCTTGATGGTCGAGATTGGTATGTGAGATCAAAAACTAGATTATTGCATTATAAGTTTGTCAAAAAAATGTTGTCAAGTGTGTCAAAAGAAAGATTTTTATTTTTTTTTTACCTAATTTTTTGGAAAAAAAATAAAATTAATTGTTTGTTTGAAATGAAGTCTTATTATTATTATTGAGAATTATGGCATTATAAGTTTGTCAAAAAAATGTTGTCAAGTGTGTCAAAAGAAAGATTTTTATTTATTTTTTTACCTAATTTTTTGGAAAAAAAATAAAATTAATTGTTTATTTGAAATGAAGTTTTATTATTATTATAGAGAATTATGGCATTATAATTTTGTCAAAAAAATGTTGTCAAGTGTGTCAAAAGAAAGATTTTTATTTATTTTTTTACCTAATTTTTTGGAAAAAAAATAAAATTAATTGTTTGTTTGAAATGAAGTTTTATTATTATTATTGAGAATTATGACATTATAGTTTGTCAAAAAAATGTTGTACAGTGTGTCAAAAGATTTTTATTTAGATTTTTACCTAATTTTTTGGAAAAAAATAAAATTGTTTGTTTGAAATGAAATTTTATTATTATTATTGAGAATTATGGCATTATAAGTTTGTCAAAAAATGTTGTCAAGTGTGTCAAAAGAAAGGTTTTTATTTATTTTTTACCCAATGTTTTAGAAAAAAATAAAATTAATAGTTCGTATGACATGATATTTTATTATAATTATAGAGAATTATGGCATTATAAGTTTGTCAAAAAATAATGTTAAGTGTGTCAAAAAATGATTTCATTTAATTTTTTAGCCAATTTTTTGGGAAAACAAATGTAGCTGTTCTTATGACGTAAATGTAATTTAAAATGAAATTGGACATGGAAATTTTTGAATTTGTTATAGTTTTTGAAATATTTTTGGAATTTTGAAAAAGTTTGTATTTTTGATTTTGTAATAATTTTTGCAATATTTTTAGAATTTCGGAAAAAGTTTTAATTTTTGATTTTGTAAGAGTTTTGAAATATTTTTAGAATTTTGAAAAATTTTTAATTTTTGATATTATAATTTTTGGAATTTTGAAAAAAATTTTTAATATTTGATTTTGTAATAATTTTACCAATATTTTTAAAATTTGAAAAAGTTTGAATTTTTAAGAATTTTTGAAATATTATTGGAATTAAGAAAATATTTAAATATTTGATTTTATTTTAATTTTTAGAAAATTTTTGGAATTTTGAAAAAGTTTGATTATATTTAATTTAACAATATTTTTAGAATTTTGATTATAATTTTCCGGCAACGTATTGATGTTTCGTGTTAGTTTTGTAATAAATTTTTAAACAGAGATAAAAACTACTTGTACTTTAACAAAGAGTTATGTTTGATATACATCGCTGCCCAAAACTAAAAACCATGTCCTCATAAAAGTTTTTTTGCCGAAAACTATATCAAAATCCTTAAACCAGACCGAAGTCTTGATATCTCAGAGCCTTGAGATTTCAGCCCCTCCATATTTTTAAATTAAATTCTCTTATTTCGTTTAGTAGAACTTGGTTGATTGTATGAGATGGGCGTTTTTTATCATCAGGGTTTTTTTAATAACAAATTTGATTTATCAAATTAAAACAATAAAGATTTATTGTTTTAATTGAAAAAAATGTTTTTATTTTTTATAATACACAATTCTTTGTCAGAGAATAAAGTATAGTAATCGATTCGTGTTTAATGAATTTTATTCTCTCGCAAATTAAAATTCTCGCTCGTGCCTCGCTCAAATTTTAAACTTTTGCTTGAGAATAAACTACTTTATTATACACTCATTGAGTAAACTACTATTTTATTTCACAAAACTTATAAGTTTTGATTTTTGATACAATAATTTCTGCTCAAAAACTAAATGTCAATATATAGAGAGGTTGAAATCTCAAGCTCTGAGATATCAAGACTTCAGTCTGCGTTAAGAATTTTTTATATAGTTTTCGGCAAAAAATTTTTATTAGGAAATTGTGTTTAGTTTTGGGCAGCGAGGTATATCAAACATAAAACTTTAACAAAAGTATAAGTATTTTTTTTACCTCTGGTTTGATATTTATTACAAAACTAACACGAAACATCAAAACGTTGCCGAAAATTATTATATTAACAGATCATAAATTAATATAATTTATTGAAAAGATGATACACTCAAAAACCTCTCCATTTAGCGTTTCGAGAAAATATTACAAAATCGCAAATACAAATTTCTTTCAATATTCTAAAAATTATAATAAAATCAAAAATTTAAACTTTTTTCTGAATTCTAAAAATATTGTAAAAATTATAACAAAATCAAGGATTGAAACTTTTTCCAATATTTTTAAAATATTACAACAATAAATTAAAAAATGTTTTCTCCTTTTTTATTTTCACCACAGATTAATTAATTAACTAATTGTTGAATTAATTGTTGTAATAATTAAAATTTTTACGAAAAGTTCAAAACTTATTTTTTCTTAAATTCTTAAAATATTGCAAAAAGTATAACAAAATAAAAAATACAAACTTTTTTCAAAATTCCAAAAATTATAATAAAATCAAAAATTTAAAGTTTTTCAGGAAAATTTTTACAAAATCAAAAATTGAAACTTTTTTCGAAATTCTAAAATTATTGCAGAAATTTATAATTCACAAATTCAAAAATTTAAACTTTTTTCAAAACTCATAAAAATATTGCAAAAATTATAACAAAATCAAAATCAAATTTAAACTTTTGCAAAATTCTAAAAATATTGCAAAAATTAAAAATAAAATCAAAATCAAAAATACAAACTTTTTTCAGAAGTCCAAAAATATTCCAAAATCAAAAACACAAATTTTAAAAATTAAATTATAAATTCCAAAAATTATAATGAAATCAAAAACTTAAAGTTTTTCAGGAAAATTTTTACAAAATCAAAAATTGAAACTTTTTTCCAAATTCTAAAATTATTGCAGAAATTTATAATTCACAAATTCAAAAATTTAAACTTTTTTCAAAACTCACAAAAATATTGCAAAAATTATAACAAAATCAAAATCAAATAGGTAGATTTTTATATGAAATCTACCTAAAACACAAACTTTTTTCAAATTTCCAAAAATATTCCAAAAATTATAACAAAATTAAAAATACAAACATTATTCGAAATTCCATTATTTATTCTGATGACACAGTTGACAATATTTTTTGACCATCTTATAATGCATTGATTGCATATTTATACCGACAAATTATTCTATACTATCGACAATCAAATTAAATTTTAGTGTGCTTTTTAAGAGACACTCACCTTCAACAAAATTTATTATAATTATTCCACGTATTTGTGACGTCATTCATATGAAAAATAATTTTTCCTTAATTAAGGCCCTAGTCGACTTTTTCCAAATCCGTGACCTATCTAGATCGTTTTTCCACACCAGAAAATGGTAGTGTGCCAATTTTCAGAAAACATTATAGTGCCGTTTTCGAGAAAAAATTTACATATATACAATTATTGCTCGTTTAATAAGTAAGATTTGGTTTATCAAGGATCGCAGAAAGTGATATTATACTATACTAACACCTATCCAAATTATAGACGAAATACACTATACAACAATCACTTAATTTTGGCTCACTTTAAAAGAACCTATGTAACAACGCAAATTCTCTCAAGCAAATCATGTAGTCATCAGATTTCAACAAAAAACTAACTACAAAAAGGGCCAACCCCATGTGCCCAAGATGCCAGATGTTTAGTAATGGCACTAGTCGATGTTCAATAAGCCTAAAGTGCTCCATATGTGGGAATGAACATCTTACATCATATTATAAAGCTGCATCTGGAGAAATTAAATGCGCTAACTGTGGTGAAAACTACAAATCATCTTCTAAATTTCCTGAATTGAAGCCATCAAAATACATGGAAAGGCCAACATCTATGTTCTATCAGTGGAATAAACAAAACATTAATCTAAGTAACTTCAAATACAAGTAGTTTCAAATACAAATAGTAAACATAGCAATAACAAAAGACATGACGATAATCTGTTTTCTATTTCAGAGACCACGTCACTTGTTACGGAAATTATCAGTTGTAATTTCTAAAGGGCGGTGATAATTCGAAATAAGTTTTTGCTTAAACTTTCGAAAGCAAGTATATTGATAAAAGCACGAGTCCGTAGGCCGAGGGCTATTTTCAATACCACTTGCTTGAGGAATTTTCCAAAAAATTATGAGAATTTATTAACGAACGAGGGGAATTAGTTTAGAAAATATTTTGCCATTTTTCATTTCTTTATATATTTTTTATGAATTATACGTTGGCCTACTTTGATATCAGTTAATTATTTAAAAATTAGACTGATAACTTTTAGTATCCCAGTAGACCAGACGTATAAATATTTATTATTAGTATAATTCAAATGTCATTGGTGAAATTGAATGATCTCATTACAGTTTAGAGAATTTCATTGGTTTAAATTAAAATAAAACTAAGGCAAAACATTTTCAGTAGTAATCTCCCAAGGGCGGTGATAATTCGAAATAATTTTTTGCCAAAAATTTCGAAAGCAAGGATATTGATAATAGCATGAGGCCGTAGGACGAGGGCTATTATCAATACCACTTGCTTAGGAATTTTCCAAAAAATTATGAGAATTTATCAATGAACGAGGGGAATTCGTTTAGAAAATGTTTTGCCATTTTTCATTTCTTTATATATTTTTTATGAATTATACGTTGGCCTACTGCGATATCAGTGAATTATTTCAAAATTTATTTGATAATTTTTAAAATTATTCAAGTTGTGTTTTGAATGAAATCCCATATAATTTTTGGGGAATGTATTCTAATTTCTCCCTTTTGCAGCGCCATTGCGGCAAGCACCGGAACAATAAAATCACCATTGTCTATATAGGCCCTCCACGGATGATTAAAAACTCGATGCAGAAGTTGTGTCACTTAACTAATTTACGCCGCCATCTGAAAGATGGTTTATGAACCATCCACATTTAACATTTAATTCGCAATTAAAAAATATTAAGGCCTTTAATCGAGGTAGAAATTATCTTATCAAGTATATATTAAGCGTAATGAAGCGTAATATAAAAAATATTAAATTCTTAAGTCGCTCATAAAAGAATCATGAAAATTGCCGAAATTTCCCATACGAAGTTGTATTCGTATTATACGAAGTTGTATGAAAAATTTAAATTTTTAATTTAATGTCATTACATTTTAGAGAATTTCATTGGGTTAAATTAAAATAAAACTAAGGTAAAAAATTTTCGAAAAAATTTCAATAACTCGTGGTATTACAACCGATAATTTTTAATATCCCAGTAGGCCAGACGTATATCTATTTGTTATTAGTATATTTCAAATGTTATTGGGAAATTGAATGATGTTATTACATTTTAGAAAATTTCATTGGGTTAAATTAAAATAAAACTAAGGTAAATAATTTTCAACGATCTTTCCCATTATACAAGCAAAAAAGAACAGTTTCTCGTCATTACTCCGGTCTCAATAACATATTTCTGTAGCAATATACAATGAATTTAAATACTCTTATCTGGAACTCACGTTTATAGTCCAGCGCAATTAGGTTTATACCTCGAAACCCAGTTAAATGCTTCCGGATGTTTTTGAATTTCTATACTAAAAAGTAAAAAGTTTACCTTTTGAAACCTTCCGCTACTTGTTTTTTTAAGAGCTGTCCAATGAAAATGATGTTACTTTTAGTATAGTATTTATTCCTTTTACAGCTTTATTTATTTATCTCTCGAGAATAACTAATAAAATATATAAAATTGTTTTTATTCGTTGTAGTCCAAAAAAAATGTTTTTATTTCTTATAAATTATTCATTTTTATTTTATTGTGACGACGCGTTTCTGCTTTACTCCAAAGCTATCTTCAGGTCCAACAAAATAAAATATAAACATAACAAAAAATAACAAAAAAATGGAAAATTATATAATTTAAAAATATTTTGAAAAAAACTTACAAAAATGAAAACACTGTTTCAAAAAAGAAAAACTGAGAATGAAAATTCACATATATTTTTTAAAAAATTCTAAAAAAAAACCAACAAACAGACTGAAACTTTAACTTCTATCTTTTAAATTATAAAAAATTAAACAAAAACTGATACAAACTGAAATTTAAATCAAAGCTAGGTAGGAATCAAATATTTAAATGAAAGATAAGTAAACGTTGTCAAAATAGGTGTGATCCGATTGTATATTCATATTATTTTGGAATTTTTTAATATAAATAGCTTCAGAAATTTTGCGCTTGGTAGTATTTGACTCAAAATTTAAAATCTCAGGATTATCCCAATCAATTTTATGATTATTGGAAACAGCATGATCACACAAAGCACTGTGTGACTTGTTACCATTAGCAATATGATACTTATGATCCTTCAGTCTAGAAACAAGATATTGTTTAGTTTTACCAATATATGTTAGACCACAATTAAGTTCAGCACAATTAACTTTGTAAACTAAATTAGAGAAATATTGTTTGGGAACAGGATCTTTAAGAGGTGTGAAAATACGCTTTCGTAGAGTATTGCATGGTTAACCAACAGCTTTAATATTATAGCCATGCAAAACGCGATTTAAGTTCTCAAACAAAACTTTAGTATAAGGAAGGGAAACAAATTTAAAGGTGCTATCTTGATTATTAATAGTAGAAACGCCAAAATTTAAATTATTAAGTTTATTGATGGTATGATTAACGTGATAATCAATAAATTTAACAGTTTTCTAAAAGAGTAGTTCTTAAAAATTTGAAATTTTTTTGATGAAAAATGGGATTTGATAATTTTAAAATTTTTTCTGTCAAAATAGATACAGTATTTTTTTTAAATTGAAAATGAAAGTAAAATTGCATTTCTTGACACTTTAGTTATAAAAAATAGTTTTGGTGTGTTAATTACAGATTGGTATCTAAAACCTACTTGGTCTGGCTGGTATTTGAATTTTAACTCTTCTCTTCCTATTTCTTATACTCCTATTTCTTCAAAAAATTCCAAAATAATATGAATATACAATCGGATCACACCTATTTTGACAACGTTTACTTATCTTTCATTTAAATATTTGATTCCTACCTAGCTTTGATTTAAATTTCAGTTTGTATCAGTTTTTGTTTAATTTTTTATAATTTAAAAGATAGAAGTTAAAGTTTCAGTCTGTTTGTTGGTTTTTTTTAGAATTTTTTAAAAAATATATGTGAATTTTCATTCTCAGTTTTTCTTTTTTGAAACAGTGTTTTCATTTTTGTAAGTTTTTTTCAAAATATTTTTAAATTATATAATTTTCCATTTTTTTGTTATTTTTTGTTATGTTAGTATTTTATTTTGTTGGACCTGAAGATAGCTTTGGAGTAAAGCAGAAACGCGTCGTCACAATAAAATAAAAATGAATAATTTATAAGAAATAAAAACATTTTTTTTGGACTACAACGAATAAAAACAATTTTATATTATTTCGTCCAATGAATTAATAATCATATTATAATAAAATATACATGTTTGTGATTTTGTTTATAATGAGTAATTACAATGTTTATCAGCATTTCAGAAGAAAATGTCAATTTTCTTTTAAGCCTGAAGAAGAAAACTTTCAGTACTGTGGTTAGTGTCCTTACAGGACATGTACATCTAAATAAATACCTTTTTACCATTGGACTGATTGAAAGTCCTGTGTGTGAGTGTTGTCTTGAAGAGGAAGAGGACTCGGAGCACTTTTTGTGTGTATGCCCAGCCTTTTCTAATGTCAGAGCTAGGATTTTTGGCCCAGAAATGGTACAGGCCGGCACAATCAAACTGTCGCCGATACAGTTTTAGATTTCATTAAGTGTACGGAAAGGTTTGTGGAATAGTTGTTATGAGATCAAGACACGGCACTATGGACCGTAGAGCCTACGTGCCAGTACAAGTTCTGGCTCGTGCAACATGTCCAACCCTTTTTAATCTATTCTAATCTAATGCTAGTCGGGTACTTGAGTTTAATTGCTCACAAAAACCTCCAAAAAATAATTACTTCGGTCTGAAAGACCTAATTACTTCGGTCTGAAAGACCTAATTACTTCGGTCTGAAAACCGTATTAAGTAAGTATTACTATCTCGAGCCAAAAGTGAAAATCTTACCCCCACTTTTTTGGCATTAGTCAACGTTTTAGGTCATATAACGATTCTAAATATGTAAAAAAAATGTTCGTTTGTCTGCCGGCCGCCATGACCGACAAAAACAAGAAAACTAGTGATTGAAATCGCCCCAATAATTTTCTAAAAATAGGTAATGTTAATGGTAAGAGCCGAAAGGACAATGGGTGCGATAACTGTACCCGATGTTTGTCAAAAAAAATCATTAAGCGTGTCAAAAAAAGCAAATTTTCGTATGTTTTGCTTAAAAAACGTTTATTTTCAGTGATAAAGAGTAGTAACTGTTTGAAGAAATCTTGTCGGTGATTATTGTGTTATAAGTGTGTCAAAAAAAATCGATATGTATGTCAGAAGAATGATTTTCATACATTTTGTTAACCAATTTTTTTGAGTAACATAAAATGAAAAACATTTTCGATTAGAAACATTTTACATATAAAATTAATTATTTTTGTATGACAAATTGGACTGGAATATGGTTCTGTCCAGTTTTAGTTACTAACAGTAGGAAAATATCAAGTTGTTGCAGATTAAATGTCGTTTTTTAACAAAAATTGTAACTACCAGGGCGATGTTTTTTGAGAAATTAATTTTGTTAATCCAGATTTCACCACTTCTAAATAGCAGGAACAGTTGAAAAATATCAAGTTGTAGCAGATTAATTGTCGTTTTTTAACATACATTGTAATTACTATAGAGCAATGTTACTTCGGTCTAAAAGTTACTTCAGTCTGAAAGACCTCTAAGTATTACATTCATGAGCCAAAAGTGAAATTCTTACCCCCACCTTTTTTGGCATTTCTCGACGTTTTATGACCTACTGATTTTAAAAAAGCAATAAAAAAATATATGTCTGTCTGCTAGTTGACCGGCCGGCGCAACCGACGAAATCTAGAAAACGACTGAAGAGATTTTAAAAATTTTGATTTCTAAAAATAGGTACACTCAATCGTAAGAGCAGAAAGAACGATGCGTTCGATAAATGTACCGGAAGTGTGTCAAAAAAATCGTCAAGTGTGTCAAAACAAGGAAATATGCATATTTTTTGCTTAAAAACGTTCATTTTAAGTGATAATGAGTAGGAACAAAGAAATGGAGGAATCTTGATGGTCGGGATTGGTATGTGAGATCAAAAACTAGATTATTGCATTATAAGTTTGTCAAAAAAATGTTGTCAAGTGTGTCAAAAGAAAGATTTTTAATTAATTTTTTACCCAATTTTTCGGAAAAATATAAAATTAATTGTTTGTATGACATGAAATTTTATTATTATTATTGAGAATTATAGCATTATAAGTTCGTCAAAAAAATAATGTCAAGTGTGTCAAAAGAATGAATTTTTTTAAATAAAATTAGTTATTTGTATGAAATGAAATGAATAATGAACATGAAAATGTTATTATTGAGAATTTTATTGCATTATAAGTTTGTCAAAAAAAATATTGCTAAGTGTGTCAAAAAAATGATTTCATTTATTTTTAGTCAATATTTTTGAAAAAAAAAATTAGCTGTTTGTATGACGTAAATATAATAGAACATGAAATTGGACATGGAAATTTTTGAATTGGTTATAGTTTTTGAAACATTTTTGGAATTTTGAAAAAAGTTTGTAGTTTTGATTTTGTAATAATTTTTGCAATATTTTTAGAGTTGTGGAAAAAGTTTAAGTTTTTGATTTTGTTATAATTTTTGCAATATTTTTAGAATTTTGAAAAAAATTAGAATTTTTGAATTTGTGAATTTTATATAAATAATTTTAGAATTTTGAAAAAGTTTCAATTTTTGATTTTGTAAGAATTTTTAGAATTTTGAAAAAATTTAAATTTTTGATTTTATTATAATTTTTATAATTTTGGGAAAAGTTTCAATTTTTGATATTGTTATAATTTATGCAATATTTTTAGAATTTTGAAAAAAGTTTGAATTTTGAATTTTTAAGAATTTTTGGAATATTATTAGAATTTAAAAAAAGTTTAAATATTTGATTTTATTCTAATTTTTGGAATATTTTTGGAATTTTAAAAAAAGTTACAAGTTTTGATTTTGTTATAGTTTTTGCAATATATTTAGAATTTTGAAAAAAGTTTGAATTTTTGGGATATTATCGTAATTTTTGAAAAAAGTTTTACTTTTTGATTTTGTAATAATTTTTGGAATACATATGTTTAGAATTTTGAAAAAAGTATTTTTTTTTTATGTTTTATAATTTTTGCAATATTTTAAAAATTTTTGAAAAAGTTTCCATTTTTGATGTTGTTATAATTTTTGCAATATTTTTATGATTATGAAAAAAGTTTCAATTTTTGATTTTCTTATAATTTTTAGAATATTTATATGCAATTTGAATTTTTGATTTTGTGATATTTTCTCGAAAACTAAATGGAGAGGTTTTAGAGTACATAGTTTGCGGATTGTATCCTAAATTATGTTAATTTATGATCTGTTATAATCTTCCGACAACGTATTGATGTTTCGTGTTAGTTTTGTAATACATATTTGAACCGAGATAAAAAATACATGTACGTTAACAAAAAGTTATGTTTGATATACATGTATGATATATACATACGCCCAAAACTAAAAACTATGTCCTCATAAAAGTTTTTTGCCGAAAACTATATCAAAATCCTTAACCCAGACCAAAGTCTTGATATATCAGAGCCTCGAGATTTCAGCTCCTCCACACAGATAAAAATAAAGCCATGATTGCAGGTCATAAGTTTTTTACAAGACAATTATAAATGTTTATTCCTGATAAGCACTTTCTATAATATTGTTGCAATATCAATAACTTTGAGGCATACATTTTTATGAATACATGGAATATAAACCCCCGAATATAGTCATGGAATATAAAGCCCTGGCATAAAATATTGAAAGAAACGAAACTGTGATTACAACTCACAAACAAATGAATAACAGAATGATAATTTTCATGCCTAATAATCATTTTATATTTCAAAATGTGCATGGAATAGATTTAGAAGGCATAAAATTTTTTGACAGTAAAAATAATTTAAAAAAATATGGAGGGGCTGAAATCTCAAGGCTCTGAGATATCAAGACTTCGGTCTGGGTTTAGGATTTTGATAATAGTTTTCGGCAAAAAACTTTTTTGAGCAAATTGTTTTTAGTTTTGGCCAGCGATGTATATCAAACATAAAACTCTTTGTTAAAGTACATGTATTTTTTATCTTTCTTTAGAAATTTATTACAAAACTAACACGAAACATCTATACGTTGCCGGAAAATTATTACAGATCGTAAATTAACATAATTTAGTAGAAAGATGATACTATCAGCAAACTACTCAAAAACCTCTCCATTTAGCGTTTCCAGAAAGTATTACAAAATCACAAATTCATATTTCTTTCAAAATTCCAAAAATATTGTAAAAATTAAATAAAATCAAATTTTTTTCAAAATTCTAAGAATATATCAAAAATTATTACAAAATCAAAGATTAAAACTTTTTTCAAAAATTCTAAAAATATTGCAAAAATTATAACAAAATCTAAAATTGAAACTTTTTTCAAAATTCTAAAAATATTCCAAAAATTAGAATAAAATCAAATATTTAAACTTTTTCTAAATTCCAAAAATATTCCAAAAATTCTTAAAAATTCAAACTTTTTTCAAAATTCTAATACTATTGCAAAAATTATAGCAATATTAAAATTGGAAACTTTTTTCAAAATTCCAAAAATTATAATAAAATCACAATTTAAAATTTTTCAAAATTCTAAAAATATTCCAAAAATTTTTACAAAATCAAAAATTAAAACTTCTATCAAAATTCTAAAATATAAAATTCAAAATATAATTCTAAATATAAAATTCAAAAATTCTATCTTTTTCAAAATTCTAAGACTATTGCAAAAATTATAACAAAATCAAAAATCAAAACTTTTTCCAAAATTTTAAAAATATTGCAAAAATTATTACAAAATCAAAAATACAAACTTTTTTCAAAATTCCAAAAATATTTCAAAAACTATAAACAAATTCAAAAATTTCCATGTCCAATTTCATGTTCAATTATATTTACGTCATTAAAACAGCTAAGTTTTTTTTTCTTCAAAAAATTGGCTAAAATTGACACACTTGACAACATTTTTTTGACAAACTTATAATGCCATAATTCTCAATAATAATAATAAAATTTCATGTCATGCAAATGATTAATTTTATTTTCTTCTAAAAATGTGAGTTGTATATATATATACAAACTTTGTATTTACCATTCGAATGATAATATTTATTTACATATCGAGGGCTGAAAGTAGAAGACTACGCCTGCGGTTCATAATGAAGCCCGACGCGAAGCGAGGGCTTTTATTGAACCAAGGGCGTAATCTTCCTTTCAGCCTGAGTGTATGTTAGAGCATTCAAATCCGAATATTCGAGTATTCGAATAGCCGATTAATTTGGGTATATTTTAAGTATTTGTTATTCGAATATTTATACGCGAATATTCGAATTTTTTTTCTCCCAAAATATATTGGTTTTCCATCTCTTCATTCCTTTTTCAAACTTCGAAACTAAAAAATTTCAATATTTTAAGGGAAATAATTTTATTACAAAAAGTGCTTGACGTATAAACTCCGCTTAATATAGCAGTCAAACAACCTTAATAACCATATTTCTATATCTTGACAGTTGACACTGGAGTTATACCACAACTGAACGAATATTTTGATTAAGAAAAGAAAACTGCTGTGAAAACTTTCTCGCCTCCTCAGCATTCAAAGATGTAACAGATCCTAGCGTTGAAAACAGTGATAATCAGTTGCAGATATTTTGTAATATAAATGACGCATTTGCAGTCAACAATCAAAGTAAAAATATATTGCAACAAAAGCTGCAACTAGCGATTAGCTCAATTACCGATTCCACGGCATGAGATACAGTAATGAAAATCGCTGTTAATAGTTTAAAAAAACATTTTTGTTATTTAAATTCGTTCAAAAAAAGAACAGATAAATTGGACAATTTGAATAATGCTCTATTGACTATCAGCTACACTTCAGCAAAAACTGAAAGGGGTTTCTCTACGGCGGGATATCTGAAATAAGAAGTAGCCTAAAATTTAAACATCTAAATGCGAAGACGCATTCTTTTTTAAATGCATATTTCAAGAAAATAAATAAAATAAAATGCATAATATGTTAAACCTGTTTGATTTTATCCATAGTTCTTAGTACTTCTTTTACTATTCGAATACTAACCGAATATTCGGATATTTAAAGAAAAAAATTTTTGATATTCGGATAAGTCAAAATGTCGAATAACTGAATGCTCTAGTGTATGTACAACGTTTTACGCACAATTGCACAACTTAATTGTAGAATAAATCAATTTTTGCATTTTTTAAACTCGCTAGACATTTTGAAAATTACTAAACATGCCATGATTTTCTCTATAAACTTCATACAATAATTTATTTGTTGTACGAGTAAACCGTAAAATTCACTTTTGCGATTCAAAAATTGTACATAAAACAGGCCTTTTTTTCCTATTGAAATAATAATGCTAAAAGTGAAATAACAATGCCTAAAATAGAAATAACAATTCCTAATAGACTAAGAGCCTGCGACGGCCAGACCTTCGTTATTTTATAAAAGCTGAAAGTTTAACTGCGCATACCCCCTACTTAGGTAGGAACGACATTATCTGTTATCTATTCTCTGCCAGACACCCTTAAACTTTAAAGTTTAATGGTGTCTGGCAGGGGGTTACCACGATTGTAAGTGTCGGGCAATGGGTGACGTGACTTCTAATACTATTCCGAAGAATACATAAAAAAATTAGCTTTTATACTTTCACGAAACTTTGGAGGCCCCTTTGGAACCTGCTCCCTGCCAAAGCCACTATGACCCAAACTTCATATGTCGCTTATCGTTCCTACCTGAGTAGGGGGTATGCGCAGAGAAACTTTCAGCTTTTATAAAATAACGAAGGTCTGGCCGTCGCGGGCTCTTACTCTATAAAGTTATTGTATTACTATTATTTTGAAAAATTACTTTGATAAAATAATTTTCCAAAAAAATATTTTACTATTTTGTGTAAATATATGTGTTTTTATTTATGCAAATAATACAGAATCTTACTCGTACAAAAAATCTTGTATGCAATTCAGGCATAAAGTATCTTTTTTGCTTTCGAGTGATTGTTTCTCTCGGCTAACGCCTCGAGCAACAATTTCACTCTCAAGCGGAAAAGACATACTTTATTCCCTTAATACATAAATAGCTATTATTTTACACTGATATCTAAAACGACATTTTTCGAATTATTTATGGTACAAAAAGTTCAACTTTAATGTCCTAGGACTTTATAATAAAATTTTATAAAGTCCTAGGACGTTAAAGTTCAACTTTTTGTACCATAAACGTTGAACTTTAACGTCCTAGGACTTTATAAAATTATTAATTAAAGTTCAACTTTTTGAGCAAAATTTAAAACTCATTTCTTTTTATTTTAATAAATTTCCAGTATGAAATAAAATTTTGTATTTATCTCAAACAAAAAGTGTTTTAAAATGTACTCACTAGTAATTTCGGCCTCGGCTAGACGCCTCGGCCGTAAACAACTAGCTCCTACTTTAAAGTTTCACTTTTCGTTCTAGATAAATAAATAACTATTATTTCATACTGATATCTAAAACGACATTTTTCGGATTATTTATGGTACAAAAAGTTGAACTTTAATGTCCTAGGACTTTTTAAATTTTATAAAGTCCTAGGACGTTAAAGTTCAACTTTTTGTACCATAAACGTTGAACTTTAACGTCCTAGAACTTTATAAAATTTTATGAAGTCCTAGGACGTTAAAGTTCAACTTTTGAGCAAAATTTAAAACTCATTTCTTTTTATTTTAATAAATTTCCAGTATGAAATAAAATTTTGTATTTACCTCAAACGAAAAGTGTTTTTAAAGGTACTCACTAGTAATTTCGGCCTCGGGTAGACTTTAAAGTACTTTAAAGTTTCACTAACAGTGAGAATAACAGTGGGGAATATACGAATAACAGTGGGTATAAACGAAAAACATTGCTGATAATACGAATAACAGTGGGTTTTAACGAATAACTTTGGGGATTAGATGAATAACAGCGGTAAAAGGTGTAGATAAATAAATAACTATGTTTGTTCTAATTTTACGATTATTTTAATTATTTTACGGGTGAGTATTTTACGGGCGGTAAAGTAGAAAATTATACTAATGTTTTATATAGCAACGGGTTTTTATTTTACGGGCGTTAAAATCAACTTTCCGCCACGATAACTAGGATGTAAAATGTGTATTACGATTCATTTGTGCGTAAATAAATATAAACATAGGAATGTGGTTGGTTGGAATGAAATTTATTCGGTTCCTTGGACACTTTGTAAATGCTAGGATATATAAATACCTGGTTCTATGATTTATTATTTCTAAGCGCCATAATTTCATAAATAAGAGGCATGGTATTTTACGAAAAATATCCTTCCTTTTAGTCATATTTTGTTTTCTAATAAGTATACAATATTTTTTCAACAAAGTTATTTCTCTGTTCCTAATTAGTCATGCTACGTACCCTATATTTATAAATTTTATTGAATAATATTCATAATAAGTCCTTAGTGATTTTTTGCAAAAGTATTCCTTATAAATATATATTACACCTACCTTATTCACGGTTGAAAATCAACGTAAATTAAGCATGGAATAGAATACCATATTAAGCATAAAAAAACCTAGATTTCTATCTGTGCATATTTTATTATTATTTTGATGACATGAAATGTAATTGAACAAACAATTTGACATGAAATATGGTTCTATTCTATCCAGCTTCAGCTACTCCCAACTTTACGCTAAATGGAGAAGTTTTCTAAGAATTTTTCTGGACCACATATTTGGAGTTGAAAAATATCAGGTTGCTTCATGTTAAATGTAGTTTTTTGACAAAAGTTGTAATTATTGAAAATAAGCAATTAGAGGAAAGGTGCTAATTAAAGGATAGGTGTTCTAAGATGGCTTTTGGGCTAATAGGAACAGCGGGGTTGGAAAATATCAGGCAATGTTATATGAAATATCGTTTTCTACAAAACTTGAAATGTTATGGAAAAGAAGCATTTACGCTAAAGGAAATGGTTTTCTGGATCAATAGGAGCAGTTGGTATGGTAAATATCAGCTTGTGTCAGTTGTAATTATTGAAAAACAGCATTTACTAAACGAAAAAGTTTTCTATCAAAGAAACAAATGTTTCAAGAGACTCTTTTCCCATTTTGTGCATTTTTGCTCAACAGATTTTAGACCTACGGCAAACTTCAATAAATAGTATAATGTATAGAATTTTATAAAAATCGAATGAAAGGGCTTAGCAGCAGTGATTAACCCCATAACAGTTATTTGTTAAATTTTACTCCAAATCTTTTCCATTCACCGCATTAGACCAACAATATTTTTATTGCCATTTTAAAATCGGTTCAGTAGTTTCTCATTAATCTTCTAAGTCTTTTAGAACAAAGTAGAATAATATTACATCGTTAATATTATAAAAACCCAAAAATTTAAATACTATGATGACGCATGCATAAGTTTTATATAAATCAATCGTTGGTTCGGGCAAAAACCTTATAAATTAATAAATGCAAACAACTTATTCATATCTTTGTTAAGCCGTGCATTCACATAAAACAGAAACAGAAACAGAAACCGAATTTCATACAAATTTGACAGCAACAGAAACAGAAACCTAATTTAGAAACAGAAACAGAAACTGAAAATTCGTCTGTTTTGTCTGGACCAGAAACAATTAAAATTTAATTGTTTCTGGTCCAGAAACTGTCACGTGACCATATTATTTTAAATTTATGTAACGGGATTGTACATTATTTTAAGAAATAAATATTTAGTCAAAAATAATTTACGTTGAATTTAGCTCGATTTTTTTTGATGGATATTATTATGTGCGATAACGAAAAAACTAAATTTCTTCTTCACTATACATTACAAAATTGTGTTATTTTTTTATTTATATGAATGAAAAATAAAATACACAGTTTATTGAATTACAATATATTTTTTATATTAATATAATTTTTTCAATTTTAATTGGGTTAAATATATATGGATTGGGTTAAATATATATATTTTAATTTTGGCATATATAATATAATATGACAGCTGCCATCTTAAAATTCGGTTTCTGTTTCTGTTTTATTATTCACCACCGTCAACCAAATTAGAAACAGAAACGGAAACTGAAAATTCTCAGTTTCTGTTTCTGTTTCTGTTTTATGTGAATGCACGGCTTTATACATTGATATTAAAATTTAAAAAATGCCACGTAAATATAACAAAAATTAATTGTTTTTTGTTTCAATATACCTAATTTGGAACCTGTTCCAGTATCGTAAGTTAAAGATTTATGTTCGTAGTTTATATTATGAATACAATGCAACATCTTTGATTGACTGACATTTTAATCAAGCAACAAAAGTTTTGGGTATGCACTAGACTAAGATATATATATATATATAAGTACACATTAATTTTTTTTAGCTCTGCAATGCGTATAATATACAATGCGTATATTTGTTAATAAAAATTTCTTTCCAATTCAAATCTCTAGAATTTCTTAACAGACACTTATCTCGCACCAGAATTTATGTAACTTCCTAAATTTATCGATCTGAGAAACAACTGTAAAATATTCAAAACTGTTTATCTCAAAAACAAATTTTTAAATTTAATTTATTATTCAGTAATCTCGTGTTAAAATAAAACGAGTATACTAATAGTGTATTTGCTAATAGTCAGTTATTTTTAGTTTATTTCTTCTGATATTTAAGGCGGTCGAAAAATTATATTGAAAGCAAAACATCTATATGTATATATGCAAATGAAGTTGAATTAAAATTAAATGTATTGATACTTTGAATTGATTTTGTTGTTATAGGTTATGTTTTGACACGTCAATAGACTACATTAAATTGCAAATTCTACGGCGTCTGATATAACTTAGAGGCTTATAGTACATTGAATTATATTCACACCATAATTGTGAATGAAAACTTTTTGTCTTCATATGTTGTTGATATAATAATTCTCTTAAATCCAATTAAAAAAATATATGCATGGGTGTGATTTTAAACAAGTTGCTTTTTCGAAGAAACTCGTTTAATTTGTATAATGTTTTCTTTTTTGTGAGCTGTATGTGACCTTTTATGAAAGTGGAGATATCAAATGATTTTATATTTGGAGTATTTGTGTTTTAAGAGAAATGTTCTAACAACTTTCGGTTCAAAATTTGGTCAACGCTTTCTTAACCGTGGATTAGTTTTTACAAGAAAATGATCACAATCAATGTATCTTGGCGTTAGAAGTTAGAGTCGAGTCCTTTTCTACCACAATCGGTTTATTTGTTTTTGAGTGGTTTTCAAACAACTGTAATTCATTTTTTTTTTCAAATATCATGAGAATGAAACATGCTATGTAGCTCATTGACCTACCGTCTTGTTTGTCATCGTGTCAGCTATTTGTAATGCAATTTAAATAAACAAACAGATAAATTTATCAATTTAACTCTTGAAATTAATGCACAGGATTATTTAACTAAACTAAATTTATTTCTTGTTGTTCTACATAAAATCCAAACAGTTACATGCTTAATTGGAGAAATATAAAAAAATTTGCATAGAGTTATAACAAAGCTTCGAAAACAACAATAACTGTTCGCCAGCCAATTTATAAGCATATAAGAAAAATTAAGTGGTTACTACACTCACACCTTTGTTTATTACTAGTATTCGTTTCTTTAATCATTTGAATTTCGGATTCACCTTTCGGATTAACGGGTGATTGGGCCATCGAATCCTAGCCAGTTTCCAGATGACATCTGTCTATTTACACACACACATACGGACATGCAGCAGAAAATACAGAAGCTATCAACCCTTGCACATGAAGTTGGTCTCAACATTAATATCAGAAAAACAAAGGCTATGAGATTGAACACCAAAACGATAACACCAATTACCATCAACAATGCACAAGTGGACGAAGTTGACAAATTTGTGTACCTTGGTTGTACTGTAGCAAAAACAGGCGGGACTGAAGAAGATATCAGTCAGCGTATTAACAAAGCCAGAAATACGTTCAATATGCTTCACAAGATCTGGAATGCATCCGTCCTGTCAAGAAAGACAAAGCTACGAATGTTCAATGCATGTGTCAAGTCAGTACTGCTGTATGGGTGTGAAACGTGGAAACAAACAAGAAAGATCACAAATAAACTACAGGTGTTTGTGAACAAATGCCTGAGAAGACTGATCAAATGCTTCTGGCCAAACACCATCAGTAACCAGGAACTTCTACGGCAGACAGAGCAGTTAGACATTGAGGACGAGATAAAACAAAGAAAATGGAGATGGATAGGACATACACTGAGAAAATCAGTCGAAGATATAACAAGGATGTCCCTAGAGTGTAATCCACAAGGTAAAAGGAGAGTTGGAAGACCACCCATGACATGGAAGAAAACGGTGCTAGCTGAAGCAAAACAAATTGGCAAGACATGGGGTGAACTGAAAGCGATTGCCCCCAACAGAGTTAGATGGTCCAGTCTAGTAGACGCCCTATGCTCCTAAATGGAGATAAAGGAAAAAAAAAAAAAAAAAAAAAAAAAAACACTCACACCTGCTCATTATGTAGACAATGCCATCTTAAAGTTTAAGCCAATAACCTCGTAGCCTACTAATTGAAATGGTTTGAACTAATTAAAAAACTGCATTCAGCTACATCTTCAAGAGTCGAATTCAGTTTAAGTTTAAGTGTATTTTAACTAAAAATATAAAACCAACTCCTTTAGCTGAAGAAGCTCTTTTTTCAGTAACAAAATAGTATTTTGACAACTACTATCAATCAATATGCTGTTGAAAATGACACGGTTATAAGGAGCTTTGTTCATGCTCTTTATATGAATCTGTATCAAGTGCTTCGACATGGATATATTGATTATAAAGCTCAATGACACCCCACTTGACCGGGTTTAAAATGAATTTTTTTCCCCCTCTCTATTTCCCCCCTTAATAAATATAATTTTTAAAAACTCTTAAAAGTTTTTCACAAAGATTCTGTTTTTATCAAACGGTACTATACGTATGAGTTATGACGTATCCCATTCATAGTAATTTCGAAACACGAGACATTCAAATATAAAACTGGTCATTCCCGTTCAAACCGGGTCGGTTGGCAAGCCACTTTTAATTAAAACCACTCAACATTTTTGATGCCACAAGCTAATGTGTTTTTGTTCAAATTAGTATATTCCAATACATAAATAAACAAAGTTTTGATCTCATTTCCAACCTTTCCAAGGTACAATTCGAAGAATGTCTTATATAAATTCCACTTACTCGCATTATAAGTATTAAAATTACTTAAAAATGCTTCAAGTTTCAGATTTTAAGAAACCGTAAAACGTAAAATCATTACAATGTTAACTTGTCCCGAAACAATTATTGTAAGAATTACAAATTAAAACTTTTTAGAACTTTACACTCTATAAAATCGTTTATAAACCAGTTAAAAACTAACCTCAAATGAATTTAAATTTAGTTCAGCTCAAGGTCTATTAAAGTGAAAAAACACGGTCAGACCACAAAAAAACTCCAAACTTAATACAAAACTGAAATTGTATTTGGTTTCAGATATAACTTTTATGACTTCCATTAATTAATTTTCTAATAACTTTATCGAAAATATAAATTAAAATCTAACAAAAAAATATATTGCCAGTCCGTGACATTATTATTTATATATTTTTGTTTTTGATCAAAATGAGTGATATTTATTTATGAGTCGGAAATCATCAATTATGGTGACGTTTATATTTTGAACGTTAATTTTTGAAAATATCAATTGTAGTTTAGGTGGAGTTGAGTCGACTTTTTGTGTCTAACCTAAATATATAAAAAACTAAATATTAAACTTACCAGTAATTGTCATTTTAATGCTTTTGTATTTTTATGCTGGTTTTCCTGAAATAAATAAAACATATATATTTTAAAAACATAAAAATTGGAGCTTAGAAAGTTACTTTAAATTTAAATAAATAAAAAAAATAATACAGGTTTCGATAGCTTACTTATATAACTAGGTATTTTAAATTACTTTTTTCTCACAAACCTCTGTTGTTTTAACACATGATGGTTTAATTACGTTGCGATTCTACCGGCATAGACAACGTTTTTATTACCTAAATTAATGTCGTTTTCTTTTTACCAAAAAAATTGCCTTAACACGCCCATTTTCGATCTAGATCGAATTTTTTTGACATTACGTATTCTATTTGACAAAAAAAAGTAATCTTTTTGCCCTGAAAATAAATCTAGATTTTTTCGTAGAGCAAGTTGTAAATGCAATAGAGTTGCACAAATACATTTACACATCTATCAAAATTTGTAAACAAACAAGACGCCATTTAGTTATTAATATGTTTTTTAAGTTAAAAAAAAGTTATTGTTTTTAATAAATGTTATGTTTAGATCGTGTTTTAAATTAAAAACTAATAAAAATTATTTAATTAAATACAATTAATTACCAAAACATTAAATGACAGTTCACAAACACAACTACACAACTAGATCAAATTTTGTCATATTCTTTTTATGAAAAAAAAATCACTCTTTCTGCTCTGGCAAAAAGAAAACGACATAAAATCAATAATTTGTGACTTTTTTGAATTATCAACGATTTTAGCATAAACTGTGTAACAAATGAATTGTATCAATATTAATAAAAGTTGATCATAATCTTCTTTTCATAAGTTTCATCATAATCACTTCATTAGTCACTGTCCATCAGTCCATAAAGACACTGAAAAAATTGCAAAATCAAATTTTTACCACAAGTGAAAAATCGGAAGTTGGATGCAGAACTATTGTGGACCGTACTAAATGATTATGTACAAAGTTTCATCCAATTCGATTATCAGGTATAAATGTTATCAAGCTATAAAAAACAGGTGCTCGGGAGAACACCCTTCCCCTCTCCCCGCTTTGCACAACATCGCTCCAAAACGCATCAGTTCCCTGACATACATATTTGCATCTATTTTAAAGTGTCAACAAAATACATTCACGAACGAATGTAGTATGCTCCCAACAAACATTAAAAACAAAGTGACAAAAACCACCTGTTGTATGGTGAGGGAATCCTTTGTCCAATGTACCCCAAGGCTAATAAAATATTTCTCATATTCATTGAAACCTTTTGAAACCTTTTGAAAATTTTGAAATTGTAGGCTACAGTAAGGAGAAACACTTAAAAAAAACTTTTTATCCGGAAGTGACAGACCGGAAATTGATATGCAGAAATATTGGAAACAGTACCAAAACCTTATATACCGAGTTTCATTAAGATTAAAAGCTAGGGTCAGAAGTTATTGAAGATTAAAATTAAGACGTGTTCGTCTATTATAATACGTATTATAATAGGCCAGTAAAAATAGTATTTGAACAACAAAAAAATTCGTTACAGCAAACTGACAGCGGGATATTGTGGAACACGATATTGTAAAAGAGGAAAACATAAATCGAACCAACAGCTGCTATCCGGGGGGGAGTGGGGTGGGTTTTTAGGGGTTGAAGACAGTTTTTCGTGATTTATGGCTAAACCGTGCATCCTATCAAAAAGAGTCATATGTAAAAGTTGTAGGAAATGAAATGATCTACATTTTTTGCACGGACCATTTTTACCCTTACCTCAAAATTTTTCGAAAAAAATGTGAAAAACCGATTTTTTTCTTTTTTCTTTTTTTCTTTGACAAAAAAAATTTTTCGAAGCTCAAACGTTGACAAAAGATACCTCTATTTATTGCAAAAATGCGGTAATTTTTTCGGAGGGAAATATTTAGACGTTGTTGTTAAATTTGATTTTTTTCAAAAAAAAAACAAATTTTTAACTGCGATTCCTCTTAAAACTACGCCTCCTTCAGAGTTCTGTTTTGGCTGTTTGAAAAAAGAAATAAATTTAAATATGCAAATTTCAAGTTATTATTTCACACAACTGAAGGCAATTATATACCAGGAAATGAGAACTGATTTCCATTATACGGATTAAAGCTATAAACAAAAACTGGACTAGGCGTTGATATAACTGATAAAAGACTCATTGAAATAAAGAGAGAAAACTGCTATCAACAAGAGGAGTCAGTAGCAGACGTTATGGGTTAGACCATTTTGAGGAATGAAATTCATGAAGCCGAACTCTTTAGCTGGTCTTCAATTTTGAACGTGTGATCCTTTGAATTATTTAATGCGAAAACAGTTTTGGGTTTCTCTGAATAAAACTTACAGGGTAGGTTACATTAAAACTTTTTCGTGTTTCGGGTAGGATCAAACTACCCATATCAATAAAACGGTTCCATCATGAGTATTAGACACGTTACCACTGTCCAACCAAGGCAATGGTTCGACCCATTTTAAATTTGATGTTTAAGTTTTGAAAATTTTTTCATCATTATATTAGGTAGATTTAATATAAAAATCTACCTATTTTCTGGTTGCCATAAGGTTGCATTATGTACTCGTTTCGTCATCATTAGACAATTATAGGTTGTTTTTCGTTGTGAATTATTACTTTCTTAACCCCACTATGGAGGAATTCATAGAATAAGAAATATTATTAATCTGTAACATCCCATGTCACTTGTGTAGTTATTGTTGATTGGTTCCAATGGATGTGTAATCAGTTTTCAACTCAACGTCTTTTTTTTTTTTTTTTTTTTTTTTTTTTTTTTTTTTTTTTTAAGGCGTTCATGCTCCCAGGTTAATCAGCTTTGAATATTCCCCACGGTCATTCGCAACAGCGACATAATTACCATTTTTTTAGGGTCGATTTTTTTAAGGTCGTTTATTACGTCAGTCTCCCATTGTAGTCGTGGTCTACCTCGCGGTCTACCACTCCCTGGGGTACTAACGTACATTTTTCTAATCATTCCAGACTGTGAATCGGCTCGTAGAACATGCCCAAACCAAGCAATCCTATTAGAACGGATACAACCTATTATATCAGGACCCTCAAGAAGGTCTCTGATCTCAAAGTTATACCGGGTTCTATACTCTCCATCGTCTGTCTTAAGTGGACCAAAAATGTAGCGTAGGATCTTACGCTCAAATACAGATAAATGCGATTCGTCATTTTGTGTAAGGGTCCACGTTTGTGACCCATACATCACAACCGGTCTAATCAATGTCTTGCATAACTTGAGCTTGGTGTTAGTTGATACATACGGTGATCCAAGGAGAGGTTTAATTGAGTAGAAAGTTCGATTACCTGCAGCGATTTGAGCTTTAATATCTGTAAGTATGCTGTTGTTTGAGTCAAGCATTGATCCCAAATATTTAAAAGATTCAACTCCCTCAATTCGTTCATCGCCGCACATCAAATCTTTCTTCTCAGCCTCTCTTGAAACATTCATATGTTTGGTTTTATTGTAGTTAATTTGCAGACCAATTTTCCTAGGACCACTCTCAAGCGACTTGAAAGTCTCACTCATAACAGCTTCACTTCGGCCGAGGATGACAACATCATCAGCGTAAGCAATCATCTGTACTGAGTTTATTGACAAGATATTGTTATTAGTCGGTAGTTTCTTTTGACGGCACACATATTCCAAGGCTAGATTAAAAAGTATAGGAGAGATAGCATCACCTTGTCTTAAGACGGAGTCGACTTTAAAAAACTTTGATATTTCGTTCTCTACTCGTACACAGCATTGAGAGTTCTGTACTGTCATTTTGCATAGTGACACCAGTTTACCAGGAATTCCCATTGACACCAGAGCAGACCATAGAGTCTCTCGTTCGAGAGAGTCGTAGGCCTGCCTGAAATCAATGAAAAGTTGGTGCACAGGTATGTTGAACTCTCGACACTTTTCCAAAATCATCCTTATCGAGAAAAGTGCATCGGTGGTACCTCGGCCCCGCCGGAAACCACACTGATATTCTCCAAACAGTTGTTCTGCAAAAGGATTGATTTTGGATAGCAAAATGTAGGAAAAGATCTTATATGCTGTGCAGAGGAGGGCGATTCCTCTGTAGTTTGCACATTGTAGGCGATTACCTTTTTTATGGATTGGTATCAGCATAGCTGTGTTCCAGTCCTGTGGCATGGTTTCAGTCCTCCAGATCATTTGAACAAGTTCAAACAATCTTAAGGATAGAGTTTCGCCACCATGTACAATCATTTCGGATGTTATATCGTCGATACCAGGTGCTTTATTGCATTTTAATTTTGACAGCGCCGCATCGAATTCCTCTCTGGTGGGTTCTTCTACATGTACCTTTGACGCACGAATAAGCTTAGCTCGTCGCCCGACTTGTTGCTGGTCACTTAAGTTGAGAAGATTCTCAAAATAAGCGGCCCAAGTATCTAAAATATTTTTAAGGTCTACTTGTAGCTCCCCATCTCCATTTTGAATAGCAGTCGATCTAGTTTGAGGGCCCTTCTTTAAGGTTTTAACCTGTTGAAAGAAGTTACGCAATTGATGTTCCTTATTGAAGCTTTCAATCTCCTCACACTGTCTCTTCCACCATTCTCTCTTCGTTCGTCTACATAGCTTTGTAACGGCTTGTCTTGCCAGTTTATAATTCTCCTTCGTGGACCTGGTGTTGCGTCCTTGTAGACACTTCAGATAGCAATCTCTTTTGTATTGAATAGCATCAAGGCATGCTTGATCCATCCATGGCTTCTGGGAGTGGTTCTGTGGTCGTCCAAGTATTCCCTCAGCAGCGCTTAAAACAGCATCTTTGAGCAAATACCATGACTTATCGACGTCTCCATTAATGGTTTCTGATTTCTCCAATGTTTCGGCAATATGGATTTGATATCTCTCTTCTGTTTCAGCATTCTTTAATGATGAGATGTTAAAACGTTTCCGTTGATTGAATTTTGGAATGCCTGGATCTGGGAAGTGGAACCTTATCGTTGCACATACAAGGAAGTGGTCACTTCCAATGTATGCACCTCTAAAGGATCGCACATCCAGAATGCTCGAAAAGAAACGTGTTGTTACTAGAACGTGATCAATTTGATTTCGAGTATTTCCATTCGGTGAGACCCAAGTCTGCTTATGAATCGATCGATGCGGAAAGAACGTACTGGCAATTCTCAAATTATTTGATAATGCAAACTCAGTCATTCTCTCACCATTATCATTCGAATTAAAATGCAGGCTGTTGGGACCCACCACATTTCCATAAGAGATATCTCTTCCAACCTGTCCATTAAAGTCACCAAGAACCATAATGAAGTCGCGTGTTGGTGTTTGTTTCATAACCTCTTCCAGTGCTATGTAGAAATTATCCTTCTCGTCGACGGTCTTAGCTTCACAAATAGTGAGGTTATTAAAGTGATAATTCACCACGAGAAACAACCTATAATGGTCTAATGACGAAACGAGTATAGTAGAATTTTTTTGCCAGCGAATTTCTGACAGCTAGGACGCAGCAAGAGATATAAGATGAGACAAAAAGTAAAACAGAGATGTATTATTTATTTTGGGATAAATTTGTTTTCAAAACAATTATATTAGTTAAATTTCTACTTCTAGTTCGTACCACTTGTTTGTTGTGTTATTTGTTTCCATAGTTGTCGTTATTTTTATTATAATTATTTTTAATTATCAAAATTTTGTTACATTGCCTACAAAATCATTAATATTTTTACTAGTTTTTGGTTTTCTATTATAATTGGTTGAATTTCAATAGTAATATATTAATTTTTATGAGTTTTTTTTGTCCATTTCGATGGGACCCCCATAGTTTTTTTTAATATTTTAATCGAGACACTGAATGTGCAAACAATATGCGCATGTGCATGCGCATGTGCAAATAATATGCGCATAACAAACAAATTTTGTGTTCGCTGGCAAAAAAATTCTACTATACATAATTCAACCTTAAAGCAACCAGAAAATAGGTAGATTTTTATATGAAATCTACCTAATATAATGATGAAAAATCTTTCAAAACTTAAACATCAAATTTAAAATGGGTAATTTCCAAAGAAAATTGTTAATAATGTTGAGATGTCATCATTGTAGAATAAACTGGCCAAACTTCCCACGCTGCGTGGGAACGTCCCACATTTCACTGCGTTGTCCCACGGAGTAATCTGTCCCACGAAGCGTCCCACGAAATAAATATTTGCACCACAATGTCAAAATTCTCGAAATTCCAAATTGTCGAAATCAACAAAACCTTACGTATACGTATTGTTTCTGCAACATCTCATATTGTAAGCAATGGTTTGAAAATTGTTTAATATGATTTCACAGTTCTTACCAGAAAAGAAATTAGTAAAGTAAAGTCTGAATATAGTCAGGGTGTGATCAAGGCCTGATCAGTCCAGGAAAAGCTAGCACAATCTGATGCGGTCCTGATTTAGAATAGCTTTACAGAGTAACCCTTATTTGAATATATTCGACCCTGATTTGTTTTTTTGTATTTGCGGTTATAACCACCAATTAGGTATTGTATTGGGTATTGTATGAGCGGTCCATATTCTAAATAATGAAATTATAAGTTCTGCTGATTTAATACCAATCGATGTTAATCACATTAATTCCAACACTAGAACGAACATAGATGGAACATAGATGTACAAACCACTGAAGGTACATTTTCTAGTGGCTGGAGAAATGATTAAAATAATAGAATTTTTTGAAGACCTCATAATTTATGCACAATCATAGATAGAAAATTTCATCATAGCATCAAACTAATTGAGAAAACTCATCTATGAATCGTTTTGAAAATACATCAAACATTAAATAATTTGAACGAAAATTTTCAGGAAAGCCTAAATTCAGGATATTTACCACTCGCTGTAAAAATCGATCAAAGAAAGCTTAAACATATCGGATAACAGTGTTTCTCAACTGATTTCATGCTTCGAAATTCGGACCAATAAATATTTTAAGATTCTATTGCGGGTCTCTAAATCTAAAGCTTTTTCTCTGTAAAATAAAACAACAATATGCTTCAATATTCTATGATACATAGTTACTTATGCATTAAGGCCGTAAAGTAGATCTTTTTAGCTTGAGAGTAAAATTGTTGCTCAAGGTGTCAGCAGAGGGCCATAAACACGTTCGAAAGTAAAAAACTTATACTTTATGCCTGACATACATACAAAGATTTTTGTAAGAATAAGATTCTGTGTTGTTTGCAGAGAAAAAATACGGATGTGTATAAAATTTATATAAAGATGTTTTTTTCCTAAATTTCTATAGCAACTAATTTTTTTTTTGGAAAGAAAATATTAGTTACAATTTAGGAGTAAGATAAGAACGATATTTTTTATTTTGGTTCCTGCATTTAGGAATCTTATATTTTTAATGTTAACCCCGCTGAAAGAATTGAAGAATAAATTATTTTTCTAAATGTTTTGTTCAACTATGCAAGTTTTTTTATAAATAAAATAAAAAGGATGACGAAAAAGTACTACCTAGTTTACTTTTCCCGCATATAGAATGAAATAAAATAAAAATAAAGTCAACTCCAAAGGAGTGAAAACAACAAAAATTAAATTTTACTCTTACCAGGAAGAACGATATAAAAAAAGTAAAAATTATAATTTGTTAATACTATTTGGAGGAAAGTGGAAAAGCGAAACTCTGGTAATAAATATAAAGAAATTTTTGTAATATATATGTAACAAAAATGGACAATCCACTTTGATGATATTAAAACTTTCATTAAGAGGAAGTCTTAAGAATGGGCACGATGCATATTTTTAAATAGTTTAAAAAATTATACGTTTTCTATGAGAATGTTAAAAGAATAGTTGAGTATTGTTTACCAAGAACCAGTGCAGCATCTACATAAATAGTATTCTCCATTGTAAATAATGGAGAGTGGAATGAGAGATAATAGGCTGAATTTTCGTATATACCTTCATTTTGGCGTTAAAAATTGCCTCAAAAGTCTCATAAAATCTTGTGTCTGCGTCGTAAGTTATTCAAGTTCAAATGTAACAAAAAAACAATTTTTCGCGATTATCTTGGTTTCTATTGCTCCCAGTGGCGAAGCGTCGGTATAGACACACTAGACAGTGTCTACCCAAACATAATATAAATATGAAACTTTATTTTCATATTGTTCGCATAATGTCGACTTAATACTATTTTGTCAAACGTTCTAAGAAAATCATTAAGTTTTAATACAATAATTAGAACAAAAACAATTCAGCTATGTTCCCGAAACTTTAATACAAACGTTTCCCAGTTTCATGTACAAACAAACAAAAATGTTTTTCTCACTGCAGTAGACATTTCAAATTATGACTACCAAAATAAGCAATAGCAACAACAACAAATTTTCAACTTTTGTTCCTTCTTGGATAGACAGTTTTGTTTCTGTCTATTTGGGTTTCCAAATTTGTTGAGAAACATCAGTAGACGTTTCAAATTATGACTACCAAAATAAGCAATAGCAACAACAACAAATTTTCAACTTTTTTTCCTTCTTGGATAGACAGTTTTCTTTCTGTCTATATTTGTTTTGTTTCCAAATTTGTTGAGAAACATCAGTAGACGTTTCAAATTATGACTACCAAAATAAGCAATAGCAACAACAACAAATTTTCAACTTTTGTTCCTTCTTGGATAGACAGTTTTGTTTATGTCTATTTCTGTTTATATATTTTGTTTCCAAATTTTTTGAGAAACATATTACGGGAAATATTTTGGACAAAACTTGTAATTATTAGTTAGATGTTTCTTGAGCAATTTTTTGTGTGATTGTGAATTCGATTCTACGACTTCTGAATAACAGGAACAGTTGAAAAATAAATTTGAATCTTTGATTTTGGATTAATTTTTGGAATATTTTTAGAATTTTGAAAAAAGTTTCAATCTTTGATTATGTTATAATTTTTGCAATATTTTTGGCATTTTGGGAAAAGATTGAATTTTTGATTTTGTTATAGTTCTTGCATTAATTTTGGAATTTTGAAAATAGTTTCAATTTTTGATTTTTTAATAATTTTTAGAAAATTTTTGGAATGTTGAAAAAGTTTAAATTTTGGATTTTATTATAATTTTTGGAATATTTTTAGAATTTTGAAAAAGTTTATTTATACTTTTACAAAGAATTTTATGTTTAATATTCATCGCTCCCTAAAACTTAAAACAATGTTTTTGTTAATCTACAATATCCTTTATCTTTTGTACAAAATATTTTTATTTCAAAATTTAAAAAATTTTTAATTTTGATTTAGATTGAACAATCTTTTTTTAAATATTTTGCTTGCCGCAAATAAAAAATATAGTATATGATGCACGGAAATGTGGGTGCAAATCTCGGTTGGCGCTTCGACTCACAAACTCCACATACGTCCAAAAACCTTAGCTTCCGGTCCTCTTATCTTAATATACTATAATTAGTTTCTACTGGCAAATTAATAAAACTTTTGAATATGTCTACCCTAGTTTCAGAAGCACGCTTCGCCACTGATTGCTCCAATGACGTTAACATTTATTATAAAAATTGTAGAGCATAAAATTTTTTCGCCATACGAAAATTCAGCTTATTATCTTTCATTCCGATGCTGACCCCTATTTTATGCTAAAATGTCTGAACTATTAATAAAAGTAGACATTTATGAAGTAAAACATCATTTATTAAACGACATAACTTGGCTGTCCCACGATCTTGTAATAGAAATTTCAAATTAATTAGAATCTTAGAAATTTTTGCATTTTTTCCCACATTTTAACGATTAGGTCAGTTTATTGTAGAAGAAAGCAGACAAAGAGTGAATTGTAAGCAAAGAACAACAAAAGTGTACAGCGAAATATAGAAGTATTTGACTATACAATTAATGAAAATATAAAACAATCTTATAGAAGTTGGAACAAATATGTATAGAATGAAAAATAAGAAATCGAATACCTCGCGAAGTAATCAGGAGGAGCAGTTTGAATAAGGTAAAAAAGGGGAAGGATTTGCTTTTTTTTAATAAAAGTGATGTGACAACATATAGATATCTTTTAAGACTAGGTCTCACAACAACATGCGTTCTGAGGTGTTGGTGGATGTTTTTTGTGGATTGAAGGCATTCCAGACAATTGAATCGGGCAAAGCATTCCATTTGTATGGAGACCAGTAAGTTAGACACAGGGTGTGATTAAAAGTGATTTTGTTTCAAAATAAGTATGCAGATTATTTTACTACCCTCAACTTTATATATATTTTTTCAAAAACATTGGAATTACAAGATTTAGTTAGAAGCAATTGATATTCAAAAAATATTTGAAGAATAGAAGAATAGTAGATAGTGATATCATAGGTTACACACATCTCACGTTAACTCATATTCCAAGAGCAAGGAACAGAGTACACAGGACAGGGTTGTAGCGGCCGTAGATAAAAAATAAAGTGAAAAATCAACTAAATTTGTTCTATTAACGCGGCAACTGAAAAATTTGAGATGATGCACAAAGTTATTTGAGTTTAATTGCTCACAATCTCCCAATAAAATAACTACACAAGTGACTTTAGATATTACAGATTAAAATATTCCCCATCCTACGACTTACACATAGTATGCCCGCGGATAAATATTTCCAAACAATGTATTCCCAAACAATGTATGTGCTTTAAAAGCAAAAATTATTAAAAAAGCTTTCATTTCTAACTAAATGCGGTTCGGTTTTTATTTTCTCTTATAACCGTTATGTGGTTTGAATTCTTATTAATTTATCAAACATAGACAAAGATTGTATAGGTAAGCAACCTTTCTGCCTTTCTAATTTATTAGTTCATTATCTAATATCTCTTACTCATTGTAGACATTATTTGTCATCTAGACTTATAATTAATTACACTTCAGAAAGTTAAACAAAACATGTGTGTAAACTTTTAAAACTTGTAGATTATGTTAACATAAAGTGGTCTCTCTGAATGAACACGATAAATTATATTTTATGATATATCATATCTAATTTATAATTTTGAATGTTATGAATAGACTGAATAAATGAATTTCAATAAATATTGCCAGAGATATACCGAAAAACAGCTTCTTCGCGGATCATTATCTATACTCGCTGCTTAAAATAAAATTAAAAACACTCCAGAAAATCGTTTGTTAAATGAGTGTGGTTTTCGTTTGGTATGTCAAATTTAATCGAAAAAAATCTAAACTTCGGTGACCAAACGAAATTGAAATAAAGCTTTTTTTTTTATATTTGGTTGTGTGAGTGAAAAAATGACATTTCCAAACACATTATTTGTTTAGTAGAATTTTTTTACCAATGAATTTTTGACAGATAGCACGCAGCAAGAGATAAAAGATGAGACAAAAAGTAAAACAGAGATGTATTATTTATTTTGGGATAAATTTGTTTTGAAAACAATAACATTAGTTAAATTTCTATTCCTAGTTCGTACCATTTGTTTGTTGTGAGTTGTGACATTTGTTTACATAGGCGTCGTTATTTTTATTATAATTATTTTTAATTATCAAAATTTTGTTATACTACCTACAAAATCATTAATATTTTTACTAGTCTTTGGTTTCCTATTATAATTGGTTGAATTTCATTAATAATTTATTAATTTTTTGCGTTTTTTTGTCCATTTAAATGGGACCCCAACAGTGTTTTTTAATATTTTAATCTGAGACACTGAATATTCGCACAACCAATTTTCGCATTCGCTGGTAAATAAATTCTACCATAAATGTAATTGTATACACTAACAGGTTTCCAATTTCATTTTAATTGTTATTAGTGAGGAGGACTTGATCTAAGGGATAAATCTTGCTAAACTTTCAAATTTGAAAAAAAAAAATCTTAAATAAAAAAATCTATTTTTTATTGAATTACCAAACTTACTCATACTTTGTTAAAGTGTAGTATTGTGTAGTATTGTATCTAGTACAAACAAATTATGTAAAACAATCGAGGAGTAAAAATTTCGCTGTCAGTTTATTTTGTAAACTTTAAATTGTCTGATTTCAAAAGTAAAAGTTTTCCCAGAGAACTAATTTAACTATATTTGTAATAAATGCTGTTTCCAAAGGATTCCTTTTACTATATAGATAAAAAAAACGTTTTGTAGAAGAAAATTACTTGGAAAATTAATGTACTAAGTACATGTGTATTACAATCTCGAGTCAAAAGTGAAAATCTTACCCCCACTTTTTTGGCATTCCTCGACGTTTTAGGTCATAATGATTCTTAAAAAGCAAAAAAGTTTGGAGAAATCTTGATGATTGGCATCTGTATGTGGGACCAGGATCCCTTGATTACTGATAAGTATGTCAAAAAAATCGTTAAGTAAGTGAAAAGAATGATTTTCATATATTTTGTTTCCCAATTTTTTTGAGAAACATATTATGGGAAAAATTTTCGAAAGTAATTATTTGGATGATATAAAATGTAATTGAACATTAAATTTGTGTCAAAAAAATCGTTGAGTGTGTCAAAGAAATCGTTGAGTGTGTCAAAAAAAAAGATTTTCATTTGTTTTTTAACCAATTTTTTTTGAAAAACATAAAATTAATTTTTTGTATTACATGAAATTGGACATGGAATATGAATCTATCCAGTTTCAATTCCTTCCAAATTATAGGAACAGTTAGAAAATATCAAGTTGTTGCAGATTAAATGTCTTATTTTAATAAAAATTTTGATTACTAGGAAGACGTTTTTTAAGTAATTTTTTGTGTAATTCCAGATTCCACGACTTCTGAATAACAGGAGCAGTTAGAAAATAACTGAATTTTTGATTATGTTAAAATTTATGCAATATTTTTAAGTTTGGTTAAATTACTTCGGTTTCAAGCTTCGATTTTGAATTAATTTTTGGGATATTTTTTAAAGTTTAAATTTTTGATTTTGTTATAATTGCAATATTTTTGGAACTTTGGAAAAAGTTTGAAGTTTTGATTGTGTTATAATTTTTGCATTAGTTTTGAAATTTTGAAAAAAGTTTGAATTTTTGATTTTGTAATAATTTTTAGAATATTTTTAGAATTTTGAAAAAAGTTTAAATTTTTGATTTCTATAATATTTTGAAAGAAGTTTGTAGTTTTGATTTTGTTATAATTTTTGCAATATTTTAAGAATTATGGAAAAAGTTTGAATTTTTGATTTTGTTATAATTTTTGAATTTTGAAAAAGTTGTACTTGTACTTTTACAAAGAATATTATGTTTAACATATATCGTTGACCAAAACTAAAAACAATGTCCTCATAAAAGCCTTTTGCCGAAAACTATACAAAAACCCTTTACACAAACCGAAGTCTTGATATCTCAAAGCCTTGAGTTTTCAGCCCATTCATTTTTTTATTTATCTATTTTTTTCATATCTTTGCTCGACACGATTGCTCAAGTTCTACTCGAACTATTCACTTGAAATTTGGTGGAAATCTTTTTTGCATCTCCCTCTATAGTTTTGACCTTGGATTTTGGAATTTTTTTTTTATTTTTGAAAAATTCAGAGAGGTAGATAAAACGGGTAGGTAAAACAGGGATAACAGAAAAATTTTTTTTAAATCCTCGTTATTTTGTTAACTTATTTTTTTATCCTAGAACCAAACCATATATAGCAACATCTTTATATTAACGACATTTTTTTTTAAATTTTGTATTCTTGAAATGCCAATAAACATTCTGTAAAAAAATGAATACTTAAAAGGTTTCCTACTTTTTTTATCTACTTCTAAAAAACCTAAAATTTAGGCTTAAAATCTAGACTACAACAATTTTGGCTTCTGGACGCCTTAAAGGTTGAAGTAAGTCATAATTAAAGTTATAATTTTTTATTTAGTGCAAAACATTAAAAAATAAATAAATAATATGGGTTGGAGGCTTGATATCTCCGTAGTTTTTTTATTTACAAGCCCTCCGAAAAATTTCTCCTTATATTTATAGGGAAAACTTTATTAAAAAAATGTGTGAAGTGTGAACCTTATCTACATAAGCTCACGTTTGAAGTGGAACTTCTTTAGATGTAGTGGCTTGGACAGTTATAGAAACAATTTCACTGATATTTATTGCTGTTTTTAATAAAGGGCGGTAAATTCCAAGAAATACCAATTTTTTAAAGTTTTCGAAATAAAAATCACCTGATCACAACTGTCACGTTTTTTTTCGGTAAAAAGGTTGTATATTTTGTTCACAGTATTAACAAAACTGAATTGATAATTGTAAATTTAACCTGTCTGCAGTGGCGTAGCTAGCATGGGTGGCACCCGGGGCGGATATTGTGGTGTCACCCCAAAAATAAAAACTGTCAATAATAATAAAAAGCCGATAAACGTAATTTATAATTTTTTTAAATTAATACAAATGAGCATTATTATTATAAGCCCGCAAGTAATTTTTAACTAATTTTAATTTGCTGAAACTCCTCTCACACGAAGCCACTAATACGCAAATAGTCATAAATAACTTTAGTGCGACCGTAAGATTCGGAAGAAATTCTAAAAAATCCCATTCTACGATGAATTTCAAAAAGTCTAGGTACACCCAGTTAGAAACTGTAACATTGGCCGCTTTTAAATGCCTCCTCACCCTTTGTATCTCTATGAGGAGTTCTGTTGCCAATACCGCATCTTAAAAACCAGTAAATTCTGATACCGATAATTTTAACTCTTCACTGTTCGCCAAAAGCTAAGTGTTTGTCTGCACAACCTCGAACAATGAAGCTAAATCTTGAACTGACTTCAGTCTAGTTCGAAGTTCAACACTGAATCGGTCAAGACATTCCAACATGTCCTTTTTAAGTTGACCTCTCAGTGTCAGTCCAACATCAGGTGCAAACTCACCACCCGTTCGTTTTTTGCGTTTTTATGACGAATTCGGCTTTCCATTGGAATGTCATAGTCCTCCGATTTTTCCGCAGCAAGATCTATTGCCTCTTCTACAATGAGACTTCGTTATGAATTGACTCTATTTTTGTAGCTAATTGATCAATATTCAAGCCCATGCTTTGCAATCCAATCTGAGCACAGATATTATTTCTCTTAGAATATCATTCCAAAACAAAAGATAGCAAAGAAACGAAAAATCACATGCTGCATTGATAAGGTTCTGTGCAGCGCCTCTAGTGTCTAAATTTTCTTGTTGTACACTTAACTTCTCAGTTTCAGCCACAATCCCATCAAAATTTTCGGCCAATACTTTTACTGCAGCATAATGAGCACTCCAATGTTAAGAGTATTTTAACAGTTGCTTTGTTGTGTTTAGCAAGTACTTCCCAGCGGCTAATCGAAGCAGAAAAACATGTAAAAATGGCTTCCACTGACGAGTGTTGGCAGTATAAATTAATTGAATGATCTTTGCAGCCCACAAAAATTGCTTTGTTATTTTTTGCTTTAATAATAGCTTGCACTTCTCCATGTATACTACTCATAACAGCTGCATTATCATAACCTTTGGGAGTGACAATTCATAACATCTATACCATCATTTTCAAGATTTTTACACTGAAAAAAACATATCCTATTTCCAATCGAAATGCAGTTGTCTCAACCTCACCGTGCGGGCAGATATGGCGAATCGAAATACGAGATTGATTCAACAACCGTACAATGATAAGCCGATGCAGTTGAGACAATCACATGAAATATTTATGTGAAAATAAAATATAGCTCAATTAATCTCAAATACTTAAATTTTAAAATGAAAAATTCATGATATAAGGCCAAAGAAATATGTTTTCATGGAAATAGTTATTAACTTTATTCAACTACTGTTATATTGGATAGCACTTTATATTTTAATTACACCTCATTCTGTTATCAGGAAAATGTTACTGAGTACTGAGTAGTTGTCCCAATCACGGTGAAATTGTTTGTAAATATCTTTTCTTTGCATGAATAATAAACTGCCATCTTCGAGATGAAGTTATCATTACTTCAATTTTTTTTTCAGTGTAAGAATTTCATCGCTTAAATCAGCGGCTTTTTTCCATGTAAAAGAAAAAATCCAAGGAATACTTCCTTGATTTCCACTTTTCTACCATCAATTTTCACATAACGAATCACTTCTGATATTTGATCAATATGTGAAATGTCAGGTGTGCTATCAAACATAATTCCAAAATATTTAACCGATTTTATTTCGTTGACAAGCTTAAACTTTACGTGGATCGCTAAAACATTTATGAACTCATTTTGTATAACTGGTGACAAATATGATACTTTTGGTGATTTACCATGCTCCAAATTCAAAATGTGTTCTTTTAACACTACATCATACTTTGACAATAGTTTGGTTAGTTCTAAGAAATAGCCTTTATTTGAAGAACTTTGTCCTTCATCATGTCCATGAAATGCTGGGTTTTGTTTAGATAAAAACAAAGTTATATCCAATCTTGATAAAAGATGTTTCCACTTCTGTTTTTTACTTATATTAATTGCAAGGCTGCATCTCGTATCGTTTTATGAATTTTTAACCTCATTTCCAAAGTTTTCCACTTTTCAAAATTCTCCAGATGTTCATTTGAAGTTTCATGCTCGGCCACTTTGGGATTTAGTTTCCACCGCTTCTGATATCCAGTAGTAAATGTTGATTTTGTATTATTATTATTGGTGACAGCAAATACACGACAACAGAAGCAATACAGGACGCAAGTTATTATTTACAGGAGAATAAACAATCCATGGCCGTAGAATTTTTCACCATTATTCATCATTTTATAAAACCATTCTTTAGAAAGATGGCGAACATCATCTTTTATGTCTAACCCGTGTCTAGATACAGTAACAAACGATCCTTCTCTATTTTGAAAATGTTCACTTTCTTTTTTTATGATTTCAATGCGAACATTACCAGAGACGAGTATATTCAAATGTGATACATCTCTTAAGTCCTGAAGTGATTCACCCATGCAAATACTGTCTTCAAAAGTAGAAGCATTAGCGGCATTATCACTGTCATTTTCATTATTCCTTTCTAATTCGTCATCATAGGTTATCATTATTAATTCTGTATTGTTGCTGTTACTTTCCGAAGATGAGCCAATATTCTCTGAAACATTCGTTGCATCAACGTGATAATCAGTTTCTTTTGATGAATCTTGGATATCATCGGGTTTTGTAACATATTTATAGATTTGGTCTTTCTCTGCTGGAACCAACTTTTTCTTTAAAAATTATGAACTCCTCGTGGCATATTTATTTTTTGGGATATTTGCTAAACGAAATCTAAAAAAATATTTTTAATTATAGTATAGGTATCAGCAAAGCATTAATTCTAAATATATTTGTAGGATACATAATAGGTACATAGTTCATAATAAGTACACTGTGTTAACGACTAAATACACCGCCAAGAAAATTAATTTTTTTAAATTTCCTTGTAACAACTTATATTAAATAATATTTGATAAAATGGAATATACAAATCATAGCCTAATATTATAAGGAACTATTTAAAAAAATATAAGTATGAAATCCTAAAAGATATTTTATATAAAGAATTGAAACCAAAATTATATATCCAATTAGAATCATGCTCAATAATTTACAAAATCGAATGTGATTTTTGTAAAAAATTTTACATCGGGAAAACCGGAAAATGTTTTACAGACTGATTTAAGGAATACCTGCCTAAGAAGAAAAATAAACAAAATTTAAAGTTTATTTTTGCAAACCATTTACATAGTTAATAACAATAGCTACACCACTTTTAAAAAAAAATTGAAGGCTTTACATTTATGTAGCCAAGGATCTTTAAAAGAATCACTTGATGAGTTTGAAATTTCCAAGGGATTTAAAACCCAAGAAAATGTAATTTTAAATGATAAACTTTCATTTATTTCTAATATATAAATATATAAAACTGAAAACGAACAGTATGCATCAACCTACAAAAATTTGCAAAACTGCAGTGATTGCATAACTGCCATTTTATTCCACAGTAATTATTTTTGTGTCCATTGAAAAATCTATTTCAATTTATTCTTTGAGTTTCAAGATAAAGGAAAAAAAAATTATTTTGAGATCATTTACAAACACGGTAATTTGATTGTTTGTTAGTTTCCTTAGGTGTTTGCAATTAATTTGTTTGAAATGTAAAACATATATTAGGTAGTAAGGTTAAGCGGATATTTTAGAAATAATTTTGGAATAAAGACATTATAACTCAAGGGTGCCACCCTATCGACAAAGGATGCCACATTATCGACGTAAACCACTTTTCCTATACATTATTCAGCATATGTGTTTCCAGACCTGGTCATTAAATAATCATGCTTGCATACTAAATAATATATCGTAAAAAACGGTCAATATAGTATCTATAGGAATATTCAAAGCTATTGAGTAATTGTGGTGATGGGATTCAATGCTCAACATATTGATTCGATTAATGTTAAAATTTTATTTCACGTAATAACTCAAAAATTTTAAAAAGTAGAATAGATTCTTTTTGAACCAATAACACATTTATAGGACACATTTATAAGTTATCACAATTTATAAATTAAAATTATATGGATAACCTGGTTTAAATGGTTTCTAAGTGATTTATCGCTGAAAACATGTGATGGTTTGTTTAAGTTTTTTACGTTCGGGTGTCACCCCAAAACGGTTTCGAAGTGATTTATCGTTGAAAACATGTGATGGTTTGTTTAAGTTTTTTAGGTTCGGGTGTCACCCCAAAACGGTTTCGAAGTGATTTATCATTGAAAACATTGTGATGGTTTGTTTAAGTTTTTTACGTTCGGGTGTCACCCCAAAACGGTTTCGAAGTGATTTATCATTGAAAACATTGTGATGGTTTGTTTAAGTTTTTTACGTTCGGGTGTCACCCCAAAACGGTTTCGAAGTGGTTTATCATTGAAAACATTGTGATGGTTTGTTTAAGTTTTTTACGTTCGGGTGTCACCCCAAAACGGCTTCGAAGTGATTTATCATTGAAAACATTGTGATGGTTTGTTTAAGTTTTTTACGTTCGGGTATCACCCCAAAACGGTTTCGAAGTGATTTATCATTGAAAACATTGTGATGGTTTGTTTAAGTTGTTTACGTTCGGGTGTCACCCTAAAACGGTTTCGAAGTGATTTATCGTTGAAAACATTGTGATGGTTTGTTTAAGTTTTTTACGTTCGGGTGTCACCCCAAAACGGTTTCGAAGTGATTTATCATTGAAAACATTGTGATGGTTTGTTTAAGTTTTTTACGTTCGGGTGTCACCCCAAAACGGTTTCGAAGTGATTTATCATTGAAAACATTGTGATGGTTTGTTTAAGTTGTTTACGTTCGGGTGTCACCCCAAAACGGTTTCGAAGTGATTCATCATTGAAAACATTGTGATGGTTTGTTTAAGTTTTTTACGTTCGGGTGTCACCCCAAAACGGTTTCGAAGTGATTTATCATTGAAAACATTGTGATGGTTTGTTTAAGTTTTTTACGTTCGGGTGTCACCCCAAAACGGTTTCGAAGTGATTTATCATTGAAAACATTGTGATGGTTTGTTTAAGTTTTTTACGTTCGGGTGTCACCCTAAAACGGTTTCGAAGTGATTTATCGTTGAAAACATTGTGATGGTTTGTTTAAGTTTTTTACGTTCGGGTGTCACCGCAAAACGGTTTCGAAGTGGTTTATCATTGAAAACATTGTGATGGTTTGTTTAAGTTTTTTACGTTCGGGTGTCACCCCAAAACGGCTTCGAAGTGATTTATCATTGAAAACATTGTGATGGTTTGTTTAAGTTTTTTACGTTCGGGTGTCACCCCAAAACGGTTTCGAAGTGATTTATCATTGAAAACATTGTGATGGTTTGTTTAAGTTGTTTACGTTCGGGTGTCACCCTAAAACGGTTTCGAAGTGATTTATCGTTGAAAACATTGTGATGGTTTGTTTAAGTTTTTTACGTTCGGGTGTCACCCCAAAACGGTTTCGAAGTGATTCATCATTGAAAACATTGTGATGGTTTGTTTAAGTTTTTTACGTTCGGGTGTCACCCCAAAACGGTTTCGAAGTGATTTATCATTGAAAACATTGTGATGGTTTGTTTAAGTTGTTTACGTTCGGGTGTCACCCCAAAACGGTTTTGAAGTGATTCATCATTGAAAACATTGTGATGGTTTGTTTAAGTTTTTTACGTTCGGGTGTCACCCCAAAACGGTTTCGAAGTGATTTATCATTGAAAACATTGTGATGGTTTGTTTAAGTTTTTTACGTTCGGGTGTCACCCCAAAACGGTTTCGAAGTGATTTATCATTGAAAACATTGTGATGGTTTGTTTAAGTTGTTTACGTTCGGGTGTCACCCTAAAACGGTTTCGAAGTGATTTATCGTTGAAAACATTGTGATGGTTTGTTTAAGTTTTTTACGTTCGGGTGTCACCCCAAAACGGGTGACACCCGGGGCGGACCCCCCCCCCCCGCCCCCCTCTAGCTACGCCTCTGCCTGTCTGTGTTTTTTTTTTAAATCAAAACCGGTTGTAAATAAAATAAGCGAATAAAAAATTGGTGTTTGTAATTACATAATTAACAAATTTATACATGTTAAAACATTAAAATAAGGTTATTATGTATACATACATATAAATACATATAACAGGAGGATTGATCACAACATGTGAAAAATCAAATCCAATACAATACGAGCAAATTCATGTAAAAACATTAAAAATATAAATGCTCAAACTCATATCCTATATTTATACTTAAAATTACATTCCTAGCATATATCAAAAATTTCAAACATATACGTCGCTAAAGAACACTTAAAAAATGTCTATAATTTCCAAAAAAATTTGCATTCGCACTCGTAATACACACTATTTTTTATAACAAAAGCATAAAATTTATAAATATTTATTTAATTATTAATTAAATCATTTATTTAACAAAGTTATAAACAAATTTAAGATATTCAAATAATTAAAGTCTTCGTTGTAATAGTTGTAAATTATACTATCTCGCTTCTAAATTGTACTAAACTGTTAACATTTAATAAAAATAAACATAGCAATCCATTTGGATTTTTTTAAAAACTTTGCCACTTTGACAACTGGTTTTTTTGAAAATGCAAAATAATTATTATAATTGTTATTGTTTAGCTAAAACACACTTTTTTGATATCTTTATATTTATTACAACCGATCGATTTCCAAAGCTAAGCTTTCATTTTCAAAGATCGTTCTCAGAACGATCGTTGAAAATGAAAGCTTAGCTTTCGAAATCGATCGGTTGTAATAAATATATAGATATCAAAAAAGTGTGTTTTAACTAAACAATAACAATTATAATGTATTAATGATATCTAGTGCTCTAAATAAATAATAAAAAATTAGCTATGCAAAATAATTGTTTTTTCTTGCAATTCAAATGATTTTGGGTTGTTTTTAAGTTATTTTTACTATATGGTAAGTTATTTAAATTATTATTTTGATATTTTATTACTATAAAAATAATATATTCAGGATATATTTAACTAAAAATCTCACATGGCAGCGTGCGTGCAAGGCATACAAAATATTTTGTGGTCATATGTGCGGAAAAGTAGATTTTTCTTTTATGTTATTCTCGTTGAATATTTTTTGTGCATGCGTTACGAAAAAATTTTTGAAAATACAATTATATTGAAAACGAACTAAAAAATAAATTTTGCATTGACACAACACGGTGTTCCATAGAAACTAAGTTCATGTTTAAACGTTAAATCTCTTATTGATAACTATGTTTGCTTTCAAACTGTAATAAGGAAATAAATGTTTATATTTTTTTTAAACAATTTAACACAGATTGCAAAATTAGAAGTTATACAGAAAATTGCTTTGAAAAGCGAAAGATCCGAATTCTATTCAATTCTATTCAATTGAATACATTCATTTCTAGTGACTTATAATTCTAAACAACATAATGGTTAGATCCATGGCATCGTATTGATTTATCGTATGGTTTGGTTTATCGTATGTTTACCATGGTTTATCGTATTGATAAAAATCTTAATAAAATCTTGAATAGAAGTTTTGTTAGATAAATAATTTTGCGTTACAGTTTTTTACAAAATTATTAATTATTACAAAATTATAAGATGACAAAAACGTGCACGATGTTCTCGATTATAGTGATAATCCCAGTATTAGCAAAATTCCTACGCTGGAAATGGGTCATTCAGTTCATATGGATTTTGGTGTTAAATCGTTGAAGCATTTATAGCAGAGAGAAAAATTTGAGTTTTTTTTTCAGTTTTTTCAGTTTTATGGTCTAAAATTTTTAGAAACGCGTAAAGACTGCTTCAACAAAGTAGTCTTTTAAAGTTGGAACTAATCTCATTATGGCAAGTTCCTGAAAAATAGATCATAAAATAGTAACCAACACAACTGTAAAAACCCAAGAAAAGAGTGTAATAATAATAGTAATAATAATAATAAAGGCAGATTCCACCTTTTTCGTTTATTTCACAACAATTCTCTCACTTTTGGATTGAAGGAAAACAATTCATACTTTTGGATTGAAGGAAAACAATGATTATTTCAATGAATGTACTACGAAATATTAGACAATTAATTTTTTCTATAATTGAACGAGTAAAAATTTACTAGATTTTGAAGTGTTTTATAGTGAATTCTTTTTGACCGTACCGAACAAGTTCCAAATCCGAATTATCGAGTTTTGTATTCTTTTGGAATGAATTTCAATACAAAAAACATAATTCGGTGTTGGAACTGGTGTTGCACTGAAATTTGTTACAATTGAAAAGAATTCACTATTAATTTTATTTTAAACAGTGTACCATCGAATTGTTACAATATTTCTCATTTCAAAAAAATTGTTCCCAATTCCATTTCGTTAAGCAAAATCTTTTATAAATGGAAGAGCTAACTTTAAGTAGTATTTTATTTAAACATATATTAACCTTGACAATAGTAAAAAATCATCTAATATTTATGTACACGAAAATTACTTTTGGGATAGCTGCCAAATTTACTTTTAATCAAACTGCGTATATTATATTTATTATAGAAAATATTCACTATTTTAGTACACGTTTTTTTTTCGTTACACGTTGTTAGTCTTAAAAGTTTGTTATTTTAATAATTTGATCTCTTGAAAAGCTGCATACTGATTTTTAAAAATAATGTTTGAAATTTAAAGGTTGGTTATAGGGTTTCTTATTAACAGAAAAGGCGTTCTTAAAAAATGAATGCGATTAACAATTAAACAAAGATATTTTCTCGAATTGTGGCAAAAGCTTTCAATTAGAATAATCGCCAGTATAATTTAGAAGCAAATTCAATGCAAAAAATATTCATTCAAAATTAATAAAATTTCGATAAAAAATTATGTCTAACTGACGTAAACTTGACCATTATTGATTTTCCTGAAACTTGGTATATAAGTAGTATGGACAAAATAAAAAATACAACTTTTATCATAATTTTTTTGAGCATTGGGGGGCACACCAACATACATGAAAAATGAAAATTTTGCCAATCCGATGTAACTTTGAAATTGCATTGCTTAAGAACGGCTATACTGATTTTGTAATTAATTTTTGAATTAAAATATTAAAAACACTTTTTTAAAGATGGCGCTAGGGTCGAAGATCAATTGGAATTTAATTTGTTTTTTTTTAAACAATTCTATCCTTTCTCTAAAATATTTCAAATTTAAAAAAAGGCAATAACTTGTTTTCTTGAGATATTTAATTTAAAAGATTTTAGTTCAACTAAAAATTCTAATTTTTCATAATTTTTTCAAACAATTTCCATTAACAAAAAATTTTAATTTCAATAAAATTTTAACTTTTTCTGTTTTAAAAAAATAATTATATCCTTATTTTAAAATATATCAAATTTACAAAGAGGCGTTATTTCGTGTTCTTGAGATATTTAATTTTAAAGACTTTTAGTCCGACTAAAATTCTAATTGTTCATTATTTTTTCGAACAATTTTTATCAACAAAAAATTTAAACCACTGAAGTTCGAAAAAATGAGGAAAAATTCGAATTTTAGTCCGACTAAAAATCTTTAAAATTAAATATCTCAAGAACACGAATTAACGCTTCTTTGTAAATTTGATATATTTTAAAAATTTAAAGTAAGGATAGAATTATTAAGAAAAAAAAAAGTTAAAATTTAATTGAACTTAAAAATTTTTTTAATAGATTAAGAGCCCGCGACGGCCAGACCTTCGTTATTTTATAAAAGCTGAACGTTTCTATGCGCATACCCTCTACTGAGGTAGGAACGATTAGCGACATATGAAGTTTGGATCATGGTGGCTTTGGCAGGGAGCAGGTAACAAAGGGGCCTCCAAAGTTTCGTGAAAGTATAAAAGGTAATTTTTTTATATACTCTTCGGGATATTATTAGAAGTCAAGTCACCCATTGCCAGACACTTCCTGTCGTGGTAATCCCCTGCCAGACACCCTTAAACATTATCAATTTGTTAAAGTTTAAGGGTGTCTGGCAGGGGGTTACCACGATAGTAAGTGTCTGGCAATGGGTGACGTGACTTCTAATACTATCCCGAAGAATATATAAAAAAATTGCCTTTTATACTTTCACGAAACTTTGGAGGCCCCTTTGTTACCTGCTCCCTGCCAAAGCCACCATGATCCAAGCTTCATATGTCGCTAATCGTTCCTACCTGAGTAGGGAGTATTTGCAGAAAAACTTTCAGCTTTTATAAAATAACGAAGGTCTGGCCGTCGCGGGCTCTCGGTCTATAATGGAAGTTGTTTGAAAAAATTATGAAAAATTAGAATTTTTAGTTGGACTAAAACCTTTAAAATTAAATATCTCAAGAACACAAATTAAAACCTCTTTGTAAATTTGAAATATTTTAGAGTAAGGATAGAACTGTTTAAAAAAAACAAAAATAAATTAAATTCCAATTGATCTTCGATCCTAGCGCCATTTTTAAAAAAGGTTTTTTAATATTTTAGTTTAAAAATTAATTACAAAAACAATTAATTAACTTTTTTTCAAACGATTAACTAATCATCTATCAAGCAAAAAAAAGTTTGATGAAATCAGTCGTTCTTGAGCAATTTAATTTCAAAGTTACATCCGATTGGCAGAATTTTCATTTTTCATGCATGTTGGGGTGCCCCTATGTTTAAAAAAATTGTGAAAAAAGTTTTATTTTTTATTTTGTCCATACTGCTTATATGCAAAAGTTTCAGAAAAATCAATAATGTTTAAGTTCAAATTTCATCTTTTTCACCTGGACAGATCACGTTTTTCATCTATATATATTTAATTTTTATACCAAACAACAAAAATTTGCTTAAATCGAAATTTAATGATCATATTAAATTTTAGTTACATGGGCGTAGTAGTTTGAAATGTGGAAAAAAGAAACGAATTTAATTAAAACATGAACACATTTAAAAAACAAGTTAAGGAATTTTTAATTTGCTTGACCTATCTTAAAATTCTGCAGGTCGTTTTCTATAGTATCAATACATTTAAGAAAGTTTGTAATTTTTTAAAATTAGAGGTGTTAAACTAAACTAACTATTCGGTGTCTACATTCATATTTTTATTCCATTTAGTTACTTGAAGCACCTATTCTCTGTTTTATTTCAACCTAAGCAGACTTATTACTGTTCCATAAGAAGAGAAAATGTATACTACTTAGTTTAGATGGATACTACTACATGAAGTCCTGCATGAAGCTGGAGAAGAAAACATAAGCAAACAATGAAGGTTACAACTGTTTTTAGCCAAACTCAAACTAATTTAGGAGTAAAAATGTAAAACAATCAGATCCAAAAGTTTTTCAGATCATCGCAATCAGACAATAAAGTTTTGAAAACACTTTTAAAAAGCGTTTGTATGTTTCAGGGAGTAATGTTTAACTATCGTTTTTTTTAAGAATCGGGCAGTCGCGGAAATTTTCAAATTTTTTTTTCCGGTCCGGTCCGGTCAACATTTTTACCATCACCATTGAACTCAGTATCCTCGATTATGTAAAAATCGATAATAATGACAATAGTGTCGATACTTTGTGTAACCGACCCCCCCCCCAACCCCCACCTATTATTGGGCTACCCAGAGTCCGGCCCCAATTTTTATTATTATAATTGAACGCAGCATCCTCGATTATGTTAAAATTGATAATGATGACGATAATTTCGATATTTTTTATAACCGACCCCCAACCCCCACCCCTTATTGAACTACACTGAGTCCGGTCAACTTTTTTACCATCACCATTGAACTCAGCATCCTCGATTATGTAAAAATCGATAATAATGACAATAATTTCGATACTTTGTATAACCGACCCCCCAACCTTCGGGGGTCGGACTCAGGGTAGACCTATTATTGGTCTATCCTGAGTCCGACCCCAAGTTTTATTATGACGATAAACTCGATATTTTTTATAACCGACCCCCCAACCTCCACCCCTTTTTGGACTACCCCGAGTCCGGATCCCATTTTTATTATCATCATTGAACTTAGCATCCCCGATTATATTGAAATCGACACCAAATATGACATGCAAAAAAATTTGTTTTTCTACGATAACGGTACCCCCTTGGAAGTAAAAAATGCTTATGTCACCGATCAGGGGGTAATATGGGGGATTGTATTTGTTATGAAATTTTGATTCTAACGATACCCCACATGACATATTTTACTCATTTAATGTGTCAACCCCACCCACTGGGTTGGTTGGGGAGGTTGGTGCAAACCAACTTTTGGACTCAAACGTTGCGCCGGTCTGAATAAAAGATAAAGGTGCCATTAAATTTTTTTTATCTCTTTCCATTTATTTTATATAGATTTTTATATGCTAAAACTTTAAGAGGGTGTAAAGGGGTGGGGGTGGGTCCTACCACCCCAACCTCATAAAGTTTTCGGGAGACGCCCAAGCCCGATCGATTGATACCAAAATCAACAAATCGAGTCAAAAAGATTTCCAAAAACTACGTTTTCTGCCCGATTCTTAAAAAAAACGATAGTTAAGTCAAAAATTATATTTTTTTCTTATTTTTAATTATCGGTGGTTTAAGGCGTTGGCATAGCCTACCCAAAAAATTGCAACAAGATATTGAATATTGCTATTGCCAGAAACTCATTAAAACTAAGAGAGCCATACAGTAAGTTTTATCATATTAAGTTTATTATTGAAAAATTTTTATTGGATGTGAGATTAATTTTCTATTAATTTTATTAATTAATTCTATTAATTTATATTAATTTTCTATAAATTGCAACCAGTTTTTCATTAATTTTCCGACGAATGCTGTAGGTAAGTAAGGGTAAATGATGCTTGTAGACCACAAATTGCGTCATAGTGTCACTTTTAGGGGTTGCAAATGTGATTGTTGAATACTTGAGTATGTTGTAATTTCTATTACATAGGCTCGACTTTTTTGTTTATTAACGAATTCCTTTAAATGAAATGGTCATTACTGGGTATGATTTTTTCATAAAACTTATCGTGTTGTCTTAAGTACTATTTTTAGCATGGTGTCGAATTAGGGTTAATGGATTGTTTTGCACATTGTCATATTGTTTTAAATCTGCATTTTGTAGAAAGATGAGGTATTTTATTATCTTTATTGTTGTCACGATCCAATCCACAGTTATAGAGTGACTTCATAGAAACTCGGTGTTGCCGCCGATCAGAATCAGAACACATTCATGACATTGATTTTGCTTTAAGGAATACAACACATTCATCAACTTGTTTCTATCCCTATTACTTGGTATTTGGTCTACATATTATGGTCTCGTATGGAGCTAATTACAAGTTACTGTGTGATTTCGATGTGTTGAATGAAAGTGAAATAAAGCCACACCATCCCATCGGCTAAGCATTGCAAAACAATTGGTGCCGAAACATCTGAAATCTTCACACCATAGAAACGAAAAAGAATACAATCTCCGGAGACGATCTCGCGATTTCAACCCAGCTCAAGAAGGTTTTTTTGAAATTTTATTCAAAATGGCTCTTCCACAGACTTTTTCAATCAACTTATGCATCAACTATATCAACTAACGTTTTACAATCAACTTATCAAATATGCATTTTACTAACTTTTTAATTCGTTATATGCAATATACCAAAAACAGTCATAGAATAACCTGCAATTCTAGCATTCGTTTAAAAAAAATAACGGTTTCATACCAGAAACCGGTCTTGCTTATAGTTATAATACCGAAATACCGGTTTTAGAAAGTTGGTTCCTTATTGCAAATCCTACTCACAACGTTTCTTTAATTTGTGAGATGATTATGGCACAATAATAAATAAAACACTACTTACAAATTGTTCTGTCAACCACACAATTATTAATAATCGATATTAAATTTGTCATGATGTTTGGATAGCGATTGGCGAATTTCCAAAAGAAAGTCAATAAATAATGCAAATGTTTCAAGAACGGATTATTTTTGTTTTTACTTTTGACTGATGAAATGCTACGAATGATTGACAAACTGTCAAATTTTGTTTTTGTTTGTCAATCATCAACTAAAATCGTCAATCGTGTCAATCGACAGACACTAATATCGAAAATAAACAAATTTTGATTATTATATTATAAAAATGTTAAAGTGGTTAATGTGGACTAAATTTTAGCAAGACAACAGCTGGTGAAACATTATAAAGGAAAAACTTAAAAAGAATACAATATATGCGATGGTTAGTTATCAGTAGTAATTTCCAAAGGGCGGTGATAATTCGAAATAATTTTTTGCCAACAATTTCGAAAGCAAGTATTTTGATAAAAGCACGAGGCCGTAGGCCGAGGGCTATTATCAATACCACTTGCTGGAGGAATTTTTCAAAAAATTATGAGAATTTATCAACGAACGAGGGAATTCGTTTAGAAAATTTGTTGTCATTTTTCATTTCTTTATATATTTTTTATGAATTATACGTTGGTCTACTGCGATATCAGTTAATTATTTCAAAATTTAATTGATAATTTTTAATATCCCAGTAGGCCAGACGTATAACTATTTGTTATTAGAATAATTCAAATTAGTCCAGTAAATAAAGGTCGAAAAAGATCAAAAGCTCGCAAAAATCCTGTCGCGGACGGGACCTGGCGGAAATTGTTGGTCTTACCGAGTACTTTGACGTGAGCAAAATTACCTTGGGGTTCCGACCCTGTGAGCCTGGAAAATGGCCCTCAAAGTGTCAGAAGTAGTTGCCGGGCCATATCTCCGGAAATATGGCAGTTAGGGCATTCCTGTTTAGCCAGAAATGAAGGTGAGTTAATTATGTACAGAAATGGTCCTATTCATTTTTTTCGCAACATTGATACTTTTTGCGAAAACGGGTAGTGAAAAATTGTCAAATTTGAGACCATGAAAAAACGCCAGATTCTCATCAAATTTGAGAACTGAGGGCTTGGAAATACCCACAGCTCCATGTTTTGGCCTGAAAAATTTGACCTGCAAATGACAATGGCTTCCTCGTTGTATTTGCGAAATTATTGCGGCCATATAGGAGCATAGGAAAGATCAGTCACACACAAATTTAAATTATACATGTACTAATTTGTTATGTCGCTGTAAATGCGTTATATGTTTTCGATTTCTAATTTAATAATTTATAATAAATGACGTTTTATTCGCCTACATATTAAAGTGTTACTTTATTACTGTGATTTACGGCCTTAAAGTGTCACTTTTTAACTATTTATTTTGTTGTCATAGCTACGTCCAAAAAAGTAAAAAGCATTTGCATTTGTTTAAATTCTATGAAAAATAAAAATTTTTATCAAAGCAACCCTTAAATTCAATATTTCATTATCCAATTCAAATAGTTGTTATCATTTGTTGTCATAGCTACACAATAATTTGAAAAAACTAATAAATATTTTGTCAAAGGTTACTTGTTCCACATATTATTATTTTAAAATTTATGAAAATTTATAATTTTAATTTAGAATAAACAAATTTTCTTAAAATATTTTGCTTGCGGCGAATAAAAAATAGTATATGATGCACGGACGTAAGCTATTTTGGACTTAGTGTGGGTGCAAATCTCGGCTAGCGCCTCGATTTGCAAACGCCACATCCGTCCAAAATCTTTAGCTTTACGTCCTAGCATCATAATGTACTATTGTTGACGATAAACAATAACAATATAAGTCCACGAGGGACGCGTGAAGCCAGTGTGTGTGTGTGTGCCATGTGTGCGCGGACCGATATTATACACGTAATATACGCGCCGCCACGTGAAGCAGAAAAAAAGAGGAAATTATCATAAATAATTTCAGAGAAACTTTTTCTATTTTTTTTTTGTGGATTAAAAACAATGACATTATTTATATCAATGGAAAGCTGAGAACCTCAGCTTTACTTTTATATAAGTAACAATACCCAAAACATTCATCGGAAAGAAAAAAAAGTGTCTGAAAAATTTGGCCAGTTTTTTCCCGTGTGGGCGTAAAATCAACTTTTAAAGAGCCCTGGAAATTTCTAAACAATTTGGAAAATACGATCGGAAACTAGACATTCTAAGCTACAAATTGGTGTAATATATGAGGCACTTCAATAGACAATGAATCTTTTATTAATGATTTGCCGCGGACTTTCCGAAACTCCATGAAAGTCCTCAAAATGGAAATTAATAAATTCCCTTGTGTTTAAAAGTGCGAGAAAGCCACTGTGGCAAACTTTCTGAGACGTTTTAAGACCCCCCCAGGTACAATAATCAAAAAAGAAACATATAAAAACACAATTTTTAAAAAAAATATGAATAAATTTAAAACAGCGTCAGAAAACCGGATAAAAAGAAACTTTGACCGCCGTTTGCACTCGCTTACAAACGTGATAACAGGAATTTTATCACAGGATGTGACAGGTACGGGTTTTCTCTTTCACATGAATTTTGAATCATCCAAAAATATTGAATTTTGACCGAGTTATCCGCTAATTTGTCCGCCGCTCCTTAGTAAATACGTGTAACGCGGCGTTCTGGCTGCATGATGAAGATAAAAATGCAGGACAAGGTTGGAGTCCGTTATCTCGGAAACCATCGGGTTTACGATAAAAATGAATAGTACCATTTCTGTACATAATTAGCTCACCTTCATTTCTAGCTAAACAAGAATACCCTAACTGCCATATTTCCGGAGATATGGCCCGGCAACTACTTCTGACACTTTGAGGGCCATTTTCCAGGCTCACAGGGTCGGAACCCCAAGGTAATTTTGCTCACGTCAAAGTACTCGGTAAGACCAACAATTTCCGCCAGGCCTCGTCCGCGACAGGATTTTTGCGACCTTTTAACCTTTATTTACTGGACTAAATGTTATTGGTGAAATTGAATGATGTCATTACATTTTAGAGAATTTCGTTGGTTTAAATTAAAATAAAACTAAGCCAAAAAATTTTAGCAAAATTTACTTCGACTAAACGTTCCAAATTTATTAAATAATATAAAAATGTCTGAAAGTTGATAGTTTTGCAAAAACAGGTCAAAGTTCAAGGTCAATAACTCTACAAGTCATCAGTCAAAAAGTTTGAGCCACATCTCTAATTATACTCCATACTGTGAAGTTTAAAGTTGAGGCTTAATTAAACGCCATGCGGCAAGTATTTGTTTTTTAACACAAGTTTTTTTTGTCGTCTAATATGCGTTTTAAATAATGTACCATTATGCACATTTTACCAATTTCTCAGGCTATTTTTGATTAATTAATGGTCATAAATCAATTTTTAACTATATGGCTATGATTGATTTAGTAAATAATTACAAAATCTCAGTTCCACAGTACAGGAGGAGAATACAGAGTGACGTTCCACGTGAAACGGATCAAGGTTGTACCCATAATTCTATCAGTCGTACAAATTGTTTATGGCCCAAATTGAAGCTTAGTTTATAAAGTTTCTTACGCTGTGTGGCTTTTTCCTAAAATTCAAAATGACGGACAAATATGGTGACTGCAATCAATCACCTCATCATGAAAGAATACTTTTTCCTATGTTTCACTTTTAAACCTCATCAGATCATTTAATTAATAAATAATAAGTAAAGTTTAAGTTTAATTATATATAACCTGTATATAACCTGTCTACAAACTAAAAGTTTCACACGTCGTCCCTATAACCTATACAAAAACTCCCAAAAAGTATTTCTTTTTTAGAACGAACATCCCAGATTGTTAGCTGTCTGGATTTCCTAAAATTCAAAATGACGAACAAATATGACTATGACAAATATGAACAGTGGGGTTTTATTCGTATTCAGCAAGCAAAGATACATCAGAAAATGGTTTCAATTAAATAATCTGATGAGTTTTACAAGTAAAACATAGATAAAACTATTCTTTCATGTTGAGGCAAGTCAACGCCTGCCATATTTTTCCATTATCTTGAATTTTAGGAAAGCGAAACATCATAAGAAACACCATAAACTAAGCTTCAATTTGCGCCATTAATGAATATAACTTTTATAACTTTACTATTTGAGTCAATCAGATGCAAAAAGTCTCAAGTTTCGCAATAAAATAATAGAGGGGTGATAATAGAGCTCAAGATACAGTTTTTAATAGAATTTTAGGCGTCACGAGTGTTCGTGCTCAGCAAATCAAACTACATCGAAATAAGGTTGTTTTACACTTATACGATAGATGAGGGTGTCCGTTTTAAAAAAAGAAATACTTTTTGGGAGTTTTTGTACAGGTTAGGGACAACGTGTAAAACATTTAGATTATAGACAGGTTATATACTTGTGTAGAAGATAAAAATAGCTACAAAAAACATCAAAAATGTAAATTTTAGTTCGTGAAAAGGTGCAGTTGAAAGTTTAATAGTCAAAACTATCTGTTCACTACAAAAAGAAGTGATATCCTGTGTCAATCAGAAACGAGTGTAAAACCAAACATTTCCAAATATTTAGGTGTTATACATGATTCGAAATACTTACTTTGTTACTAGAATAAAACAACTCTATCTAACTAGGTATTAAAACAAAAGTTTCTAGTAAAAGTAAAAATACAAAATAATATTTTGTAGCTTATATCACGATTTTTTGTAGTGAATAATAAATTTTATGAGCGTGGATTATAATGAAATAAATAATAAAGTTAATAATAGGTAATTATTTCATTTTGATATAAGCAATTTGAATTTTTGTCATCGATTTATTTGTATACCAACTTCAACGGTTGACTGAATTATTTCCAATTTTTCTGCATTTATAAAAACAACATATGCAATAATCCGCAAGATATATAATTTGGCTCAAAGATTTATCTAGTGGTGTGGGTTGGTTGGATGAACCTCGCATATTGCCACAAAACTTTTTGAGTAGTATACCCGAATTGATTAAGCATACGATTTAAAACCAAAATAAAAGTCTCCTCATCTTTGCTATTTTGTCCAGATAAAAGTATAATATAAAAGTTTTGAGTGTATTTTTTGGTATTTTTCACTCGCAATAAAAACTACAAATTACTAAAAAACTGTGAACTATTAACAAATATCTTTACGTGTTAATTTAAATTAATAAGAAAAACTTTTTGAATACATGGCTATATTCACAATTAGATACAAAGGTATTTAATATATAATCGAAAAACTTATAGAGCCGGGCACTGACGAGGGTTGGTTCGAATCCGATCCGAAACACGTAAAATGTGAATTGTAGTTTTTTTCTGAGAAACTTCAAACCATACCTTTGAATTGAAAATATTCCAATTACTTCCTTACTTACTTGAGTTTAATTGATCTCAAAAATCCAAAATAAATTTAAAAAATTCCCTTAATGTAGTCTAATGTTAATACATATAGAACTACAAATTGACCAAGTGTCAGCCATTGATTTCACATTGATTGGAAACAATCAATAATGACTATACAATCGTGACTTAGGATGTTAATTAGAATAGAAATGTTCCCCATTCTATGAATTCACACAAAGTATTGTCTAGAAATTTAATGCAAAAATCCCATATAATGTAAAAGCATTTCCATAATATGGAGTCTAATGACAGTGGAAAAATTCAACTTAAGTAAAAAATAATTAAGTGATGAAGGAGTTTCAACTTTGAAATTGTCATCGCCTCAAAGGCGTAATCGATAGCGTGTCTGCCCAAAGATTCGAGCCGGGCACTGACGAGGGTAGGTTCGAATCCGATCCGAAACACGTAAAATGTGAATTGTAGTTTTTTTCTGAGAAACTTCAAACCATACCTTTGAATTGAAAATATTCCAATTACTTCCTTACTTACTTGAGTTTAATTGATCTCAAAAATCCAAAATATACTTATAGAATAAGTTAAATCTAGCCATATCTGATTAAAACAAATAAATTATTTTTATAATTCAACCAAAACATAAACACAACAATTCTTCCGTATTTCGTTGTTGGTGGTATATCTACATGCAGACATACATATGTTTCGCAACTAGACACTATGTACAATGTACGTACATATTGCTTATTTACAAATAAGTATAACAAAGTTTAACTTTGGGTTAAGAAAACATACACAGATAATACATTATTTATTTCCGGTTCGGAATTGTTCCAATTGTTCCTCGGAATTGTTTGCGCAGAATATAGATTAACACATTGACTAGGTATAAATAATTGCAGTGACTTAAAGGCAAATATCAAGTCACAAATGAAGTAGAATCATGTCATAAGCCAAATAGAATCAAAATTATATTTAAATGAAAATAATTCATACACATATCTTAATTAATTAATAGGATAAACCAACCAAAACACAATGAACAATCCTTAAATTTCGTTGCTATTTATCTAAATATTTTTTTTTTCAATTGCGACACTCACACTGTATCAATAATATCTTTGGTAGCTGGCGAACAGATTAAACAACACCACACGTGTTCAAATCGCGAATATTTTTATCTAGTGATACAAGTCAAAACGATTGGTAAAACTCATATATTCACATGTTTACAATGTATATTTCGATACTCTCCTTTCTTAAAATAAACTTGATATGCATTAAGTAAAACTTAAAGAAAACAGTTGTAAGAAAAAACCAGTAAGAACAGTACGTAAACTTTAAATTTTTTTTGAAATTTATCGTGACACGTTTTAGTATATGTGTTTTAAACGGAAACTAAACTGTGGTTTCAAACTTCTTAAAATTAAAAAGAGCAGCACCCTCTAATTTTCAAAAAAATTTAAAGCGCGACATAAATTAACATAAAACTATCACGTTAACATAAAACTATCACATAATTAATAACTATTTAAATTTATTATAATATTAAAAATTTTTGAAAAAAAATCTTAAAATATAAAATATTAAAAAAAAATATATATATACCTAAAATTTAAAATTTTTTTCTTAGAATATTTAAAAAAATTTAAATTTTTTTTGTTTAAACGATTTAAACTGTCCGATAGTATAATTGATACTAACTAGCTCACGCGGTGTGCCTCGATGTTTAAATGTATAATAATTATTTATTGACTATTCCACCAAGAAGTGTGGAATCGGAACGGGCTTTTTGAGCCTTCGAAAATATTATTTCCAAATTAACAAACAGGTTTCCATATTAACAGACAAATCTATTTCTTAAATCATTGGAAAGTCAATGGTACTGGTTTTTCTTTATGTTATATTATTAAAGTTTTATTTTAGTTCAATTTCACTTCAATTTTTAATTTTTTAAAGGTCATTCTCCATTAGTCTTTTTTTCTCGTCTTTTTTATTTTGTGAAATAGAAGATATGAAAATCATATAAGTGCGAAAGGAAAAACGATGAAGACTTTTTATTTATTCCATGTCTTTTTTTCACTTTCCATGACTTTTTTTTTAAAAAAAAGTAATATACTATAAAAAAGTGTTCTACTATAAAAAAAGTCTATAGAGCAAGACTTTTTTTTTGGAAAAAGACGACTTTTACACTGAAAAAATATATTTAAAATTATCTAGCAGTCTATGTTGGATACGACATTGTTAAAAATATGTAATAAAATTAGATGTTTATTAAAAATAATAGTGAAATGTCACAATTCCAATCCTATAAAATATTTTTTTCCATGAAAAAGTGTGATATTCGTCTTACTCTCTCTTTAGAAAATTAATCATGGTTTCCCGTTCTATTTTGGCTAGAAAAAAAGATGAAAAAGACTAATGGAGAGTCAGTCTAAGAAGTTTAATTAGTAAGTAAATGTTTTACATGTTTATTCTTTTCGACATTAAAAAATGAATAATGTGTTTTTTAATAATTCTTAATTATTTATGGTTTTCCAAACAAATTTTAAATCCCGGGAATCCCGGGATTTAAAATTTATGAATCCCGTAGTCCCGGGATTCATAAAACACCACGGGATTGCAATCCCTAGCTATAATATTTTTATACTAGTTTTTATTTGAATGTATATTTCTTAGTTACGAAAAATAATGTCTATGTATGTGTGTTTAATGTTTATGTATATTAATATATCAGGGACTGATCCGCCTATCCCAATCAGGGACTGATCCGCCTATCCCAATCAGGGTCTGATCTGGCTATCCTATCAGATCAGAACTCTGTTTGAGGCCTAACAAGGGGTCTACCAAACAGCAGTTTGCTTTAATCTTTAAATACCAATAAATGATTTTAATGAAACTGAGTATATTAGGTTCTTGAAAGACGCATAAAAATTCTGCAATGTATTATTTTACCCAAATTTTTTTAGACGCATTCTTCCGTATCAACACAATTTTGCACAATTCGAGAAAAGAAAAATGTTTCGTGTCAAAAACTAAATTTGTTCTTCGTTCTAGTCTGTGATATGTTACACACATTTAAAAAAGTTTTGGGTGTATTTTTTTATTATGTTTCACTCGCACTACAAACTACAAATTACTAAAAAACTGTGTACTACTAACAAAAATCTTTACGAGTTAATTTAAATTAATTAGAAAAACTTTTTGAATACATGGCTATATTCATAATTAGATACAAAGGTATTTAATATACAATCGAAAAACTTATAGTGCAAGTTAAATCCATCCATATCTGATTAAAACAAATAAATTATTTTTATAATTCAACCAAAACATAAACACAACAATGCTTCCGTATTTTGTTGTTGGTGGTATATCTACATGCAGACATACATATGTTTCGCAACTAGACACTATGTACATATTGCTTATTTACAAATAAGTTTAACAAAGTTTCACTTTGGGTTAAGAAAACATACACAGGTAGTACATTATTTATTTCCGGTTCGGAATTGTTCCAAATATGTTTGCGCAGAATACAGATTAACACATTGACTAGGTATAAATAGCGCCTGTGAATTAAAGGCAAATATCAAGTCACAAATGAAGTAGAATCATGTCATAAGCCAAATAGAATCAAAATTATATTTAAATGAAAATAATTCATATACATATCTTAATTAATTAATAGGATAAACCAACCAAAACACAATGAACAATCCTTAAATTTCGTTGCTATTTATCTAAATATTTTTTTTTTCAATTGCGACACTCACACTGTATCAATAATATCTTTGGTAGCTGGCGAACAGATTAAACAACACCACACGTGTTCAAATCACGAATATTTTTATCTAGTGATACAAGTCAAAACGATTAGTAAAACTCATATATTCACATATTTACTTTGTATATTTCGATACTCTCCTTTCTTAAAATAAACTTGATATGCATTAAGTAAAACTGAAAGAAAACAGTTGTAAGAAAAAACCAGTAAGAACAGTACGTAAACTTTAAATTTTTTTTGAAATTTATCGTGACACGTTTTAGTATATATGTTTTAAACGGAAACTAAACTGTGGTTTCAAACTTCTTAAAATTAAAAAGAGCAGCACCCTCTAATTTTCAAAAAAATTTAAAGCGCGACATAAATTAACATAAAACTATCACGTTAACATAAAACTATCACATAATTAATAACTATTTAAATTTATTATAATATTAAAAATTTTTGAAAAAAAATCTTAAAATATAAAATATTAAAAAAAAATATATATATACCTAAAATTTAAAATTTTTTTCTTAGAATATTTAAAAAAATTTAAATTTTTTTTGTTTAAACGATTTAAACTGTCCGATAGTATAATTGATACTAACTAGCTCGCGCGGTGTGCCTCGATGTTTTCAACAAAAATATGTATAATTATATTTTGTATTTTATTTATGTTTCTTCAAAATATTCAACAACCTAATGCATGTGTCTTTGCTGTTTCTGTATTGTGTAATCAGCATGGGAGTATATGAGTTTATTTTTTACTTTTTTAGTTTGTATCTATATCAACGGTTAAATTCGTTTATATATACTTTATTGTAGTATGTGGATATGATTATAGAAAGCAATAAAAGACGGATTTGAGTTTAAGGTATCCAACATTTTTTTCTTATGAGTCGGGAACACTATGTTTGGATAAATACAAACATAACATGTATACGTTTCATCGATAGTATAAAAAATTGTGTTCATAGAATCGTTGTTTTCGCGAAATTTCACGAAGTTAATTTAGTTTAATTAATTTATTTATTTCAACTACAACAAAGACAATCATTAAATTACGATTCTAAATATAATGATAAATACATGAACACACCCCCGAAAAATAAATGTTACTGTGACGTTTTATTAATTATAAATGTAATAATTCAACGTTTTTTTACTCTTGGCGCCTGCCAAAAAAATATCACTCCAAAACCTTGAAACTGAAAGTTAAACAAAACATTTATGTTTTATCCAGGGTTTCCACCCTGCGTAAACGAAGAACGAAGAAAACAAAAATGAGAAATAAAAACTGTTTTTCTCAACAAATAAAGCAATCTTTAGTAAAAAATGAACAATCTCAAAGCTTTTTTGTCAGAGAACAGTGTTTAAGCAAACAAAACATTTTCTCTTTTAAAGTCGGTACATCAAAGAAAAACAAATTTGTTCACATATTTTACTCAGTTTGGTTAGAAGAACACGTAAATGTTGAAGTTTTGTTTTCTTGCGACATTTTGTCTCAACTAATTGATATCAAGTTCAAATTAACTGAATGTGGTTTTAGTTAAGAGTTATAACTTCTACCGTAAGTACTGTTTCATATTTATTTTACATTTAATTGTAAAGTTTAGTCGTGTCCCTCAACTTACACGGTTAATTGCTTCCGTCTACGTCGAAACATGGTAAGTTGATACGCAGGGTTAGTGCAAACAACAATATAGTGTTTTACAAAACCTCGTAATTTAAAATTAGAAAATATGGAAAAGCTGAAATCTCACAACTCTGAGATATCTAGACTTCGGTCTGGTTTAAGGATTTTGATATAGTTTTCGGCAAAAAACTTTTATGAGGACATGGTTTTTAGTTTTGGGCAGCGATGTATATCAAACATAACTGTTTGTTAAAATACATGTATTTTTCATCTCTATTTAGATATATATTACAAAACTAACACGAAATATCAATACGTTGTTGGAAAATTTTAACAGATCATAAATTAACATAATTTAGTGAAAAGATGATACACTCAGCAAACTACTCAAATACCTCTGCATTTAGCGTTTCGAGAAAATATTACAAAATCACAAATTCATATTTCTTTCAAAATTCCAAAAATATTGTAAAAATTAAATATAATCAAACTTTTTTCAAAATTCCAAAAATATTCCAAAAATTAGAATAAAATCAAATATTTAAACTTTTTCTAAATTCCAATAATATTCCAAAAATTCTTAAAAATTCAAACTTTTTCCAAAATTCTAAAAATATTGCAAAAATTATTACAAAATCAAAAATTGAAATTTTTTTCAAAATTCCAAAAATTATAATAAAATCAAAAATTTAAAATTTTTCAAAATTCTAAAAATATTCCAAAAATTCTTACAAAATCAAAAATTAAAACTTTTTCCAAAATTCTAAAAATATTGCACATATTATTACAAAAGCAAAAATACAAACTTTTTTCAAAATCCCAAAAATATTTCAAAATCTATAACAAATTCAAAAAATTCCATGCCCAATTTCATTTTCAATTACATTTACGTCATAAAAACAGCTACATTTTTTTTCCAAATAATTGGCTAAAAAAATAAATGAAATCATTTTTTGACACACTTGACATTATTTTTTTGACAAACTTATAGTGCAATAATTCTCAATAATAATAATAAAATTTTATTTCAAAGAAATAATTAATTTAATTTTTTTCCAAAAGATTGGGTAAAAAATTAAATAAAAATCTTTGTTTTGACAAACTTGACAAATTTTTTTTGACAAACTTATAATGCCATAATTCTCAATAATAATAAAATAAAAATTCATTTCAAACAAATAATTAATTTTATTTTTTTCAAAAAATTGGGTAAAAAAATAAATAAAAATCTTTCTTTTGACACACTTGACAACATTTTTTTGATAAACCTATAATGCAATAATCTAGTTTTTGATCTCACATACCAATCCCTACCATTAAGATTTCTCCAAATTCAATGTTCCTACTTACAATGTTCCTGATTACGAATCACTTAAAATGAACGTTTTTTAAGCCAAAAATACGAAAATTTGGTGTTTTTGACACACTTAATGATTTTTTGACACACTTGCGGTACAGTTATCGAACACAGCGTCCTTTCGGACCTGTCCCTTGAGTATACCTATTTTTAGAAAAAAAAAATTTAAAATCCCTCTAGCGGTTTTCCCTGCAGCGTAGGTAATGACGGCCGGCCGGTCGGCCGGCAGACAGACATACATTTTTTTTTGCTTTTTTAGAATCAGTAGGTCCTAAAACTTCGAGAAATGCCAAGAAAAGTGGGGGTAAGAATTTCACTTTTGGCTCATGAATGTAATACTTAGGTCTTTCAGACCGAAGTAACTAACTTCAAAGAACATTTAATTCGAATTGTTAAGAATATTATGATTATTAAACATATTAATAATAAATTTGTTATAAAAATAATTAAACACTGTTTATATATTTCGCATGAAATAAATAATAATAAGTGTTAATTTTAATATAATATAACTACTTGGCGAAACTATTAATAAAAAGTAAGCAGTGTTATGGACAGAAGTGAAAACTTAAATCTGTGAAATAGCTGTGTTTTTTTGTATCTTCCGATTATTGTAGCATTGCAAATTAAAATTTCAAAATGTTTAAATTAAAATCATTTAAATTATTCTGTGTTTCACATCTATCAGCATTCCAAGCAACTATTATATACTTTTTTATATTTCAAATAATTAAAACATATCATATTGTTACGTTTTTCCAACCTTCCTTCGAATTGGCCTTGCTCTCAATTCGATAAACGTAATTCCCAAATCTCTTCAGAGTTCGATCACTGATTAGTAAGCACAAACACCAGGTTTTATTAAGTATTCAACACCTTAATTATTTCACAACAACAGGAAAACAATACAGCAAACAATATTCCTAACTAGAATATTCTTTCAACAGCTTCAGAAACTCCAACGGTTGATTGTAGAAATTTCCAGTACACCACGTTCAAAATAATACACAAAATATTTCTACTTAATAACACTTATAACTTTACACAAAAACTAATTTAAAGATCACTTTTATAATTTTAACTTCACTATCACACGTTTAAAATAAAACTAATTAAAAACTACAAGAGGCAATTTTCTTATATACATTCTGCTTAATCTCTAGAAATTTCTAGGTCACTTTTTAGAAACCTTGAGAAAATATTAGAATATTCGATTATTTTACGTTACGTTGATTTGATTCATAAAATCATTTGTTTTATGTAGACCTTAATTCTAAGAATATGTACAACAACAACAATATTCATTTCATTAATCTGTTGTAGTATTTTGTTGATTTGATTTTCCTAGAAGTGACCGTAATCGTCTAGATTTTTCTGTACTCGTAACTACAGATGTAAATTTACCGGTAAAATATATTTGTGGTAATTTTACCGTAAAATTACCGGTAAGATTGGTAAAATTAGTAATATTGGTAAAATATAAAACTCTCAAAATATTTAAATATAGTTGAAAATTGCAATTTCATTTAATTCAAAATTGATGACCATCTAGTTTATAAAAACACAAAATGCAAATCAAATACATTATTATCGAGCGTAAACATACTTACTCGCAGAGTATCAGACAGGTACATATGCAACAATGGAAAATACTTTTATACCCCATCCATACATAAACAAAGTTCAGCTGTTGTTCTTTTAGCAGGACATCCAGAAGACAGAGTACACGCATCTTTAACAGTTGCAAAAATGCAACAAATCCTGAACACACTGGCTACAAAGATAACTGCTTTCTTCACTGTTATGTAAAATTATGCCTTTTTGAAAACACTGCCGTATTCGAAAATGTTTAGGTATTACACATCGAATGGAAGTAGAAAAGCATTTCAATGGCTCAAATGCAGAGAGCGAATAACAGATAACCATGCATACTTATTTTCAATGAATCTTACTTTATTTACAATGCAAACAAGCTCCTTTCATCGCATCTGGTTGGAAAATGTACCCGGTTCAACGCTTTTCCGGCAATTGAGAATTGTCAATGGCGTTAAACATGTCACTTTTTGCGTACTACAAATGCCACTGGCCGACACTAAGATAGATGTATTAATTACGCGTGCAATACGTTACATCAAAATCTAGTTCATGCATAGTTTCTTTCTCGTTCATAGGAAAAATATAAATCGCAAATGGGTAAAGATTTTGGGCTTTAAAAACGCCAGGAAAATTAATATATGAACGTGCATTTCGCAGCAAAAATTTACATCAAAGCGTTGACAGTTGCTGCTGCTTAATCATTCAATGTGAAATTGGGTCGTGAAAAAAATGACTACACAAGTGACCTTTGAGGGTGATTAGCACGGATCATCAGCAAACTGCCAATATCAGGGTATAAGAGAAACGTTCTTCATGGCAGCAATTTGATCCCGAAATGACAAAGATTTAGCTTTTGCCTCATCCGGAATAGCTGCGTTATTGCTACCGGGGGAAAAAATACCAAATTCAACCCACCGATCGACACCAGAAAACAAAATAAATGTTTGCATAAAGTGCTGTACTTTGTGACAACACGTAGATACGTTAAAATTTACTACACATATAGGTGTTCAGCCTTAAATCGATCGATCAGGCGAGATATTTTCACAACAATGTGAACGCAATTTTCAATTGCAGTACAGGGTTTCAACAAAAAAGCACAAACTCTAATGTTTAGTAAATAAAGATTCAAATTTTATTGCAATTTTACCAATTTTACCAAGCCTAAGTAATATTACGTAATATTACCAATTTTACCGGTAATTTTACCATGGGTAATATTACTTTTACATCTGTACTCGTAACATTACCCTCCACTTAAGCCTGTTCGTCCCGAACAGGATCTAGCTCACCTTTGTATAAGGCCAATCTTTCCACATGTACGACTTTCGCTTTGCCTCGATGGCCTTTCCTAATTTTATAAACCACGTCATTCAACTTGGTTATAATGTTGTAAGGTCCTTCCCATGCAGCTTGCAATTTCGGTGATAACCCTCGTTTTCGTTGTGGGTTGTGTAGCCATACTAATTGTCCTTCTTCGAAACCTTTATTATTAGATCGTATATCATATCGGGCTTTCATTCTATCACTGGTCAGTTGTATCTTCTGCCGAACAAGCTTGTGAATATCCTCAAGATTCTCCCTGATTCGGTTGACGTATTCTTGCGCAGACAATGATGTTGATGGTACTGCTCCAAATTTGAGGTCACCAGGAAGTCTTAAATCACTTCCAAAAATAGTTTGAGCTGGTGTCATGGTCGTGGTGTCATGAACTGCTGATCTGTATGCCATCAAAAATAAAGGAATATGTTGATCCCAGTTACGTTGGTCCTTACTGACCACTTTTGCTAGAAATTCCTCCAATGTAGCATTGAATCTTTCAACCATCCCATCTGACTGTGGGTGTGAAACTGTCGTCCTGGTTTTGTTAATCCCCAGCATTTGGCAAATTTCCTGGAATACGGCTGACTCAAAGTTCCGTCCCTGATCGGTGTCGATCTCCATAGGAACTCCATAGCGGCTAATCCAATTATTTATCACAGCTTCAGATTGTGGTTGCTTCCTGATTGGGAATCGCACACACTTCCGGCCACTTACTGAAATAGTCCATGATCACAAGAACATATGTTCTGATTATCAGTTGTTGGGAATGGTCCCGCTACATCCATTGCGATCCTTTCAAATGGAGCACCTACATTGTATTGCTTCATTTTCCCATGACTTTTTCGTGCGGGTCCTTTTACCGCCGCACATCTGTCGCACTTTTGACACCACTCCACAATTGATTGCCGAGTCCCTGACCAGTAAAACCGTTGTCGTATTTTTGCAAGAAATTTATTGATCCCAAGATGACCTCCACTCGTTCCTTCGTGATACTCCTTCAATGCTGTTGGTATTTTTCCTTTTGGTACCACTATAAGGGATTGCTTTATCTTGCCATCTGAGCTTTCCCATACCCTCTTTAAACATCCATTCTCTAGCTGGAGACTGTCCCATTGCGCCCAGTACGCCTTCAAAGTTGGAGTTTTATCAGCAATTTCTCCCCATACTGGTTTGCAACCCTTTTCCTTGAACTCGATGATGGGTGCAAGTTCCGGATCTTCTAGTTGGTCTCTTCTTATGGCGTCAGCAGTCCATTCATCATCAGGTAGCACTTGTAGTAATCAAACATCGATGATGTTCTCCTTACTTTCTTGGCGACTGCAATGCTTGCATTCAACTTGACAGGGTCGTCTCGATAATGCATCAGCGTTCCCATGTGCAGTACCCTTTTGATGCTCAATGTCCAAATCGTACGCCAGTAACCGTTCGATCCAACGTGCTACTTGTCCCTCTCGATTTTTGAACTGGAGTAACCACCTTAACGCACCATGGTCAGTTCTGAGATGAAATTTCTGACCATACAAGTATTTATGAAAATGTTTGACGCATTCCATAATGGCCAATAACTCCTTCCGGGTAACACAATAATTTCGCTCCGGCTTTGATAACACTTTGGAGAAATAAGCTATCACCTTTTCCTGACCATCTATTTTCTGCGACAATACTCCTCCTATACCTTCATTACTGGCATCAGTATCCAAAATAAACTGAACATTTGGTATAGGATAGGATAGAATTGGAGCCGTACACAATCTCCTTCGGAGCTCCACAAATGCTTGTTCCTGAGGTTCATTCCATTCAAATGCCTTATCTTTTCTGGTTAACTCATGCAGACTTTTGGCAACGTTGGCGAATCCTAGCACAAACCGTCTGTAATATGTGCACAATTCAAGGAAGCTGCGTAGTTCATGTAGGTTCTTTGATCTTGGCCAGTTCATAACTGCTGCAATCTTGTCAGAATCGGTATGAATTCCCTTTGCCGTAACCTTGTGTCCCAAGTACTTTACTTCTTCCTTGAAAAGTGAACACTTTTTGAGACTTAACTTTAAACCCGCTGCTTGCAATCTTTCCAGTACCTCCACCAAGCTCCTCAAGTGGTCATCAAAGTCTTTGCCCATGACGATGATGTCATCCAAATATACAAGGCATGTTTTCCAGTGCAAGCCCTTAAGTACCCGTTCCATTAATCTCTCGAAAGTTGCGGGAGTGTTGCATAATCCAAATGGCATGACATTAAATTGCCATAGTCCATTACCTACACTGAACGCCGTTTTCTCCCGATCTTCCTCCGCAACTTCCACCTGCCAGTAACCACTCTGCAGATCCAGTGTTGAAAACAATCTTGAACCCGATAATGTATCTAGTGTATCATCAATCCTAGGCAATGGGTAGCTATCCTTCTTAGGAACTGTGTTTAGTTTCCTGTAGTCAACACAAAATCTCAAGCTCCCATCTTTCTTGCCAACTAACACCACTGGTGAGCTCCAGGGACTCTCTGAAGGCTCGATTACACCAGCTTCTTTCATATCTCTCACTATTTTATCAGCTTCCTCTCTTTTAGCTAATGGTAATCTCCTTGATGCTTGACGAATGGGCTTTTCTGCTCCGGTGTCAATTCGATGTTTTACCATATTGGTTCTGCCACTTCCTTCAGGTGTACTGCAGAATACAGACTTGTGCCGCTCTAGCAATTGACGTACTGCTTTCTTCTGCTCTTCTGAAAGCCCATCTGTCCATTTTTGCACAAGTTGTTCCATTTCTGCTTTTTGTTGTTTTGTGTTGACCGAGCTATTGATGTTTTTCTGCTCGCATTTTATTATTTTTGCTACCTCTTCGCATTGTCCTATGATCGATCCTTTCTTAATTGTTTTCTGCGTATCTGACAGATTTACTGGTATTTACCCTTACTGGTATTTTGTATTCAGCATCTGATCTAACTAAGGGTTTTCCTATTACGACTTCTTTATAATTTTTATCTTCTTTGTTGGCTTCCACAACCTGGGTGACCCAGAACCTCGTTCCAATTTTCCCCAAATGATTGTTTCTGATTGGGGTGGCAGCTTTTTTTTAAGTCAAGACACTCGCAACTCAACAACTGAAATAAAAAAATTGATAGCAAAGAAACTATTGTTCGCTGAACTCCTCTTTTTGTTTAACTCGGTTGCTCTTTTTGGAAGGACAAATACATTTTCAGAAAGAGGAACCGCTTCTTAATTTAGTGTACCCCATGTTCGAGCCTTTTCTCAATAAAATTAGTGCAATAATTTGTCTCTCAAACATTGAGAAAGATATTTCGTGCTTCGACGCTGAACGTTACAAAGACTGCAATTAAATTTACTCTAAAGATATTATCTTGAGTGACATAATTTTAAACGAACATAATTTTGTAAAATCAAAAACGGTTGAACAGATTGTTTTTAAAAATAATATTAAAAAATTTTCACTTTATATAACAAATTTTAAAATAAAATTCAACGAATTTTATTATTACACTCAAGTACTTACGCTTAGTAAATTTATGAATGTTGACTATTTTAATCATATTTTAAAATTACATTCACTTATTTATTAGTAATAATAGATCAAAAGACCAATTTTCGTTAGAATTAAAATTATTACATTCCACAGAAAAAAATGCATTTTCTGACCAAAAAGAGCGAGTTGATGCAAGTTTTGAAAAACTATTTGAAATTAAGGATGGAACCGGTTGCGTAAAATACCCATTATTAACGCAGTTTTTGAAAAGCACCTTATCAATTTGCCATGGTAACGCTGATGTAGAAAGAGGATTCTCTGTGTCATCCCGTTTGCTGCCAAGTGAGAGAGCCTCTATGTCAGAAAAACTGCTGAATTCAAAATTTAACATTTGGGACGGAATGCGTTATTTGAATAATAATATAGAAAATTTAATTTTGTCGAAAGAATTGATTCTTTCTTGTAAATTTGCAAATTCGAAATATAGAATGTTTCTCGAAGAACAAAAAGCAGTTTCGGATAAAGAGGTCAAACTAGCTCTTGAGAATGAAACTGATGTCTTAAATGAAAAGCATAAATTCAAGAAAATGCTTTAAAATAATTGAATACCATAAGCAGTATGGAAATACAGTATAAAAAGTTAAAACACGAACAAAAAGCCAAAGAAAGGGCAGCCGAATCTCTACTGGAGTCTGGAATAACTCTCTGAGCAAATTCAGAAATTGGAGAACGATCGATGTTCATCAAATTTACCAGAAATTTTAACGGTCAAAACTCTTGTGAGTGGTGCAACTGATTTGCTTGTATTACCGCCGTTGTGGCCAGAAACCACCAATAAGAAACAAAGACGGTAATACAATTTTATATATTTTTATTAGTGACTTGTAATTTCTTTTATTTATTTGAATAAAAAACATATGAACAAGGTGGTTTTAATTACAACTATACTACATGATTATATAATATGAACAATTATTCAATCCAAATAACAGAAGTGATTCAAGTGTTAACATGCTTTCCTTTGAACACAAAACACCTGCGTTCGATTTACGGCGAAGGTTTGGGAAACATTAAATGGATCTTAGTATTTTTCTAATTAGTTAATTAATTAAAAAATTATCCATGAGGTTTGCAATACTATTGCAGATACAATAATATGTAATTGAAATTCGGCAACCACTAAATGTGCTGAATGCAACCACTAAATATGTAAATGAGAACAAAATGTGCAAAAGAATGTATTTTAAAAAGGTTCCGTAATATACTTCCATATGCTTCCTAGTGGAGTACGGTTCATGATGATGATGGTAAACCAGACTTGCATTTATTACTTTCATTTCAGATAATATGCAGTTGTGAAACTGCAAGCTAGCAAACTCTGAACTGTGTGAAGTCCATGACGATAGAGAGCCTACGTGTTATATAATGATCAACTTATACTAAATTTAAATAAATTATTCATAACTAACAAAATTTCACCAAAAAAATACTAAAAAAGTCGGACAAGTGCGAATAAAATTTGCTCGCCAAGGGTTCCGTGAATGTAAAAGAACACAATATCAAAAATAAATGACAAAGTTATGCTGTTAAGTCTTTATATCGCCAGACTATGGACGCATAACAGAATAACTATTTAATCGTAGACATCAATAGTAAATGTCAATCACATCTACATTGATCAAAAATGACACAAAAATTGTTACTTGAGGTTAAATCTTATCCATAGCTGTTTATGTTAACTAAAGAAAGATTTAGCCAGCTATTTAATGGTTTAAATTAAGCTATATTTCTTCTATAAATCAGAGTCAAAATTTAGGGTGGTAGTGGTATACATATACTTAATATAAAACTTTTTCAACAATAACTAAAAAACTGTGCATTGCAAAATTCTAAAAAATATTGCAATGTTTCTTAAATTAAGTGCTCTTTCAAATGACACCCCACTTTGCTATAATTGTCATTTAAAGTTTACCAAGCTTCCTGTCTATATGCATTTTTCCAAATTTTTCTGTCAATCAGTGTCGAAACGTAGGGGGAGCACGGTTTGAAAGTTTTACTTTTTTGACAATAACTCGAAAACTGTGCACAGCGAAATTCTAAAAAAAGTGCGTTATTTCTTAAATTAGGTGCTCTTTTCTATCCCGATCCCAAAAGTACAAAAATATAATTATTTGAGACTTCGCTATAATTTTCGTTCAGAGTTTATTAAACTTCCTGTCTCTGTGAATTTTTTCAAATTTTTCTGTTAATTAAGCTCGAAATGCAAGGGGGGAGGACCAACTTTTTGTGTCACTTTTTTGACAATAATTCAAAATCTATGCATTGCAAAATTCTAAAAAAAAAATGGCAATGTTTCTAAAATCAAGTGCTCTTTCAAATGACACCCCGCTTTACCCGGTTCTAAATGATGTGTTTACCCCTTATCATTCCCACCCCTTTAATAAAAATAGTTATGAGTATCTGTCACTTTTCTATATTTTTCATTAAAACCTACTCATTTTTCTATCATTCCAAATATATTTCAAGATTTTCGATGAAATAGGATCGGAGTTCATCGGGGCAATAAAACATAGAGAAAACGTCATTTTCCAGAATTATACAAAAAATGGTGAGGTGTAAAATTCCAAAATACATTTTTAAGGAATGCTGAAATGAAGCCCTTTCTTATGATACCCTACTCGTCTCGATGAAAAAAAGTATGTTATGTAAAACAAACGAACACAACTTTATTTATTTTCTAACCCGCCATCTTGTGTGGATAGGTTAGTCTTATAAGCACCTCAAATTTTAAGTTCATCGGATTAATGGTTGACGAGGTAATCAATAATTTGAAAAACACGTTGTACTCTCACCAATAGTGTTCCGTATAAAAAACGGAACCCTAAAAAATATCGTTCCTATTAGGACCAGTTTATAAATAAAATATATACATAATTGTATGCCACTTGTCGTGACCTAATTCATTCACAAGCGCCTCGCTTTGTCCAACACGATGAAAATTTCTTTTTTAAAAGACGGTGTTACTTGTTACATTATGGACCATAATTTATGGTATTTGATCTTTGTAATTAGGGTTTCTATGATGAACACAATGTTTTCTGTCAGTGAAATTGAGCGAAAATTAAAACTAACTAAATTCAAAGGTACCAGTACAATGGTTTACAGAATTAATAATTATACCGAACTGAATCGATTCAATTCAAAAAATATATTTTGTTGTAACTTATTTTCATGAGATCTAAAGCAGCAAATTATATTGTAAGAATGATGGTATCTAGAATGGTGATAAAAACAAATCACGAACGATAAGGTGTTTAATATCAATCTATTTGGGACATACTACTACCTTAAATTTGTAAGAAACTTTCATATTAAGTATCCCATGTGTACAGATGTAAAGGTAATATTACCCATGGTAAAATTACCGGTAAAATTGGTAATATTACGTAATATTACTTAGGCTTGGTAAAATTGGTAAAATTGTCATAAAATTTATTAACCTTTGTTTAATAAAAATACAAGTTTGTAAGTTATTTCATCAGACACTGTGGTGAACTGTTTTTTAAATTGCAGAACGTTGTGTGACAGATCGAGTGAATTAAAAACATTCTGTTGGAAAAACAAAATGCTTCATTTGGCTCTATAGCAGTTGCGGTATAGACGGATTTCTATATTATTTCTTCGCTTTGGATGTTAGATTGAATAATTTTGTGAAGTTCGTAGATGTCTTTATTGTTGGCTGCAAGCATAGTTCGTTTTTTCACAAATCGTGATTCTTATATAGTAAGTTAGAATATTTGGAAATAACTTGAAAGTAATTTGGTTCGCGTTGCAATTTTACTTTAAACGAAGCAGCAACAGCAGCAGATCGATGGAATTCTCAAACGTTTAAGAACACACAACGCAACGAAACATTAACAGCCCTTCATTGTAAATTTTTGTTTCGAGTTTGAGAAAACAAATTTTTTAGCCATTTGTCTTTTATATTTTTCCCATTAATGAAACAATGAAACAATGCACAAATTAGATTTTAATTGTTGCCCGCGTAATTATTGTATCTATCCCATCGTCGGTTGTGGCATACGTGGAGTGACACGTTACACGTTTAATGCCGTTGATAATTATCAATGCTGAAAAAACGTTGAACCGTGCTCATTTTCCAACCACATGCGATGAATGTATAGCATTTATCTAGATTGGGATGCATCGCATATATTTTGGACATATATTAAGTTTCAATGAATATGCTTGGATTTGTGTAGACTCACTTTTTGAATTTGTGCCTTTCAATTGTTTTTATATTTCCATTCCATGTGTAATACTTATACGTAAACATTTTCGAATATAGTATTGTCCTCACAAACGCATAACTTTGACATAACAATGAAGAAAGCAGTCATCGTTGTAGCCAGTTGGTCCAGGATTTGTTTCATTTTTACAGATCTGCAAACAACGTGTTGTCCGTTTTCAATATGTACTGCTAAGTATAAACAACAGCCGATTTTCGTTCATTTTTTAGATATAAAAGAATTTTCCAATGCTGATTATGTATATTCCTGTCTATAAATACTCTGCGAGTAAGCATATTTAACTCCATAAAAATATATTTGATTTGCATCTAATGTTTTTATAAACTAGAGAAATGATTGTGATAGAGTCGTACATTTTGAATTAATTAAAAATGCAAACATATTTAATTTTTTGATCCATTTTTATATTTTACCTATTTTACCATTTTACCAATCTTACCGGTAATTTTACGGTAATATTACCACAAAAATATTTTACCGGTAAATTTACATCTGTACCCATGTGCCAATACTTCGATTCAAGTTTCGATGAATGGAACTAATGTTAACTTAAAATCCATTCGACATCTAAAGGTGGACTTAGCACATGATTCGAGTAATAAAGAAATTCTGAATCTGGGCAGCTGCGGCTTACGTAAAATTAGTAATGCATTTAACGCTGGAGTTATTTGCTTGCTTTAAATGCTCCTAATCGAAGAATCGAATCGGGGTTAACTTCCGGTTTTTCACTTGCGGTAAAAATTTGTTTTTTGTAATTTTTTGAAGTTTTTTCAGTGTCTTTATGCGCACTACAGCTTCCGATAATAAAGCGATTATGATAAAACCTATGAAAAGGTTCCAATTAGTGTGAGAAGATAACTATCATCTTTTGGGACACATTGATCAAAGTGGCAAGGGGTCTACCATACAACTTTTGACTTTTCACACTTTGTTTTCAAAAGTTTGTTGGAAGCATACAGATTTCATTCATTAATCAATTTTAATGACACTTTGTAAAAAGTTGGAGACTTAAATGGCAAAGAACTGATTAGTTTTTGGACAATATTGGGATAAGTGGTGGTACCTTATAATCGAATTGGATGAAACTTGGTACATAAACATTTAGTATGGTTCACAACAGCTCTGCATCTCAACTTCCGGTTTGTCACTTCCGGTTAAAATTTTTTTTTACTCTTTCTCGTACAACAGAATTTATGCCGGGATGCTATGCTTTCTTTAATATTTTTATAATTAAAACTACGTGAAATCTATAACATTGGTTAGCTTTTAATTAAAGTATTTGATGGATATTAGCTCACTATATATCCAGAACTCTATGTTTCCAGAGCTGTGGTGATGTCAGCCTATGCATGAGCGTCGCAATGTTTTTTTTTTATTGAGATGATACGGGGAATTTTTAATTTGTGTATACGATTGATTGTTATTTCTCATCAATTCAAAATAATTGTCTTTAACTTAATAAAAATTTTTTATATGGAACTAAATATGTATAATCATGTTTTCTTTAAAAGATTTCCGAAAGAAAATGTCACCATTTTTTCTCAAGTAGTTTTAAATGCCCATAACTGAAGGAACGTCTGTTTAAATATAATAAGTTACAATGTTGACTGTTACAATGTTGACTGTTAACCTATATTTCCAAAACTGTAGTGTAATTTTTTTTTAGGTAATGAATTCCAGAAAGAACTGGACCAAAGGTGAGTGCAATATCCTCATTGAAATGTTTCGTCAACATAGAAACTTGTGGGATGCAAAGAATATAGATTATAGAAATCCAATTAAAAAGCAAGATTCTTTGAACGAAATAAGTAACACTTTTGAAACTAGCAGTAATGAAACAGAAAGAAAAATCAAAAACATGATGAGTCAATATAAAAGAGAAAGAAGAAAGTGGAAGAGTATGGATAAGTCTGGTGTCGGACACTCATTTATGTCCAAATGGTTTGGTTACGATGCCATGAGTTTTTTACATGACAGACCGAAGAAAAGAAGGCAGAATGCTTTAGATTCAAATACGGAGGTAAGTTTTTGGTTAAAACATTTGCTCATTTTTCATCCTAATCCCTTATGTACAAATATAATTTAAAAATTATTATTTTAGTATTTTAAATTCTAACTACTGATAATGATTTTTTCGTGTATCTTGCATGTTGTCGCTATACTCTTTTGGCTTTCTTGTTTGTTTATCCTTTCAAATGAACCTAAAGAACACTTTATATCCCTTGATTGTGAATCTCTCTAATTGTTAGGAGTTGTATAAACATACATATGGCTATTTTTTCTCTATTTTTTTACTTCACCACAATTTTCAATTCTGTGAAGTAATGCAATCTTTCGAAAAAAAAAATCTTACATACCTCCAATTTGAATATTCTGTTAGCTGATTTACGTGAAAGGTTTCATTATCTGTAATGCTAATGAAGGGTGACGTCTTCTTCTAAAACATACGATACTGGTTCTACTCGTCCGAGTAAAGGTTATTCGGCAAGCCAATTAATCTACAATCCTTCAACATTTTGAAAACAACGTCGTATGTACATCCTCGACACCGAACGTGAATGTATGTACATTCATATTTAGCATCAATTACAGCAGATAAAACAATGCTAAATTTCCTTTTAAATTAAAGAATTCACTACAGCTAAACTTGAGCGATTCTATAATTAAAGCATATAGGAAAGTTCCACACTTTATCACAGTTATTTGCAATTACTTGCCATTTCTCAGGAACATTGGGTATCTAAAACATAACAGAAAATGATGGGTTATTTATTTTATTTTTATAAAATTAAATCATGTGAAAATGAAATTTGTAAAATTGTTCTCCTGTATTAGGAAAGTGATAGCTCATCAGACAGTAGCACAAATGGCACTCAACAAGCAACTTATAATGTCAACATAGACGAGGAAAGTAGTGAGGGTATACCTGAAATACCAATTAAACGAGAAATACCTTCACGGAATCACGAAACACCAACTCCATTTTTATTTACTCTTCCTAGAGCGACACCTAAATATCCAACACGGTCAAATTACCATCAAGAGGCATTAGATATGATGGAATCGGTATATGATACCAGGAAAACAAAACATAGCTCACTCTCATTCCGCGATGACTACGAAGTATTTGGTGAACTTGTGGGCCGAAAAGTGCGTAACTTAAAAACAGATTACGCAAAAGCTACTGTGCAACATTTGATAAATAACATATTATACGAAGCAGAACTAGGAAAATATAACGTGGCTACACACACATATTATGCTGACACATCGAGATCGTCATGTTTTGGCTCATCGTCACCGACTCTTATGGTTCAATCCAAATGTGAAACAGTAATGGGTGGAGAAGAAATAAACAAATAATTTAATAACAACTAAGATTCATGAAAGGTTTTATCAGGAGCTGAAATTCATTAAACTTAAAATACGTATAGATAAAAATTAAGACAAAATAAATAAATCTAATGTAGTTTTCCAAATAATAATAAAAGTTTTGAATTTTAATTTCTGTTGAAAATACAAATGCCGACAATTTATAGTATTGCATATTTTTAATTAATCAACTAACATTGTTGACGTTGAAATAAATAAATGTTTTATTTACATTTACAAAATAATTGTTTTTTGTGACCAGTTATTTATTTCAATTTGATTAAACAGAATAAACTGTCGAATTAATTATTGATTGATCGATTATTGAAGTAATTGATAGAATGTTTGACAATGGATTCGAACTTGGTACTGATGAGGAAAGTTCGGATCCATCCGAAACACGAAAAGGAGTTTTTCTCTGAGAAATTTTAACCATACCTTTGAATTTAAGAAAGTTGACTTTGATTGCTTACAAATATCCCCACAAAATTTAAATTCCTTAATGTTGTCTTGCATTCTTCTCAGAGAAGAAAATTGCACTTCCCTTTTTCGTATGTTGTACTAGAATTCGAACCTCCCTCATCGCTAACATGATACGAATTCGTAATGATAGACATGATATATACACTACCCCATCGCTCCAGATGTTATTTGATAGATATCTGTAAAAACGAAAGAATAAATATCCATTTACTAAATTTAGATTTAAAATGTACTAGAATTGAAAAAATTCAAAATGATTTTATGATTTTTACTTATTGCCAAATAGAAGAAGAAATATTTAAACAATTTGTCATCATTTACTTTCCATCAAGATGACGTTTCATTGATTTCTTAGAATCCGCAGTTCTGCGAGAAGACTATCAAGATTTTGGACTTTAACATCTGTTGTTGTTTGAATGATGATGTTTCTGTGGAAATCTTTTTACATTTTAAGCCATATTGATGGCATTACTATTCCTGTAAATTAACTCATGTACTTTTTTAATTTCGTTGATGTTTAGATAAGTTTCTGCTGTTAAATTAAGTCCTATAAGATCTCCTGCGATATTTTTTAGTACTGGAAGGCGTTTTCCAAAAGATCTAACAGCGTCAATTCTAGCTGACCGTCGCGTGCTAGAAAGCTTATGTGGTGACTGCAAAATATCTTTCTTTATAATAGCCCATCGTTGAGAGCTGCTGCTAAATAAGTTGTATCATTTTTTAAATTTTTCCAAAAATGTAACCGCATTTGAACATCAAGCAGAATCAACTCCACAGAGATGGAGACTGTGAGCTTCACATGAGGAATACACTGATACATCTCTTTTTCCGTACCTTTGTTTCCACTTTTTATGTTGCTTGCGTTAGTATACTCTTGTCCTTGCTTCAGCTTGAATTACTATTTCTACATGGCTTGCACATAGTTGAATAGGCTTAATTGGATTTCTGATGATGAATAATGGGCTTGTAAACGATGCTGAAATTCGTACTTTTTCTAAATGATAACGTAGCAAGGGATCACAGTGACTAATAAGTAATAAGCTCCAAAATTTCCAAAAACTAACCGTTATTAGGTTCATCAACCATATGGCTGTCTAGTGTCTCCCCTCAAAGCCACACTCCTTTCACGTAAAAACAAAATATTATCCAAATGATTTTTAAAATTTGCCTCCATATTTTTGCTTGGTCTTCGATTTGATCGTAAAATAATTGTAAGCCGGTAATCTGTCGTATAATTTAGCTTAAGAATATCATTGAAGACGACAGAGATGAGAACAATTTTACTTAATATTCGTTCTAAATATTCGATACGGTAGGCAATAAAAAGCATCTATGCCTCAAAACTAACCAATCTCGTTCAATTTTTTCTCCGTTTTGTTAAATTTTTAAAAGGAGCGACACAGAAAATGGTTTATTCAAATCGATCACAGGCAAACTATGTAGGAATTTGTATATGCCCTCGACGAATCACATTTTCAGTAATTTGCAACTTCATTATTTTATCTTCTAAACTATCAAACAACATCAAAATCATGGCAAAATCCAATATGATTTGGTTGGTAGACCGAAATCTTGATATCTCAGAGCTTCAAATTTCAGTTCCTCCATATTTTAAAAACAGAATTAGCTTTTGTTGTTGAAACCAAAGTTTAAATTTGTAAAACATTTACTAAGCCGTGTAATATTTTGGCCATGGTTTGTGTTGTTTTGTTTTTGTGAGAGAAAAATAAGTATACGTGGTGCTCATAAACCAGTTGTCAATACAAGCGGTCAAACAGGATTAATTCACGTTGTCTTTTTAGGTCCTCCATAAAAATATTAATTTAAATTTCATTTCAATACTTAGATTTTTTGGTTACTGTTATTTTTTTTTAAATCTTATTATGCAGAATTGACATATGTACGTATTAAGGCATCTATTATACGACCAATCTTTGAAAAGAACAACTTCTTAACTAAACCAAACCCTTAACTAAGCCCTTGAATCCAAATTAATTAAACTATCGTGTATTTTATTAATGGTAAGAATTAAGTAAAAGATCAAATCAACATATACTTTAGTTTTGGCATAGAGAAACATATATAGAGAGAAATAACCTCTATTCACACAAATTGTATATGGAATGCTGATAATACAAATAAAAGTACAACCAGAGATGAAGGGTTAAGCAATATACAAATTTTACAAACTATACATTGCATTCTTTCTGTCTTATATGAAACAATAAACAAAGCAAATCAAAATAAAAAAATGAGAATTTATATTTGAAAGAGAAATATTTCTTTTGCTTTATTTTCTATTTTACTTTATTTTCTATTTTACTTTTACTTAAATACGAAAAAATACGATAATTATAAAATAGAAAATAAAAAAAAGTACTCGTATGTATGAGTGTTTAAATATATAATTTAAGAATTGTATTGAGATGATAGTTTTTTATATTTAACAAATATAATTTCATTCATTGATAATTTAAGTACTCGTATGTATGAGTGTTTAAATATATAATTTAAGGATTGTGTTGGGATCATAATTTTTTGTTTTTGTATATTGAAGAAGCAAATGATTGAATTTGTTATTTGGGTTACGAATTGTTTGTTTTGTTGTCAAGATTTTTTATTTAGTTTTTCATCTTTTTTTAAATGGATTTGAACTATATTAAGTTTTTATTGTCCTAGGTCGATGACTAGATTTTAGAATATATCAATTTAGTTTGGTCAGAGTTTGATTTAAATTGATTCATTTGGTCGTGTTTGATATAATTACTTCGGTCTGAAAGACCTGAGATTACATTCATGAGCTCAAAGTGAAATTCTTACCCATGCTTTTTTGGCATTTCTCGACGTTTTAGGACCTACTGATTCTAAAAAAGCAACAAACAAAAATGTATGTCTGTCTGTCGGCCGGCCGTCCGCCGTCCGTCCGTCACAACCTACGAAATCTAGAAAACCGCTGAACGGATTTAAAAATTTTTTTTTCTAAAAATAGGATTACTCAATAGAAAGAGCCGAAAGGACGATGTGTTCGATAGCTGTACCGGAAGCGTGTCAAAAAAATCGTCAAGTGTGTCAAAACAAGGAAATTTGCATATTTTTTGCTTAAAAAACGTTCATTTTAAGTGATTACGAGTAGGAACATTGAATTTGGAGAAATCTTGATGGTCGGGATTGGTATGGGAGACCAAAATCTAGATTTTTGCATTATAAGTTTGTCAAAAAAATGTTGTCAAGTGTGTCAAAAGAAAGATTTTTATTTATTTTTTTACTCAATTTTTTGGAAAAAAATAAAATTAATAATATGTATGCATGAAAATATATTATTATTATAGAGAATTATGGCATTATAAGATTGTCAAAAAAATAATGTCAAGCGTGTCAAAAATGATTTCATTGATTTTTTTAGCCAATTTTTTGGAAAAAAAAATTTATGTTTTTATGAATTGGTTTTATTGAACTGGTTATAGTTTTTGAAATAGTTTTGGAATTTTGATAAAAGTTTGTATTTTTGATTTTGTAATAATTTTTTCTATATTTTTAGAATTTTGGAAAAACTTTGAATTCTTAAGAATTTTTGGAATTTTATTAGAATTTAGAAAAACTTTAAATATGTGATTTTATTCTAATTTTTGGAATGTTTTTGGTATTTTTCAATTTTTGATTTTGTTATAATTTTTATAATATTTTTAGAATTTTGGAAAAAGTTTGGATTTTTAAGAATTTTTGGAATATTAATGGAATTTAAAAAAGTTTAAGTATTTGATTTTATTCTAATTTTTGGAATATTTTTGGAATTTTGAAAAAGTTTGATTTTATTTAAGTTTTACAATATTTTTGGAATTTGAAAGAAATATGAATTTGTGATTTTGTAATATTTTCTCGAAACGCTAAATGGAGATGATTTTGAGTAGTTTGCTGAGTGTATCATCTTTTCACTAAATTATGTTAATTTTTGATCTGTTATAATTTTCCGGCAACGTATTGACGTTTCGTGTTAGTTTTGAAATAAATTTCTAAACAGAGATAAAAAGTACTTATACTTTAACAAATCAAAATAAAAAAAGAGAAACATTTATATGCATTTGAAATTTCTTTTGCTTTATATTCTATTTTACTAATGAGACAACAAAAAATACGATGATAAAATACAATTAATAATTAAAAAAAAAACTCGCATGGATTAGTGTTTCCTTTGACATGTTTATATAAAGGTTTTTAGAATTCATTGATAATTTTGGTTTGTTTTTGTAAGTTAAAAATGGTCAAAATAATTTTTCAGTTTTTGAAGAATTTGGGTTACGCGTTGTTGTTGTTGGCTACATAGATTGATATTTGATTTATTTTTCATCTTTCAAATGCACTTTAACCATATGTTTAGGTTGTTGACTTTAGCCAATTTTTTTGGTCAGAAATTGATTTAATTTGATTTGGTTGTGTAGGATAAAAATATTTTTAAATTTCAAAATCTATGTATTAAAATTTGTATCAATTTAATGTTTTAAATTTGAATACATGAGTTCTAAAAGAATAGATTATGAAATTTAAAAATATTATTTTCCAATAATTTGTCTTATGATAACTTTAAACAAATTGGGTTTAAAGTAGTTATGCGGTTATGTGTTCTAAAAACTTTTTTACTTTATATGGCTCAAAAATACATTTACCTTAAAATTAATGTTTAATCATATCAAAGCGATACAGTAGATCGTTGTTTGTGATATAATTATAACACCTGCAGCCAAATTCTGTGACTGTGAAGTGGTGAAGTGTTAAAAATTTCTTTATTTCGATTTTATCACCAAATTTTTATCATTTTAACATTTTTTGCGATTCTATATGCAATTTATGTGCGATGTAAGTGTTGATTTGTTCAATGAATTCATGCCGTCAGTTATGCAAAGACATATTTATGAGAAATGCTGAAATAAACGAGATGTCAAGTATATTGCTATTTTTTGCAGATAAGACTTATTTTGACTCTAGTGGGGTCATAATTAAAGTTCTAATCTAACAACAGGAATTTGTTCCTCTATTGCTCAAGAAATATAGATTTTGAAAGAATTCTATAATATCTCATTAGAAGTATGTTATATTACCGTTCTGGATAAAAAGTAATATTTGGCAAATTTTCATCACGACTACGATAGCAGACGTCGATCTTTTTAACAATATTCTGAACACACTTCTGCATAAGTGTTCAGATAGAGACTGATGACGTCTTCAATGGTATTGTGCTCTTGCATTATTTGTAATTGCCAGTTTCATTTTCAAAAAACATTAAGTTCAAGAAAACAATACATAAACCTAACACAAACATGAGCGTTTTGATACATGAAATGTAAATCTAGTTGACTGTATATACGTATATACATTAAGATATATTAATTCCGAACTACGGTCTAAAACACATAAATACCAACCATTTTGAATAACACAATTTAAACATCAATTTAACTATATTTAAATATTTTCGAAGTTAAATTTGAAAAAAAATTTTTGATGTTATTTTGAAATCTTAAATAAACAAATCACATTGGTGTAATTGTGTTTTTTGACATAATGGCGTTAGCAACAAAAGAATTCATTTTATTTTATCACTAACCAAAAGTCAGTGTTAACTTTTCAGTTTTAACATTTCACTAATTTAGATTTTTTTACGGTGAAGTGATAAAAAATTTATCACTACACCGCTTCACAGTTACAGAATTTGGCTGCTGATGTTCTAAATAATATGATATAAGTTTATCCTTTGAGCTGCTTGTTTTAGGTAGATTTCATATAAAATCTACCTATTGCAATGGGAATTCTTGGAGATCCGGATAAAATTTTAACAAAATGAATTTATTAGGCGTCGAGAAGAAACATATTTTTAATGCCGGGTGAAAAACACGTGAAATCAGCAAGGTCTGGAAATGAGGTTTTAATTTTGTATAATTAGAATTCGTTGACATCAATCAAAAGTTTTCTGCGTTTTTAGTTTTTTTTTAACCCTGTCTAAGATACAGGGTGTTGAAAAATCAAGAAATTGTTCGACCCTGGTGTATTGAAATGGCTCTACAGTCAAAACTACTGGACTGATTTTAATGTTATATAACTCAAAATGTATGTATTAAACAGAGCAAAATAATAATTCACATTATATGACCTTGAACACTTTCTTTTAGAAACATAACGGTAAAAACATCCAATTCGATTTGTTTTTTTTTATTAATTTTATTGCAACACGCCTTAAAATGTTTCATCATAAAAAAAGTGGAGTTAAAAAATGAACAGTGTTTTTTGGATTTACATATATGTTTTTATAATAAATTTTTAATTTTAACTCAAAATAAATATTTTACACATTTTTTATCATTTATTTAATTTTACATTACTAAATTCCGTAGAGTTAGAATAACGTCTAGCTAAGATTGATCCATCATTTGTAGGAATGTATGAGTGATATCCTCGTGTTCCAGGAATTGTTTTTAAATTTTCGTATCTATCAGCTAGTCGATTTCATTTCGCAAACAAAGGAATCCCTCTGCATTATGTCACTATATGACAGTTGTGAATGAGGGATCTCAACAGTTTGACTGTTTGCAGGCATAATGGATTTGATTTCATCCGAACTCTACTGATAAAGATATTTATAAAAAACAACGAGATCAGACCAATCAGTTCATAACCAAACTTCTCTTCTATTCGTCTGTAATGGAAGACGATAAAAATGATCAATAATTTATTATCTATATCTCTATATTATGTTTTTATTATAAAATATATTATGAACGTATTATATTATATTATATTATTTAATATAATCAAGCAACCATTGACTTCGGATGCAAAACATTTTTGATAAAAATAATATTTTCATAAAATTGTTATTTTAAATTTAAATAATGTTGTAAGGATAGACTGCCTAAAAGGTACACAATCAAAAATAGTCATAATCATATCGGAAGCCAAACTATCACTACAGAGGGAAAAACAAGTTTGAAATGATACACAAAAATCAAAATCAAATTTCAAACCAAAATACAAGAAAAATCGGACCGATAACAAGAATCTATCAATTGAATATTGAAGGATCTAGCAAATCGAAATGCGAACATTTATCGAATCAACTAAAAGATTACAAAATAGATATTGCAGTCATTCAAGAAACACACATGTCACCAGACGAAATTTTAGTTACCAGAGGTGAAATTCCTGGATATGAAATTATCGGAGCAACATTTCATAAATCGTATGGAACTGCCACGTATGTAAAATGTGGTCTGAAAATGTGAAACTAGTGGAAACCTCTTCAACAGACGATGTTTCTATCATAACAATTGAGGTTGGCGGAACAATTATTATGAATATATACATATACCAAACACAGCCTGGCCGACTAATGTTCTCCCTTCATATGATAAACCGAGCATCTATATTGGTGACTTTAACAGCCATCACACACTATGGAAATATCAGAATGATGACATCAACGGTATAACACTTGTAAATTGGTCTGAACAGCAAAACTTGCATCTCATATTCGACGCGAAAGACCCTGGTATTTTTCAATCCGGCCGATGGCGCCGAGATTACAACCCAGACCTATGCTTTGTTTCATCTAATTCTAAAGGTCAACCAATACATGCTTTAAGACAAATATTATTGGGTTTCCCACATTCTCAGCATCGACCAGTAATAGTAGAGGCTGGAATACAAATCCCGATGATACATTCAATACCGAAACCTAGATGGAATTTTTTAAAGGCTTCATGGCATTTTTCAAAAGACTTAGATGCTTCTGTACGATTTATTCCACAAGTTGCAAAGAACTACGAACGTTTCCTTGGCGCTACTCTAACAGCTGCAAAAAAATTCATACCGCGAGGCTATCGTATGGAATATATTCCAAGATAGAAAGAGGAAAGTGAAAGACTTTTCAATGAATTCGAAGAAAGTGGAGACCCAGAAATAGCTGATGATCTATTAAGATCCTTAGATGCTAATCGACAAGAAAGTCTGCTATGGAAAATATGGATTTTACACATTCTAGTAGAAAAGCATGGAGTCAAATACGAAAATTGGGTGCTGGGAAAAAGAAATTTGCTGATAAAACAAACATAAATCCAATTTTAATAGCGAATAGGATAGTAAACATGTCAAGAGTTGAACCATATAAAGAACTTTCAAAAACCGTTCTCTTAAATCTTAAAAACTTGAAACGAAACACACCAAGATCTTCCGAATATTGTCGCCCTTTCACCATCAAAGAGATTGCAGCTTCATAATCGGACATGAAATCGGGCAAAGCAGCTGGCTTCGATAATGTCTATCCAGAATTCCTTAAAAATTGCGGAGAAAATATCAGAAAATGGCTTGCTCGCTTTTACATAATGGAAACTGCAATATTACCAAACGTAGACGCAATTGCACAGATCAAGTATTGCCACTAACCAACTATATCGAACTTGGGTTCCAAAAAAAAATAAAAATGTCTGTTGTTTTCATAGACCTAACAGCGGCTTATGACACCGTTTGGCGAAAAGACTTAATATATAAGCTGCTCAATATTATTCCATGCCTTAAAATTGCTCAAGTAATCAACAATATGCTCACTAATCGCCTGTTCCAAGTCTATCGAAATAATGAGAAGAGTTCTTTCAGGAAATTGAGTAATGGTCTCCCACAAGAATCAGTATTGGCACCATTATTTTTCAACATTTACGTGATCGATTTACCAACAACTCAACCAAGAGTGGGGTCAATTTTAACGGAACACAAGTTACACATAACTATAATCCGAAATATTTGGGTCACACATTGGACAGATCACTTACACACAAATAAAATTGCTTGAAGCTTGAGGCCAAATTAAAGACAAGAAACAAAAATTAATTTATTGTTTGTATAATTAATTTTTAAATAAAAATATTAAAAAAACTTTTTTAAAGATGGCGCTAGGGTCAAAGAACAATTGGAATTTAATTAATTTTTTTTCTGAAAATAGTTCTATCCTTATTCTAAAATATATCAAATTTACAAGGAGGCTGAAATTTTTGTTCTTGAGATATTTAATTTTAAAGATTTTTAGTACGGCTGAAATTCGAATTTTTCTTCATTTTTTCAAACAACTTCCATTAACAAAAAATTTTAAAATCAATTAAATTTTAACTTTTTTTATTTTTTAAATATAGTTCTAACCTTCCTTTAAAATATATCAAATTTACAAAGAGGCGTTAATTCGTATTCTTCAGATATTTAATTTTAAAAAGTTTTAGTCCGATTAAAATTCTAATTGTTCATCATCTTGGAATATATTCATCTTGGAATCATCTTGGAATATATTCCATACGATAGCCTCGCGGTATGAATTTTTTTGCAGCTGTTAGAGTAGCGCCAAGGAAACGTTCGTAGTTCTTTGCAACTTGGGGAATAAATCGTACAGAAGCATCTTTTGAAAAATGCCATGAAGCCTTTAAAAAATTCCATCTAGGTTTCGGTATTGAATGTATCATCGGGATTTGTATTCCAGCCTCTACTATTACTGGTCGATGATGAGAATGTGGGAAACCCAATAATATTTGTCTTAAAGCATGTATTGGTTGACCTTTAGAATTAGATGAAACAAAGCATAGGTCTGGGTTGTAATCTCGGCGCCATCGGCCGGATTGAAAAATACCAAGGTCTTTCGCGTCGAATATGAGATGCAAGTTTTGCTGTTCAGACCAATTTACAAGTGTTATACCGTTGATGTCATCATTCTGATATTTCCATAGTGTGTGATGGCTGTTAAAATCACCAATATAGATGCTCGGTTTATCATATGAAGGGAGAACATTAGTCGGCCAGGCTGTGTTTGGTATATGTATATATTCATAATAATTGTTCCGCCAACCTCAATTGTTATGATAGAAACATCGTCTGTTGAAGAGGTTTCCACTAGTTTCACATTTTCAGACCACATTTTACATACGTGGCAGTTCCATACGATTTATGAAATGTTGCTCCGATAATTTCATATCCAGGAATTTCACCTCTGGTAACTAAAATTTCGTCTGGTGACATGTGTGTTTCTTGAATGACTGCAATATCTACTTTGTAATCTTTTAGTTGATTCGATAAATGTTCGCATTTATCGAATGCTAGATCCTTCAATATTCAATTGATAGATTCTTGTTATCGGTCCGATTTTTCTTGTATTTTGGTTTGAAATTTGATTTTGATTTTTGTGTATCATTTCAAACTTGTTTTTCCCTCTGTAGTGATAGTTTGGCTTCCGATATGATTATGACTATTTTTGATTGTGTACCTTTTAGGCAGTCTATCCTTACAACATTATTTAAATTTAAAATAACAATTTTATGAAAATATTATTTTTATCAAAAATGTTTTGCACCCGAAGTCAATGGTTGCTTGATTATATTAAATAATATAATATAATATAATATAATACGTTCATAATATATTTTATAATAAAAACATAATATAGAGATATAGATAATAAATTATTGATCATTTTTATCGTCTTCCATTACAGACGAATAGAAGAGAAGTTTGGTTATGAACTGATTGGTCTGATCTCGTTGTTTTTTATAAATGTCTTCATCAGTAGAGTTCGGATGAAATCAAATCCATTATGCCTGCAAACAGTCAAACTGTTGAGATCCCTCATTCACAACTGTCATATAGTGACATAATGCAGAGGGATTCCTTTGTTTGCGAAATGAAATCGACTAGCTGATAGATACGAAAATTTAAAAACAATTCCTGGAACACGAGGATATCACTCATACATTCCTACAAATGATGGATCAATCTTAGCTAGACGTTATTCTAACTCTACGGAATTTAGTAATGTAAAATTAAATAAATGATAAAAAATGTGTAAAATATTTATTTTGAGTTAAAATTAAAAATTTATTATAAAAACATATATGTAAATCCAAAAAACACTGTTCATTTTTTAACTCCACTTTTTTTATGATGAAACATTTTAAGGCGTGTTGCAATAAAATTAATAAAAAAAAAACAAATCGAATTGGATGTTTTTACCGTTATGTTTCTAAAAGAAAGTGTTCAAGGTCATATAATGTGAATTATTATTTTGCTCTGTTTAATACATACATTTTGAGTTATATAACATTAAAATCAGTCCAGTAGTTTTGACTGTAGAGCCATTTCAATACACCAGGGTCGAGCAATTTCTTGATTTTTCAACACCCTGTATCTTAGACAGGGTTAAAAAAAAAACTAAAAACGCAGAAAACTTTCGATTGATGTCAACGAATTCTAATTATACAAAATTAAAACCTCATTTCCAGACCTTGCTGATTTCACGTGTTTTTCACCCGGCATTAAAAATATGTTTCTCCTCGACGCCTAATAAATTCATTTTGTTAAAATTTTATCGGGAACTCCAAGAATTCCCATTGCAATAGGTAGATTTTATATGAAATCTACCTAAAACAAGCAGCTCAAAGGATAAACTTATATCATATTATTTAGAACATCAGCAGCCAAATTCTGTAACTGTGAAGCGGTGTAGTGATAAATTTTTTATCACTTCACCGTAAAAAAATCTAAATTAGTGAAATGTTAAAACTGAAAAGTTAACACTGACTTTTGGTTAGTGATAAAATAAAATGAATTCTTTTGTTGCTAACGCCATTATGTCAAAAAACACAATTACACCAATGTGATTTGTTTATTTAAGATTTCAAAATAACATCAAAAATTTTTTTTCAAATTTAACTTCGAAAATATTTAAATATAGTTAAATTGATGTTTAAATTGTGTTATTCAAAATGATTGGTATTTATGTGTTTTAGACCGTAGTTCGGAATTAATATATCTTTATGTATATACGTATATACAGTCAACTAGATTTACATTTCATGTATCAAAACGCTCATGTTTGTGTTAGGTTTATGTATTGTTTTCTTGAACTTAATGTTTTTTGAAAATGAAACTGGCAATTACAAATAATGCAAGAGCACAATACCATTGAAGACGTCATCGGTCTCTATCTGAACACTTATGCAGGAGTGTGTTCAGAATATTGTTAAAAAGATCGACGTCTGCTATCGTAGTCGTGATGAAAATTTGTCAAATATTACTTTTTATCCAGAACGGTAATATAACATACTTCTAATGAGATATTATAGAATTCTTTCAAAATCTATATTTCTTGAGCAATAGAGGAACAAATTCCTGTTGTTAGATTAGAACTTTAATTATGACCCCACTAGAGTCAAAATAAGTCTTATCTGCAAAAAATAGCAATATACTTGACATCTCGTTTATTTCAGCATTTCTCATAAATATGTCTTTGCATAACTGACGGCACGAATTAATTGAACAAATCTTTTATTTAATCCAATTAAAAATTAATTTCGCTCAACCATTATATTTTGTTCACAAAAAATAATTTATTTTGAAAATAATAAATAAAGGATTTTTTATAATAATTCTATTAAATAAAACAATCAATGGAAATTGTATGCATTGACGTTTGATATTTAGTGAGTCGCCTGCTTACTATAAGATTTTTTAACACTTACATCGCACATAAATTGCATATAGAATCGCAAAAAATGTTAAAATGATAAAAATTTGGTGATAAAATCGAAATAAAGAAATTTTTAACACTTTACCACTTCACAGTCACAGAATTTGGCTGCAGGTGTTATAATTATATCACAAACAACGATCTACTGTATCGCTTTGATATGATTAAACATTAATTTTAAGGTAAATGTATTTTTGAGCCATATAAAGTAAAAAAGTTTTTAGAGCACATAACCGCATAACTACTTTAAACCCAATTTGTTTAAAGTTATCATAAGACAAATTATTGGAAAATAATAATTTTAAATTTCATAATCTATTCTTTTAGAACTCATGTATTCAAATTTAAAACATTAAATTGATACAAATTTTAATACATAGATTTTGAAATTTAAAAATATTTTTATCCTACACAACCAAATCAAATTAAATCAATTTCTGACCAAAAAAATTGGCTAAAGTCAACAACCTAAACATATGGTTAAAGTGCATTTGAAAGATGAAAAATAAATCAAATATCAATCTATGTAGCCAACAACAACAACGCGTAACCCAAATTCTTCAAAAACTGAAAAATTATTTTGACCATTTTTAACTTACAAAAACAAACCAAAATTATCAATGAATTCTAAAAACCTTTATATAAACATGTCAAAGGAAACACTAATCCATGCGAGTTTTTTTTTTAATTATTAATTGTATTTTATCATCGTATTTTTTGTTGTCTCATTAGTAAAATAGAATATAAAGCAAAAGAAATTTCAAATGCATATAAATGTTTCTCTTTTTTTATTTTGATTTGTTAAAGTATAAGTACTTTTTATCTCTGTTTAGAAATTTATTTCAAAATTAACACGAAACATCAATACGTTGCCGGAAAATTATAACAGATCAAAAATTAACATAATTTAGTGAAAAGATGATACACTCAGCAAACTACTCAAAATCATCTCCATTTAGCGTTTCGAGAAAATATTACAAAATCACAAATTCATATTTCTTTCAAATTCCAAAAATATTGTAAAACTTAGATAAAATCAAACTTTTTCAAAATTCCAAAAATATTCCAAAAATTAGAATAAAATCAAATACTTAAACTTTTTTAAATTCCATTAATATTCCAAAAATTCTTAAAAATCCAAACTTTTTCCAAAATTCTAAAAATATTATAAAAATTATAACAAAATCAAAAATTGAAAAATACCAAAAACATTCCAAAAATTAGAATAAAATCACATATTTAAAGTTTTTCTAAATTCTAATAAAATTCCAAAAATTCTTAAGAATTCAAAGTTTTTCCAAAATTCTAAAAATATAGAAAAAATTATTACAAAATCAAAAATACAAACTTTTATCAAAATTCCAAAACTATTTCAAAAACTATAACCAGTTCAATAAAACCAATTCATAAAAACATAATTTTTTTTTTCCAAAAAATTGGCTAAAAAAATCAATGAAATCATTTTTGACACGCTTGACATTATTTTTTTGACAATCTTATAATGCCATAATTCTCTATAATAATAATATATTTTCATGCATACATATTATTAATTTTATTTTTTTCCAAAAAATTGAGTAAAAAAATAAATAAAAATCTTTCTTTTGACACACTTGACAACATTTTTTTGACAAACTTATAATGCAAAAATCTAGATTTTGGTCTCCCATACCAATCCCGACCATCAAGATTTCTCCAAATTCAATGTTCCAACTCGTAATCACTTAAAATGAACGTTTTTTAAGCAAAAAATATGCAAATTTCCTTGTTTTGACACACTTGACGATTTTTTTGACACGCTTCCGGTACAGCTATCGAACACATCGTCCTTTCGGCTCTTTCTATTGAGTAATCCTATTTTTAGAAAAAAAAATTTTTAAATCCGTTCAGCGGTTTTCTAGATTTCGTAGGTTGTGACGGACGGACGGCGGACGGCCGGCCGACAGACAGACATACATTTTTGTTTGTTGCTTTTTTAGAATCAGTAGGTCCTAAAACGTCGAGAAATGCCAAAAAAGCATGGGTAAGAATTTCACTTTGAGCTCATGAATGTAATCTCAGGTCTTTCAGACCGAAGTAATTATATCAAACACGACCAAATGAATCAATTTAAATCAAACTCTGACCAAACTAAATTGATATATTCTAAAATCTAGTCATCGACCTAGGACAATAAAAACTTAATATAGTTCAAATCCATTTAAAAAAAGATGAAAAAATAAATAAAAAATCTTGACAACAAAACAAACAATTCGTAACCCAAATAACAAATTCAATCATTTGCTTCTTCAATATACAAAAACAAAAAATTATGATCCCAACACAATCCTTAAATTATATATTTAAACACTCATACATACGAATACTTAAATTATCAATGAATGAAATTATATTTGTTAAATATAAAAAACTATCATCTCAATACAATTCTTAAATTATATATTTAAACACTCATACATACGAGTACTTTTTTTTATTTTCTATTTTATAATTATCGTATTTTTTCGTATTTAAGTAAAAGTAAAATAGAAAATAAAGTAAAATAGAAAATAAAGCAAAAGAAATATTTCTCTTTCAAATATAAATTCTCATTTTTTTATTTTGATTTGCTTTGTTTATTGTTTCATATAAGACAGAAAGAATGCAATGTATAATTTGTAAAATTTGTATATTGCTTAACCCTTCATCTCTGGTTGTACTTTTATTTGTATTATCAGCATTCCATATACAATTTGTGTGAATAGAGGTTATTTCTCTCTATATATGTTTCTCTATGGTTTTGGTAAGAAACTATTTTTCGCCTTTATAATATTTTCATTTCGGTCGGAGTCCGGGCCCCTTTTGAAATGCCGCGAACGGGGTAAAACCCCCCTTCCACTCCCCTCCCTCTTGTCGGGCCTGTCTATAACTAGAGCTATTGGAAACCACTCGTTCGCAGTTGGGGGTTAGGTAAAACTCAATAGAAATTTGAGTATGTATTGGAATATCAATGTGTTTTGAGTGGCCTGATGGTAGCACGCTAGAAGAACCGGGTTCGAAGCTCATCTACGTCAAAGTGGTTTATGCAAAACATTAACAACCATCAACACAACGGTTTTTTCCATTAATCGATAGTCAACTATTATAGTTGATAAATTGGAAAAACTATGGGCTGATCACCCATATAAAACTAATCGATTAAAAATTAAGTCTTGAAGTGAAACTCGACCATAAAATTGAGTAAAACGATGAAATTAATACAGGATGTCCGCGGGATGTCCATTAAAAAATAGGTAGATTTCGAGATCAGACAGTTTTGTGTACAAGTAGAATCTGATGTATATCCGATTAGTTTAACAAACCAAACTAATTACAAACAGATATCGTACAAATTTTAATAAGAAAATTAGCTACATTTAAGCAAAACTACATTTATGCAACTTTGGAACGCTGTTGCGATCGGAAAAACAAATATCAAATACACCACAGAACATATGTGTGACAATGTATGACACTATGTATATGAAAAACACACCGCAAACCTACTCTTTTTCATAATTCCGAGATGACCATTGCAAAAGGTAGATTTTTATATGAAATGTACCTTAAACTAAAATTATGATATGCTTATATTTCTTCTTAAATGACCGTGGAGTCCGGAGTCTTAAATGACCGTGGAGTCCGTTTTGTTTTTATATTTATTTTGCTTCGCCTATAGAGATGTGTTTTCATTTGCCTATAGAGGTAATAACGATACCGACCACTGTTAAGTCGTGCATTCACATACAACAGAAACAGAAACCGAAACTGAATTTCATACAAATTTGACAGCAACTGAAACAGAAACCGAATTTAGAAACTGAAACAGAAACTGAAAATTCGTCTGCTTTGTCAATTTAATTGTTTCTGTTCCAGAAACTGTCACATGACCAAAAACTGTCACATAATATTAATTATTATTTTAAACTTTGATAATAGAGTTTTGAATTTTGAATAGTTTTCAGTTTCAATTTCTGTTTCTGTTGTATGTGAATGCCCGGCTTATAAGCGCTACATACTTGTGAACAATTTTACGAACTCAACCTAACTTAAAAGAACATAATAGGTGCGTTCGATTTGACTGAAACAACTGAAAAAACAACAACAATTGCATTGAATTTCTCAGTTGCTTCAATTGCTTCAGTCAAATCGAACACGGCTAATATTTGACACAATGATTGAACATTTTCAAAAGATTGACTTTCCACTACATGGCTGCATTACACAACATAGCTATTCCTAAAAAATATATTATTTCAATTATTATGAAGCTAAAGTTTTAAGTGTTAGATAACAAACTTCCCACAACACTTAATAAATAACATCTGCCTATTTATTTTTAGCTGGCTCTAATTTTTATTGTAAAGAGAATAAACTATCTTGATAATGATTTGGGTATAATAAATTATACACATAAATATTTATCATTTTATGTATTCACAAACTAATAATAGATAATTTGAAAACATAACATAAAATATAGTGGCTAGGTCTAACGAAAACACGTTTACAAGATTAGATAAATGTTGTAAAAGCAAAATCAAACGTTGTTTAAAATAAAAATTTAATAATACACTAAAACCTCGATTTGATTGATTAATTAGCATTTTATTCATGGGAACTCTATGGAGAGCACATCTTTTTGTTGGTTATCCTTTGACGGAAATAGTCCCACCACATACATTGCATTACTGTCCAAACCATCCTAAATCCTAGACCTAAGTATTACATTCATGAGCCAAAAGTGAAATTCTAACCTCCACTTTTTTTGGCATTGCTCGACATTTTAGGACCTACTGATTCTGAAAAAGCAAAAAATAAACATGTGTGTCTGTCTGCCGGCCAGCGGCCGTCCGTCCGTCATTACCTACGAAATCCAGAAAGCCGCTGGAGGGATTTCAAAAATTTTTTAAAAATAGGTATACTCAAGGGACAGGTCCGAAAGGACGCTGTGTTCCATAACTGTGCAGGAAGTGTATCAAAAAAATCATTATGTGTGTCAAAAATAGCAACTTTCATATTTTTGGCTTAAAAAACGTTCATTTTAAGTGATTACGAGTAGGAATATTGATTTAAAATTTGTATAGAAAACCACAAATAATTAAGAAAAAACACAATTTTCAAATAAAAAACACATTATTCATTTTTTGGTGTCAAAAAAAAAACATATAAACCAGCACCACTATACACTATCGAATAATTTAAGAAATAGATTTTAGAAAACATAATTCGTCAAACTGATTTATCGTCAAACCTGTTTGTTAATTTGGAAATAATATTTCCGAAGGTTACAAAATCCGTTCCGATTCCACACTTCTTGGTGGAAATGGTCAATAAATTATTATACATTCACTGCAAATGCGGTCGTCTATGATGGTTTTGCTTACTTATTTTCATTTCTCTACCAATCGCAGTGACCAGTTTAATATTTTATGTTGTTGCATTCTGCCAAAAAAGTTTTTTATAGGTATTAAGAGTGAATCAAACTGCGTTACAGTTCATCTTCCAAATTGCTTTTCTCTACTAAATCGACTGAAACCTTATCCTTAGCTACATTTTCGTTGTAATCTGTGCTCAATGATGTTAGAAAGTGAGTAGTTGGATACCCTGTTTCACATCCCACGTCTGCTGCTGCTGATGTAACATTAAATAATCTTCAATAAAAACTTTTATGGAGCTTCGACTTGGAACAGTAAATATGTTCGATGTATCATCAACAAAAGCAGAGTTTCCATTCTGCAAATACTTGAATACTTAAAATGTTTCGGTTTTCATTGCCTTTATGCTAGTTATTGAGACATTCGCGACAACCCGCGAACTAATGTGTTGCTTTGTTTTTCTAGCTCAGTACAACCTGAAGAGCTACTCAGCTACAAGTGCATTAGCCAATATTTTATGAAAGAGTGGAACAAGATTGAAGGTGTTAGCGTTGACTGAATAGAGTTTATCCGCTATAACCCCTAAGATATAAACTTTAAGAAGTATTTTCTTATTGTTATTGCCAGTGGTATATGATCTCATTGCATATGACCAAAAATAAACAAATACAAATCAACAAAACAGGATAACAGGATGCCGTGTTTTCATTGATTAACCCTGGCAAATATGACAATCTCGTAATCCCGAGCTTTTCTTTCCTTAATCCCGGGATTGCGGAATCATAAAAATGGGTTGGGATCCCGGGATCCCTATTTGGAACATCTGATTTTCGTTTTCAAGTAGATGTGTAGCATTAATTTTTCATAGACTTTTTTAATTGGCATTGAGTTCCACAATTTGGCCACTCTATTAAAATAGTCGTTCTGGAAGGATACAGTTCTACAAAGAGGCATTTGTACAACAAATGAATGGGATAACTCGGCAGCTCTTGTTTGTCGATTATACTGCGCACACGATGGAAGGATATTTTGAATTTCCTTAGAGGAGAATTCGCTAAAGTTATATTTATAGTAGATTTACAATTCAGCCACATTTCTTCTGTGCTGGAGTGAATCAAACATAACTGATACAAACCGAGGTAAAGGTGTCCAACTGTAACTTATGTGATAAATATTTATTTTCTAAACGTTTTTTTGATAAAGCTTTGGGTTTTTTTTTGCTCCTGATTTACAGTTAAAACCTATTTGAACAAACAAATAAGAACATTTTTTACTAAACAGCTTAAGTATAGGTTCACGCATACACACATTATAATTTTCATTAAATTTTTTTCCACTTAAATCTTATTGCTCGAACTTTTCTCGGTTGGATTGTATATATGCAGTTAATTTTAGAATTGGATTAAATTTAATACACAATTATAATCGATAAAGACATTAAGAAGCATTTGTGGTAGATTAAAAATCTATGTAAATGCAACAATTATTTATAGAATAAAATTACAATACAGTCAACTCAACCCTTACTTACATTACATGAAATTTATATTTAATAGTTTTTTGAAAGTTTTCAAAATTTTTTTAAAATAGAACTTCCATTCGATCATTCATATCATTATTTCATTCAATATTATACAAAGTGAAGTGCATTTTTTCTCAGAAAAGATCATTGACTAAGAAATTCAAGCACAATATTAGTTTTCAAAAAGTTTAAACAACACTCCAACAAGTTTTTAGTCATGTCGTCAATTCGCTATAATAAATAGTTTTTTGGATCAATTAAAATTTAATAAAAAAATACCCGATCTTTATTAGCCGTGTTCGATTTGACTGAAGCAACTGATACAACTGAAAAATTAAATGCAATTGTTGTTGTTTTTTCAGTTGTTTCAGTCAAATCGAACGCATCTATTGTATCAGCTCTGTTCGTTTATGCATATTAAAGTCAAACAAGTAGTTAATCAACTTATTTAAAGTTAATGATTGCATTTGTATACTTCTTATACTTATACATGCGTCTTAAATTAACACACTTATATGGCCAAGCCTCTTATTTCTCTCTTAGTATTAATAATATTTTAAAATAACAAAAAAATAGTGGAATAAGTTGTATGTACATAATTCATGAATAATATAACGAGTTATTTTTCATTAGTGTAGCTAAGTGTACTTTTATCATTTCTTAAGTTATAAATGTGTATATACATGTGATACACGTCATCGCAGTCAAAAAAATTTACTAGTTTTATCTAAACAAATTTTAATTTGAAAACAATTTTGTGGTTGCCTTATGAATAGATATGAAATAAAATTGAATAAAACTAAAAAATTATATCGAGTTTTAAAGTTTTGATACTTACATGAACATAAAAGTATCATATGGAAAACCGTCCTGCTTTCCAATCCAGAAGAAACAAATCTCCCGTCTCCCTTATAATAATGGAATGTACATTAAGAGCAATTTCATTTTATTGATGCAAAATTCTTAATAAATTAGTATTTAATCCAAACGATGAGCGTTATTTAATAGTAGTTTATGTAACAAGTACGCAAAAGATGGTTCTAGCGGACGAATCGTAATGTTTCCGGACGAGGCGCTAGCCGAGTCTGTAATATGAAGATGAGTCTGCTAAAGCCATTTGCGTACGTGTTGCATACAACGTTTTTTAGTATTAGCTCTTAGGATTTTTTTTTTCTAGTTTATTGCTTAATTTGTATTCTTGCGTACCTAAAAATTTGATTTTTGAACAAAACTTATCAAAGCAATTGTGATTATAATTTGAAAATAATTATAATATAAAATGAAAACAAGTGTTGAATCCGCTAAAGTGTTGTCATAACGACTTTAAGTACTTGGCCGCTAAAATACAATTTTGCGGACTCTAAACAGTTCTAAAAGTAATCATTTTTCGGAGCTAATACTAAAAAAAATATTTATGAACAGCAATACTATTGGCAAGGATTACAAGCTGTTCTGAATTATATTTCTGAATATCAGTGGTGTATTGCGGCCGGAACGCACCAGATCGTCGTTCCGGTACCTTTTTGTACTGCCGAAATTATGAAAATTTTAATTTAAAAATATTTTAAATATGTTATAGAATTAAATTTTCAGTTATATAAACTACTTTTAAATTTTTTGATCTGTGTAAGCATTGTTTGTGTGCGTTTCAGCAACCTACGCAATTACTCGGCTATGCGAGGATGGTTTTCTTTTCCAAACAAAAATAGCTCTTATTATTAGTGTAACTATATATAAATACGATTTTTTAGACTAAGCAAAGCAGCACTATACTCTCGCTGGTTTGTTTTCTTTTGAAAATATATAAACACATTGATTTTGATTTATAAGTCACTAGAAATGAATGTATTCAATTGAAGATTGCTTTGAAAAGCGAAAGATCCGTAACAAATGTTTTATCTTAATTCTGATCGGTTCGGGAATCGAACCGCCGTCCTTCTGATCAGAGTTTATGGTTAACCATTTAACCAACTCGACCAGCGACGAGATAAAAATTTGTTTTTGGACGATCGACTTAACATAACAATTATCTTAATTCATTTTTAGTGTCAATTTTTGTCTTATTTTTTATTTTAACGTTTTACCGTTCTTCATACTTCAACCTTTTCTTTTCTTTTTAAGATAAAAATCTTAATAAAATCTTGAATTTAAATTGGTTAGTGGCCATTCTCCACTAGTTGGCATTATCTCCCATATTCGTAGATCCATAGTGTTCTTCATTCAATGTTAACTTGGTTGAAGTATGAAGAACCGTAAAACGTGTTCGTAGAATAAATAAAAAATAAGACACAAATGGACATTAAAAATAAGTTAAAATAATTGTGATGTTAAGTCGATCGTCCAAAAACAAATTTTTATTTCGTCGCTGGTCGAGTTGGTTAAATGTTTAACCATAAACTCTGACCAGCACGACGCCGGTTCGATTCCCAAATCGACCGGAATTGAGATAAAACATTTGTTACGGATCTTTCGTTTTTCAAAGCAATTTTTCATTCTATTCAATTGAATACATTCATATTGCTAGTGACTTATAGTTCTAAACTACATAAAGGTTAGATTCATTGCTATGGTATAGATAAAAATCTTAATAATAAAATCTTGAATTTACATTGATTTTGATCTAGTGGCTTTATGACCGCTACAGAGGTTTGATGTATAATTATTTTTTATGAATTGATAATTTATTATCATATGCTTGGATTTGGATTTCATTTTTATAAAGTATAAAAACTATATGTTAAAGATTTTTTGTAACATCTTCGAAAACTGAGCAAATATTGCACATGGGTTAAAATCAAGGTTTTAGTGCAACAAGTACATATAATAAATAGAATAGAACATTTTGGAAAACCAAGGAAACAGAAAATTTCGTAAAAAATGTTAAATGTTGGAGGAACTTATCAATAATGGAGCAAATATTGCACTAATATAATTGATGACGCCTATACAACGTTGAGACAAAAATCAAATTTAATAATGGTTTTGAAATGTGGAACAGCTAAATCTCACAAGATCCACATTTGATATGATTAAATTATCAGAAAAATGTTGTTTGGCATTGTTTGAACCGCCGTTTAGACTTGCCATTATGAGATGCGATTGCGGAAGTAAATGGAATTGATCATTTTTAAATACTTATGGACAAACTTTATTCCGTTTATAGTCAATGAGCTAAAAACCAAAGACAAATTTTGGCAATCAGCAATCAGCTTACCAGAATGCGCTGCGCTGCTTACATCGAAAATAAAATTTAAAAATTGAACGAATTTTTAGTGTTCGTTGAAGAGCTGGCCTCTTTTAGAACTGTATCCACTGTATGATAGAACTTTGCGTCATTCTGCAATTATTTTTAAAATGCTAGTAAATGCATAATATGCGATCCAAAATACCCGGCGTGCTTCGCTACGCTTATAAATAAAGTTTTTGCGTAGACATTTTGTTGACGTAGAAGCAATGATTTCAAAAAGTGGTAACGAGAAATGCTAGCATATAATTTTTAATTTTTCTTTTTAAATATATGAATGAAAAATAATCAGAACTCTAGCTGATCAGTTCGGATATATGAAAAATTAGCGATCAAATAAGTTTTCAAGTAAGCTTATTTTATCTCTAACTTATTTGATCGCTAATTTTTCATATATCCGAACTGATCAGCTAGAGTTCTGATTATTTTTCATTCATATATTTAAAAAGAAAAATTAAAAATTATATGCTAGCATTTCTCGTTACCACTTTTTGAAATCATTGCTTCTACGTCAACAAAATGTCTACGCAAAAACTTTATTTATAAGCGTAGCGAAGCACGCCGGGCCTTCCTAGTTAATTTTAAAGCATGAATAGAACACATTGAAATTTCATCTATAATAATGATTGATGCATTATTAATATATGTGCCATGTACACTGTTTGGAGTTATATTTGGCATTGAATTCTCTAATAATGGAATTGGTAATTTGAAAACATTATGCAAAGTTCGCCCCCCAATCAAAAGAGTTGATGCAATACCACTGAAGGCAGTTACAATACACGAAAGATTTAGTGAATTAAATTTATGAATGATTGCCGTTTGAACAAAAGTTTTGCCACAACCTGCATGAGCTGTCAAGAAAAAAAGCTAAAGCATTCGGAGGAACATTCAAACCACAGATAAATGCAAATAATTGACGAAACTGTTTTGGTGATTGAATTTCTGAAGCTTCAAGTAAACATTCACGCTATTCATTATCATTTGTTGCAATACCTCGAGCTTCACATGCTGCAACAAAAGTAGGGTAGGGTACACCTTCATACATACGTAGATCAAAAAAAGATTTTGGACCACGAACATGCAACAGAAGTAAACGCATATGAAACAATTCTATATCTTTTGGAGTAACCATATATAATCGAGCAACAACTTTATCAGCCCCACGTTGTCTTCTTTTCCACGATTTACTTTGGCCATACCAAACATAATTAATTCTGTATACAAAAACTCATTAGCTAAATTATCAATGGAATTCAAATGGAAAAATGCTAACAATTTTGTTCTTGATACATTTGCGACTGTGCCAGCCACATTACCATTCCTGATATAAACATTTTGTCTATTAGGCAAATGACAATCAAGTCGAATAATTGTATGAGATTGAAAATGCATTGGAAATTCAAATATGTGCCAAGCAGCTTCAGTCGAACCAACATACCGTCCATTCAAAAAATCTTGAATTTCATTTCCCACAATCGCATCATCATTATTCACTGCATTCTCTCCATTCACTCTCAATTCAACATTGGCAGAATCATACTCTTTATATACATACTTGTAAACATATTTCACACTTTTAACAGTCGTACATATTTCCACGTTAATATGACAATTGAATTTTGCAAGAAGATAAATATTATACGGAACAACATATCTATTATCAAGAGATGCACCACGTACATCAACACTCATACCATTATAACGTCGACGGTACAAAGGATAACCATTCACATATTCTTTAATATTTTCAGAAAAAGGTTTTGGAAAATTATTACTACATTTACCACTCTCATACAAACAGAATTGGGATTTAGAGCACCACATGGTTCATGCATCATATGACGTTTCACATATTCATGTAATTTAGGAAAAAGAATGGGATCAGGGATTTCAGTACATACAAATTTATTAATCATTTCATTTCCATCAATTCTATCTTCATCTGACAAATTTAACAAAATTCATCATTTTTAAAAATAGCAACCACATCAGTTTGAACAGCATCATTAAAACGACGAATATCACATTCTCTGTTAACTTTTATAACCATTGACACATCAGCAGTAACATTCTCAGGTCTTTCACAAAATTCATGCATTGATTTAAAAGAACGAACAAAAGGATTCACACGATCTAACTCAAAACCTATCTTACGCATAAGAAAAAATTCGAAATGAAATTTAAAACATAGAAAAACAATATGTACGTTTATTCACATTCAAAGAAATAAATATACTAACAGCTGAGAAAAAATTAAATATAAAAAAGAATAACAAAATAAAGTTTTAAGTTTCGTTTTTGTTGTTCGTTGTTCGATAGCAAATATATTTTTATATGTATGTAAACTTATAATGCGTATGTATAGAAAAAGTTTTCCGTATATAATAACTTTTTTATTTATGATCCGATTTGTTTGAATCCGGATCCGAATATAGGTTACACTAATATCAGTTAGCTGTGAAAATTTCAAATGAATCCATCTGCGAATAAAAAAGTCTAATGCTCCACAAAGTTTTAATCTAGCGTATTAATATATAAGATGATGCATTATGTGAAATATCTAGTATTTCCGAAACGTTGCAAAAAACCGGAAAGCGTCCATTGTACAAGCAGATAAATGGATTCGGCGCATAATTTTATACTTAAAAAAATTTAAAGATCTTTAAAAAGAAGAGAACTGCCAAGCAGGGTTTGCTGGACTATGAAATACGGCCAAGCACTGCATTAATGATTGGCAGTACTATTGTTATTTAGCTATAGCACTATAGACCCATTCATCGGCCTGTGGTTTACAGAAAAGAGCCAGTATACAGTTATCTTTAAATGACCAAGCGCTCATGAATGGTAAACAGTAACTGGTTATTGTTATTGGACCATTACTGAACACGATCCACGGTTTATAAAAAATAGCTAGTACAGCTTCCTTTAAATAGCAAAGCAATGGGTCGTTAATGGTTACCATTATTTGGCTATTGTTATTGGACCAGTAGTGTAACCAAAAATTGGCCGATCTACAGGTAATATAAATAACCCAATAACCCAATTTTTTCTTGTTTTGATCAACGTCTGGTATAATTAGAAGATTATATAAAAACTTCGTTGCGATCGCATCGTTCTGCTGACGATACTTTAACGAAGATAAAAGCACTAGCATCTACAATCGTAAAATCGTTTCACGAACAAGGTTGTACAACTGGTCCAGTACTGGTCCAATACTGGTGCTTAGCAGTAATGGCCGAGTACTGTCGACCACAACTTAACCATTAACATAATTTTGCTGGATGATAACTTTGGACAATAATTGACTACTATTCAAGGGACAGAAAATAGTCAGAAATTTTCCATACAAGCTTGCAGAACTGGTCCAGTAATGGTTCAATACTGGCGACCAGTAATGCAACAATGGCCAAGTCCTGGCATCCACGAATCATAGTACTGGCAACTATTACTCGACCGTTAACATAATTTTACTGGATAATATTATCGGACAATAAATGGCTACCGTTCATGAGTCAGAGAAAGAAAACAGCAACATCATTATTGGTCCGTTACTGCGCCAGCTATTCAAGGTTGTATAGTAAATACTACCAAGATTGTAAGGTTGAAAGCTAAATCCCTTCAATTAACTTTTCGAACATTAGCTATACTCCAAATGAAAACAGAGACATCTGTTTAAAGAAATAACTTTCACGATGATCATATCGTAAGGATTATATCGACCGTTTGCATTTTACGTAAATATAAATAACAATAAAATAAATAAACGATACATATTTATCAGAAAAAAACTAAATTAATACTAATGTTTATTAGCCTGATACTAATTCAAATCAAGTTGGTATGCAATAATAGTAGTTAAACCAATAAGTGTTTAATGACATATAGTATATTCTCAAGCAAAAGTTTTGGACATGTTCTATGAGCTGATTTTACGGTCTGGAATTATTAAGAAAATGTACGTTAGTACCCCAGGGAGTGGGAGGTGACTACGACTGCTTTGTGAGACGAACGTAATAAACGACCTTAAAAAATTGACTCCAATGGGAATTATGTCGCTGTTGCATATGACCGTAGTGAATATTCGAAGTTGATTAGCTTGGCAATGCTCCTACATGGAGCATAAATGCCACAAAAAAAAGTTTGGATTAAAAGGTTAGATTTTAAGTGCATATATTGACCTTTTGAATCTGCTCTATAGTGTTAACTATTGAGTATATGTTATTAATATCTTGCTTGCAATGATTCTGGCTAATATTACAGAGCCTTGGTGATTAGTTTGACTGAATGTGTGGTACTTCGTGGTCTCCATCGCATTGCACACATTTTCCAGCTTCCGCTTTTGTTCTAAGGCGTTCACTTTTGACATGTATTGCTCACATTTAACACATCTCGGCTTCCTTCGGCAAGACGATCCATAAAAATATAAGAAGAAGTAAAACACAAATTTGCAAGCCGAAAATACATAATTGGAGCTATCTAACAGGCAACAACCCGGCTAAATCCTATAATCAGGCGCGCACACAAGGGGGGGTTTTCGGGTCCGGACTCCCCCCTCTAACCGATAATCTTTCAGTATTGTTTTTTAAATTTAGACATTATTTAGTGTTAACCATAAGAAATTATAGATTAACATCTCTGAATATCGTAAGATACGATGCTAACCAGGGATCTAAGGTTACTCACTATTGATCAATTCTCTTTGAGGATTTTACGAGATTTTATGAGGAACGCTATTTTTAAAGTTTTGTGGATTACAATTATCAAGGAAGACCAACGTCAGTAAGGCATTCCAGAGATGCTAAATTCTGTTAAAAAATTTCTTTGAGAAGCTACATCTTGTCACTCGAACCTTAAAAATATGGGCTGCTATTGATACTCCGTTCAGGCAAAATTGATTTGATCTAGGTAGACACGCGCGTTTATCCATAGTGTATTTATGTACCTTCAAATCAGCAACATACAACGAATCAAGCTCATTAGTAAGATTAGAACTGCTGAGCAGCAATGAAAGTCTCACCAAGGTTTTCAACCGACTGTTCCAGATATGTGTGACAAAGAAAGTAAATTTCCCGTCGCTCTTCCTTTACAAAAATCGCATTGTCTTTCATTAAGTAACGACTTAAGAAGCTCATAATATTAAATTAATGAACATTTGTTGAATTCATGTTAGCAATTTTTTTGAAATTGGCTGTATCTGGCCATTTTTTAAAGAGCATTTATTTAAATTTTATTGCTTCTTCACATTTACCCGAATCCTAAAGATCAGCCTTCAGAACCATATATCGGAATAAACCTGCGCATACCTACGTGTATTATTTCTGAAAAATTAGAAGCAGAAATGTTTGAATTAAACATATATCTCTAAGCCCCTGCCAATCTGCAACCCAAATAAGACTAGGATTAGATTGAAACTGTTTGGGAACTTGTAAATTTAAATGAGTGGAAATCAAAATATGGTCTGAACCACCTAAAGGTTCTATTACTTTAAATTGTACGAACGAAAGATCATTTATCAAAAACAAATAAAGCAATTTACTAATTTGACCATAACTGCCAGGAGCTCTGGTAGGTTGTTTGGCCGTTATATCTGAGTGAAAATAAATATAAAAATAAAATAATAATATAGTAATAATATAGTATAAATTTTGTTTGACTAAAATGTGTTAGTATCAATAAATTCGTTTCCTTCTTGATAATGAAACCCCAACAAAAATATTTGTTTTCCAGCCAAATTGGCCCTTAGAAAAAAACAAATATTATTTAATATTTGGTTCCATAACAAAAATCCCTTAACGATTTAAGCCCTAATATCTATACAGCCCAATATTATAGTAAACCAGATAATCGAAAACGAAAAAAAACAGAAATTGACAGAGCGAAAGCGCGAGAAAAATCACAGTGTTTGCGGAACGCTTTGCTGTGATCTCGACTGTTTTAGAAACTCCTAAAGAAAAACCAAAAATCCAATCTTCAGGCGTTAGTATGAAAGATTTTTATTTCAAACCCAAAATTGTCAAAAAAAATCTTAAGGGGGTAACTACCAGCAAAGTCTCCGGTCTGAACATCATTCCTCCTATTCTAACAACATTTTCAAAGGAACTTGCACCTTCTCTTACTAAAATTTTCTACAAATCCTATAGATCTGATATTTCTCTTTCATGCTAGAAGTTATGAATGAATTGGCATTCCCAAAACGAAACAAAATGTGATATTTCAAATAATAGTATGAGCATTATATTAATACACAGCAGTAATGCCAGATCGGGTGATTTTTTTCCGTTTATGGGATATTTCATTTAAAACAGGAAAGCGGACAAAAACTTGGCAAGCGGGCTTTTTCACAATTAATTGTAGAAGCTTTTTAATATAAATAACATCTATTTCGGAGTTAATTTTAAACTTATTCAAATTGATCGCAACAACTATTTTTTTACTATCCTTCCAGAAAGATGTTGATTACTCAATTATTTTGTTTAAATGAATCTGCCATTCATCGCCTTTATAGTATACAGTAAAATCGATGAAATTTCAGCCTTCTGATGTTGATGTTCTGATATTTCTTACGAAAATAGAAACAAAAGTTTCGCAAATCTCACAAGCAATAACATATTTCTGAGTTTCAGGAATATTTTCACACTACAAGACGAAAAATAAAATTACCTACAATAAGGAACTACAAGATCCTTTCTATGCATCGATGCATTTTGAACATATTAAAAAATATTGTTATAGTGGTGGATTTTGAAGTTTTTTCTATATAACAGTGGCGAAGCGTGCTTCTGAAACTAGGGTAGACATATTCAAAAGTTTTATTAATTTGCCAGTAGAAACTAATTATAGTACATTAAGATGAGAGTACAGAAAGCTAAGGTTTTTGGACGTATGTGGAGTTTGTGAGTCGAAGCGCCAACCGAGATTTGCACCCACATTTAAAATGACTTACGTCCGTGCATCATATACTTACTATATTTTTTATTCGCGGCAAGCAAAATATTTAAAAAAAGATTGTTCAATCTAAATCAAAATTAAAAATTTTAAAAATTTTGAAATAAAAATATTTTGTACAAAAGATAAAGGATATTGTAGATTAACAAAAACATTGTTTTAAGTTTTAGGGAGCGATGAATATTAAACATAAAATTCTTTGTAAAAGTATAAATAAATTTTTTCAAAATTCTAAAAATATTCCAAAAATTATAACAAAATCCAAAATCTAAACTTTTTCAACATTCCAAAAATTTTCTAAAAATTATTACAAAATCAAAAATTGAAAGTATTTTCAAATTCCAAAATTAATGCAAGAACTATAACAAAATCAAAAATTCAATCTTTTCCCAAAATGCCAAAAATATTGCAAAAATTATAACATAATCAAAGATTGAAACTTTTTTCAAAATTCTAAAAATATTCCAAAAATTAATCCAGAATCAAAGATTCAAATTTATTTTCCAACTTTTCCTGTTATTCAGAAGTCGTAGAATCGAATTCACAATCACACAATCACACAAAAAATTGCTCAAGAAACATCTAACTAATAATTACAATTTTTGTCAAAAATATTTCCCATAATATGTTTCTCAAAAAATTTGGAAACAAAATATATAAACAGAAATAGACATAAACAAAACTGTCTATCCAAGAAGGAACAAAAGTTGAAAATTTGTTGTTGTTGCTATTGCTTATTTTGGTAGTCATAATTTGAAACGTCTACTGATGTTTCTCAACAAATTTGGAAACAAAAATAGACAGAAACAAAACTGTCTATCCAAGAAGGAACAAAAGTTGAAAATTTGTTGTTGTTGCTATTGCTTATTTTGGTAGTCATAATTTGAAACGTCTACTGATGTTTCTCAGCAAATTTGGAAACAAAAATAGACAGAAACAAAACTGTCTATCCAAGAAGGAACAAAAGTTGAAAATTTGTTGTTGTTGCTATTGCTTATTTTGGTAGTCATAATTTGAAATGTCTACTGCAGTGAGAAAAACATTTTTGTTTGTTTGTACATGAAACTGGGAAACGTTTGTATTAAAGTTTCGGGAACATAGCTGAATTGTTTTTGTTCTAATTATTGTATTAAAACTTAATGATTTTCTTAGAACGTTTGACAAAATAGTATTAAGTCGACATTATGCGAACAATTTGAAAATAAAGTTTCATATTTATATTATGTTTGGGTAGACACTGTCTAGTGTGTCTATACCGACGCTTCGCCACTGCTATATAAACAATTGGATTTATATATACATATGTATATTATTTTTAATTGTAAGCTTGATGGGAAGTTTTTCCTTGAAGAAATGGTAAAATCGGTAAGTTTTGATACGGCAACGGGAAATTTATTTTTTAAAGTCTAGCATCACTGATGCACACATATAAACATTTTTGGAAGGCAAATCTGACAGCCAATACGTTTTTTGAAACAAAAGATCAACAACCGATCGAAACACACCGATTTACATCGTACAAATAAATGCTTAGTCCGAATCAACAGTCCCGGGGGTGTACAATCCACAAAGGTTTAAAAATCGTTCATCAACACCTCAACAGGCATGTTGTTGTGTCTTAAAAGGCATCCATGTGTGTTGTTGTAATTCCTACACAGCGCTTTTTATTAAAAAAAATTTGTTGGACCTCCCCCCCCCCCCCCTAAAACTTTTTCTGTGTGCGCCCCTGCCTATAATACATAAATTAAATGGAAGCTCATTTCTTTGACAAAGAAAATGGCAGTTTCACCGAGGGATACTCCTATAACGTTTATATCGGCAGTGACATTGTTGACCAATTAAAGTTCGTTTGTCATCCACAATAAGATATCATTTAAGCTAGTGAAATCTGATTGTTATTATCAGTGGTGTGTTGTACCTCTTGTTAAATCATACGCCAATACCAGATACGCACACGAGATTCTCAGTTGCGTAGAGCATTACATTTTATTCGTTGGCTTTTCTAGATCTCTCAAACAATAAATGTATGATTGATTATCTCCACTAACTTGTAATATATAAGTATGTATATTAAAAACTATAATCGACCATGATATGAATAAAGCCATTAAATAACCGCAGAAACGTGAATATATTATTAATACCTTTTTAATTATGTTAAATTGTTTTATTTAGTCTTTCATAGTCGTTTTTCCATTAAATGTTTTAACGAAATAAATGTCACTTCAATCAAATAAATTGAAATTTAGAGCGATTACGTGATCAAGTGATTGATGTATGTATGTACGTATAAAGGTAAACTTTAAATTTTGTTTCATTGAAGATATGATATTCTAATTGGAATTCTCAATTGATAGTGAATTAGATTTCAATTTTTGGTTTCATTGATAAACAAAATCATCGGCTTTAGTTATGGTCCTACGGGAAAGGTTTTTGTGTGAAATTAAAAGTTGAATGTAAAACAACAGGTTTGATTCAACTTTACGCACCTGAGAATTATTTATGCTTATTTTATACATAAAATTATGCTACCTTATCGTTTTCGTACAAAGTAACAGTTATTTGTATAGTTAGTATAGGAAATGTTGTTACCACTGATAATTATTATTCTATTGTATAGCGGAAATGTGGTTTATAATTTATTTAATTTTTAAGATCTAATCAAATTTATGGTTTAGTGTGGATACATTAGTATTAAACATAAAATATTTAAATATTTTTATTGACGTAATAATTCTATACTAATGCTTTCTGCAAGCATCTAGTTCGGAGTAAATTAAATGTCTACAAAATGACATAAAGTAGTAATGTTTAGTGTTTAAAGTGTTCTTTTATCTTATTGGGACACCATATTAGCAAAGTTTAAAAATAACATATTTTTTCCAACAATGATTTGATGTGCAAGATCCAATTCCAATTTGGTCAACGAAAGACTTCGTAATAAAAACAATTCGAACTTCGTTTTAAAAAAATATACGGTCTGATAATCCCATAAAAAAAACCAGAACACCAAAAAAATCGCTTTTACGAGTTTGTTTGTATGGCCATTATAAAATTGACGACGTGATTGAAAGTCTGATGACTTTATTTCTTAAGTTATCTGAATTTTGTATGGTCCCAAATGAAGATCGTTGTGTAAAGTATATTGCAATAAATAGTGTACTATTGTACTAGTATTGTGAAAGATGAAGAATTTGAATTTTTGGACTTTAATTAACAATAGCAATTACTGAGGCAATATTTTTCGGCACGATGACTACAACTTTGCTTCTGTCGTTTTGCACCAAATAAAACCAGTTCCCACAAATTTTGCAACAATTTTTCGAATGGCTATTTTAGTGGTTAATTTTTTCTGTCATGTTCTGTACACTTTTTTGCGAAAGTTTTGTCAAACTCAAAGTAGCTATTAAAAGCACATACGCAACCATATGTCTAAATAACTATAAATGGAAAATCGAATCAAAACGCCGATAAAATTAAAAAAATTGAAACTTTGCTAATCGTATAATAAGAAAAATTAAAACATATTTGTAATTTTTTTATTTTTGCACTATAGTTTTGAGTTTTGACGCAGAGAGTGATCGAGATCTTTCGAAATATGTTAAGAAATTTAGAGACAAGGAAAGTTTAAAGTTAAATTGTACTCAAACAGGTTAACCGATTTTAATATTTTTTTTTTATTTTGAAAGATACTAAAAAATGCTTTATAAAAATATTACACTGACAAAAAACTTATATTTTATATGATTTTTATCTATTTTAATTTGTCAAACATGGCCATTTTAAAAATATCTTCTTTTGGGAGTTTTTGTATTAAACTTCTAGACATTGCTATGTGTGAATTCATAGGATGAGAATATTTCTGTTTAGTCGACATCCTAAGTCACGATCAAGAGCCTAGATTATTTAGTAATTTTGGCCGCGAAATCAACGCGAAAGTAATATCTGAAACACGGTCAATTTATTGCCATTTATGGTTACATATATAGACAACATTAGGGAAAATTAATTTGGTACGATTTTTTGAGTGATAAAGCTTGAGTAACTATTGGCAGTCAATTGAATTTTGCAATTCGAAATATTTTTTATTTTCTCTTAGAAAATCTCCTTTAGAAGAATTATTGTGTCCGGATTGTAGTACAGTAATCGTTATGTGTAATTATGGGATGCATAATCACAGATGAAAGATTCAACTTAAGTAAATACGAGATGATGAAGTTTCAATTTAGAAATCATCTGAACAGGTAAATTAAAATATGTTGTTTCATCATCGTCGCTGTGACGGAGTGTTTAAGACACCAGCAATCGAACTAGGGTATCTCTGATGAGTGTGAGTTCAATCACGACACGAAACACAAAAACATTTTTCTTAAGGAGTTTTTCAAAGAGAAAATGAAAAATGACTTCGAATTGCAAAATTCGCCTGTTTTTATATTTTAAAGTTTTATTATTTACACAAATATATATATATATATATATATATATATATATATATATATATATATATATATATATATATATATATATATATATATATATATATATATATATATATATATATATATATATATATATATATATATATATATATATATATATATATATATATATATATATATATATATATATATATATATATATATATATATATATATATATATATATATATATATATATATAAATTTAAATGTATCACTTGCACCTTTTTTCAGCCACTTTTGGAATAATAAATATTGAAATAATATTAAATTATAAAATTGTTTTAAATTCTTTATTTCAACTAACAATATTTCGCCACAAAGGCATTTTCAAGTTAATCTATAAAGAAGTAATAATATAACCATAAAACAGATATAAAATATTCAAAAAATAACAAGATAAATTTAATAAACTTACATTGAAAAAAGAAAGAATTTTTGGAAAACAAAGCTAAAAATGTCAAGTCAAAAAATTAAAGAAAAGTTGATTGAAAAAATTATATACATAGATTCTTAGCAATCTAGATGAAAATATTAATATAATGAAAAAGTAATAAAATCAAAAAAAGCCTCTTTTAAAATTTATAGTATTAAGTAAATGTAAGTATGGTTTTTTTAAATTGTCGGTATCTTTTTTGAAATTAACAGAATTTTTTCTGTTTATATGAATATGAACAGACTCCATAAGCTCCCTAATTTTAACATCATTTTCTTCATCTAAAATTGTTGTCTTATCTAAATCCCAAGTGTGACCATGTGGCATGTTCAATAGAATGTTGTGCAAGTGCAGTGGTACCATGTTTTAATTTCACAGTGCTTTTATGTTGTGAAATTCTATCTTGAAGTTTTTGACTAGTTTGTCCAATATAAATTTTACCACAAGAACAAGGAATTTTATAAATAAGATTTGATTTCTTAAAAGAAGGAATTTTATCTTTAATATTACTGAACAATAAATGTTGAGACTTGTTCAATATTTTGTTTGATAATTTTATAGCTGTATTTTTTTCTTCAAATAAAATTTTCTTAATTTGTTCTGTTAATCTAGGAACATATGAAAGCGAACAATAAACATTTTCTTCGGGCATAAAGTTGCATGATATAGGTGGTACAATTTTAGAGTGAACAAGATTTTTTTGTTTATATTGATATATCAACTTTTTAATTAACATCAAAGGATAGTTATTATTTTGAAGAATTGTTGTAATTTTGATGATATTTTCATCAATGAACATAGGATGGCTAAGAGAAAAGACTCTATTTATAAACGATATACATATATATATATATATATATATATATATATATATATATATATATATATATATATATATATATATATATATATATATATATATATATATATATATATATATATATATATATATATATATATATATATATATATATATATATATATATATATATATATATATGTATATATATATATATATATATATATATATATATATATATATATATATATATATATATATATATATATATATATATATATATATATATATATATATATATCTAAAGACGGAGATAGATAGGACACACTCTGAGAAAACCAGCCGAAGATGTTGCAGGGATGTCCCTAGAGTGGAATCGAAAACGATGCTAGAAACAAGCGGGCAAGACATGGGAAGAGTTAAAATTGATTGCCCTGAATAGAATCAAATGGTCTACTCTAGTAAACGATCTGTGCTCCTAAATGGAGATAAAGGAGACTAAAATATCTAAAGAACTTAACTTGTGACCACTAAATGACCAGACCACGTGTGATCGCAATTTTTTTTTTTTTTGGCGTTCATGCTCCCTGTAGGGGCGTTGCCTTCCCCTAAAGGATAAGTGCGATAAAGCGGCTTATGAAACGAAAAAATTTCAACCACTGAAGGTCGAAAAAATGATGAAAATTCGAATTTTAGTCGGACTATAAATCTTTAAAATTTAATATCTCAAGAACACGAATTAACGCCTCTTTGTAAATTTGATATATTTTAGAGTAAGAATAGAACTGTTTAAAAAAAAAAATCCGATTGATCTTCGACCCTAGCGCCATCTTTAAAAAAGTTTTTTTAGTATTTTAATTTCAAAATTAATAATAAAAACAATTTATTAATTTTTTTTCAAATGATCAACTATATAATCCCCTACCAACCAAAAAATAGTTTGATGAAATCGGTATAGCCGTTCTTGAGCAATTTAATTTCAAAGTTCGGATTGACAGAATTTTAATTTTTCATGCATGTTGGGGGGATGCCTCCTATGCTCAAACTATGCACTTTAAACAAATTGTAAAATAAGTTGTATTTTTGATTTTGTCCATACTACTCATATGCCAAGTTTCAGAAAAATCAAATTTCAACTTTTTCACCTGTGTAGATCACGTTTTTCATCAGACTTATGTGGTTTTCTTTTCACTTTTTTAAATCAATTTATAAATTCGGGTCAGAAAAGAACAAAAAACAAAAGTTGATGTGAAATATGTTTGAAATTAAGAAACGAGAACAGACCGATTTAAAAAATTGTTTAAAAAATTATTGGGAACCACAATTTTTGACGCTAAAAATTTTTCAGAATAATAATGTAACCTCTTTTGTGTACATTACTGATTATGAAATATAAAAAATTCGTTTTGGTAATCATAACTAATTTAAGTAGATTAATATTAACTCATTTAAATAAATGTCCTTTGTTGTAATCAATTAACTCACTTCAGCAAAACGAATGAACAGAGAGCACTTGAACTAAAACTGATAATCTTTTACATGTGACTTCTATTTGCTTACCTTTAATTTACTGTTTTCAATGATTCACGAAAATGTTATTAATTTATTGTGATTTTTTGTTTAAATATCGGTCAAATAATTTTTTAAGTGTGCATTGTTGCATTTTTTTAAAAATAAAAAGTGTTGTGTTATAGGATTTACAATATGTGTCACAACAACACATAAATACCTTTTAAGACGTAGGTCCCGCAACAACTTGCGCTCTAAAGTGTTGATGAACGCGTTTTTTAAACCTCTGCGGCTTGAAGCCAGCTGATACTATGGATTCCGGCAAACTATTCCATTTGTATGCAGTTCGTACAAAAAAGTCTTTCTGCGATCTGCCAGTATGACAGCTGGCCGGATCTCGACCGTTTGACTAGTCGATTGCCGAGTGAAACGGGGGTAAGAATAAGTTTGAGGCATGATGATGCTGATTTTATCTAAGCACTGTTGATGACGATATTTGTAAAAAACAACGAGGTCAGCAACAGTGCGACGATATTGTAGGGAATCAAGTTTTGATGTCAAATCTCGATCGCCCACAATTCGTATAGTCCGCTTTTGAACAGATTCCAAGAGGGCCAAGATGGAAACAGAAGCAGCACCCCAAACTTGACAACCGTACTCCATACAGGGACGAATATAGGAATATAAACATGGAGCAATTAGTATGGAGTGAAAAATTTGTTGCATCTGGGCTATTATTATGAAAACGTACATTTTTTTGTCGATTTTTAAATTTTTGATTTTTAAAAAATCTGAAATTTTGGTATATTGTTCGTATTGACGAAAGAAAAAAAGTTATTTCTGGTTTTATTTTTTGGGTACTCTGAATCGGAGTTATGCGCGGTTTAATTTTTGAGGCTTTTTCACGTAGGTTTAGTAATGGTGTTAATGTTTTGTTAATAGATCCCATAAATTTCATACGATTTTCTTATATTTTTGCAAATAAAGAGAAAAATGGTTGAATAATCGAAATGTGTAAGTTGGAAATTAATAATTTTTCTCTTTTCCGCTAGGTGGCGAGTTAAACCTTGGTTTACTTCAAAGCTCATATCTCAAGAATCATCATTTTTTTTCTTTATTTTCACAAATTTTTAAAGTAAACACATGCAGCTATGAAATTAAGAAATAAAAAGTGAGAGATTCCATATGGATTTTTTTATACGATTTTTTAAAGTTTACTACATGAAAAATTCACATGTGTTTTTACGTCAAATTAATTATGCTTTACTAAATGTGAATCTAATATATTAAAAATTTTATATTTAAACATCTGTACTAAATTTGAAACATATTCTGTGCATTGAAAAACAGGTTTTTATTGAGAATAAGAATTGGAGATTCCAACGATCGAAGATTGTGATTTACTTTCAACATCTTAACACTAACATATTACATGAGCATGAGACTATTATTAATAATTTTTTTTTTCTACAAAAATCATAATTTAATGAAACAATAATAATATTACAAACAAATACATACAAAAATTAATTTATATATTCTTTTTGCCTCTAAATTGAAATATTTTTGATTATCAGAAAAGGAAACATTTTTGCAAATATTTTATCGTGTGCAGTGTTATCCCGTAAAAAATACAGTGTTATCCTTTGAGGTTCACTAATTGTTTTAATGTCCGTAAACCGTGAAAGAAATTGCTCCTGTAGTTCGATATATCCTGAAGACGCATATGAAAATTTCATACGTGATTGATTTTTTTCGACTAAATTTCTTTCATTTCAAATGATTCCCCTGCTGTTGATATTTTCTCTCCTTTAAGCGATGCTCTCCGGGCTTCTCTTTTAAGTGTGCTTCCAATCATATCCGATGGACCCTTACCATGTGCAGTTGAAAAGAAATGCCATGCTGCCGGTATTTTAAAATCAACAATATGTTTGCAAAGATTTATAAAATTTTTCTTATTTTTATATTGAGTTTCTGAGCCATCCGTAAAATATAAAAGTATTTTAATACTTAAAACGGACCAATAATAATGACTAGTATTGCAGCAATGACCGAGTACTGGCAACCACTACTGGACCATTCAACATCATATAAAATATTATTATATGTAAATTTAAAAAAATTAAATACAAAATAATTAAAATAAAATTGAAATGTCTAATGAAAAAAAATTTACAACTCATACCAACATTATCGATAATATCATAGTCTTTCAGCTGAGAAGCGATAACTAAACTAAAAAAATGGTAAAATTTTTCAAACTATTTATTTCTAAAATGAATATGACTCTAGTGTATTTAACCGAATGACATAGATCGGGAACTTTATGGTTGCAGTACTGGTCCAATAACAATATCCAATTAATGCTAAACATAAACGGGCCATTGATAGACCATATAATGTAAAGTGTACTGGCTATTTTCTATAAACCGTAAATCGGCCGATTTATGGTTCCAGTAATGGCCCAATAAAAATAGCCAAGTACTGTTAAGGCCAATGCTTGGCCATTCAAAGGTAACTGTATACTGGCTCTTTTCTGTAAATTATAGATCGGCCGATGAATGGTTCTAATGCTGGCCCAATAACAATAGCCACGTACCAGTGCTTGGCCGTATTTCAAAGTCTGACAAACTCTGATTGGGTCTTTACCGGATAACACTACAGTTAATAAAATAATTGGCAAAATGTTTTCCTTCTCCGATAATCAAAAATATTTCAAAAGTATACATAAATTAATTTTTGTATGTATTTGTTTGTAATATTATTATTGTTAATTATTAAAATTATGATTTTTATAGAAAAAAAATTTATTTATAATAGTCTCATGCAGAGGCGTAGCTAGGGGGGGCGGGGGGGGCGGTCCGCCCCGGGTGTCACCCGTTTTGGGGTGACACCCGAACGTAAAAAACTTAAACAAACCATCACAATGTTTTCAACGATAAATCACTTCGAAACCGTTTTGGGGTGACACCCGAACGTAAACAACTTAAACAAACCATCACAATGTTTTCAATGATAAATCACTTTGAAACCGTTTTGGGGTGACACCCGAACGTAAAAAACATAAACAAACCATCACAATGTTTTCAACGATAAATCACTTCGAAACCGTTTTGGGGTGACACCCGAACGTAACCAACTTAAACAAACCATCACAATGTTTTCAACGATAAATCACTTCGAAACCGTTTTGGGGTGACACCCGAACGTAAACAACTTAAACAAACCATCACAATGTTTTTAATGATAAATCACTTCGAAACCATTTTGGGGTGACACCCGAACGTAAAAAACTTAAAAAAACCATCACAATGTTTTCAACGATAAATCACTTCGAAACCGTTTTGGGGTGACACCCGAACGTAAACAACTTAAACAAACCATCACAATGTTTTCAACGATAAATCACTTCGAAACCGTTTTGGGGTGACACCCGAACGTAAAAAACTTAAACAAACCATCACATGTTTTCAACGATAAATCACTTTAACCATTTAATCACTTAAACCATTTTAACCAGGTTATCCATATAATTTTAATTTATAAATTGTGATAACTTATAAATGTGTCCTATAAATGTGTTATTGGTTCAAAAAGAATCTATTCTACTTTTTAAAATTTTTGAGTTATTACGTGAAATAAAATTTTAACAATATTAATCGAATCAACATGTTGAGCATTGAATCCCATCACCACAATTACTTAATAGCTTTGAATATTCCTATAGATACCATATTGACCGTTTTTTACGATATATTATTTAGTATGCAAGCATGATTATTTAATGACCAGGTCTGAAAACACATATGCTGAATAATGTATAGGAAAAGTGGTTTACGTCGATAATGTGGCACCCTTTGTCGATAGGGTGGCACCCTTGAGTTACAATGTCTCTATTCCAAAATTATTTCTAAAATATCCGCTTAACCTTACTACCTAATATATGTTTTACATTTCAAACAAATTAATTGCAAACACCTAAGGAAACTAACAAACAATCAAATTACCGTGTTTGTAAATGATCTCAAAATAATTTTTTTTCCTTTATCTTGAAACTCAAAGAATAAATTGAAATAGATCGTTTTTCAATGGACACAAAAATAATTACTGTAGAATAAAATGGCAGTTATGCAATTACTGCAGTTTTGCAAATTTTTGTAGGTTGATACATACTCATACTGTTTGTTTTCAGTTTTATATATTTATATATTTGAATTAAATGAAAGTTTATCATTTAAAATTACATTTTGTTGGGTTTTAAATCCCTTGGAAATTTCAAACTCATCAAGTGATTCTTTTAAAGATCCTTGGCTACATAAATGTAAAGCCTTCAATTTTTTTTTAAAAGTGGTGTAGCTATTGTTATTAACTATGTAAATGGTTTGCAAAAATAAACTTTAAATTTTGTTTATTTTTCTTCTTAGGCAGGTATTCCTTAAATCAGTCTTTAAAACATTTTCCGGTTTTCCCGATGTAAAATTTTTCACAAAAATCACATTCAATTTTGTAAATTATTGAGCATGATTCTAATTGGATATTTAATTTTGGTTTCAATTCTTTATATAAAATATCTTTTAGGATTTCATACTTATATTTTTTTAAATAGTTCCTTATAATATTAGGCTATGATTTGTATATTCCATTTTATCAAATTTTATTTAATATAAGTTGTTACAAGGAAATTTAAATAAGTTAATTTTCTTGGCGGTGTATTTAGTCGTTAACACAGTGTACTTATTATGAACTATGTACCTATTATGTATCCTACAAATATATTTAGAATTAATGCTTTGCTGATACCTATACTATAATTAAAAATATTTTTTAGATTTCGTTTAGCAAATATCCCAAAAAATAAATATGCCACGAGGAGTTCATACTTTTTAAAGAAAAAGTTGGTTCCAGCAGAGAAAGACCAAATCTATAAATATGTTACAAAACCCGATGATATCCAAGGTTCATCAAAAGAAACTGATTATCACGTTGATGCAACGAATGTTTCAGAGAATATTGGCTCATCTTCGGAAAGTAACAGCAACAATACAGAATTAATAATGATAACCTATGATGACGAATTAGAAAGGAATAATGAAAATGACAGTGATAATGCCGCTAATGCTTCTACTATCGAAGGCAGTATTTGCATCGGTGAATCACTTCAGGACTTAAGAGATGTATCACATTGGAATATACTCGTCTCTGGTAATTTTTGCATTGAAATCATAAAAAAAGAAAGTGAACATTTTCAAAATAGAGAAGGGTCGTTTGTTACTGTATCTAGACACGGGTTAGACATAAAAGGTGATGTTCGCCATCTTTCTAAAAAATGGTTTTATAAAATGATGAATAATGGTGAAAAAATTCTACGGCCATGGATTGTTTATTCTCCTGTAAAGCGTCCTGTATTGCTTCTGTTGTCGTGTATGTGCTGTCACCAATAATAATAATACAAAATCAACATTTACTACTGGATATCAGAAGCGGTGGAAACTAAATCCCAAAGTGGCCGAGCATGAAACTTCAAATGAACATCTGGAGAATTTTGAAAAGTGGAAAACTTTGGAAATGAGGCTAAAAATTCATAAAACGATACGAGACGCAGCCTTGCAATTAATATATAATAAAAAACAGAAGTGGAAACATCTTTTATCAAGATTATTGGATATAACTTTGTTTTTATCTAAACAAAACCCAGCATTTCATGGACATGATGAAGGACAAAGTTCTTCAAATAAAGGCAATTTCTTAGAACTAACCAAACTATTGTCAAAGTATGATGTAGTGTCAAAAGAACACATTTTGAATTTGGAGCATGGTAAATCACCAAAAGTATCATATTTGTCACCAGATATACAAAATGAGTTCATAAATGTTTTAGCGATCCACGTAAAGTTTAAGCTTGTCAACGAAATTAAATCGGTTAAATATTTTGTAATTATGTTTGATAGCACACCTGACATTTCACATATTGATCAAATGTCAGAAGTGATTCGTTATGTGAAAATTGATGGTAGCAAAGTGGAAATCAAGGAAGTATTCCTTGAATTTTTTCCTTTACGTGGAAAAAAGCCGCTGATTTAAGCGATGAAATTCTTACACTGAAAAAAAAAATTGAAGTAATGATAACCTCATCTCGAAGATGGCAGTTTATTATTCATGCAAAGAAAAGATATTTAGAAACAATTTCACCGTGATTGGGACAACTACTCAGTACTCTGTAACATTTTCCTGATAACAGAATGAGGTGTAATTAAAATATAAAGTGCTATCCAATATAACAGTAGTTGAATAAAGTTAATAACTATTTCCAAGAAAACATATTTCTTTGGCCTTATATCATGAATTTTTCATTTTAAAATTTAAGTATTTGAGATTAATTGAACTATATTTTATTTTCACATAAATATTTCATGTGATTGTCTCAACTGCATCGGCTTATCATTGTACGGTTGTTGAATCAATTTTGTATTTCGATTCGCCATCTCTGCCCGTACGGTGAAGTTGAGACAACTGCATTTCGATTGGAAATAGGACATGTTTTTTTCAGTGTAAAATCTTGAAAATGATGGTATAGATGTTATGAATTGTCGCTCCCAAAGGTTATGATAATGCAGCTGTTATGAGTAGTATACATGGAGAAGTGCAAGCTATTATTAAAGCAAAAAATAACAAAGCAATTTTTGTGGGCTGCAAAGATCATTCAATTAATTTATACGGCCAACACTCGTCAGTGGAAGCCATTTTTACATGTTTTTCTGCTTCGACTAGCCGCTGGGAAGTACTTGCTAAACACAACAAAGCAACTGTTAAAATACTCTTAACAGCGCATTGGAGTGCTCATTATGCTGCAGTAAAAGTATTGGCCGAAAACTTTGATGGGATTGTGGCTGAAATTGAGAAGTTAAGTGATCAACAAGAAAATGTAGACACTAGAGGCGCTGCACAGAACCTTATCAATGCAGCATGTGATTTTTCGTTTCTTTGCTATCTTTTGTTTTGGAATGATATTCTAAGAGAAATAATATCTGTGCTCAGATTGGATTGCAAAGCACGGGCTTGAATATTGATCAATTAGCTACAAAAATAGAGTCAATTCATAACGAAGTCTCATTGTAGAAGAGGCAATAGATCTTGCTGCGAAAAAATCGGAGGACTATGACATTCCAATGGAAAGCCGAATTCGTCATAAAAACGCAAAAAACGAACGGGTGGTGAGTTTGCACCTGATGTTGGACTGACACTGAGAGCTCAACTTAAAAAGGACATGTTGGAATGTCTTGACCGATTCAGTGTTGAACTCCGAACTAGACTGAAGTCAGTTCAAGATTTAGCTTCATTGTTCAAGGTTGTGCAGACAAACACTTAGCTTTTGGCGAACAGTGAAGAGTTAAAATTATTGGTATCAAAATTTGCTGGTTTTTATGATGCGGTATTGGCAACAGAGCTCCTCATAGAGATACAGAGGGTGAGGAGGCATTTAAAAGCGGCCAATGTTACAGTTTCTAACTGGGTGTACCTAGACTTTTTGAAATTCATCGTAGAATGGGATTTTTTAGAATTTCTTCCGAATCTTACGGTCGCACTAAAGTTATTTATGACTATTTGCGTATTAGTGGCTTCGTGTGAGAGGAGTTTCAGCAAATTAAAATTAGTTAAAAATTACTTGCGGGCCTATAATAATAATGCTCATTTGTATTAATTAAAAAAAATTATAAATTACGTTTATCGGCTTTTTATTATCATTGACAGTTTTTATTATTGGGGTGACACCACAATATCCGCCCCGGGTGCTACCCATGCTAGCTACGCCACTGGTCTCATGCTTATGTAAGTCATAAGATGTTGTAAGTAAATCACAATCTTCGATCGTTGGAATCTCCAATCTTTATTCTCAATAAAAACCTGTTTCTCAATGAGTAATGCACAGAATATGTTTCAAATTTAATACAGACGTTAAAATATAAATTTTTCAATATATTAGATTCACATTTAGTAAAGCATAATTAATTTGATGTAAAAACACATGTGAATTTTTCATCTAGTAAACTTTAAAAAATCGTATAAAAAATCGATATGGAATCTCTCACTTTTTATTTTTTAATTTCATAGCTGCATGTGTTTACTTTAAAATTTGTGAAAATAAAGAAAAAAAAAATGATGATTTTTGAGATATGAGCTTTGAAGTAAACCAAGGATTAACTCGCTACCTAGCGGAAAAGAGAAAAATTATTAATTTCCAACTTACACATTTCGATTATTCAACCATTTTTCTCTTTATTTACAAAAATATAAGTAATGTCGCATGAAATTTTTAGGATCTATTAACAAAACATTGAAACCATTACCAAAACTACGTGAAAAGGCCTCAAAAATTCAACCGCGCATAACTCCGATTCAGAGTACTCAAAAAATAAAACCAGACATAACTTTTTTTCTTTCGTCAATACCAACAATATATCAAAATTTTAGATTTTTTAAAATAGTCGATTTTTTTTCGATATACGTTTTCAAAATAATAGCCCATCTATTTAGGAGGCCGAGTTTTCTAGACGTGCTTTTCGCCATCGCCATTACATGATCGTTCCAGAGAAGGTCATTTGAAACTGTGACACCCAATAAACGAATGTTTTTACATCCACCTATTGGTTCATCACACATACTGAATAAAATATCTTTGGGGAACTCGATATTTGATCTGGAAACAATCAACAGCTGTGTTTTGGTAGGGTTGAAATTGCCCAAGTTTTGGTCACCCCAATAGGCGACTTCTTTTAGGTTTTTATTCACGTTTATGGCAGCGTATCTCCGGGCGAGATTAATTCGTTCGTGCATTTTACTTTTTAAAGGAAGGGGCACGAATGACTTGTGCAGAGCACTATCATCAGCAAAACTATTTATTGGGTTGCTGGTGATTTTCAGTAATTCGTTGATATAAATCAAAAATAGGGTTGGGGACAATACTGCTTTATAATGTTATCGAAAAGAAACCTGAATTTTTTTCGACTCTCGATCCATTTTTACCAATGTGCGAATCGTCGACTTTCCTGTGAGTTGAAAAAAAAACAGTGCAATAAATAAGATTACAATAGTAACTTACAATGTATACATTTAATGTATTTTTTAATGTATATACAACTATTTAATGTAGTTGATCGATTGTTACTCCGTTCAGTGGTTTGTCTTTTTTCATCTGCTAAAGAGTTTAGTGGAGTAAAGTAAGGTGGTTGTCGTGGCAGTGCCAAATAAACCGGCTTGCCTTGTCTGATGATATATACTACTCATCTATTGGAAAGTGCGCAGATGTTTAAATGGAGAATGGCAAAATCCGCTATGGGGAAGAGGGATTGGAATTCTTGCTTTTAATCTCTGTAAAAAGGGTTAGTGGAAATACTTTCAATCGCTTGTTGAAAAGAACCTTCGTTCTCGGCGCACTTCCCCATGTCTGAGAAGTTTAACATATGTACGTATCTTTGACGCGTGGGTGTTAGAGTCTGGATAAGGAAGCCTTGGTTGACCTTTTTTGCAACTTATTAAACGAGACGTAAATATGGATGCTCCATCGTTTACCATGGAATAGAAGAGCTCTACGCAGAACCGAGCACTCCTGCTTTCGATTTCCCAATTGAACGACGGGTTTGTTTGGACTACTTTATGATTATTGCGTGAATCACACCAAACGTCCAATTCAGCAATTTACATCCTTTGAGCTGTTTGTTAGATGATGGTGCAGGATTGTACAATTGCATCACAAAATTCTTCTTATCATCATCATCATCTCAGTTTAATGTCTGGGTCTCGGGTACCGGGTTAGGATCTTCTGCGTTGTTTTTTTGTCGCAGTGGAGCAGGTTAGCTGTGAGTTTAGTCGGTCGGTGTAGCTCTTCCTCTTTTAGACTTCGTAATTTTATCTCTCTGATAGATACCCTCATTACTGCTTTGATTTCCCACTCTGATGATGCATTATTGATTATATAGGCACAGCTAAGCAACATCCAACCGTTTTATTGGTAGCAGTTTGAATTTTTTTATATGGAGTTTTATTTTTCCAGATGGCGCTAAACATTTTTTGAATTTTTTGTATATTGAGTTTTAATTTCAAAATGGCGCCTCAAGTTTACGATTTTTTCTGTGCTAAAAATGAATAAAACTTCTGTATTGGGGGTTTTGATCAGGCTTACATATAGGGGGTTTTGGTTTTGATACGATTTGATCATTTTACAAAGCATTGTCAAACGTTAAAAACGTATAGTCGATTGTACTAAATTTATGTTGATGGTACAAAATAAATTTGGTTGAATTCGTTTTGTAGAATACAACACCGAAAAGAAAACTTTGTTAGAATCAACTACAAAACTTGTTTGATTTTGCGTCTAATACGAACGTGGTTATTTTAACCAATGTAGCATTGTCATTTGTCATTGTTATTTTAAAAAACGTAACAATTTTCATTATTTAAATCAACCACGGCCGGCGTGATCAATGTTTCTTGTTCATATTTTTCAGTTCAGTTTGTTCATGTTTTTGTTTGAAAATTATTGTGTTTGTTAAAATAAAAAACTAGGAGAAAAGAAACTAATAAACAAAATAAAGAAAAATAATAAACAAAAGAATAGAAAAATAAAAAGTTTTTATATATTTTAACATGGCTGGTTTTATTTAACATTTTACTTTAGGAAATAATGTAGATGTGTTTAATTGATTTAAATAATTTTCATATTATTTGCATATAAAATTATGTGCGAAAGAAATTTTTCAGTTAATGTTATAACAAAAATATCGTTAATGAAACAGGCCCTTTCTATAATTAATTTTGGTGATTTAAAAAAATTATTATATTTTTTTAAGATTTTTTATTTGTCTTGTTTCATGTCCATTTATCGATATTTTAGTTTAATTTTTCATAATAATGAGAAAATTATGGAAAATTAGTATCATTTTTTACACATAATTCAAATATTTAAATTTTTTGATTTCTGAATTTTGGTCTTTTAAATTGTATCATTAAAAAATCATCCTTTCGTATCATCCTTTACAAACAAAATCACACTCATACATTTCCTATTTAGAACGTAAATATACGAACGCTAGCTTTATGCATAAAAATGTTTGTCGGGATTGATGCGAAATACATACTTCGATAATATAAAAAATTTCAAATATTATATTTACGAAAAAAACGATCCCATACAAACATCGATAGCAGCAAAAACAAAACAAAGATGTACCAAACCAAAAGATTTAATACGGCGTATTGCTTGATTCTATCACAAACGTATTCAATATCACTATTTTTAGTCTAATTTTTAATTTACCACGTTTGTAGTCAATTGAAAATTAAATCATAATTGACTCAACTACAAACATGGTTAAATCAAATATGTTTGTGATACTTATAAAAAAATATATCAACAACGGTTAAATTGTTAATTTAAATACGGAGCGTTGCTTGATTCAATCACAAATGTATTTAGTTCCCCAATTACTTCGGTCTGAAAGACCTAAGTATTACATTCATGAGCTCAAAGTGAAATTCTTACCCCCACTTTTTTTTGTCATTTCTCGACGTTTTAGGACATCCTGATTCTAAAAAAGCAAAAAAAAAAAAATGTATGTCTGTCTGTCGGCCGGCCGTCCGGCCGTCATTACCTACGCTGCAGGGAAAACCACTGGAGGGATTTCAAACATTTTTTTTTCTAAAAATAGGTATACTCAAGGGACAGGTCCGAAAGGACGCTGTGTTCGATAACTGTACCGGAAGTGTGTCAAAACAATCATTATGTGTGTCAAAACAAGGAAATTTGCATATTTTTGGCTTAAAAAACGTTCATTTTAAGTGATTACGAGTAGGAACATTGAATTTGGAGAAATCTTGATGGTCGGGATTGGTATGTGAGATCAAAAACTAGATTATTGCATTATAAGTTTGTCAAAAAAAAGTTGTCAAGTGTGTCAAAAGAAAGATTTTTATTTATTTTTTTACCTAATTTTTTGGAAAAAAAATATAAAATTAATTGTTTGTTTGAAATGAAGTTTTATTATTATTATTGAGAATTATGGCATTATAAGTTTGTCAAAAAAGTGTTGTCAAGTGTGTCAAAAGAAAGATTTTTATTTTTTTTACCCAATTTTTTGGAAATAAAATTGTTTGTTTAAAATGAAATTTTATTATTATTATTGAGAATTATGGCATTATAAGTTTGTCAACAAAATGTTGTCAAGTGTGTCAAAAGATTTTTATTTAGTTTTTTACCCAATTTTTTGGAAAAAAAATAAATTGTTTGTTTGAAATGAAATTTTATTATTATTATTGAGAATTATGTCATTATAAGTTTGTCAAAAAATGTTGTCAAGTGTGTCAAAAGAAAGGTTTTTATTTATTTTTTACCCAATTTTTTTAGAAAAAAATAAAATTAATAGTTCGTATGACATGATATTTTATTATTATTATAGAGAATTATGGCATTATAAGTTTGTCAAAAAATAATGTCAAGTGTGTCAAAAAATGATTTCATTTAATTTTTTAGCCAATATTTTGGGAAAAAAATGTAGCTGTTTTTATGACGTAAATGTAATTTAAAATGAAATTGGACATGGAAATTTTTGAATTTGTTGTAGTTTTTGAAATATTTTTGGAATTTTGAAAAAGTTTGTATTTTTGATTTTGTAATAATTTTTGCAATATTTTTAGAATTTCGGCAAAAGTTTTAATTTTTGATTTTGTAAGAATTTTTGAAATATTTTTAGAATTTTGAAAAATTTTTAATTTTTGATATTATTATAATTTTTGGAATTTTAAAAAAAGTTTTAATTTTTGATTTTGTAATAATTTTTGCAATATTTTTAGAATTTTGGAAAAGTTCGAATTTTTAAGAATTTTTGGCATATCATCAGAATTTAGAAAAAGTTTAAATATTTGATTTCATTCTAATTTTTAGAATATTTTTGGAATTTTGAAAAAGTTTGATTTTATTTAATTTAACAATATTTTTGGAATTTTGATTACAACTATCCGGCAACTTATTGATGTTTCGTGTTAGTTTTGTAATAAATTTTTAAACAGAGTCTATCTCTGAATACTTGTACTTTAACAAAGAGTTATGTTTGATATTCATCGCTGCCCAAAACTAAAAACCATGTCCTCATAAAAGTTTTGTTGCCGAAAACTATATCAAAATCCTTAACCCAGACCGAAGTCTTGATATCTCAGAGCTTGAGATTTCAGCCCCTCCATATTTTTCACTATATTTTCGATTAACAATGCAACATGTTTGAATCAACCAAGATTTTTTCTTTCGGTGCAAATTATTTTTTGCAGTGATACATGTAGAATGGTTAATTAACGACCAGTTCTGAAAACATGCATTCTAAACAATGTGTAGGAAAAGTGCTCTTTGTCGTGAATCGAGCCTGACACCCTTGAATTACAAGACTAGCACTTTCAACTAAGTTAGAATGGCGGCATAATAATAGTGTGACATTTCGACAGTTTGGCTAAATGGGCAAATGCATATATATATATGAAAAATGATGCATTCGATTTGATCGGAACACCTATGGTGTCGATATGTGTAGAACATATCCTGGATGGTCATTTTGTTGCGTTTCTCCTTAGTGAGATTTCCAGTTGAATTTTAACGTGAGATACGACGTTTGTCCATGATTGATTAGTTTAAATTGTGGATGAACTATTCCATTAAATTTTCTCATCTGAAGAAAGGCGCAATATATGTTGTCTTGCTTTCACTAGTTGAAAAAATATTGTTTGTCAATTTTGACAAATGACATATTTACATATTTAATTTTATGTGCGTACTTGTTTCATTTTTCTTGCATTTAAGACTTAAGTTATATTTATTATAGTTATAGTAGGGGAGCCCGGGATGCTAAATTTGCAGTTACTAGAGCGTCATAGGGACTTATTGGATTGTGAAGTTTACGTTCTAAAATGAAAAAAGTTTATGTCAAGTTTTCCATTTTAGTGGGGGGGAGAGCGTGTAAGAATTTTTAAAAATGTTAAAAAAAACAGTCACATAAAAATACTCGAGCGCGTCAGATATTCATAGAGTATATGCGCTTTGTCTTTCTGATAACCGATACATATAAATCTGACGATTAGCTAAAGGGAAGTGGGCGTATAGAGAGGTGGAAAAACAAAAAAAAAAAAAAGTTATTCGAGCGTGTCAGATATTCAAGGTTTATGTAAAGTGAACTCAAAAAAGTGTCCTATTTAAATGACTGACGATTTAAACGTGACCAAAAGTCATGGCTGATTTTGAAAAATGTAAAAATAAAATGTAACCTTGAGATACTCGAGCGCGTCAGATTTTTATGCAGGGGGATAAACTTGATGTCTTCGTCCTCCAGGATGATAATCTGACAATTATATGGAGGGGTACTGTTCGTCTGACAATTTTAAAGTGACAATTATTTGTCGTTTCTATGTCTATGTAATTTTTTTCAAAAACAGTATTTTTAATCTACAACTGTAGTAAATTTAATAGTTAAAAAGCATAATTTTCCATTTTGTTTTATGTTACTAGGATTATCTCAGTTATATTAATGCTTTTGGATTGAAAATTACGATTACTACAATTAATGTAATATGAAATATTTGACAATTGATTTTTCCTGCAATTAAGCGAGCAAACATTTACTAGATTTTGGAGTGTTTTTAATTTATTTTTAAACAGTGCATGAAATTCACAAAATAACTTATAAATACAACAAACAAATCAAAGCGTCTAGCAGCCACCAAAAACGTGTACACTATGGTGATCAGCTGAGATGGCGTCATGCCAACAGACGCTCTAGTGGAGTCGGTGCGAGAGAGTAAGAGATAAAGAAAGAGTGAGAGAGAAGTGAGGCGCAAAGTGGGGAATACACAGCTCTCAGCATCTGTACGCTCCATCTTTTATTGACGATTTTACCTGAATCGCCCCATGAAAACTGTCAGAATATATGTTTTCCGTAATCCTGATAGGATTACCTTCAAAATTAAAAAAAAGTTTATCGCGCTCGAGTATTTCAAGGTGTCGTTTTTTTTTTTACACCTTTGTGACTCGCCTATTTCCTTATGTCACGGTCAAATTGTCAGATTATTGAAATATACACTTTTCTGGATGTATTTAACTTACCTTCTCTTAATCTGACGCGCTTGAGTTTTTCTGACGGTTGATTTTTTTTTACTAATCTGACGGGTTGCCCTCGACGCACCCCACTACATTAAGGGTTCATATTTGGTAGGAGTACATTACAGGGTGCAAGGTTTCTCCCCATATGATTTTCTGACGCGCTCGAGTAACTCGCAAAATCCCCGCTTGGGCTCCCCTACTATTATATTTGTTATATATATTTAGGTTATATAAGTTATTTAACTATAAAAAAAAAATAAAGTAAAAACAATAACAGTGAGTGGTGTTATTTTTAATAGTAAATATGTGTAGCAAACTGCTACATAGCCTACGGTGGGCATTTATAAATAAAGTTTTATAACAATAAATAAATGAAAGATTTATAGTTTCCAAATATTATAAATCCAAATATTATAAAGTTTTAGAACATAATCTTTTGATTTATTTATAAAAAATCCTAATTTTTTAATGAACCGTAAACATTTGTTTTGACATTTCTTACCGTTTCTCCTTAAAAATTCATTTTAGTTGCAATGAATTCATATTTTTTTTTTAAAACAAAAAGTGCTGTGTACTAGGGTTTAGAATATGTGTCACAACAACACACAAATACCTTTTAAGACCTAGGTCTAGACCTAGGTCCCACAACAACTGGCGTTCCAAGGGGTTGATGAACGCCTTTTTTAAACCTCTGCGGGTTGAAGCCACCTGAGACTAAGAGTTCCGGCAAACTATTCCATTTGTATGCAGTTCGGACAAAGAAGTCTTTCTGCGATCTGCCAGAAGGACAGCGCGGGATCTCGACCGTTTCACTGGTTGCGGTAGCCGATTGCCGAGTGGAACGGGGGTAAGAATTAGTCTTAGGCATGATGCCGCTGATTTCATCTAAGCATTGTTGATGACGATATTTGTAAAAAACAACGAGGTCAGCAACAGTGCGACGATGTTGTAGGGAATCAAGTTTTGATGTCAAACCTCGATCACCCACAATTCGTATAGCCCACTTTTGAACAGAGTCCAGGAGGGCCAAGATGGAAACAGAAGCAGAACCCCAAACTTGACAACAGTACTTCATACAGGGACGAATATAGGACTTATAAACATGGAGCAATTGGTATGGAGTGAAAAATTCTTTGCATCTATTTAGGAGGCCGAGCTTTTTAGACGCGCTTTTTGCCAACGCCATTACATGATCGTTGCAGAGTAGGTCATTTGAAACTGTGACACCCAATAAACGAATGTTTTTACATTCACCTACTGGTTCATCACACATACTAAATAAAATATCTTTGGGGAACTCTGTTTTTGATCTGGAATCAATCAACAGCTGTGTTTTGGTAGAGTTGAAATTGACCAGGTTTTGGTCACCCCAATCGGCGACTTTTTTTAGGTCTTTATTCACGTTTATGGCAGCATATCTCCGGGTGGGATTAATTCGTTCGTGCATTTTACCTTTTGAAGGAAGGGGCTCGAATGACTTGTGCAGAGTACTATCATCTGCCAAACTATTTATTGGGTTGCTGGTGTTTTCAAAAATTCGTTGATATAAATCAAAAATAGGGTTGGGGACAATACTGAGCCTTGAGGTACACCAGCGTTAATTAATTTAGACTCAGAAGAAAATCCGTCTAAGGAAACCGAAATGTATCGGTTTGATAGAAAATTTTGAATCAGCTTCACAACATTGGGATGAAAACCATACGCAACGAGCTTCTTGATTAAACTGGCATGGCGGACTCGAGCGAATGCCTTGGAGATGTCTAGATATAGTGGGGATAGTATAGTGGGGAAATAGTGGGGATATAGTGGGGAAATGTAAGTGGGGGGTATATAGACTTTTTTAATTATCTACACGACAGAAAAAATGTCTCCAACTGGAAATCCCACTAGTGAGAAACGCTAAAAAATGACCATCCAGATCAGCAACATCGTCATTCTCAATTTAGATCGGATGGAAACAGAGTACAAACTTGACAACAATACAGATAAGAAAATAAGACTTAAAAATGAAGATTAATTTATATGTATGAACAAATTTTTACATCTATTGAAGTTTTACCATTGCTGGCTATATGATTGTTTCATGGTTAGTCATTAAAAATGTTTTTACATTCGTCTATTTCTTCGTCACACATACTAATAGAAATATCATTGGGAAACTAGGTCTTCAATTGGGAAACAATCAACAGCTGTGTTTGATGGAATACAAACTGACCAGATCATGTTCATGTTACCTCCCTCAGTGACTTCTGTGAGTCCGCGTTTAAATTAATGTGTGTTCCACCGGGCGGGATTTGTTCGTTCAGGCCTTTTACCCTTTGAATTTAGTGGTAAAAATGACTTTTGCAGTGTACTATCATCTACAAAACTATTTATTGGGTTAATGGTGAGTTTATGTAACAATTGGTTGATAAAAATAGAGTGTGGAACAACAGTAAGCCTTGGGATACACTGTTAACTAATTTAGACTTAGAAGCATAGTCATTTATCTATTCATCTAGTTCAGAAAATTTTGAATTGGTTTCATGACGGTAGAATGAAAACGGTACGCAACAAAAACGTGCTGAATATTTACAAGCAATTACACTTTTCTTTAAAATTTATAATAGCGTTTGATTGCATTATCTTTCCAAAACATTTAGAAATTCTAATAAAGTTTATCGTTACACACTAAAACGTTTTTATCTTTATTATCGATTACCTATAACCAAACCACTGATAACGCTTAGCTCTTATCTTTGCAATGTTTATATAAATCTACAGTTAAATCCGAACTTTGGCTGTTAACTAAATATATTTGTCATACAAAAATAATTGATAAAAATTCGGTTGAATTATCAGAAATTCATTACATATTTGTAAATCAATCATATGGAATTATTTGATTGGTACCATTTAAAGGCCTGTCTATATATCATATCTAATCTATAAATATAAAAAATAAATTTTCTAGCTACTAATCGCTAAAGCACAAACTATCAAGGTGCACTGTGAAAAACTAACTATATTCTAATAATGTTGAAAAAAAGGTGTAACAAGGTGCACAATTGTGTTGATAGCTTCTGTATTTTCTGCTGCATGTCAGTATGTGTGTAAGCAGGCAGTTACCGTTTACATATTCTAGATCATTGTTCCGTCCTATTGGGTCCCATTGGATTCCATTTGGACTTGCATCATCAAGCTTTCGCATTATAGTATCTAGTACTATTAGGAATAGTAGCGGGGATAGTACACAGCCTTGTCTCACTCCTCGGGGGTTGTAGTATTTATTATTTTGCTGTCATTTGTTTTGTATTCTGTTTCCAGCATCCTGATATATTTCCTTGATTAGATCAATTATTTTCATAATGATGCCCATTTCACAAAGCGGCTTTCAATTCGCGCTTCTGATAATTGAGTCGAAGGCGCGTTCGAAGTCCACGAAGAGGAGATACAGTGGTGAATTCCATTCGTTTGATTGCTCTATGGAGATACGACTTATATTGTTATGATCGGTACTGCTTCTATCTGGTCTAAAACTGGCTTATTCATTTCTTAATTTTTTTGTTAATTGATGGAGATAAGAATGATCATCGATAATATTTTCATTATGGTGTTAGCAGAGATATACCTCTCCAGTTCTTGCGTTCCTAGATCACCTATCTTTGGAATTTTTATGGTTAAACTCTTGTTCCATCTGATTGGCATTTTATTGGTTCATACATTGGCATTGGTTCATACTTCAGCTAATAGTGGTATTAGAGCTTCCGCAGTTGTAGCTACACGTGCTTTGAGTAACTCTGCTGATATGTTATCGGTATCAACAGCTTTGTATTTTTGAGTTTCTGTATGGCATCTCTTACTTCCCGTTCCGTTGGTGAATGGGTGCAGATTACCTTCATGTTGTTGGCAGTTGTCTTCAAAGTATTCTTTCCATCTATTAAGCTGTTGTTCATGTATTATGAGGGTTTAAACAGATTCATCTTTTATTGGTGGAATGTTTATATATTTGTTAGTGATTTTTCTCACACATTTGTGTAGTGTGTGCACTGTACATGTTGATATTAGTTTCTGCTGTTTCAGCAGTCTTGAGAATGTTTTCTACGCATCTTGCGATCATTCCTTGCCAAAATTTTTTCCTTGTTTCACTGTACTCTTATATTTGCTATTTTCCATCGTACACAATACAAAAATTTCCAAGCCAAATTTCCATTTCTATGTATCATCTCAATAAACATCTCTATTCAAACGAGAAAATATTTCCCTTCAAATACAGACAACCATTATTATTATTTATGAATGCACAACTGCATTCCGTTTACATATAATATTATGACTAAGCTTTACATAACAAAAATTTCTATGCTGCAGACACAAACAAGTATTTGTAATATATATTGAGTGACGCAACAAACCAATTAACTAAAAAAAAATGTTAAAATATTATTGACTAACTTACAGCGCACATAAATGCTTTTATGTTTCTTTGAATCTAAAGCACGGCACCAATTAGCCGGAACCGATTTACCGATTATAAAACAAATTAGCAAACTATTAGCGGATTTATTTCAATATGAAAATTATTATTTGAGAGTAAAACTGAAATAGTCCGTCGTTACACATGTAAACTTACTGGCTTATTCTACTTTTGTATCCTGCGAAGGCTTCGTAGTGTAAATTTTTACTTGCCCCTGCATATTAGGAGGCTAGTATTGTAATTGATATTGCCCCTTATCGACTTTGGTTATGATATTGTTTCGGGTTCTACGGACGAGACCGATGATTGATTTATTTTGAAATATCATTTTTCTTTTCTAGCTATATGCTATAATTAATATTATAAATTATTCATGAATTAATGTTTAAGTGGAATAAGATAGTTATTTTTCAGTTTTTTTTTACTTGTACACAAGACATTGTAATGGGCCACAACCTTATTTGTAATCTTTTGTTACTGTGGTTCTTCACGTAACATCTACAATCGAGTTATACAAGAAATCACACGTGAAGACCACTTCGATCAATGTCATGACATTTTTCATATTTTTTTCTATCAGTATGATTTTATGATAAAATTTGAAATTAAAAATAAAATGTGGATTTGATGTTGTTTATCGTCAAACATTTAAAATTCAAAGCATATTTTTGAATACATAGTTATAATAAAATTATGAAAGAAAACAAAAAAGTCCAAGCAGCACGTATATCCGCTAGAAATAGATAGATTTCGGGGACCAGACAGCTTTGTGTACAAATGGAATTGGATGTGTCAGATTAGTTTAAATAAAAAATTTAAGTAGAATAGTCCAAGTCCAGAATGATCCAAAAAATTTATCAAACCAAACTAAATACATTAACGGAAACTACTTTATCAATGCGATTTCGGAACAGTTTTATTTAATTTGGTTAAAACTAATTTTAATAATATATTAAATCCACCAAAATGTCACACGTCACACCTACAACACCACCACACATAATTTATTAATCTAAAATTGTCAAACAACTTTTACACCTCAAATAATTCAAATATCTACAATTTAGAAAGACTTTTGTAAATGTGTATTCAATATGCATATAAGAAAATATTTAAAACAATAATGACTCAGCTTTGTTATAATTTTTTTTAAATTTTTGCAAAAAACTAAGAACTGAAAAAAAAACAAATGAAAATTTTTTTAATATTTTTTCTATGGGATATTTTTATATTTTTATGGAAGTTGTTGTTGTAATTGAATGGCACGCATAAGGTTTAATGCTAATTACATTGAGACCTTTTCGGATAGAAAGCTGAAAATCTCTGAGGTTATAGTTGAAAAGTTTATCTAAAAGTTAATATGAGTTTAAATAACATAAACTCAAAAATGAGGAAGGCATGGCCGTTTACATTTGTTTTCGTTCTAACAGCCCTGTAGCCTGATTCCGATATTTCCCGGGGAATAGGGAATAATTTATTTTATTGCAGTTTTTTCCCATACCAATTTTTCCCTATATTTTATTCCCTATTT
>OY856186.1:119411313-119450659 GCA_963693315.1 Diogma glabrata | reverse complement strand
ACCTAAAAAAAAAAAAAATAGTGCCGTTGCGGTTTTTTGACCACAAAGAATTTTTCTAGGGGGCGTCTCGCAAAATTTAGTTTTTAACGACCAGTCTAATATATATACATATATATATATATATATATATATATCCCAGCTAACACAGTAGGTGGATTTTAGCTCAAATATAGGTTAATATTATCTGTACAAAATTTTAGTGAACATTCTCATTTAACCTAAATTTATGTATAATAAAAGGTTAAATTTAACCTAAGTGTCGTACTTTTTCCATAAAAATATTGGTTAAATTTTCATGTAACTTTTATGTAATATGCTGGCTAATATGTGATTAAGTTTAACTATAATTTAACCATATTTTGAGTTAAATAAGTGCAAATGTTATGTTATATTTTAGCTAATTATTAGTTAAATTTAACTTGTAACAACATGCAAACAACAACATGTGTAACAACATGCAAACCACAAAATGTATGCTCCGAATTTCTCCCCTTATGATCACATAAGCTTATTTTATAGTATACTACAAACTAATATTATATTTTCAATAATTAATGTTTTTTATCGAATACCGAAAAGAAAATTGAAAATCAAAGTATTCAGTTTAAAAAAAATAAATATTTGATTGTATTTTTAAGGGTTGTTCTCATTATTTTTTCCTGTTTTTGTTTTATGTATAAACAAGATCGAACCTTTCTTTATACATGAACATTTAAATCCATTCAAAAATACGCTCCAAAGAATGTATAAAAATGTTTATTTGAAGTCGGTTTAGAAATTGTCATAAAAACCTATTTTGTCCTTAAATGCATTAGTTTGGGAGATAGATAATATTGTATCCATAATTCCTAGCCATTAAATTATTTACCTGTTATTTAAGTTAAATTTGGCAGGTGTTTCATGAAATAACTTAAATTTATCCTAAATTTTTTCACGTATTTTATTTAATACATGTAAATTATCTAGCTTTTAAGTGGAAAATTGATCATATAATTCTTATCTAGAATACATTTAATAGCTACAATATCTGAATTTGGCAGAGTAAATTCATGTATATTTCATGTAACAGCTGAATACAAAACCAAGCAAGTGCAAATTATATGTAATTTTACTGTACCAAAGTCAGATATTGTAGTTATTACATGTTTTTTTCATGAGAATTATATGTAATTGAACCATCCATTTTTTTTAACCTTACTTTATTATCGGGCTGTCATTCTACCATAAAAAAAGCTAAAAAATAATATTATAAGAAACAAAATTTTTTAAAAAATGATTGAAAAAGCACTTTATTCTTGTTTCCCGAGTTTTATTATTTTTTACTATATACGCATTTCGAAAGCTAAATTTTAAAGTAAGATACATTCCATATTTTGATTATATACCGGTGGTTTAATAAAAACCCATTTTAAAAAATTAATAATCTAACTACAGAAAAATATAAAATATAAAGCAAAATGAATAAATCTAATAAAACAATTAAACCATTAGAGAAAATAAAAAAAAAATGAATTTGACAAAAGAAGTTAACCGAAATAATAAAGCTTCGAAATGTAAGCTATAAACCAAAAATCAAAACAGCCAAATGAGAAACCAGGTATGTATAAAATATCCTGCAACGACTGTGAAAAATTTTATGTAGGTCTTTCTCAACGCAAAATAGGACAACGCCAGAAAGAACACCTTACAGAAATAAAATACAAAAGAGCTGAGAATTCCAGCGTTGCCGCTCATATGCCGCTCAACAACACGTCACCATCAAATTTAGAGCTCATAAAAGAGATTAATAATCTCAAACACCTAGAAGCATACGAATTTTTTTCATTGAAAAAGAAAATCAATTAAACCCCGGTATCCTGATGAACAATAAAGAAGGAAACATAAAATCTAATTTATTTAACCTATTAATTAAAAGACAGCCGAGCATTTCGTCGCTTTAATAATGAAACAACGTATTCCCAAAAGTGTAGTTTCGAGATAATTGGGTTTAAAGATTTTTCGATTTTCTGATTTTCGTAAACTCGGCAGCACTATTGAATGAATAAAGATAAATTGGAAAAAAAATTTCTACCAATCACTCTTGATTAATTTCCCCACAGCATATTAAAATTTCACATTAGTGACTGCTGGCTTTTCAACCTAAAAAGAGGTGAAAAGTCAATCAGGTACCTTATTTCATATTTCTCGATTACGATTAAGCCTAAAACTGATTATTATTGAAATAACGCAAGATATTCTTACAATTTTTTATTTATATGAACCGGCCCATCATGTAGTCACGAATGATGCTTATACAATATTTTATATTTACCATTTCGTGTGGCGATCGTAATGTATGTGAAATATACTACACTGATTTTGCCCAAGTTATTATTCTGTAGAATTGGAATATCGTACATGCATTTACATTTAAATTTGCATGTACGTTAATTATCAATATATTAATTTTCACCCCAGTTATAAAATAATTGGAAAATGTTAAAACGCTACTCTATAGAGATCCTTATGAGGAATGCAGGTCACCCATTATATAATAACAACGTATAAATGGCATACGTTATTTCATAATTAAAGCGACGATATAATAAATAAATCACCTAAACTCTATTTATGACTGAAGGATATCCACCCATTTCGGACATACCATAAAACTGTTATTATTTAGGTTCACTTCTTTTGTCAAATTCATTTTTTTTTTTATTTTTTTTATTTTCTCTAATGGTTTAATTATTTTATTGTTTTATTAGATCCGTTCCTTTTGCTTTATATTTTATATTTTTTAGTAGTTAGATTATTAATTTTTTAAAATGGGGTTTTATTAAACCACCAATATGTATATAATGGAATGTATCTTACTTTAAAATTTAGTTTTTATATACTATAGGTGATGAAAGCATAGCTTTCGAATTCGTAAATAATAAAAAATAAAAAATAATAAACAAGAACAGTAAACAAGAATAATAAATAAATGTTGAATTGTTCAATAAACTGTTTTAAAAGCTCCTCTAAAGATGATTCATTTCAAACTGAGTCACGATAAATGTGATATTTTTGATATAATATTCTTTTAAAAAAAAATAACAACGCTGTTAATGAAATCTTGTTTTGGCAAAGCCCATTGCCTTAGTTCGTTCAACAGATCTATTTTAGTTTGCGCGTTATGCTCATATTCCAGGTGTTCTCCGCATCAATTCCTCAGCAATATCAGCTTCTGATAATAAAATTCAGCATTTTCACCAACTTGGGATGTACAATCATCTGGCATATCACTCTACATTTGCATCACAAAGTAACACTAACGGGGATTTCGATCATAGCATTTTCTGCTGGTAAATTATTTTCAAAAATGGCATTCAGTTGTTGTGGCGGTGGCCGATCCATTTCTTCATCCGTTGACACATTTGATGCATCAAATCATGCTTCGAATTCGGCCGCTCTCTTCCGCCGCATTATGTAGTATCGCCCGTTTTTCTTAACTTTCTTTCTTTCAGGGGCATTTTTTACTATTTAAAAGAACGTTAGTGAGAGAAATATATAATAAAGACTGTATCGAGCGATTTGCTATAAATCTTTATGGATACTTATAAACACATACACTTATTATATGTATTATATGAAAAAGACAGCAAAAACTTAGTTAACATTCGTTCACTAAACCAAATTAAATGCAATATTACATGTAAAACTCGACCTATTTAACTTAACAGCAGTCTGAGAATTTTTTTAAAGTTTCAATGTTCGTAGTTATGTTAATTTTAGGCTATTTAACTTATTTCATGAAATAACTGTTGCAATGTCAGCTAACTTACCGCTAGCTAAACAACAGGTAATAAGTTAAATACATGTATTAGATACACTTTTGTAACTTAAATTTTCACTAATACATGAAATACATGTACTATCTGTATTACATGATTTTTTTTACTTAAATTTGTATACTTAATATGTTAAATTTACCTATTAACTTATTTTTTTACACCAAAAACATATTAGCTATAATTTTCGACTAGAAATACATGTACACTAATTAGCTGAAACAGTTATCTATTAACTTTTTCCACATATTTAACCAAGCTTTTACTTAAATTTAACCAAATCCCAAAATGGTTCACCTAAATTTCACTAAGTGTGCTGGCTGGGATATATATATAATATATATATATATATATATATATATATATAATATATATATATATATATATACATAATATATATATATATATATATATATATATATAATATATATATATATATATATATATATATATATATATATATATATATATATAATATATATATATATATTAATATATCATATATATATATATATATATATATAAATATATATATATATATATATATATATATATATATATGTATATATATATTAGGGTGGCACTTATTTTCTTAATTGCATTTTTGAAGGGCGCCGGTCAAAATTTTGTTCCTTTATATATGTGTAACTAGAATCTAAAGTTTGGGCTCAATTGAACAATTTTATCACGTGGCGACTTTAGCTCAAAGTTGAGAAATTTCAAAAAAAAATATTTCTTATCAGCTTAAAATTGGAAAACTCGAACAAAATAAGTAAAGGGTCCATCACTGTGACATGGCCTATGGCCCTTTGTAGTATACGTGCTAGAACAAGTTGGGTCTCGTGCAACCTGTCCGTCCCTATATAATTTAAAAGTGTCTGTCAATAGGTGTGACGTAATGTTAAATTGAAAGACACTATTCAATAACATAATGTCAATCTCTTGTTACTTTACGCAAATAACTTATTTAATAAGTTAATAGAAAAATTAAAGAAAACAAAAGTTTTTTATAATTTTACTGTTACTCTATATATATCAGCTGGTTAAGCCATCTTCTGGAGTAATCCAGATTACTCCAGAAGATGGCCTATCAAGCTGAAATATATATAGAGTAACAGTAAAATTATAAAAAATTTTTGTTTTCTTTAATTTTTCTATTAAACTTATTAAATAAGTTATTTGCGCTAAAGTAAACAAGAGATTGACATTATCTTATTTGAAACTTACGCCAAGTGCCAACGGGCAAACAGTGTATAATTTAAAATTTGGCAGCTTCATTGGATAAATTCATTGAATACCAAAATTCATCCCAGCAATTCTCATCGCCTCTAACAGTATCTGGATTATCTCTTATTTGTTCTGAAATTTTTGTTTTATTAAAATCGTTTGTTTTGTTTTGTGATTATTGCGGTTGGTTTATTTTACTTTTGTTTTAATTTTAAAAATATGGCTTCCCCAAAACAATTCTCCCTCACGTCCTGCCTCATCTGTGAATGCCCTTGGGTGGTAATGAAGCACCCATGTTAATGACTCATCAGCAGTTAGCTGATATTATCCAAGCAAACTTGCAGCAGTTTGCCCCATCAACAGTTCTTGGCACAGCGGCAGATGCCACCACCTTGCTCACAACCTCCAACAACTGAACCAGATGTAGCTGCAGTGAGCAATATTAATTTTGTTAAATTTAAAGCTCCGCAAAATTTGTTTGACCAAAACGCAATTGTTTAGTTCAGGATGTTGGAACTAAAATTTTTTAGTTCGAATGTTAGGTCGGAAATGACCAAATATTCTCATGCATTAAGTGCAATTGATTCACGATTGTACAACAAATTGGCACCGTTGCTCTTTAAAGAGATAGGTGATACTCCTTATACTACCTTTAAGACGGAGGTAATTAAAATTTTGGGCGACAGCGATAAGGCAAAAATTAATAATATTTTGCATAAATTAGTATTAGGTGATGAACAATCTACACAGTTGCTAGCTGAATTCCAAATTAACGGTGCTGATATGAACGATGGCATTATCAAACAACTTTGGATGGCACGTCTTCCTGAAAGCATCCAACTTGTTTTATCGTCTTTCGAAAACGATTTGCCATTAACGTTGTTGGCAGAACGTGCCAACAATCTTATGGAAACGTTGTCACAGAGACAAATTTTCGCAATGAACTACTTCTACATCAACCAACTCAAACCGGTTTCATCAAAGTGCTTCTCAACATAAAAAAAATCAAAACATTAATGAAATTCTTAATAATTTTAAAACGCAAATGCTGAGTGAATTTCACTCGATAGTAAATGCTGGTCATAGGTCGCGCTCTAAATCTCGTGATAACCGTCGGAGTACTTCTAGATCAAAGTCTAGATAATTAAAAATTAATTCGAACATTTGTTTTTACCACTTCATACTTAAAGACAAAGCACAACGCTGCGTCACTGGATGTTTTTTAAAAAGGTTTAATATTTCCACAACATTTTTAAAATCACATCCATGCATATGGAGTAACTTAAGCGAATACAAAGAAGCGCAAAAAATTGTAAGTTGTTTAAAGGTAGTCAACGATCCAGCAGAACGATGCATAAAATTAATGGACGAGTTCAACGATAAAATAACTAAAGATGAAGATCAAAAACAATTTTTGTTAAAGGTAAACAATAAGCAGTAATTTAAGATAATTTAAGCATATATAGAATGAGAATTAATTTTATTTCATGCATATTCAGACCGTTCAAGACTACCGTAAGAAATATCCGAAATCTGCCACATTGTAGGATTTGAAAAGACCTTTTTTAATTTTGTTAACAATATAAAATAGGTTCCTGGTTCTAAACATTAAATGATACTTTAGACACTATTATACGGTTTTGTTTTTAATACAGACTCGACTATGTGAAAATTACAAAAAAATTTGTATGTAAGCGTGCTTAAGAATCAAAGTCGCCACGTGTTAAAATTGTAATAGCGTGGTGAAACTTTGTCAGTATCCTTAAATTACCCAAAGGAACAAAATTCCGGCCGGCGCCATGGCAAAATACAAAAAAAAAATCACCCATACAAATAAGTGCCACCCTAATATATATATATATATATATATATATATATATATATATATATATATATATATATATATATATATATATATATATATATATATATATATATATATATATATATATATATATATATATATATATATATATATATACTATATATATATATATATATATATATATATATATATAATATATATATATGTATATATATATATATATATATATATATATATATATATATATATATATATATATATATATATATATATATATATAACGATATGAGGTATAACGGAATTTAGCGGCACTCTCACGGTCGCATTTTTCGACCTAAACCAAAAAAATTTTCTGTGTAGGTTTCGGCAAATAATGTCTTAGACAAGTTCGTGAACTGGCCATATCCGGGTACCGGTTAAGCGGCTAGAGCCTAAAAAGTCGAATAATCTAGGGCGCCATAACTTCCGTTTGAATCATAATATTTTAATAAAGTTTAAAAATATTGAATAAATAAATATTGAATATTGAATAAAAAAAGGTTCAAATACCTTTTTTTATCATTTTTATGCAGATGACAGCCTTGGCGTTTCAAGTTCCTCAAAAATCAGCTGTTTTAAAAATTTACTAAACTTTGCTGTCCTTGATCTAGCTGAAAATGGCCAAACTCATGTTTGAAAAGTTTTGCTCACGTACATAAAATATAAATCTTTCCAAAATTTAAAAAAAAAATAGTTCAAGTCTAAAGGTTGAGACCCTAGGGCTGCTGAAATGAAAACAAACGCAAAAAGCAATGCTTTCATCATGTTTCAGTTTATGTTATTTAAATTCATCTTAACTTTTAAGCATACTTTTAAACTACAGCCTCAAAAAATTTCAGCTTTCTAACCCAAAATGTTCCATTTTTATAAGCATTATAATGCACCCCTTGCAAGAAAAATATAAAGCCATTTAATACCATAGAAAAATTATCAAAATCTCTTTTGTTTTTATTTTCTTTTTTACTAAGTAACCGTTTGAAAAAAGATTAAATAAGAACAAAAAAACAACAACAAAAGATGACTTTAAAATAAAATTGTTGGATAATGTTTGATTACAAATTATGTGTGATGGTATAATTGAAGTTGTGACGTAGTTCATTTGATCTTTGTTGGATTTAATATGTTATTAAAAGTAGTTTAAACCAACTTAAATAAAACTATTCCGAAATTGTATTGATGGAGTTAGTTCGGATAATGTATTTAATTTGGTTCGATAATTTTTTTGAATTATTCTGTTTCTACTTAAATTTTTTATTTAAACTAATCTGACTTATCTAATTTTATTTGGACACAAAACCGTCTGACCCCGAAATCTACCTATTTCTAGCGGATATGCCTGCCGCTGGGATTTTCGAACATCGTTTTAAAAACTTATACGGTCTGATAATCCCATAAAAAAAACCAGAACACCAAAAAAAGTCGCTTTTACGAGTTTGTTTGTATGGCCATTATAAAATTGACGACGTGATTGAAAGTTTGATGACTTTATTTCTTAAGTTATCTGAATTTTGTATGGTCCCAAATGAAGATCGCTGTGCAAAGTATATTGCAATAAATAGTGTACTATTGTACTAGTATTGTGAAAGATGAAGAATTTGAATTTTTGGACTTTAATTAATAATAGCAATTACTGTAGCAATATTTTTCGGCACGATGACTACAACTTTGCTTCTGTCGTTTTGCACCAAATAAAACCAGTTCCCACAAATTTTGCAACAATTTTTCGAATGGCTATTTTAGTGGTTAATTTTTTCTGTCATGTTCTGTATAGTAGAATTTTTTTGCCAGCGAACACAAAATTTGTTTGTTATGCGCATATTGTTTGCACATGCGCACGCACATGCGCATATTGTTTGCACATTCAGTGTCTCGATTAAAATATTAAAAAAAACTATTGGGGTCCCATTGAAATGGACAAAAAAAACGCATAAAATTTATAAATTACTATTGAAATTCAACCAATTATAATAGAAACCCAAAAACTAGTAGAAATATTAATGATTTTGTAGGAAATATAACAAAATTTTGATAATTAAAAATAATTATAATAAAAATAACGACGCCTATGGAAACAAATATCACAACAAACAAATGGTACGAACTAGAAGTAGAAATTTAACTAATATAATTGTTTTGAAAACAAATTTATCCCAAAATAAATAATACATCTCTGTTTTACTTTTTGTCTCATCTTTTATCTCTTGCTGCGTCGTAGCTGTCAGAAATTCGCTGGCAAAAAAATTCTACTATACACTTTTTTGCGTAAGTTTTGTCAAACTCAAAGTAGCTATCAACAACACATACGCAATCATATGTCTAAATAACTATAAATGGAAAATAGTTGAGTTTTCTGCATAGGATCTTGATGAAACTTTGGCAAATGATGCAGGTTCACTTGAAAATGGAAGATCTGGATTCATTTCAAATTTGGACAAAATGGCGGGGGGTCTCCCGAACACCTCTAAGTTTAAATCTTGAATAACTTCTGATTCCGGGCTATGATCTTATTGAAACTTAGTATATAAGGTTTAAGTACTGTTTCCAATGTTTCTGCATAGCAACTTCCGGTTTGTCACTTCCGGTTAAAAAGTTTTTTTTTCAGGTGTTTATCCCTACTGTAGCCTACAATTACCGATCGATTTTCATGAAACGTTGCGCAAAGCTTTTAAATAACATGAGAAAGATTTTATCAGCTTTTGGAGCACATTGGATAAAGGGTTGGGGGGTCCACCATACAACAGGTGGTTTTTTCCACAAAGTTTTTATGTTTGTTGGGAGCATAAAACATTCATTCGTGAATGAATTTTGATGACACTTTGGAAAAAGACGCAAACATGTATGACAAAGAACTGATTAGTTTTTGAGCGATAGTGAACAGAGTGGTGGGGGGTCCCTGGAGCACCTGTTTTTTTGAAAGCTCTATAACTTCTGTACCTGATAAGCGAATTGGATGAAACTTGGTATATGAGTATGTAGTACGGTTCACAATAGTTCTGCATCCCAACTTCCGGTTTTTCACTTCCGGTAAAAAAAGTTTTTTTGTACTTTTTTGAAGTTTTTTCAATGTCCTTATGCACACTACAGCCTACAATAATGAAGTGATTATGATGAAACTTATGGAATAGGGTTCCAATTAGTGTGAAAAGATAATTATCATGTTTTGGGACACATTGATCAAAGTGGTGGGGGGTCTACCATACAAATGCTGACTTTTCACACTTTGTTTTTTAAGTTTGTTGGGAGCATACAGACTTCATTCATTAATTTATTTTATTGACACTTTGGAAAAAGATGGAGACTTAAGTAACAAAGAACTGATTAGTTTTTGGACAATATTGGAATAAGTGGTGGGGGTCCTCCCAAACACCTGTTTAATGTGTCATCATTTTTTCAATGTTTGTTGGGAGCACACAGCATTCGTTCGTGAACCAATTTTGATGACACTTTGGAAAAAGATGCAAACATGTATGGCAAAGAACTGATTAGTTTTTGAGCGATAGTGAACAAAGTGGTGGGGGGTGTCCCATACACCTGTTTTTTTTTTAAGCTCAATAACATCTGTACCTGATAATCGAATTGGATGAAACTTTGTACATAAGCATTTAGTATGATTTACAAAAATTCTGCATCTAACTTCCGGTTTTTTACTTCCGGTAAAAAAAAATTTTTTTTAATTGTTGGCAGTTTTTTCAGTATCTTTATGCACACTACAGCCTACAATAATGAAGTGATTATGATAAAACTTATGGAAAGGTTTCAATTAGTGTAAGAAGATAATTATCATCTTTTGGGACACATTGATCAAAGTGGCGGGGGATCTACCATACAACTGCTGACTTTTCACACTTGGTTTTTAAAGTTTGTTGGGAGCATACAGATTTCATTCATTAATCAATTTTAATGGCACTTTGATAAAAGATAAAGACTTTATTGACAAAGAATTGACTAGTTTTTGGACAATATTGGGATAAGTGGTGGGGGTCCTCCCGAACACCTGTTTATTGTTTCAATGTTTGTTGGAAGCATACAACATTCGTTCGTTAAGTAATTTTGATTACACTTTGCAAAAAGATGCAAATATGTATGGCAAGAAACTGATTAGTTTTTTTAGCAATAGTGAACAAAGTGGTAGGGGGTCCTCCAAGCACCTGTTATTTTGGAAGCTCAATAACTTCTGTACCTGATAATCGAGTTGGATGAAATTTGGTACATACACATTTAGTACGGTTTACAACAGTTCTGCATCCTAACTTCCGCTTTGTCACTTCCGATAAAATTTTTGTTTACTTCTTCTCGTACAACAGAATTTATGTTTGTTGGGATACTACTACCTGCTTTAATATTTTTATTATTAGAACTACGAAGTCCATAATATTGGTTAGCTTTTAATTAAAGTATTTTATGGATATTAGCTCATTATATATCCAGAACACTATGTTTCCAGAGCTGTGGTGAAGTCAGCCTATGCATCAGCGTCGCAATATTTTTTTTTATTTTGAAAGATACTAAGAAATGCTTTATAAAAATATTACACTGACAAAAAACTTATATTTTATATGATTTTTATCTATTTTAATTTGTCAAACATGGCCATTTTAAAAATATCTTCTTTTGGGAGTTTTTGTAACTTCTAGACATTGCTATGTGTGAATTCATAGGATGAGAATATTTCTGTTTAGTCGACATCCTAAGTCACGATCAAGAGCCTAGATTATTTAGTAATTTTGGCCGCGAAATCAACGCGAAAGTAATATCTGAAACACGGTCAATTTATTGCCATTTATGGTTACATATATAGACAACATTAGGGAAAATTAATTTGGTACGATTTTTTGAGTGATAAAGCTTGAGTAACTATTGGCAGTCAATTGAATTTTGCAATTCAAAATATTTTTTATTTTCTCTTAGAAAATCTCCTTTAGAAGAATTATTGTGTCCGGATTGTAGTACAGTAATCGGTATGTGTAATTATGGGATGCATAATCACAGATGAAAGATTCAACTTAAGTAAATACGAGATGATGAAGTTTCAATTTAGAAATAATCTGAACAGGTAAATTAAAATATGTTGTTTCAGCATCGTCGCTGTGACGGAGTGTTTAAGACACCAGCAATCGAACTAGGGTATCTCTGATGAGTGTGAGTTCAATCACGACACGAAACACATACACATTTTTCTTAAGGAGTTTTTCAAAGAGAAAATGAAAAATGACTTCGAATTGCAAAATTCACCTGTTTTTATATTTTAAAGTTTTATTATTTACACAAATATATATATATATATATATATATATATATATATATATATATATATATATATATATATATATATATATATATATATATATATATATATATATATATATATATATATATATATATATATATATATATATATATATATATATATATATATATATATATATATATATATATATATATATATATATATATATATATATATATATATATATATATATGTATATATATATATATATATATATATATATATATATATATATATATATATATATATATATATATATATATATATATATATATATATATCTAAAGACGGAGATAGATAGGACACACTCTGAGAAAACCAGCCAAAGATGTTGCAGGGATGTCCCTAGAGTGGAATCGAAAACGATGCTAGAAACAAGCGGGCAAGACATGGGAAGAGTTAAAATTGATTGCCCTGAATAGAATCAAATGGTCTACTCTAGTAAACGATCTGTGCTCCTAAATGGAGATAAAGGAGACTAAAATATCTAAAGAACTTAACTTGTGACCACTAAATGACCAGACCACGTGTGATCGCAAATTTTTTTTTTTTTGGCGTTCATGCTCCCTGTAGGGGCGTTGCCTTCCCCTAAAGGATAAGTGCGATAAAACGTCTTATGAAACGAAAAAATTTCAACCACTGAAGGTCAAAAAAATGATGAAAATTCGAATTTTAGTCGGACTATAAATCTTTAAAATTTAATATCTCAAGAACATGAATTAACGCCTCTTTGTAAATTTGATATATTTTAGAGTAAGAATAGAACTGTTTAAAAAAAAAAATCCGATTGATCTTCGACCCTAGCGCCATCTTTAAAAAAGTTTTTTTAGTATTTTAATTTCAAAATTAATAATAAAAACAATTTATTAATTTTTTTTCAAATGATCAACTATATAATCCCCTACCAACCAAAAAATAGTTTGATGAAATCGGTACAGCCGTTCTTGAGCAATTTAATTTCAAAGTTCGGATTGACAGAATTTTAATTTTTCATGCATGTTGGGGGGATGCCTCCTATGCTCAAACTATGCACTTTAAACAAATTGTAAAATAAGTTATATTAATATAGTTGTCGCCCATACTACTCATATGCCAAGTTTCAGAAAAATCAAATTTCAACTTTTTCACCTGTGTAGATCACGTTTTTCATCAGACTTATGTGGTTTTCTTTTCACTTTTTTAAATCAATTTATAAATTCGGGTCAGAAAAGAACAAAAACCAAAAGTTGATGTGAAATATGTTTGAAATTAAGAAACGAGAACAGACCGATTTAAAAAATTGTTTAAAAAATTATTGGGAACCACAATTTTTGACGCTAAAAATTTTTCAGAATAATAATGTAACCTCTTTTGTGTACATTACTGATTATGAAATATAAAAAATTCGTTTTGGTAATCATAACTAATTTAAGTAGATTAATATTAACTCATTTAAATAAATGTCCTTTGTTGTAATCAATTAACTCACTTCAGCAAAACGAATGAACAGAAAGCACTTGAACTAAAACTGATAATCTTTTACATGTGACTTCTATTTGCTTACCTTTAATTTACTGTTTTCAATGATTCACGAAAATGTTATTAATTTATTGTGATTTTTTGTTTAAATATCGGTCAAATAATTTTTTAAGTGTGCATTGTTGCATTTTTTTAAAAATAAAAAGTGTTGTGTTATAGGATTTACAATATGTGTCACAACAACACATAAATACCTTTTAAGACGTAGGTCCCGCAACAACTTGCGCTCTAAAGTGTTGATGAACGCTTTTTTTAAACCTCTGCGAGTTGAAGCCAGCTGATACTATGGATTCCGGCAAACTATTCCATTTGTATGCAGTTCGTACAAAGAAGTCTTTCTGCGATCTGCCAGTATGACAGCGCGGGATCTCGACCGTTTGACTAGTCGATTGCCGAGTGAAACGGGGGTAAGAATAAGTTTGAGACATGATGATGCTGATTTCATCTAAGCACTGTTGATGACGATATTTGTAAAAAACAACGAGGTCAGCAACAGTGCGACGATATTGTAGGGAATCAAGTTTTGATGTCAAATCTCGATCGCCCACAATTCGTATAGTCCGCTTTTGAACAGATTCCAAGAGGGCCAAGATGGAAACAGAAGCAGCACCCCAAACTTGACAACCGTACTCCATACAGGGACGAATATAGGACATATAAACATGGAGCAATTAGTATGGAGTGAAAAATTTGTTGCGTCTGGGCTATTATTATGAAAACGTACATTTTTTTGTCGATTTTTAAATTTTTGATTTTTAAAAAATTTGAAATTTTGGTATATTGTTCGTATTGACGAAAGAAAAAAAGCTATTTCTGGTTTTATTTTTTGAGTACTCTGAATCGGAGTTATGCGCGGTTTAATTTTTGAGGCTTTTTCACGTAGTTTTGGTAATGGTGTTAATGTTTTGTTAATAGATCCCATAAATTTCATACGATTTTCTTATATTTTTGCAAATAAAGAGAAAAATGGTTGAATAATCGAAATGTGTAAGTTGGAAATTAATAATTTTTCTCTTTGCCGCTAGGTGGCGAGTTAAACCTTGGTTTACTTCAAAGCTCATATCTCAAGAATCATCATTTTTTTTCGTTATTTTCACAAATTTTAAAGTAAACACATGCAGCTATGAAATTAAGAAATAAAAAGTGAGAGATTCCATATGGATTTATTTATACGATTTTTTAAAGTTTACTAGATGAAAAATTCACATGTGTTTTTACGTCAAATTAATTATGCTTTACTAAATGTGAATCTAATATATTAAAAATTTTATATTTTAACATCTGTACTAAATTGGAAACATATTCTGTGCATTACTCATTGAAAAACAGGTTTTTATTGAGAATAAGAATTGGAGATTCCAACGATGGAGATTCCAACGATTATGATTTACTTCCAACATCTTAACACTAACATAAGCATGAGACTATTATTAATAATTTTTTTTTTCTACAAAAATCATAATTTAATGAAACAATAATAATATTACAAACAAATACATTAAAAAATTAATTTATATATTCTTTTTGCCTCTAAATTGAAATATTTTTGATTATCAGAAAAGGAAACATTTTTGCAAATATTTTATCGTGTGCAGTGTTATCCCGTAAAAAATACTGAGATCCTTTGAGGTTCACTAATTGTTTTAATGTCCGTAAACCGTGAAAGAAATTGCTCTTGTAGTTTGATATCTCCTGAAGACGCATATGAAAATTTCATACGTGATTGATTTTTTTCAACTAAATTTCTTTCATTTCAAATGATTCCCCTGCTGTTGATATTTTCTCTCCTTTTAAGCGATGCTCTTCGGGCTTCTCTTTTAAGTGTGCTTCCAATCATATCCGATGGACGCTTACCATGTGCAGTTGAAAAGAAATGCCATGCTGCTGGTATTTTAAAATCAACAATATGTTTGCAAAGATTTATAAAATTTTTCTTATTTTTATATTGAGTTTCTGAGCCATCCGTAAAATATAAAAGTATTTTAATACTTAAAACGGACCAATAATAATGACTAGTATTGCCGCAATGACCGAGTACTGGCAACCACTACTGGACCATTCAACATCATATAAAATATTATTATATGTAAATCTAAAAAAATTAAATACAAAATAATTAAAATACAATTGAAATGTCTAATGAAAAAAAATTTACAACTCATACCAACATTATCGATAATATCATAGTCTTTCAGCTGAGAAGCGATAACTAAACTAAAAAAATGGTAAAATTTTTCAAACTATTTATTTCTAAAATGAATATGACTCTAGTGTATTTAACCGAATGACATAGATCGGGAACTTTATGGTTGCAGTACTGGTTCAATAACAATATCCAATTAATGCTAAACATAAACGGGCCATTGATAGACCATATAATGTAAAGTGTACTGGCTATTTTCTATAAACCGTAGATCGGCCGATTTATGGTTCCAGTAATGGCCCAATAAAAATAGCCAAGTACTGTTAAGGCCAATGCTTGACCATTCAAAGGTAACTGTATACTGGCTCTTTTCTGTAAATTATAGATCGGCCGATGAATGGTTCTAATGCTGGCCCAATAACAATAGCCACGTACCAGTGCTTGGCCGTATTTCAAAGTCTGACAAACTCTGATTGGGTCTTTACCGGATAACACTACAGTCAATAAAATAATTGGCAAAGTGTTTTCCTTCTCCGATAATCAAAAATATTTCAAAAGTATACATAAATTAATATTTGTATGTATTTGTTTGTAATATTATTATTGTTAATTATTAAAATTATGATTTTTATAGAAAAAAAATTTATTTATAATAGTCTCATGCTTATGTAACTTGTAAGTGTTAAGATGTTGGAAGTAAATCACAATCTTCGATCGTTGGAATCTCCAATCTTTATTCTCAATAAAAACCTGTTTCTCAATGAGTAATGCACAGAATATGTTTCAAATTTAGTACAGATGTTAAAATATAAATTTTTCAATATATTAGATTCACATTTAGTAAAGCATAATTAATTTGATGTAAAAACACATGTGAATTTTTCATCTAGTAAACTTTAAAAAATCGTATAAAAAATCGATATGGAATCTCTCACTTTTTATTTTTTAATTTCATAGCTGCATGTGTTTACTTTAAAATTTGTGAAAATAAAGAAAAAAAATGATGATTTTTGAGATATTAGCTTTGAAGTAAACCAAGGTTTAACTCGCCACCTAGCGGAAAAGAGAAAAATTATTAATTTCCAACTTACACATTTCGATTATTCAACCATTTTTCTCTTTATTTACTTAATTTTTGGGATCTATTAACAAAACATTGAAACCATTACCAAAACTACGTGAAAAGGCCTCAAAAATTCAACCGCGCATAACTCCGATTCAGAGTACTCAAAAAATAAAACCAGAAATAACTTTTTTTCTTTCGTCAATACCAACAATATATCAAAATTTTAGATTTTTTAAAATAGTCGATTTTTTTTCGATATACGTTTTCAAAATAATAGCCCATCTATTTAGGAGGCCGAGTTTTCTAGACGTGCTTTTTGCCATCGCCATTACATGATCGTTCCAGAGAAGGTCATTTGAAACTGTGACACCCAATAAACGAATGTTTTTACATCCACCTATTGGTTCATCACACATACTGAATAAAATATCTTTGGGGAGCTCGATATTTGATCTGGAAACAGATCAACAGCTGTGTTTTGGTAGGGTTGAAATTAACCAAGTTTTGGTCACCCCAATTGGTGACTTTTTTTAGGTCTTTATTCACATTTATGGCAGCGTCTCTACGGGCGGGATTAATTCGTTCAAGCATTTTACCTTTTGAAGGAAGGGGCTCGAATGACTTGTGCAGAGTACTATCGTCTGCAAAACTATTTATTGGGTTGCTGGTGATTTTAAGCAATTCGTTGATATAAATCAAAAATAGGGTTGGAGACAATACTGAGCCTTGAGGTACACCAGCGTTAATTAGTTTAGACTCAGAAGAAAATCCGTCTAAGGAAACCGAAATGTATCGGTTGGATAGAAAATTTTGAATCAACTTCACATCATTGGGATGAAAACCATACGCAACGAGCTTGTTGATTAAACTGGCATGCCAGACTCGATCGAATGCCTTGGTGATGTCTAAAGCGATACAGTGGGGAAATGTAAGTGGGGGGTATATAGACTTTTTTAATTATCTACACGTGAGAAAAAATGTCTCCAACTGGAAATCCCACTAGTGAGAAACGCTACAAAATGATCATCCAGATCAGCAACATCGTCATTCTCAATTTAGAGCGGATGGAAACAGAGTACAAACTTGACAACAATACAGATAAAAAAAATGAAGACTAGGTCTTCAGTTGGGAAACAATCAACAGCTGTGTTTGATGGAATACAAACTGACCAGATCATGTTCATGTTACCTCCCTCAGTGACTTCTGTGAGTCCGCGTTTAAATTAATGTGTGTCCCTCCGGGCGGGATTTGTTCGTTCAGGCCATTTACCCTTTGAATATAGCGGTACAAATGACTTTTGCACTGTACTATCATCTACAAAACTATTTATTGGGTTAATGGTGAGTTTATGTAACAATTCGTTGATAAAAATAGAGTGTGGAACAACAGTAAGCCTTGGGATACACCAGTGTTAACTAATTTAGACTTAGAAGCATAGTCATTTATCTATTCATCTAGTTCAGAATATTTTGAATTGGTTTCATGACAGTAGAATGAAAACGGTACGCAACAAGAACGTGCTGAATGTTTACAAGCAATTACACTTTTCTCTAAAGTTTATAATAGCGTTTGATTGCATTATCTTTCCAAAACATTTAGAAATTATAATAAAGTTTATCGTTACATACTAAAACGTTTTTATCTTTATTATCGATTACCTATAACCAAACCACTGATAACGTTTAGCTCTTATCTTTGCAATGTTTATATAAATCTACAGATAAATCCGAACTTTGGCTGTTAACTAAATATATTTGTCATACAAAAATAATTGATAAAAATTCGGTTGAATTATCAGAAATTCATTACATATTTGTAAATCAATCATATGGAATTATTTGATTGGTACCATTTAAAGGCCTGTCTATATATCATATCTAATCTATAAATATAAAAAATAAATTTTCTAATTACTAATCGCTAAAGCACAAACTATCAAGGTGCACTGTGAAAAACATGTAGTTATTCTAATAATGTTGAAAAAAAATGTGTAACAAGGTGCACAATTGTGTTGATAGCTTCTGTATTTTCTGCTGCATGTCAGTATGTGTGTAAGCAGGCAGTTACCGTTTACATATTCTAGACCATCCTATTGGGTCCCATTGGATTCCATTTGGACTTGCATCATCAAGCTTTCGCATTATAGTATCTAGTACTATTAGGAATAGTAGCGGGGATAGTACACAGCCTTGTCTCACTCCTCGGGGGTTGTAGTATTTATTATTTTGCTGTCATTTGTTTTGTATTCTGTTTCCAGCATCCTGATATATTTCCTTGATTAGATCAATTATTTTTATAGGGATGCCCATTTTACAAAGTGGATTCAATTCGCGCTTCTGATAATTGAGTCGAAGGCGCGTTCGAAGTCCACGAATAGGAGATACAGTGGTGAATTCCATTCGTTTGATTGCTCTATGAAGATACGAATTATGTTGTTATGATCGGTACTGCTTCTACCTGGTCTAAAACTGACTTGTTCATTTTTTAATTTTTTTGTTAATTGATGGAGATAAGAATGATCATCGCTAATATTTTCATTACGGTGTTAGCAGAGATATACCTCTCCAGTTCTTGCATTCCTAGATCACCTAACTTTGGAATTGTTATGGTTAAACCAGTGGCGTCATTTCACCAAAATCTTAGGGGGGCGAGAATTTAAATGACATACAAAGATTTTTTTCGTAAAACATAACATACACATTTTTATACACACATATATTTAAAAGCATTTAAATGCATGAACTTAGAAATAAAAATAAAATGCCTTTGAGCTACCTTGGTTACTCTGCTAGATCTTTGTCTTCTAGTGTTGTTTCATTGAAGCGAATGCCACAAAGTTCTGCAAAATCCCTTCATTTGTTAAAAATAATTTTAAATTTAGTATCATCTCTGCATTGTTTAAGCATCAAGAAAGTAGTTTTAATTAAAGCGCTTGTGCTAGAAATTATTATATCTTTGCTTTGTAACTGTTCAGAGAGTGAATTTGTAAACGACAGCAGATCGTGCAGCATAAAAAAAAGGATGGCTTTTCTATACGATCCCGGGCATCCCGGGATTTAAAATTTATGAGTCACGTAGTCCCAGGACCCATAAAACACCACGGGATTGCAACCCCTACGTGACTCCTCTTATGTCGAATCGTTTTTTTGTTTGTTTGTTTGTTTGTTTTCCTTTATTTGTCTCAGAGAGAAAGAGTTATGTCTTTCCTAAACTGACCAGAGCCAAATCGTTAAAATGTGGGACAAAATGCAAACATTCTTTTAAATACTAACTAATTAGAATTTCTATTGCGAGAAAGTGGGACGGTGAAAACGTGCTATCTAGATTGTGCATAAATTTACTATTTAATGCTTTCCTTTACTATTTGTTTACTATTTAACTCTTCAAAAAATTCTTTTATTTTAATTGGACATTTTTCAACCGTTAGGAAATGTGCTTACAGTGGTTCGTACATTTTCAAAATTCTTTCTAGTGCTGGATTTACCGCCAGCCAGCGAGTTTCATTATAACCAATAAGTTGGTTATGTCCGACATTACTTTTGCCGCAAAACTCCTTCAACTTAAACCAGTAAGACAGTAAAATATCCAAATTTTTTTTAGACTGCCATTCAAATCAGCAGCACTTCTTATTGCATTATTTAGAATATGGGCTGCGAATCCAATACCCAATACATTCTGGTTCAAATTCGCGTTTAGCTTTCTTTTAAATTTTCCCCCTTGACGTGACACCACTAAAATTGGTGTTCGTGTTGTCAGCGCAAATTGCAACTAACTTTTTGTCAATGTTAAATAACAACAAGAAAACAAAATAACAACAAAACTTGTTTATGCAACTGGAGCTGGCGGCTTATAGCAACGCTTTTTTATGTTTATCTGTATCTATATGTCTTTTAATATCATAATGTTCACTGTTAATTTGCAAATTCACTCTGACTGGTAAGTGGGAATACGCTAAACTTTTGCGTCGTTATATTTTAATTTTTTTATAAAAGGATTTTCCAATTCAATATCGTATGAGAATTTTCGTAAACGTTTTCTATCCGTCTTGATTTGCAGGAGAACTTTTTAAATATAATTTTAAAAATTAGTATAAATTTACCTTTTATAGTAGCTTGAAAATTTTTGTTACAAAAGTAAAGACTGCAAAACAATTGAAACAATTTATTTTAATTTTACTAAATATAGTAATTAATATCTTTTCTGTATTCTGTAAGTATAAGAGGCATACAGTATACCTCTCGTTCTATCTTTTGAAAATCTATACCATTTATCAAGTTTTTATGCTGTTTACTTTGTTCTTTATTGAAAAAACAAAAATTTTACTCTTACGAGTTAAGCCGCAATTAGACTATTGCAGAACTCTGCAATATTTCTGCAATGGTAGTGTGTAAAACATTCATTGCAGAAAAGTTTGGCAATGAACTCATTGCAAAACATTGCAATGACTCATTGCAATGTTTTGCAATGAGTTCATTGCCAAACTTTTCTGCAATGAATATTTTACAAACTACCATTGCAGAAATATTGCATAGCTCTGCAATAGTCTAATTGCGGCTTAAGAACGATATTCAAATTATGAACATTTTAATTTTTGAATATTCTTTCAAAGGACTGAAATGAGTGCTCGAATAAAGTTAAATTGTAAACTCTGATTTGAAAATTTAAATCTTTATGAATTTATACGGAAAACTGCGTCTTTTTAAGTAAAATATTTTGTATTTTAGTTTTCATAATATACTTTTGATCTCTCGTATATACACCGGGGAGATGTTTCTATAAACAAAGAAACCTTTTCGCTGAGGTAGATGTGCTAGACATCAAAAGATATTTGCAAAATAAAATGTAAATTATTGAAGTGAAAAAACTGAGTTTAGTATTTCTAAGAAAATTATAGTTAAAACACTATTTTAGTAAAAGAAATATTGCACTGGTTTGTTCTCTCAATATAGTTAAATCAACATATACATAACATTATACAAACTGCAAGAAAAAACTGTGAAGTCATTGCTTTGACTAAGATATTGCGCAAACTGTACGTAGGTAGATATAAGGTAGGTAGATATAAGGTTTTTTGATTATTTCGATAATGCGGGAAAATGTGGTGGAAATAATTGTTTCGTGGGACGCTTCATGAGACAAATTTCTCCGTGGGACAACGCAACGAAATGTGGGACATTTCCACGCAGCGAGGGACGTCTGGTCAGTTTACTACCCATAAACGTGCGCAAATTTTTCATTTGATTCAAAATTGTACAATTATTGCGAGCTTCTTTTCAATCTATAAGAAAAACCTACCACAAAAAAATAATGATAAATAATAATAAGTTTCTCCCTCCCTGTGATTGTATAAAAAAAATGAACAAAGATTGACGTTAAGGATACATTTTAGATTTTATTATAACCAACCAAACATATAATTTTTGCTATTTTATGAATTAAACATTATAGTCCATACAGCGAAAATAATTTGTCAGCAAGTTTTCATAACATACTTTGAAAATATTTACATAACTTAAGTATTTGTTCGTGTCGTTAGAAAATATTGCTTGTCCATTATAAAACATTCACTATTATTAAATCACTGGAAATAACACAAAAAATTTAAATTACCCCCGTAATTATTTTCCTTCATTTTATAAAAATTAGCACAACTATCAAGAAAACTTTAGATATGTTATAGGATTTTACATTTAGAATTGTTTTTAATTTATTGTTTTTAAAAAAGTTTTTTAAAGTTTGTACAATATGATATAGATAAAAAAACAGGGCCAGTCAGGGTTCTCAAAATAAGTGGGGCATGGAGGGATCAGTTTTTATTGTTTTAAAATTTTTTTTTATTTTTGACCTCAGCGTACTCCAGTCCATGCTATTGACATACGAGTTAACTTGAGATATCACATACCACTGGCATTAGCAGTGAGATATCACTAGCCAATGTGACATCTTAGGGCTGGTGGCGGATGAACTGTATTCAGTCAACGGTAGCACCCTCAATCTTAGCTGTGAAATAATCCTTGATCATGAGACGCTATTGCTTCCTTGAAGAAACGAGCCTTCATATAACTATGTGTGGGCTTTAATTATTAAGAAAGACGGTGCGTCACAGGATCAGAGAATATGCCACCGGCTGGATTATTGGCAACTACATTTTTGTTTTGTTTCAGCAAATTTTTGTCAAAATTTGCTATTTACTTTTTAATTTACTTTTATTTTCTTTATTCTATCATAAAATATTGGCCTATGTCATATTTTGTCAGTGAAAGGATTTTTTGTTTAGTTATCCATTCTTTAACAAAAAATATAAAAAACAAAAAAAGGAAGATTTACGTCCATCAGAACCTTTGAACGTATGTTGTTGTGGGACCTTGGTCTTAAAAGGATTTTAAGTGTTATTGTGACACATATTGTAATTCCTATTACACAACACATTTTATTAAAAAAAAATAATAATTAGGTTGTGTTCTCCTGCATGTACTTACTTTTAAGTTTATATAAATTAGCAATGGCCAATAACAATTGAAATTTGAATGTTAAATACTGCACTATGAACTCTCGAAGAGCCCTATACTAATGAAATATTTTGTTTCCTCTGGCTCAGACACAAATATCTTATAAACAAAACACAATCGTCCTTCTAAAAGCGGTGATGCCGCGCACCTTATAGTACGATAGAATTATGTCAAAATACGCACTCACGGCGTTTTTGGAAGAACGATCGTGTTTTGTTTATAAAACTGATTTCATCAGAAGATTAGAAGCAATACGACCGCCTTTCGCATCGGCGGCGCTCTAGTCCTTGATACAAAGAACGATAACGGTTTGAATATTGCGGTGAAATGTACTTTAGTCGGGCCAAAATAATATGTAACGTAATAATTATATTATCAGATATATTTATTAATAGTATGCGATAAAATTGGTATATCAGTTAAGTAAATCTTCTAAAAATTAGACGAATTTACAAAATAACAGTGCATTGAGATTTTTATAGTGTATAATTCTACCACGATTGGATGGTTTTATTGAATCGATGTATTGATAGTATCAAATCCTTGGGGGGCCACTGCCCCCCCAGCCCTACCCAATTGACGCCTCTGGGTTCAACTCTTTTTCCATCTGATTGGCATTTTACCATTGGTTCATACATCAGCTAATAGTGGTATTAGAGCTTCCGTAGTTGTAGCTACACGTGCTTTGAGTAACTCTGCTGATATGTTACCGCTATCAGCAGCTTCGTTATTTTTGAGTTTCTGTGTGGCATCTCTTACTTCCCGTTCCGTTGGTGAATGGGTGCAGATTACCTTCATGTTGTTGGCAGTTGTCTTCAAAGTATTCTTTCCATCTATTAAGCTGTTGTTCATGTATTGTGAGGGTTTAAATAGATTCATCTTTTATTGGTGGAATGTTTATATATTTGTTAGTGATTTTTCTCACACATTTGTGTAGTTTGTGCATGTTGATATTAGTTTCTGCTGTTCCAGCAGTCTTGAGAATGTTTTCTGTGCATCTTCTGCGATCATTCCTTCCCAAAATTTTTTCCTTGTTTCACTGTACTCTTATATTTGCTATTTTCCATCGTACACAATTCAAAAATTTCCAAGCCAAATTTCCATTTCTATGTATCATCTCTATTCAAACGAGAAAATATTTCCTTTCAAATACAGACAACCATTATTATTATTTATGAATGCACAACTGCATTCCGTTTACATATAATATTATGACTAAGGTTTACATAACAAAAATTTCTATGCTGCAGACACAAACAAGTATTATTAATTGATATTGAGTGACGCAACAAACCAATTAATTAAAAATAATGTAAAAATATTATTGACTAACTTACAGCGCACATAAATGCTTTGATGTTTCTTTGAATCTAAAGCACGACACCGATTAACCGGAACCGATTTACCGATTAGAAAACAAATTAGCAAACTATTAGCGGATTTATTTCAATATGAAAATTATTATTTGAGAGTAAAACTGAAACAGTCCGTCGTTACACATGTAAACTTGCTGGCAGTCGGCAGGTAAGGTCTTTTATATTCTGCGAAGGTTTCGTAGTGTAAATTTTTACTTGCCCCTGCATATTAGGAGGTTAGTATTGTAATTGATATTCCCCTTATCGACTTTGGTTATGATATTGTTTCGGGTTCTACGGACGAGACCGATGATTGATTTATTTTGAAATATCATTTTTCTTTTCTAGCCTAATATGCTATAATTAATATTATAAATTATTCATGAATTAATGTTAAAGTGGAATAAGAAAGTTATTTTTCAGTTTTTTTTACTTGTACAAGACATTGTAATGGGCCACAACCTTATTTGTAATCTTTTGTTACTGTGGTTCTGCACGTAACATCTACAATCGAGTTATACATTTTAATTTAAAAAGTTCTAAACTGTAACAAGATATTTAAATAATAATAAAATAATAAACGCCTTATTCTTGTTAAATTGAGTTTTATTTCACTAAATACGTATTTCGAAAGCTATGCTTTCATCGACAGTAGTATCTAAAAACTAAATCTTAAAGTTAAAATAACACCATTATATAGTACAAATTCTAACTAATTAAACCTAAGGAAATACATTTTTAAACTTATGGAAAAACCTAATTAAAATTTAAAATATTGTAAGGGACATTGATAAATATATAAACAAAAGAATTTTATTACTGCAAAAAAGGGAAAATAAAATAAAAAACAAATTAAGTACTAAGCTTTTTTTTTGTTTGGTTTTCAATTTTTATTAATAAAATAATTTTATTAATATTATTGCCGTCATGTGAAAATATTTTGTTTTAAATTTTTATTTAAAATTTAACATGTTTCGATAATATTTAAAATTATCATCATCAGAAAATTGTAACAAAATTAAAACGATTTAAGCTACGTACTACTTTACAAAAACAATGTAAATAAATTAAACTCAATACAATGACAAAATACAATAAACAAAAAATAAATAAAATTGATAAAATGCAACTGATACGAATTAAATGCATAAATTAAGTTATTTTCTTAATTACATTATATACTATAGTCTATGTAATAAAATTGAATTTGAATCTTGGATGAATAAATTAAAGCTTAATACTAGATTACTAACGTAAATACTCTTAATTTATAGGATGTGTAGATGTCGTTGGTAATGGTGAAATGATTATTTGGTTTGCGGGTACTTATAATTATATTTATATATTTTGAAGGTTCGTATCTTAGGTAGTTTTAAATTTTAATTACCTGTGTCCTGGGAACTTCATATTTTGTATTGCTGTTTCATATAAAATGTTATCTTTTATTGTTAATTTATCCTTCAATAATGTGTCGTTGTTGTCTTTATATGCTTTATAAATTTCAAATTCCTCGTGAACATCCATGATCTTACCCTTCGAACATTTGTGTAAAATCTTAATATCCCTTTCAAAGTTTGAATATTCATGATTTTCATCAATTAAGTGACGTGCGTAATTAGATGTTTCGGCAGTATGTCTTTTTGATGGCAAATGCTCCTTATAACGTTTGATGAGGGGCCTTCCAGTCTGGCCTATATAGAACTTTTTGCATGTTTGACAAGACAATTTGTATATTCCAGTTGATTTTTCTGGGGGTATTTTTTTATTCTTAGTCAACCTGGATTTTAAATTATTTTTTGTTTTATAGTTTATGCGAATATTATATTTGCGTAATAAATTACTAATTGCAAATGGCATAAGGGTGGAGTACGCTGATGATATATATCTTATCGCTTCCTTAGGTTCATTGATGTGCTTATTTTTGTGTTTTAATCGTTTATGTTTTTTGATTAGCGTATCAATTAAACGAGGATTGTATCCATTCACTTGGGCTATGTACTTTAATATATTTGTTTCTTCTTGATAGTTTATTTCACTCATGGGAATGGTTAGAAGCCTGTTGACGAAACTGTTATATGCGGCTAGCTTATGTTGATGTGGGTGGTATGATTCATTGTGAATGGTAACGTCACTTGTGGTAGGCTTTCTATAAATTTTATATTCCAGCTCATGTGCTTGTCGGGTTACCGATAAATCAAGAAAATTGACCGTGTTGTTGATTTCAAAGTCAACGGTGAACTTTATGTTATTGACAAATTTGTTTATGGTGTTGTTGAAATTAGTTATTTGTCGACTAGTACCGTCAAATATGATAAAAGTATCATCGACGTATCTGCAATAAAAAATGATTTTGTCTTTGTATGGGTTGGTTGAAAATATATGGTTGGTTGTATATGTATGATTGGTTAAAAATATATGTATTTTCAAAATGGTTTAAGTAAATATCCGATAATAGTCCAGATAAAGGTGATCCCATAGCAAGACCATCGTTTTGGGTGTAAAATTCATCCTCATATTCAAAATAGTTTTGAGATAATGTGCATAAGAGTAATTTCCTTATGTCGTCGATTTGGTTGACATGTAACTTGTTGCTATTCTTTAATTGTTGTATTGTGATATCCACCGTTTCGTGTATAGGTATATTAGTATACATGTTAACCACATCGAAGGACGCTAGCTTATAACAAGATTTAATTTTCACTTTATTTACTCTATCGATGAATTCACTATCATTCTTAATGCTGTGGTTGTTTTGAAGTGAGATGTTATTTTTGATGATATTTTCAAGAAATTTCGATATTTTGAAACTAGGTGCTGTTGTACAATTAATTAATGGCCTGATTGGCATATCGTTTTTGTGGACTTTTGGTAACCCAGTAAATTTAGGTGCTGTGGGGTTAGTGATTTTGTATTTTAAATTATTTTTATTGTTTATTATGTTGGTGCATGAATTTATGGTATTATTTATGCTTTTTTGGTGTTTATTGGTAGGATCGCTGGTTAACTTTGTAATGTTGTTATTGAAGAATGTTAGGACTTTTTGATGATATTCATTGGAATCTAATATTACCACAGTATTTCCTTTGTCGGCCTTGCATATGATGGCGTTGTGATCTTTTAATTTTGTGTGAATGCCCTTAATTATGATGTTATCTTTGAAATATGTGTTTTTTATATTGTGGTGTATATTGTTTTCTTGTTTTATAGCTTTCTTGATTTTATCATTAAGCAGAACTCTAACTTCATTTTGTGTTTGGGTATTTGGAATGGTTTTTACTAGGGTTTCCAAGTTTAATATTTCTGAGGTTATATCTTTTGAAAAATTATTGCATTCAGGAGTATTATATTTCAATCCGTTGTTGAGAATTTGTGTTTCATGGTTTGAGAACACTATGTCTGTTTTATTAATAGTTCTGGGGTAAAATATATGTTTGAAATGCGAAAAATCTTCTTCAATGTCTCTGTTATGTATGTTCAATAGTTTGTTAATTTTATTTTTATGTTTAGTTTTGATAATAGATTTAAACTTGTTGATTTTACAATTGATAAATGCTATAATATCATTAATTAATATGTTGTTGATTTCGTTAATCAATTGTAAGAACAATTTATATGCCAACGTATTAAGATTTATTTTTTTTAATATATAATTGTTTAATTTCTTGCCTTACCCAAAATATGTCAGCTTTATGTATAGTTTTCTAGCAGATATGGAGTTACATCTAATTTTAATGTGTGCATATTTAGGTATAATTTTGTATTTCAAACATCGTTTGTATAATCGTATATGAAACGCAGTATTTAATAATCGTTTTTGAATTTTGATAAATTTATAAATTATTTTAGCTTGACTCGCCATATTAAAATTCATGTTGAAAGATGCTAATAATATCTTTCTGTATATGTGAATAAATCACCCACTTCTCAATTAAAATGAAAAACAAATTAAGTACTAAGCTTTTTTTTTTTGTTTGGTTTTCAATTTTTATTAATAAAATAATTTTATTAATATTATTGCCGTCATGTGAAAATATTTTGTTTTAAACTTTTATTTAAAATTTAACATGTTTCGATAATATTTAAAATTATCATCATCAGAATTTTCACAAGACGGCAATAATATTAATAAAATTATTTTATTAATAAAAATTGAAAACCAAACAAAAAAAAAGCTTAGTACTTAATTTGTTTTTTATTTTAACTGTGAAGTGGGTGATTTATTCACATATACAGAAAGATATTATTAGCATCTTTCAACATGAATTTTGGAAAATAAAAATTAAATGGGTGGATATTCTAAATTAGTTTAAATAATTTTGATTTTATATTGCCTCCTTTTGTATTCATTAATATTTCTGGATTTTTGTTGTTTTCTTTTTCAATGAAGTATGATTCATATGCTTCTAGGTGATTTGGGTTATTAACTTGTTTAATGAGCTCAAGATTTTGTACAGAAGTTTTATGTTCATTTTCCAACATATGTGCTGCCACGCTAGAATTATCTGGTCTGTTATACTTGAACTCTGCAAGATGCTCTTTTAGGCGTTGTTCGATTTTACGTTGGGTTAGTCCTATGTAAAGTTTTCCGCAATCATTGCAAGATATTTTGTGTATGCCAGGTTTATCCATTTTGCTGGTAATAATTTTGGAGCCTGAGATTAAGTTTTTTAGCTTATGTTGACTATTGTTTATTAGTCTGATGTTGGACTTCTTCAGAATCTTTCTTAGTTGGTTGTTTAGTATGTGGTTGTAAGGTAATGCTACTCTTATTAATTTTTCTTCCGTAGTAGGCGTTAGTGTAGTGATCCTTTTTAATCGGGCTTTAGAACGTTTTTTGTTGTATATTTGGTTGATGAAATTATTGTGATAACCGTTTTGCCGTGCTATTGTTTTGATGTGTTCTAGTTCTTTTGAATGATTTTCTGCGGAAAGTGCTATAGAAAACAATCTATGAATCATTGAATTGAAGGCTGCTGCTTTGTGTTGAGGACAATGGTATGAATTGCTAGAAATGTATTGATTTATATTGGTTGGTTTTCTGAAGATCTCAAATTCTATTTTGTTGTTGTTTGTGGATAATGTCAAATTCAGAAGAGAAGGTTTTGAATTAACTTCTAATTCATAAGTAAGTAGTATTAGGATTATTTTATAAGACTTAATAGTTTAACCCAATAAACCAATTAATTAGTTTTATTAATAATTCATTACAATAATATATACTTCATTTTAATGTTTCCTTAAGTTTAATTTTTTTAATTAATGATTTTTTTAAAAATAGATTATTGATTTTTTTTAACTATCTTAAATTATTTTTAATTAACTTTAATAAAACAAATATCGAATAATTTTTATTTCAAAAAAAAGACGGCAGTGTTAAGGACTGCCGATAGAAGTGAAAACTTAAATCTGTGAAACAGTTGTGTTTTTTGGTATCTTCCAATTATTGTAGCATCGCAAATTAAAATTTCAGAAAGTTTAAATTAAAATCATTAAAATTATTCTGGGATTCACATCTATCAGCATTCCAAGCAACTATTATATACATTTTTATATTTAAAATCATCAAAGCATATCATATAAAAATTTGCGTCTATCAACACCTTATAAAGCATGTTGTTGTGGGACCTTGTTCTTAAAAGTTTTTTATGCGTTGTTGTGACACACCTTGTAATTTCTACTACCAAACACATTTTATTTTAAAAAAAATAGCGTATCATCAAAGAATATTCTATAACTTAAAGTAAGGGATGGTATCGTTGATTGAAAATACTTCATCCGCCAGCACCCCTAAGATATCACTTTGGCTAATGAGATTGCACTGCTATTGCCAGTGGTATACGATATCTTAAGATAACTCATATGCCAATACCAGGGACTAAAGTTCGCGTGGTTGTCACACCCATAGATCAACAATTTTAAATTTTAAAAATCATCCTGCGGAAAGCTAAGTAAATTTATTGGTATTAATGCGAATTGTTGCCGTTTGCAAATCACTATCGGCTAAGTGCCACCAGTTTAATTATTTTATTTATCAGGATTGCCATCCATGTTTAATCATACATAAGCTATGCTTCTTTGTATAGAATTTATGCGATTTCCGTCGCGTAATTGTGAGCTTAAAATCGATATAATCGATGTTATCAAGTATCAAGTTACAAGTATTAAGTCTTCACTTAATTTTAGAAACATGTATTTGTACAATTCCAAACCAACAACATATTTAGTGAAGATGATAAAATTTGTAAATTCATTCTGTGTTAATTTAAATTGAAATACATATAATTTTGATATACAAATGTAATTGTTTAGGTTATCCTATCTTTTTTACGTTATTTTTAATTTCATAAAAATTATGTTCAACAAAAAAAAAACATTGATCAAAGCAAACTACCGTTTAAAACGATAGTTAAATAAAAAACAAATTAAGTGTACACAACAACTTACTGTATTAATGCATAAAGGACAAACAGACATACTTTAAATTTTATATATATTCAATATTTATTTAGCATGATGACTCGAATGCAAATTGCAAAAGACAGTAGCATTATAACTTTAAAAAACTGCATTATAGATCAATTTTTTAAAATTCGTAAAAAGAAATTTTTATTATTTTAGTGAATTCATAATAAAAAAAAATAATTTCAATGGTATTTAATAAAAATTAAAAAAAAACAATAAAAAATATGTACCACACCACGGAATTGAACTCACGACCTACAGAACATCAGTCGAGCGCGATATCCATATCGCAATTTGAAACAGAAAGAAATGATAGATGTATTTCATATTTAAGAAAAAAATATATTTTGTTATTCCTCAAAAATGCATATAAAACATGGTAACGCGAATATATAAATTTTACCTCATACAAAATTTCATAACGCGGCTAAAGAAGTTTTCACTTCAAAAATATTTTTACAATATAAAACAAAAATATCGAATAATTTTAATTAACTTTCATAAAACAAATTTCGAATAATTTTTAATTAACAAATATCGAATAATTTTTAATTAACTTTAAAAAAGCAAATTTCGAATAAGTTTTTATTAACTTTAAAAAATGATAATTTTGGTTATTTTTAAATAGGAATTTTTGTGCTAGTGATTTTGAAATTTAAACTTAATTGAAACTGAATGACGGATTTTCCTGATTAATCAAATTCCTTCAAATATCAAGGCGTTAGATATCATTTTAACTTTTCTAACACAATTGATTTTGTTTTGTATTTAGAACAACTTTATGAAAAAATTGCTGTAATTTATTTCTCAATTCCTATTTCACGATGTACAGAAATAGGGCTACAGATGTACTCATAAAGAAAGAATAGTAGACAAAATAGTAGACCAGTGGGCATAAATAAAAGACGCCAGAATAGTACATTATGATGCTAGGACGTAAAGCTAAAGATTTTGGACGTATGTGGAGTTTTCAAATCGAGGCGCTAGCCGGGATTTGCATCCACATTAAGTCCAAAATAGCTTACGTCCGTGCATCATATACTATTTTTTATTCGCCGCAAGCAAAATATTTAAAAAAAAAATGCTTATTCTAAATTAAAATTATAAATTTGCATAAATTTTGAAATAAAAATATGTGGAACAAGTTACCTTTGACATAATATTTGTTATTTTTTCCAAATTATTGTATCACTATTTCTTTTTAATTAGCGTATGGGTTTTTCTTGGGACACATTAAAAATTAAACTTAAAATAGGTAGACTCTTCTATGAAATCTACCTAAAACAAAACATGGATGCACATTAAATGAACTTACAACCGATTTGATTGCGCGTCTTTTAGTAAAAAAGTAAAAAGTAAAATATTTGAACATTGGGCAGTACATTTAAACATTAGATGTTTACATCGAGCGAGTCTATCCATGCTACTACATCGGGAGTTGTCAAATGGATGTCTGAGATGTCGCCATTGTACCGTCGAATTGGACACACAGTTGAAATGTGTTTTATGGTTTGTTGTGGAGCGCCGCATTCACACTCTGGGACTCTGAAATGCCCCACTTGTAGAAAGAATCAGCACAACTTCCATGATTCGTTCTTATTCGGTTTAGTGTAGTCCAGGTATGACATGGCAGATCGAAACTAGGTTGTGTAAAAGTCGGGTTAGTAATAGAAAGGCCAGTCGTGTTGTAATGATGTCAGGAGGTGTCAAAGGCATCCAAGATATTAAAATTAGTTGCCAGCAGGTTGCTGTCAGTTTTATGTGGAGGCTTTCTTGACTTCAATCGACAACGAGTGTGGTCACCGTAATATTCGTGCAAGGGTAACGTGATGTTGTTGGTTACCTTTTTATGTTGACGCATGAGAGCATGCAAGCGTCTGAGTGCAGGTGGAGCGATATTGCTTAACACAGGGGTCAAGGTAAACGGGTGAATCTGATAGTACCACTTATAGTACGCATCGTGGCATTCAGCTGGCAGTCAACTTTTTGAGTATGTGTGCTAGTGAGTATGTGTGCTATCACTATGACAACATAGTGGGGGGTGGGGTTCTGTGGTACGAAAAGAAAGCAACTGTTCAATTCATTCGTAAGATACCAGGGAAAAACTTAATATTAGAATATTAGAACAATTCTTCTAGATTACAGAAACTTTAAAATTTCAATGGGGGGGGTTTAAACCCGATATGACCCGTATGTCGCTACGCCACTGGTTTTTACTTTAAGATTTAGTTTTTAGATACTACTGTCGATGAAAGCATAGCTTTCGAAATACGTATTTAGTGAAATAAAACTCAATTTAACAAGAATAAGGCGTTTATTATTTTATTATTAATCGAGTTATACAAGAAATTGTTGGAGTATGCAATATAAACGTGCCAACTTATGCTGAATGTATTTCAGCATAAACTTACCTATTGTTTTATTTTGACAGTTCAATATGTTCATTGTATCTTTTCACATGTTATGTTAAAACTTAAAATCAATTGAATAAAGAAAACTAAATTGTTCTTATTATCAGTATTTATTATCGTCGGTGTGATCCGTCGAATATTGTTTCATCTTCATTCCAAAAGGTTATGGGCCCAGAAGTCGCCCTGAAACAATATTTTTCGATATAGATAAATAGAACGAGTTTTATTGTATTTGTGATTTTGATTGTTTTAAATCAGTGCATCGTATCTCGTATACATAATGGCGGCGGAACGAGGTTTTTTCTCGTTTAGTAAATTAAATTCAACTAATTATTTTACATGGAAATTTCAAATGCGTTTGGCATTGTTACGCGATGAATCATGGGAGGTAGTTGAATTGGAAATTAAACCTGATAATGTTTCTGCATCCGATTGGGCTAAAAAGGAAACAAAGGCATATTCTGCGATTGGTCTTTGTATTGAAGCTGATCAATTGGTTCATATACGAGATACGACTACAGCAAGAGGAGCATGGATAGCACTGAAGGATTATTATGAAAAGAGTACAGCACAAGGCAGAATTCGTTTGATGCGAAATTTAATGCAGCTACGTTTTCATGATGGTGATGATATGGAGGCGCACATTGCGACCATTAATCGTTCGTTCCAGCAAATTGTTGATTTGGGAATGGAAATGACTGTTGATGATTGGAGATCGGCAACAATGTTAGGTAGCTTGCCAGATAGTTACGATCATCTTGTAATGTCCATGGAATCACGGCCGGTGAATGAACTTACGGGATCAAAAGTGCAATCTATTTTGATTGATGAATCAATTTTGTTCAATCGTCGACGATTGAACAAAAATCATGATGAACAAAATTCTAGTGCAGTTATGTTTGTTGGCAAGAAAAATCGAGGTAATACAAAGAAATCAAATATTTTTTGTTTCAAATGCAGAGAAAAGGGGCATAAAAAGAATGAATGTCCGAACAATGACGTCAATACACAAAAATGGAAAAATACCAGCCAATCATTGAAAAACAAGCAAAAGGCAAACTTGATTGTCAGAAATGATAATGATAGCGACGCGTATGAAGAACTGTTTCACGTAGGTATAACAAGCAGACAGGAAGGTTGGGTGATAGATTCAGGGGCTACAAGCCATTATTGCTCAAATAAAGATTTATTTTGCGAAATTGATATGAATTTTACCGACAAAGTTCTTGTGGCAAATCATCAACTTGAGGAAGCAGAAGGCAGAGGGTGTATTGAAATTGATGTTATAAACAGCAATGGTGTTAAAAATCGACTTCGTTTAAGTAATGTTTTATATGTACCGACACTTTGCACAAATTATATTTCTGTTCGCAAATTAAATGTAGAAGGATTTCAAGTGGCATTTACAGAAAAAATGACATGTGAAATAAATTTCAACAAAAATCAAATTTGTGTAGGACATTTGTGTGGTGGTTTATATATGCTAAAATTACCAAGATTTGCATATTCACTCTAAGGTCATCCAGATAAGTGTATACATTATTGGCATCGTGTTTTAGGACACCGTGATATAGAGGTTGTTAAACGATTGGTTGTCGATGGTCATGTTGAAAACGTCGAAACCGTGGACTGTAATATCAATGAGTCATGTGGTGTTTGTTTGGAGGGAAAAATAACTAGGGTTAAAATTCCAAAGCATGCAACGAAACATTCAAAATGCGTTTTGGATTTGATACACACAGATCTTTGTGGACCTATGCAAACCGAAACACCATCAAGAAAAAGATATATATTAACATTTATAGATGATCATACGCGCTATACTGTTACATATTTAATACGGGAAAAATCCGAGGTTTATACAAAATTAAAAGAATATATCGAAATGGTTGAGAATCGATTCAACAAGAGAATTAAAGCACTACGTTCAGATCGTGGTGGCGAGTATACGGGAAAACAGGTTATTTTTTAAAATCAAAAGGTATTGAAATGGAATATACAATCAGCTACAGTCCTTTTCAAAATGGCGTTGCTGAACGGAAAAATAGAACGCTAGTTGAGATGGCTCGTTGTATGCTCTTTGATGCTGATTTGCCAAATATGTTCTGGGGTGAAGCTGTTATGATGGCAAATTTTCTTCAAAATCGTTTGCCTACCAAAGGTGCAGATGTAACACCGTTTGAGGGTTGGTTTGAAAGGAAACCAAACATTAAGACATTTCATAAATTTGGATCTGCGTGTTACGTATACATTCCGGCAGAAAAGCGTCAAAAGTTGGATAAAAAGGCAACAAAAATGATACTTGTTGGTTACGATATGGAATCAAAAGCATATCGTTGTTTTGACCCGATTAAAAGAAAGGTTCTCATTAGTCGCGATGTTCGTTTTGGTATTAGTAATTCATCACAGTTTCATGAGGTGGCTGATTTGCCAGATCTAATTTCTGTAGGTGGTGAACATGATTTTGTGGTAGAAATTGATAATAATTTGGAAAATGAACAAATTACTGATGGCAATGAAAATGTTGATACCGATAGAAATAACATTGAGGAAGAGAATGTAGCAGCAGACAATGTTGTTCCAGTACGGTGTTCAAAACGATCGAACCTTAATATCCCTCCGAAGAGATACATCGAAGAAATAGATTCGATTGAAGTTATTTCTGAACAAAAATCATTCAATCAGGCCATGTCTAGTGCAAATAAAAATCAATCGTTAGATGCAAATTTTGCAGAAGATAAAATTGATCGCAAATCAAATAGTGGCAATATATTCTTCGTATTCGGTGCTCCAGTGTCATGGAAAAGCAGCAAGCAAGATCTAGTAACATTATCTAGTACCGAGGCCGAATATGTTTCATTAAGTGCAGCATGTCAAGAGGTTAAACGGTTACGAAATTTGTTGGGTGATTTTGGTCTACATCAAGATAAGCCGACGGCTATTTTCGAGGACGACCAAGGCTGTTTAAAAATGGCAGCAACAGAAAAACGTTCCAGAAAAAGATTCTTTGTTAAATCATTTCAAGAGGAAGGTATTGTGAACTGCACATATTGTCCAACTGAAACCATGTTGGCAGATATGTTAACAAAGCCGTTGAATGGAAGCCGAATCAAAATATTGCGTGAATATTGCGGACTAAAAGGTACTGCTGCAGTTTAGATTGAGGAAGAGTGTTGGAGTATGCAATATAAACGTGCCAACTTATGCTGAATGTATTTCAGCATAAACTTACCTATTGTTTTATTTTGACAGTTCAATATGTTCATTGTATCTTTTCACATGTTATGTTAAAGCTTAAAATCAATTAAATAAAGAAAACTAAATTGTTCTTAATATCAGTATTTATTATCGTCGGTGTGATCCATCGAATATTGTTTCATCTTCATTCCAAAAGAAATCACACGTGAAGACCACTTTTATCAATGTCATGACATTTTTCATTTTTTTTCTATCAGTATGATTTTATGATAAAATTTGAAATTAAAAATAAAATGGGGATTTGATGTTGTTTATCGTCAAACATTTAAAATTCAAAGCATATTTTTGAATACATAGTTATAATAAAATTATGAAAGAAAACAAAGAAGAAGTTAAAGTTTTGCAAAAAAAACGATGTTTTATCTGTCTAAATGTATGTATGTACTGCCATCTTTGATGTTTCTGTTGCATTTTTATCAATGTTATTGCCATGATATTTGTCACGTAAAGAGGATGTGTTAAAAAATAAATTAATTAATTTTATCGGTACAAAATTTCCTTTTTTTGGGAAGCGCGAATATAGTTTGCATCCCAGGTAGTACGTAATCAATTTGTAATAAATACGGTATCGATTACAAGTAATCATGTAGTCGAAACATGTTTCGATGTAGTTTCGATACTGCATCGATTACATTTAGAACAACGTGTTCGCCCTAGTAAGCGAATATGTGATCAATACCAAATCGAAACATGTTAACGAAACTTAATCGAAACCTCTTTCGATACAAAATCGAAACTACTAGTGGCAATGTTATCGAAAGTTTAGAGTTATTTTTGTTTGTGTTAATTTAAAATATTTGTAATAATTTTTATTAATATATTTATATATTATAATATAAAAAACATTTTACATATTTTTGTTGAATTAAATCTAATTACAAAAACTTTAAAAAAAATATATAAATGTGAATGTGAACCTGAAATGAGAAAAAATGCCATTAAAAGAAATAGTATTAGAATTATAATTATATTTGTATATCAAAATGTGAACCTGAAATGAGAAAAATATCATTAAGAGAAATATTTTATAGAAATAACGATGTATTTATCCAATCAATAAATGCTGCAACTTCAAATTATAGGTTATGTTATATGATGAAAATGAAATTAAAATAATTATAGACAGAATACATATTTTCTTATATATACATAACATTAAAAATGTACTTACTGTTGAAATACAAATATATTTATTCACAATACTTTTGCTCATATTTGTTTAATTTATCAACAAATACATGTTCCGCGCGAATGTCTATATGAAAGATATATGTGCAATTTTAAATGTCAAAACACCATATTTTTTAATTAGAGTGAGATGACAATATACATTACGTATGCCACTTTTTCTCCAATTCGAAACATCGATTACAAAACGATTTCGATTACAGTTTCTTGCCTGGGATGTAAACTGTACACCATAATTAATTTTATTTAACGAGCTCACTGTTTCGTCGAAATTTCAGCTATCTTCATTTATAACATCTTATCTGACAGAACAAATGAAAACAAAACAACTCTAGTAAAGTGGCACGAATTACGGTCTATTGGTTCACATATTTCCATTATTTTCTATTAAAATGGCTTTAAAACGAACATCAGATGCCCTAGCTGTTCTTCCAGATTCGAAAAGGAGTAAAAATGATTTGCTACCATACACAAATAAAGATAAGGCTCTGGTTTTAGCTGTAAGGTTTTCAATTGATAAACATAACCTCAAATTGATATAAAAATAAACATACATTTACTTTTATTCGTAGGGTATTCAAAGAACATCGAATTTATTTGCTCCGATAATGCTATTAGATGGTCATGAAGGTGACATATTTTCTTGTGAATTCCATCCGGAAGGAGATTATATTGTTTCTACAGGATTTGATCGTCAAATATGTAAGTTTTGTAGAGACAAATATTTGTTTAATATTAATTGTAAATAAATTTATTTTAGTTGTCTGGACTGTTTATGATGAAGAATGTGAAAACGTAGGATTAATGACAGGTCATACTGGAGCAATAATGGAAATACATTTCTCACCGGATGGATCAAATTTGTACACTTGTTCCACTGATCATACCGTTGGCATTTGGGACTTTGGAACATGTCAGAGAATACGTAAATTAAAGGGACATTCAACATTTGTAAATTCGGTTAATGGAGCTCGTAGAGGACCTCAACTACTGGTTTCTGGCTCTGATGATAACACTATCAAAATATGGGATTCTAGGAAAAAATATGCCGTGAAAACTTTAGACAACAAATATCAAGCAACATCTGTTTGTTTCAACGATACAACAGAACAGATTATCTCTGCCGGTATTGATAATGATGTGAAAGTATGGGATATTCGCAAGAATGAAATATTATATAGAATGAAAGGACACACTGATACAGTAACTGGGGTTTCATTGTCGCCCGATGGGTCATACGTT